>CM020026.1:16925163-17535092 GCA_009769605.1 Bucorvus abyssinicus | reverse complement strand
CTCAACATTAGGGGTGCTACCCCAAACCCAGGTTTAGGCAAAACAATACAGGGAACTTTTGTTTAACAACACTGTCTGGTATTGAATCTTGATCACATAATATTTCATTATCGTGACAAAGAGCCCAGGGGATAGTCTTTTTTTGTACATGATGGCTATTTTTACCAGTTCTTACTCCTGAGTGCTAGGTACCAGCACAGGGATCATCTTCAGCTATGAAATCAAAACAGCAATGCCATTTGATACTGATTTCAGCAGAGACGGAATCAGTCAGAAAGAATCAGTCAGAAACGTGTCTCACTACAATTAGACTACTTGTTTCTAGTAACTTTGTGTTTTATTCAGGTTCAGAGGCAAAGAAAGAAATTTGTGTTCCTTATTTTCACCCCCAGTAACCCACTGGCTTTGTGTACATTATTTTTTAATAAGAAGCACTAAATTACCAAGGTAGTATTAAATAGGCACATTGTCAGTAATGCTAAGAAAATCCCTACCCTAATGCAGTTAATTAGTCTTGTTACATTAATTGAAAACCATTCAGAACTCAGATCTGAATGGAGGGCAATCTGGGAAAGCGTCCAAGCGGGGTTTTAGAGAGCGATGCACAATGCACCTCTCCACAGCCGGCTGGAGGCAATGGACACTGCCTTCACAGGGCGGTGGTCAGGCTACGCTCCCATCCAAAAGTCTTGCTGAGGACCCATGTATTTAGTTTAAGCAACCACATTAGTAGTGGTTATAATAATGAAAAAGGTGGAAAGTGAAAGCCTTTCAAAGGGCTTTCAGCAGCTGAGGAGCAAGGAAGGTATCTTCAATGATCGTAGGGGTTTACAGAGGGCAGACCGGTAATGGCTAAACGCTCTTCAGGAAATAGCTGCTCCTGCTTGCAGGTGTTTGCAATGCTCCAAACACATTTTTCCTTATTTTTTGTTCCCAGTTTGGTTCTTTGAATAACGGACTGTTAATAAAATAATTATAGGTCATAAATTAAAAAGTAGATCAAATATTCTGTTTTCACACAGAAACTGAGCTCTGCAGTGTAGCAAATGTGAAAACAGTAGGAAAACATTTTTAGTAGTATGAAAACATTTTTGAGAACTGGATCACTGAATGTGAAGACATGTTTGCTCAGCTATTTCTGAGCTTCCAATCTAGAAGAAAAGATAAAATACAGTAACAAAGCACTTCATGATGGCTTTCTCTTACTAAAAGACAAAAATATAGAAATACAGAAAATTAGGAATTATATGTATGTTTCGATTCTAGTTTATGGAAAATTGAATTACAGTGCACTTGTCTTAAGAAAAATAAATGTGTTTTTAGCAGGTTACCCTTACCAAGGACGGAACTCCCACCCAGCTGCTCTGTCACTCCTGCTTTTCAACAGGTCAGAGGGAGAAAATAAGATGGAAATACTTGTGGGCTGGGATAAAGACAGGGAGATTTCTTACCAGTTATCATCATGGGCAAAACAGCCTCAGCTTGGAAAAAATTAATTTCATTTAGTACTAATTAAAATAGATTTGAGTAATGAGAAACAAAGACAAAAATTGAAACAATGCCTTTCCCCTGCCTTTTCCCAGGCTTGACTTCACTTCTTCATTCCCATCTCTTCTTACCTTGCCCAATGCTGAGTGATGTGAAGGGCAAGGAGGGGTTGTGGTCAGTTCACAATGGCTCCTCTCTGCTGCTCTTTTCTCCTCACATTTTCCCCTTCAGAGAAAATCCACCTGCTCATTATAGCCATCCTTATTCATTCGTGTACATCGTCTTTGACTCTTTGCTACTATGACTTTTTTTCTTTTTTATCTACAGATCATTTTGTGACCTGAGCTCTTTTTGTAATAATGGAAAAAACCTGGGACCAGGGCACGCATTTTGCAAAAATTGATGCTTGAATTATTAAACACAACTCTATTCCCATGTGCAGTGAGAGACAAGTAGAAAATGGAATCTGTCTATAATTTAATTATACTACATACAATAATAATCAGTTGTCATTAAGAGCCTGATTTTAACCATGATGTGCAAATAGAGAAATGCCCAATTCACAACAGTGAGGTGTTCTGTGGCTTGCAGAGTAGAACTAGGTCCTTTTTTTGTGCAAAACTGGACTTTTAATTTACTTCTAGTATTTATTTCTGGTGACAGCATGTCACTCTAAATTTTTAATCGCACATGGTGAACTCGTGACACTAGCAGGTATTATAACAAAAAGGAATCAGAAACAGTATTTTTATTTGTAAGTGATTCCTGTTTAAATTGTGAGCTTGTGCTGCTATTTTGAAATTAAACGCCATAGTCTCAGCTCTCTAATGACAGAAAGTTGTTGATTGTTACAGATCTTTAAACAGCACCCAGGCACGTACTGAAACAGATTGATAATGCCAACTGGATACAAACTGGAAGTCTTAAATTCTATCGCTTTGAAACACTTGAAGAGTAGAGTTCTGGTGGCTCCAGATTGAGGACTCTCTCTGCCAAGCACTGTGCATGTAGGTAACAAAAAATGCGTATCTATCTCAGCCAGCTTACACCCCCAGTGTAAAAACATTCCCGTTGATCAGATGAATGCTCAGGTAACACTGGGTGTGTTGGGTTTGTGTCCGGTGGGGTTTTGGTAGCAGGAGAGGGGCTACTGGCATGTCTCCTTGTAAGAATTTTGCAAAGCTCCCCCAGTCAGACCTGCCTTTGCCAAGGCTGAGCCAATCAGCGCCTCTCCAATAACATATTTAAGAGGGGAAAAACCTGTTGGGCAAGTTCTTTTGTTTCTGAGGTTCTTTTGTTTGTGAGAGAGACAACAATGTGGACACCCAGGTCAGTGAGGAAGGAGGCAGGGGAGGCACACTGGAGCAGCCATTCCCCTTCAGCCTGTGCTGAGACGGCAGGCTGAGCCCTTGCAGCCCTTAGAGAGCAACAGTGGGGCAGAATGCCATCTGCAGCCCATGGAGGACCCCAAGCCGGTGCAGGAAATGGCTCCCAAAGAAGGTCTTGACTTTGAGGGAAGTCTGTGCTGGAGCAGTCCGTCACTGGGAGAATTACAGCCTGCGGAAGAGACACATGCTAGTTGGAGAAGTTTGTGGAGGACTGTCTCCCATGGGAGGGATGCCACGTTGCATCAGGGAAGGACTGTGAGGAGTTTTCCCCCTAAGGAGGAAGAAGTGGCAGAAACGGTATGGGACAGATGGGGAGTGACGGCAACTCCCATTCCCTGCCTCCCTGCACTGCTGTGGGGAGAAGGGGGAGAATTGGGGCAGAGCTGAGCCCAGGAAGAGGGGATGAGTGAGGGAAAGGTGTTTTTAAGATGAGGTTGTATTTATCACTCTCCTGCTCCAACTCAATTTGTAACTTGGTGGTGGTTTTGTTGTTTAAATTAAATTGATTTTGTTTCCCCAAGTTGAGTCTTTTGCCCACGATCAAAATTGGTGAGTGAGCCCTCCCTGTCTTCTGTGTCGACCCTCAAGCCTTTCACTGTATTTTTAACTACCCATCCTACCAGAGAGGAGCAGGAGTGAGTGAGGGGCTGTGTGGTGTTTATTGCCAGCTGGGTGGGCTTGAGCCACAACACTGGGCAAAGCTCATTAACACAATGATATGAAGATATGAAAAATTCAAAGTCTAATTATCATAGCTGTGCGACTGACGTAGAGGCTGTCAGGAAGGATGTCCATAGTCTGTTGAGGAACAAATGAACGTCTACTTGTGGTGCTGTGTGGAAATAGACAAGCAGCCTGGAAAGCACCAGAAATACCTTTCAAACATATATAGCTTGTACTGAACATACAGTGCTACTAATAATTAGGTTTTGTGTACCTGTTTTGCATATTAACAAATTAACCAATTAAAAAGGCACATGATGAAAATTATAATCTATAGGATTTTGTCTAAGGAACTGATTGGACTTCTATGAAGGAACGTTGCCATACGGCCTTAATAAAGAAACACCAGAGGTAAACCACGTCAGTTTTGAGCCACTTCAGTCAGACTTTGTGGCTGGGTATGGCTGAGCAAATCTGGTCCCTGTGAGAGTTGAGATTCAAGGTAGACCCTGGAGCAGTGAGTAGTAGCCTCTGGAAGAGCCCATGAGCCCTGTAGCACCTAACAAGTCAGGGTAACCAGCTGTAGCGGCTCTTTTAGCGGCAGCTGCAGACACATTCAGACACTTTTTTCCACCCACCACCAAACACAAGGAATTTCTATGAGAAACATCTTAATATTCTATATTGCATGTTTGGGCGTTTTGGAGGCTTTTTTTTTTTTTTTACAGTTTTCACACTCAATAGAGTGCACAAACCTGCACACTGAAAATGGCTACTAGCTCCTACTGAAATTAAGAGAGAGATTACTTTTCAGACCAGCTGAGTTTTCCCATTCAGTTGAAGAACCCTGTACAAAACCACCAGACAAACACACAAAAACTAAACACCAGATTCAAAACTGCACCCCACTGCTGATACGCAGTGGAAATCACAACACACTGCTTGCACAGGGGTTCAATTGCTGACAGTTTCACAGCCACTTTTGCCACGCGTCACAAACTTTCAGTACAAAAGGGTTTTTTAAGGCCTTAGCTCTCAAACTGATGCCATGGAATGACATTTTCAGCTTTCACATCACTGAAATAAGGATTTCAGGCTGTCATAGTTGCAAGCACAATCTTGAATGCACAACTCCGGTGCACCCTGTGGGCTTAGAAACAAGATGTAGACCAGTGATTTACAGATTTGCTTCACAGCTGCAGAGTGCTTGGAACTGCCTCCCCTAGTGCCAATCTCATATACCTGAATGCCTTTTTCTCTCCATTACTAGATGGAACTGCAGCCTGAATTCTTAATAGTGCCTTGATCCAGCACTAAAATAAGGAATTGCGTACTGGTCAAACGGAACCCACTGAGCCCAGTGTCTAGCAGGGACCACCACAGGCCACTCAAGTCTGCTACGAGGAAGGCTTTTGCCTCAAGAAAAGCACAGAAGTTATTCCTTCTGTTTTACATAATGGATTTTCCACAGTATTTGCCTACAGAGTTATACATTTAAGCCATGCTAACAAACATATTTTCAAAACTTACTGTTTTTTCAATTTGCTTTCTTTCTTCCTTTACAATTTTAAGGACCATCAATGTTTTTGTCAACATGGAAGTTTTGAACTACCTTTAGTAAGAGCACAGTTAAACCCTGCAGGCAAAAAATTGAGCTCTGTATTACCACAGAATTTCTCTGCTTTTAAGGAATAATATAGTCACAGTAACAAAATCTGCAAGCATTTCACTTCTGGAAAAATACACAATTCAGAGTATGTTATCAACAAAAAGGTCTTTCATCTAAACAATTGTTTTTACACCTGTTGTGCAGGACTAAATACAGCCTGATTCTGTGCTCCACTACCATATGTTGGCAGTTCCTGAGTGCAGCAAAAGTGGTTTTAGATTTAAAAGTTTCTATGCAAATTCCAGCTGCTAATGGCACTGATTTTTATGTTCAAAAGGGGATTACTGCTTTACGTAGATGCATAATTTCTACTTGTAGTTACTTAAGGCACATTTGGAATCAGATGGCACTTGTCTAAATTTTATATGGTATATTCATCTTGTACACCTGTCAAAGGTTCTTGTGAACAATAAGGTACAGCCAACTACTCACAGAAAATGTTAGCTCATGTTAATCAGTACATTATCAAAACACGTAAGTCATTGCTTAAGCTCATAGTCTCCATATATTCAGTCCTTTTAGATTACATCTTCTCAAATAGAATTAGAATTATGGCCTTGCAATTACACACTTCCAAGAGCAAAATGGAGTGTTCTGGAAGCGGCTTAAGGGAAGCATGCCTCCCTATGTCTGGGACAAGACTCTTGCTCATAACCTGTACATGCAAACAACTTTAGGTCAGGCATTAAGTAAATCCATAAGCAAACACCAGTCTGCACATAAATTGGTAACTTTTTCCAGCATTTAAATTGATATTTATTACAGTAAGTTCAGCAGAACAAGCACCCGATGAGTCCCACAGAGCGGCAGCAACAGAAAAGAGCATCTGTGGAGAATTAAATATGGCAAACCTCAACATCAGAGCACTAAAACAATTTTTAAGGGCATCTCCTCTCACTGTTCCCTGCAGGAAAAGAATCAGCCTTTTCATACCCTTAGTCTTATTCCAGGAATTTTACAAACTTATGAAAGGGTTGAAACCTTAGTTCAGTTGCCCTGATCATTTAGATTCACCCTGATGTTGCCTAATCACAGCTTTTTGGATCTAGATCGCATCTCCTCACAGACCTTCGTCAGCATCAATTCTGTCCTTTTCTCCTAGAAAGCTTAGGCCGGGGGGGGAAGCCACGCTGTTGTTTTGTTCATAGAAAAAGACAGTAGAAGAAAAGTTGTCTCTATAAATCTCATAATAAATACTTCAATTTTTGGCTTCCAGTTGCCTCTAGTAATTCTTTACAATGCCTTTTAATACCTGATGACATCTCAGAAAATTCTCTTTTTGCTACTCTGTAGACCCTGAACCAGGAAAACTTTTATGTGCCTTCCAGGTTCATGCTTATTTTAAAGAGTGTCCTCACACCCTTCTGGAGCACAGGTTTTCTCCAAAACTGTGTTCAGAGCAGGAAAGGGGATTTGGAACACCTGTATGATCATTAGATTGCTTATAATCTAAATTGTCTAGAAACTGACAAGCAACACCTGAAACATATGGCAATTCAAAGTCAAAATGTTGCTTAATATTTCAAAATACTGATTAATCATTTTCTTCAGTGATGTGGAATTCAATAGTGCAAAACAGCAGCTATGACACCTTGTGAAGCCCACTCCTTTTTTGTTCTGCCTAAAAGGCAATGGGCAGAGCAAACAGGAGAAATGCGAAAAGCTTTGGAAACTGATAAAAAACTCAGAGAAAAAAAAAATCATGTTCAAAAGCTGGTTGAGTGCACTTTATCTTCAGGTAGCCAAACTCAAATATATCAAGTGCTTTTGATTTTCAAGAAGCTCCAAACTCACTCCTGAAGACTAACCAGCTCCTGTAGGACAAGGCATATTGGGAATTCCTTGTCCAATCAAACTCCTTTGAAAAGTATTGGTCAAAGTTGGTTCGAGATTTCTTAGCTCTTCAACTAAATTGACATGTTGTCAGTTGTTCTTTTGAAAAGATACATTATACGACGATATGAGATTGGCTTTTCATGAAATTCAAATCAGGCTCCAGCAACGAATTACATAAAACTGTTAATCCAGAGCTTGTATAACTAGTGTGTAACTATTAACTTGTGTAACTTGTGGAACAGTTACATCATCCTATTTTGCATCTGTCTTTTTCGTTTTTATGCAATTAAAGACAGTGGCATAAAAAGACCATCAGATAGGTACAGGACACATAATGATAAAAGATTTTATAGCCATGATTCTGGGAAGAGTACATTCTTCACAAAGAATGAGTTGTGTAACTTCTTAGAAGTGCCAATAAAATCTTTATTCCTTTCCTTTTCCACCCTTTCCCCTCCACACACAAGTTAGCACAAATTTTTATGCTATATTTTGGAAAAATGTATTTAATTATGTTTTCAGAGTTTAAGCCTGTTTGTCATTCATCTAGTTTATTCACTATTTTGTATCTGTGTGAGTCTTTCAAAAGCTTCATATACATACCATACTTAAATATATATATGTAAACTCCTTCTTTAGGCTATCCCTTCATTAGGTATCAGAAAAAAGATTTTAAAATATTTTAGTTCAGGTCTGGAAATATTCACTGTTAGGTCATGCTGTTCTGAACCTACTGTCTTGTAAAAGAGCATAACTGGAAACCTGTAGATTATTGCATTGGACTACTGGGATTCCAGACTCTCCCAAAACTTTTAAAGCCTTTGCAATAAACCTCCTAGTTAGAGAGTCATCAGTCATGTAATCAAAACATGCATTTTTAGAGATAATCCTTTTAATTAATTTTGAAATTTTGCATTTCACATCAGAGTATACAGGATGATCCAGTAGGGCGGAACATAAAGAACCTAACTGGACTGCAGATTTTGCTAGGCATTTCTTGGGTCAGAGCAAGCAAACAGATTTCTAACCATCACACACTGTGTCTTCCTCTGAAATAATGAATCATGGTTTCTTTCTTTCACAGAGCACTTCAGACTTACAGGCTAAGCACTTCTCTTGCCCCGCCCCTGCTCCCACCCCACCTCCCCACCCCCCCAAAGAGGAAATAAAAGTCACAAAATAAAAGGGCGTTTCTTGATCACAACAATGACAAAATCAGAACTGAAAGACATTTCATAGGAGCTTGTGGCAACAGCAGGTGCAACTTGAACAAAATTCAAGAAAGGACTAGATATTTGGGAATTGAGTTTTTATTATGTGTTAATTACAGATACTCTAAACCTTTTAACTGAAAGACCTAGGAAAAAAATTAAACTCATAGTTTAAACCAATCATTGTGTATTAGAAGTTAGGATGGCATTTGATGCACAGGAAAATTTTTTGTTGTAGCTGTCTTGTTCAATTTATACTACTGGTCACTGGTGATTGGAAAGGTCTGGCTATGGGTTTGATCCACTGTGTCAGTTCTAGTATTTGTGGTCTGTTGTTTATTACACTGATAAGGTACTATAGCTCCACAGACATAAAAGATGAAACTGCTACCTAAACAAATTAACAAAGTTGAAAAGTCTGAAACAGTATTTCTTAGTTACGCTATTAGATTATGTGCAGTACTGGTGAATTCCTCTGAGGTGGCTCATAAATTTGAGACAAAGACTTTGCCTCCTATAAATTCTGAAAGATGTAGGTGACGCCTTCTGTAAATATTAATAATGGCACCAGAGTGAGTGCCACAAGCAAAGGGCACTCAGCCGCTCAGAGCCCTCCCAACAAAATCCTCACTACCACATAGACTGCGTGTTGCTTGTTCTCAAAGCTTCCTGTAAGGTTGCAAATGTAAACGAGTTTTTCTATATATACTACAACAACACATGGATTAAAGACCACAGCCACTTCTTTATTGCTACTTGCATCCCAGATGTAGCATTTAAATATTTTTCACAGCAGTCAGGAAAGCTTTGGTGTGCATTTGAGCACTTGCAGTGACTGACCCAGCCCAGACTACACGGGTCACCAGCCAGTCTTCTCTGACTGCCCTCCAAAATGTACTCTTCAATTGTAAACTACTTGAAAGCAGACTCTTTTAATCTCTTCTACAGATTAAAAAAAAAATAAAAAAATCATGGAACTTTTCAATCACCATGAAAGGCACCACCCTAAATTCTGCTAACAACCCGACAGCCTGAGCGGGTGCCTGGCAGAAAAGCCTTGTGCCTCGGTTCCCTGGGTAACAAGGACACAGGCTCGGGAATGGAGCACAAACCTGCCAGGAACAACGCAGGAGCCATTCCACTTTTTTGCTTCTCTGTCGGTTTAAAATATCTCACAAGCATTTACTCTCTCAAAAAGCTCCTTGAAAGAGGCAGAAATTGCCGTGTGTGCATTCACCTTTTGAATCCAGGGCAGATCAATGATTGTTTATTTATCCTGAGTGGTTTTTCTCCAAATTCTAACAGACAGTGCTTCCATCTCGGAAGCTGGCATGACACACGTCACACAGAGCTGGGAAGGGGCACGGGACTGGAGCAGGTTAGAAACCGGCTGCCTTGGACACAGAGAGAGCCCAATTACTTAATGACAGCAATTTACCAGTTTTACAGTTCGAAGTGCCCAGGAAATACCACTTGTGCCGGTGGAAACAAATCAAGGCTGAAGTGGTTATTCAGCACAGAAAACCAGAGCTAGTCCTTCTAACACTGAAAATCACGGAATTTATTTCAGTGCTTAATTAATGCTTTGGATGCCCAGTTCTAAGTAGATTTGGGGGAAAGTTTGGGACACTGGTCCTTTTAAATTACCAGAAGCTTGGATAAAGCTGTCTTTGCTTCTTCCAGTTATTAACTTAACACCAGATTTTTTACTAATGATTGTTCACTGTATACCCTTCGTCATCCAACTGTGAGAGTTGTTTATTTCTGCTGTTTTCCTAAGCAACCTTGCTAATTCTCTACTGAAAGCTCGTGCATAAGAATAGGGCTACAGCAGCCGGCTAAAGTCTTTAAGTTCACAAGGAGAGGACATTAAGGAAGAAAAGTGTTGTTGAAACCTCTTAAGGCTGCATTAATATCTTCACCTTTCCACATTACATGAGTGCTTTTCAAATGTGTATTATCATCAGTTGTAAGAGAGGTTCATAGACAGAAAAATAAAGACCTTTTTATATTTAAAATCATTTAAAGAGAGAAGATAGACAGGGATTTAGTTTAAGAGGTAATGAACTCACAACAGTCTCTCAGGAATAACGTCATCACAGGAGAGGAAATCCTGGCTGTATGTATTTTTCCCTGTTGTTTACATACAGCTGCAGTAATGATTTCTTAGAGCTATAGGATATGAATGATAGTCAAAAAGTGAAAGAATCCGTAATTAAATTAGAGGGTTGAATTTTTACTAAAAAACTAATTACCCCAAAAGCTAATACACAAAGGTTTTTACAGTCAAATACCTTTCAGACCAAAAAACACTAGAAATCTATCACCGCTTTCTGACCTACTTTCCATGGTCATGGCTAATTCAATCTTCTTGCCTTTCATATCTCCCTGTCTCTGCCAACAGACAGATAAGCAGCGGAAGAACAGAAGAGGCAGGTTGGGTTAAGAGGCCAGATCAAGGCAAATCATAGCAAAAGAGAGATTGGAAGATTTCAGAGACCTGCTCCCTAAATAAGCAGACAATTACTCTTATTAGGATGCAGTCAAAGGACATTATTATCACACATATAGTATGTCTCATAAATCACCAAAAAGTACCCAAATCAATGATCTGTGCATAGACAGTGTAATGTCTGAAACATTATTATACCACTTACACTATCAAATTTAACATCTACAAAAAGGAAATCGAGGCAACTGAATAAATAATAGGTCTGTTGAAAATGAAAAATCAGAAATAGGGGGGAAATTGAGTACATCAGATATTCTCTACAAGATTTATTGTTACTTTTGTTTGAGAACTCTGTATTTGTTTTGAAACAGAAGTAATTTATAAGATGTGAAAAAAACCCAGAAATCATATATATCAATTCAGCTATTTTACCTGACCTGAACTACATAAAATAATGCTTTTCAAGCTAATATGGGTTTTGCTTTTTTCCCCCTAAGAAGCTTTTGATATGTCCCAATTTCTATTCTGAGCCCTCCCACCTCAATTTTATTCTGATTTCCTAAGTAAATGAGGTTTGCATGACAGCAGAGTCAATTGTCATCTGTACTCCGTGTCTTCCAAAAGCTTTTCATCCCATTGAGCAATTTAAAATAGATTATATGAAGATACACATTTCTACAAATATGTCCGATAATTGACACATGATGATTCATGTCCCTGGTTAAAGCAAGACAGGGTAACTTCAGCAGTTTCCTGTTACCCAGACAGTATACACATGGACTAAGCCAGCCTCTGCGTGAGCTGTTACATGCCCAGCCAAACTTGCAAGTGATTTAGAAGCTAGAAAAAAATAAAAGGGGGTAGAGGGCAGGAGCATTAGCACATCAGGATATTCTGTGAGATGAGGGAGATTTAAGACACTGTTCAACTGAAAGCTAGTCTCCATTAGTTTTACTGTTCACATGACATTTTTTTTCCTCTCTAATTTTTCAGTGTAGCCTCCAAAATGAAGTAGTCATTATTTGACACTATGAATTTAATATTAATAAACTCTCAGGTACAAAGTACGTGAAAGAGATACAGAATCTAAACTTCAGATGATTAGGAAGGTTCAAAGGGAGGTACCTGACATCTAATTACACTGCCTTCATTCTGAGGATCTGCATCATCTGACCTTGGCCCAGGAGTAAAACAAGCCACCACTGGCACTGATCCATGTCTATGGTTCCTCTGCTTCTAATAAACACATTGCTTATAGGGATTAATTGCCTTTTTGAGATGAATGGTTAATTCCTCATTGAAAATTATACTGGGACAGAGACAAGTGTAAAACTGGTAGGACTGTCAAGCCTGTGAAAGAACATGCAGATGTCTTCCCACTCCCATGTTGTGTGTACACCTCTGTAATCCTGTTTCAAGGATTGTGTTGATTTTTTTTCAACCTTAAAAGAGCTAACTGGATTTTATGCATTTCAGTTATGACCATAGGAACCTACAGGATATGTTTCAATCAACCGTCCCAAGATCTACCCTCTTATGCTGAGATTTCTAGTGGAGCTGTGTGCTCCCTACTGCCATGAAGTTATAGTACCTGTACTACTGTTTATAGTTTAGCAGAAATCAATTTTTGTTTGTTTGTTCTTGTATGCAATTTTCCTTTTCAGAAAGCAGTCAATATTGGAAATAACAAATATTCCCAACATGCTCTTCTCTAATTTGCTCTATTTCTTTTACAATCCCTTAGCAAAACAAAAACAAACAAACAAAAAAAAATCACTCCAAAAACCTAAGTTCTTATTTTTCAATAAATGTGTAAATTGGAAAATATTATGATGATGAATTTTCAGCCAACTCCAGATGACAAAAGAGAAAGTAGAAATACAGAGGTTGTTCAGTTCCATGGTTAAGGTTGTATGGATTGTTAGACTTTTATCTAGATTAAACACGTGGTTTCAGAATTTAATAAACACAAACTCAAAAAAAAAAAATTCTTCAGAATATGGCAGAACTAGATATACAATTTTTAATTTAATCTATAATTTTAAAATATAGATGCTCTATTCTGCAGTGTTCTGGTGTGGTGGTACAGCCCACCCCCCAGCTGCATTGCAATGCCAGCCCCTGTCAACATTGTGATCTTGTTCTAATTCCAAGTGCAGTGAAGGTACCCACTCTGAAAGCTGCCAAGATTGCCTGACAAGAATAATGGTCACAATGGGAAAGTACTGTCTGAAGTCAATTATCTTGTGACCCTACAAATACCGATCCTAAGCGAGGCCCTTTGAGCCCTCCGGGATCACAGTGGGCTATGGCTCGGTATCTCCCCCAGAGCTGGGATGCCTCTCTGCGTACATTTTCCAGAGGTACTGACGATCATTCACTGGCGAGTGCTGGAGAGAACAGAGTAACTTACTACAACTTACTGCAAACACAGTAGGAAAATATCTTGGTTACAATTCACTTCAAGCACAGTAGGAGAAAAGTCTTGGCCATAGGTTAATCCCTATACCTCTGTGTGTGTGACTGTGTGCATGATTTAACCCTTATATCTGTGTGCATATGAGTGTTCGTGTATATGATTTAATCGCTGTATCTATCTGTGTGTGTACTTGTGTATATAATTTGATTTAGGAAACTTTATTGCATGTGAATCTTGCCATTCTCAAATCTTTAACCAAGTTGCGATGTTGATTACAGCAAATTTTATTAAATCACTGATAATTGGGTGATGATTAAATATTGTTAAAAATCATATAACCTAATCTTGTGATTTACCACAATAGTGCTGATAAATCTTAAATTGCTGCTATCTCAGAGCTGTATAGGGGCCATAAACACTCATTCCCCGACAAATTGGCGTAGTCATTTGTGTGTTTCTTCCATGTAGTAAGAAACAGAATGAACCTTGCCATTGAACTTTGTTAAGTCGCACTTTTACAAATCCATATTTAAATCAATTTTGCTAATATATTTGACAGTGATTCTTTAAGCAATTTAAAACACTCATCCATGACAAAATGGCACAGTCAGCAGGATCCTAAACCAGGATTCTTTGACAAGTGATTTAAAACACTCTGCCATCACAAATTGACATAGTCGGCAGGATCCTAAGTCAGGATTTCATGGCAAGTGGTTTAAGTGATTTGAAGCACTCTTCTGAGACACATCTGGCCACACAGAATACAGGAAAAGGGGGAGTTAATTTCACTGTGACTTTCGCTTTCAAGACTGCTAATGTATTTCTTTCAGTTCAAGAACTGAGGCTACAGTTTGTATTGCATAACTGCTGCTATAGATTTTCTTTTTAATAGATATTTTGACAGAAAATAAAGTAAAAATAGCTGGAAATAATTTGGGAATTTATATTAAAAATAATTAACAGGAAGTTAGCATTTTACTATCAAAACTTTCAGGACAGCTTTAATTTTTTTTAAATGTTATTTCTTTATACTATAGAATATTAATACACCTAGAAAGAGAGTAAAGTACCAATCATTTAGGTAGTGAAACTTCCCAAGAACTTTAGTAAATCTAATGTAATGTTTGTGGGCTTTTGCTTTTTTTTTTTTTTCACTTATTTAAAAATTCATTTTACATTTTACTTATTTTTTACATTACTTTTTTTTTTACTTTACCTGAATGGAGAGGTAAATGTACGTGGGATATTGATAAAATATTATAGCCTAATGGCTAAAATTTTACCTATATTGAGTAACCTGGCTGATACTAAAAGGAGTTTAGTTACTGTGAGTAGTAATTCATACATATTTGCAGAATACCAGCTTGCAGCATGGTGCTCTACTTCAAATATGGGTTTAGAAAAGCAGATACAGCTAGGGAAAAATATGAAACAAATATGAAGGAAAGAAAGTTCACCTTTAAAAACCAGTCTTTCACAGTGCTTAAATCAAAGAGGCTGTATTTTTTTTTCCTTTTATTCAGAAACAATGACTATTTCATAGGTTTCTGCTTCCATACTTTTTAAAAACCTTTGAAGCCACGCTTTTGTAAGAAAAGAAAGAAAATAAAATTTCTTCCCTCAGGACAAAAGGAAGAAATTTTTATTGGGTAGCAAAAGTACAAAGTTCAAGCTCAGAACTATATGATATTTATTTATAATATTTCACCTGCTAACGTATACGGACTAAAAATATCCTCAGTGTTCTTTCACCTTTTTAAACAATAGAAATTATTCACATATTATGATATCATTTCAATGGTCTTCTAAAAATTGTTTTAGATCTTCTGTTTTAAAAAGTATATGTGATTTTTAACTATAAGGATGTAATAAAACATTTAGTACAAAATTCTATAGTTCTCCACTGAAAGGAATTATGAGTCTTCAAGGTCAGCTATAAATACCTTTTCTAATGCTTTTGTGACTGAAAAGAGCTTCATCATAATGAATATAATCTTTGTCTGTCCAGATTTTCTTTTTCAATGAAATCACAATTTCATAATTTCTACCTGTTAAATTGGCTCCTCGAACTCTCTTCTTTACAGGTGCTCTGCAAAAGAGATTTGAAAAAAAAAAAGTTTAAAATTTGTAGCTGGCATCATTGCCAAGTAGACTGAAAGTCAATCCTCAGGGAAAAAAAATAGGCTTCAGGAAGGCAGACTTCAGGAGGAAAAAAAATCAGTTCTGCTTCAGTGTGTGAAATGAAGTGAAACATTTCTGCATGAATATAAAGAAACACAGGAAAACCAGGTTAACATGTAGGACCGCTGTTTTCATTGTTTCCTTAAATGGGCTTCACCCACAGTTGTTCCCAACGTCAGAACAGACATAAACTAAGTCTTGAAGGGCAAAAGAAGCTACCGAAGTGCCTCTCAAAATTACAGTCTTCAGCACTTTTTACATTAGATCTATAATACTTTGAACAGGTAGTGAAGTCTAAGACATTGCAGAGTACTCATGCAGGCACATCTTGTCTGCCATTTTAAAGAGATCTCAGGAAGTATGGCTTTCTCTGTTTATTTAGTGCTCTCCTTAACGCAATAAACCAAGACACTGAAATATGGAGCCGAGTAAACCAGTACGGTCCATTCTAAATACAAGAATTCCTAACATCTAGCGTTTGGAGAGTTTGGGGTTTTTTAATTATCATCTTTTTCTAAATATGGAGTGTAAAAATGTTATTTATTCCATGGCAACTAGCAGAGAGAGAAATATATTGACCTTTGTGGAACAAAAAGGTGTACTGAAATGGAACTAGACAGTAGTCTTACTGGCTATCTCACTGTACCTTGACTTTCCTACGAAGCAAAAGATCTTTGAGATATATATGTACAAATATCTCTAAGTATTTTCTATATATCTCAGTTAACTCTCTCTATATATATCTCCCATATCCTTACTTAAGATAACTACCACCAGAAGGCAAGCTACTATACCTTTCTTGATGACTACACTCCTGAATACTTTTTATAGCAAAAAAAAAAAAAAGGACCTATACAGATAAAAGTGACAGAATTAGGAGCCTCAGTTTTATCTGAGCTGACACACTGAAAACAGTTCATTTAGTCTGTATGTGAAGACATGGAACCGCAGAATTTTTTATGCCTCAGCTCCTTAGCCTTTAGACCCCCAGGGTACCAGGGTCTCTTTTAGGGCACTGGGTCGGACTTCAATGAGAATAGGAGTCACCATTCAGGCAGATGTGATATATACACTTACCTAACAGCAACCACGTGAGCAAAGACAAGACTTCAATCTCTTCTCTTCAGTCTGACTCAAAACTGGACAGAAGAGTAGGATGGGCTTTGGGTTGTTTTTCAGTAGGAGCACCGGTAATTAGTTGGCCCTAAAATCTTGCTTTTGAAGACCTACCAGAAATGAGTGGAGCTTGAAGGCTGTGTAATGGCCAAATACCAGCTCTCCACAGCTTGCCCAAGGAACGACACAATCACGGAGCCAGAAGGAAATCATCACACCTTAAAATAGCACACAACGCAAGTGTTGTAAGGCCTGGGTGGTCACTGACCACCACGTAGTGCCACGTACAAACAGGAAACTCAGCTACAAAGGGATCATCCCCAGCCAGAGCCGAAACTCCAGACACATAGAAAACACAATCAAGGAAGTGCAAAATACTGCTTAAGTTTTTAAGTACAAGCAATTGGGGCTACAAAAAACAGATACACTGCTACTCTTCTTCCTGAGGTAGCTTTGAGGCATTCTGCTCTGTTACAGAAATCTGAATATTATTTCATGTCAAGAAACTAGTAATTTAAAGCATAGTAATTTTAAGAGTGCTAAATACTGATGTTTCCAGTGCTCAGGTCAATGCAGGAACAACTCATTCTGTCTGAACTGCTGCAATTGGGAATGCAACATGACACTTTATGACATGATTCCCCAGACAGATAGTTGAGTGCAGTGTAGATCTACACTACTGCTGAAGGGGTTGAGCCTGCCTCCTCTCCTCCTTCCCAACTCCTGTCCCCTCTCTTGTGCTGGCATTAGTACTCAGGAAGGCAGGTGGTGCACCAGAGATCTCACCTCCGTGAAAATTCCATTTGGAGGGTTAGTTTCTAACCAGATCAGTGCCAGATCCAGTTCACCTTGCAGCTGCATGAATGCTCATGTCTGCTCCAGGGAAGGGGCAAGAATAAACAACTAAGGCTGTGTCCTTCAGCAGCAATTATGATGTATGCTAGTTAAACTGCTGTTGGATTCTGAGGTAATGTTTGCCACAGAAAACCTTAAAAAGGAGCAAACAGCCTGTTGCCTACTGTAGCTTTGCATAGGAACAGTGACAGTTATTCCTCAGCCACCTCTCGCAGGTTTTTTCCTGCCTGGCACTTCATATATTTTTCTGTAATTTAAGCTATTCAGTTGCAGTAATAACAGTTATTCCAGCCTCATTAACTAATGAGAATAATTGCCTATTGTCATCTTTATTAGATGCCTCCTTTTTCTTTTTTTTTGTTCTTTTAAATAGTCATGCTTCTTACAGCACATCTTTCCCCTAACTTGAATAGGATGAGTTGATTTCCATAGTGTCTGCTAGAAGAGGATGATGGTTTAATAATTATGGATTAAATCCCTGTACAAATTAAATCAAAAGCATCTCTCATTGCACTGCCTCTGATTAACCCATTGCCATTCAAATGCAAGAATTCTGCTAAAAGAACTACAAGCCCCTGTTGTTTTCTGTCTAGGAATCAGCATCCTTACTCGCTCTGTACCTCCCCCCAGTCAATGCAGATTTCACAGTGTCTCTGACCTACTGCGAAGGGAGGTGTATTTTCCACCCTGCAAGCACACAGATCTTCCCTAGTCGCCCTTAGACTACTTTAAGGACACGTGGAGAATTTGGCAGAGACCGTTACAGTCCAGTGAATGGAACCACTGTAGTTAGTAATGGCTTCGTGAGTAAGCCCGTATTACAATCACATAATACAAATACATAACTAATTAACTAAATAATGAAGGAGAAACATAAAAACAGTTTCTTACGCCTGGGGAATTACAGAGCCTATGGCTCAAATGGCAACTTTAAATAAGTCTTTCTCTGCCTTTGTTGAAAGAGGGTGCTTTATTTTAATATACATTTTACATTAAAATTAATTATAATGTATATTGGATTGTGTGGGTATAATTTGTATTTTCTGCTTTATGTGTCACTCACTCATTAGGTTCCTAAATAACAGAGAACACACTTAGTCAGTTGGCATTTTCCAGTGTTTTAATTGCCTGCTGTGATATAATTATTGTGACATTTTGGGATGTTTTTAACATCCTGAATTAAATATTCTGACATCCCACAGAGCACTTCATGAAAACAGTCAAACTGTATTCAAGTCATTAGGAGTCTACAGTTGTCCTTTAAGATTAAAATTATTTTTGACATCAAAAATGCAGATAAAATTAAAGTATTTAACAACTTACACCTTATGTCAGTTTTCATCTTTAAAATTGTAAAATGTTATTAGAATATAATGAGTGACTACGGAGCTCAAAATACTGCATTAATTTGTTATTTTATTTGAATTCATTATTTTTATTAAGTAAGTAGCTATCAAAGACTGCTACCTGTGAAATCCTATCTACAAAGTTTAATTTTTGGTGAATTCTCACAGTAATGTATGCTACACTTATTATAAAACATGAAATATATTATTCTGATTCTTCTTTCACAATGGTTGTGAAATATTGTACATCTTTAAAAATTATTTTACTTGACACAAGAATAGTTTATGACACAATATAAAATGCTTTGACTTCCCAATTAGACTTCATTTCTGCAAACATTAATTGTTTAATGGATTAAACAATGAGAATGACATATGTCAAATAAAATTTTGTGAATTAGATGCAAGAATACCTAAGAATAAGATAAATTTACATAATAAACAGCCATTTCCCTGTCTTGGTCTTCTCAGCCTTGTTCCGCAAATGCATTGGAAGTTTCCTGGTATGTGCTAGGAGAGCATGGAAGAGGTTTTGGGAATGACAAAGCCAATAAGGTCAGCTGTGTTCAGCCCTTCAGTCCAGCCTCTTCTGTCTCTACCATCACCACTACAGAAATGTGTAGGTCTTGTCAGAGATACAAAGAGAAGTCAGGAGACTGATGGAGGGTGATACTGCATGCTGGAAATCTCCAGCTAACATCTGGTCCCTAAAGACTCATATGCTGGATGTGCACAGCACTATATTAAATTGCACTACGACCAAACCAGAAAATCAGACAGACATAACCTGCCACTTAACTTCCCCATGTGAGAGTATGGCTCTAAGACACAAATCGTTTATTAAATATACTTTTAAAACACAGGTCAATGTTTTAACATATACTTTTTCATTTATACTTCAAACTGACACTCCAAAACCTCAAACAAAATCCTCAATTCATATGCTTACATTCTAAGGCCTAAATAACAATTTTTTTTCTCTTAGCTGCAAATTTAGTTAGTTTATAATATTAATCAATAAATTTTCAAAAGATTGCCTGAATTTTCCTATAACAAAATTTAGAAATAAACGCAACCCTGAAACACTGAAATAATATTCCACAAGTCTTAAAATTAATTATGTATGCTTACACAAAAACATATTGGGCTATTTGCATGACCAAGACACAGTCAAGGCTAGAGACAAGCATTTATAGCTTGTGTGGAAAGACAATATTTATTAGTTATGAGAACTGAAATGAGAAGTGAGGAAGCCACAGTGAACAGCCCTATACTACATTGGCATCAGTTTGATAGCAAGAATATAGGAAGTATTTCTTAGGCACAATACAGCAAAAATCTTCTAAATCAAATCAATTATCTGATACTAGTGACGAAGATGACAGTATTACTGAATGCAGACTGTGCAAAATTAATGACCATCATAACTTTAGTGAGAACCTGGAGAGAGGGATAATGGAGTTATGACTAGGAGACAAACTTGCAACAAGAATGTTCCTTTGATGTATATGATTACCTTTCTCTTCCATGAGTTATAGCTTTACTTATAAGAGTACTTATTTACTTTATTTCTTTCTGATAGCAGACTGATGATTCATATTGACTTGAGCATGCTCTAGAGTATTTGCTACAATACAATGCACTGAAAACGTCCCAATTACATGATCAAAATCTTCAAGAACCCAGCTAACATTAATGCTGCCACTCCATCCTCACATCAAACTTTATGCAGACTTGAGAGTCTTTTTTTGTTGAAATCATGTCTCCGCTTTTTATATGTCTTTAAAACCCTTTAAATGAGTTAATTACAATTCCAAACAGCCGATGTGGGTTTTAACAGCCACAGGGTTTGCACTAACAGGATACCTGAGGAAATATCAGGTTAACTTAAGTGAAACTAGCTCTCTTGCAGAGCATCAAGAATACAGAACCAAGAAATAAGGGATTACAAATAACATGGTTAAAATCAAGCTTATATAAACCCATTTATAGCCAGGAGCAGATCAGCACTGGTCTTATTTAACTCCAGTTCTGAATTTTTTTTTCATATAAGATCAGTGCAAGTGTCCTCAACTCTAGTGACTCTATTGAAGTCAAAAGTCCTACTAGCTACTATTTGGCTAGGCATCTAAACTAACTGTGATAAACGCATCCCCATTCAACAGAGTATTTAAGTACATGCTTTGTGCAGCTGAACACAATTGTAGACTTAAGCACCTGCTTATAATGAATATGGAAATACAAGGCCCTGAGTTTGTTTTCCCCTCTACTTGTACCACCAAGCACGAAGATGGTGACAGATCACTGGAACAGGGAAAAGATTATCCAGAACAGCTTATTCAGCTGGTCATTTTCAGGTACAAAATCTGAGGAGACAGTTTTTTAATTTGTAATATAATCAGCTGACATTGTACAGTGTAGTATTAAAAACCAAAGAATAAACCAAAGAACTGCTAAGTGCCAGAAACTTTTCCAAATGTTTTAATTCATTACTTGCTCTGAGATAGCATGGAGTTACCATCATATATTTACATAGTTCTTTCAGATATATCAAAATGATACCTGAGGTTATGAGTATTATACTCATGTTTCAACAATGTCAGACAAGGTATTTTGCTATTAATAAGTTGGAATTGGATCATTATCTTTACTGAAGGAAAATTATATTGGGACCACCTACATTAGCATTTTCGTTCAATCAAAAATTAGTGTCGTCATGCATGTCTCCCACTCATTCACCAGGCGCTATGCTCCACTTCACATCGCAGAGATGTTTTAGAGGGCAAAAGCTGCATTATTTTCAGATGAAACTAAGCTAGAAGGTATGTTCCAGAAGCACTCCTAATAGTGTCTTCTCCTGGCCAGACAACTGGTCTGTGGGGCCAGACTGCAGTAAGTCCAAAGTAAATCTCTAAATATATAAACAATGGGGACACAAGAACGGACCACCAGTGCATAACTCTACACTCTACAGGTTCAATGGGCAAAGACACTTGTTGATGTGAACATAATCATTCTGTCTGGAAAAGTGTCATGGGAAGGTTGAGGTTTAAAAGTACAAATCACTCAAATCCAAGATTTTTAAGAGAAATCATAAGTACCACAATGCCTGAAACAGATGGCATAAAGTTTTTATCTTCCTATGAGGTATATAATAATTCTGTGGAACATCATGTCCTCCCCTACCAATGGTTTGCCTTCTAACTCTGTGGGTTTCCCAAAATATCCAATGATAAGCCATCCTTGAGACTTAAGCTTCCAGGTTATCTCTCAGGCTATGTCCAACAAATCCTCCTTGTCAATGCATCTTCACCTCTTAAATAAGAAACTCAACACAGTGATCCAGGCTCCACTCTTGGCTCCATCTGGAAGGATTTAAACCTCCCCCTCTCAAGAAATATCTATAACCACAAACCTGTGGGTAATTTGGGGTCAAAGGTGTTTCCTACTACCCATCCTACTGACACTGTGACATCATGCAGAAAAGAATTTGTGATGAAGTGGATAAGGAAGAGAGAGCTCAACTCTAACTTATTGATTAGGACATTTCTGTTAAAGACAGGAATACTCGATGACAGTCTGCAGGTCATTCATTGTAGCCACCATTACAGAAAATGACCCCTAGCATTGGTTTCAAAAAAACTTTAGACCTGCATTTTGTCAGAGGTCTAATCCAGTGGTAAGTATACTCCGAGAATGCCTCCCTGATCAAGATGCTTAGAGGATTTGGTAGAAAAACAGTTCCCAGATTGCTGCCAGCCTGAGGTAGAACACAGGTAAGCTCCAAGGAGCCTTGGAAACGCACAAAAACGAAAGTCTAGATATATTTACTCCTTTACAAGCAAAGAAACAAAGAAAGTCAAGTGCATCTAGAATGAAACTGCTACTGAGCAAGGTCTTTTTGGGTCATATTTTTGGCTTCATAATCATAAGCCCATTATTTGAGCTACTATATCATTCCTCTGATTTTGAGGTCTATTCGTACCTTCCCTACGAGAGAAATAGCAGGACCTTGGGAAAACAGAGGCAACTTCTCTGTAGAAACTAGAACAGACTAACAGAAGGGAGCATATACAGCAAGCTGCATAACTTAACAGGCTTTAGTGAGGCAGCCTGAGCACTGGAAGCAAGTCAGTGAAACCACCTCGAGCGCCAGACAGCTGTGGTTATAGACTGTTTCCAGCCCTTGAGCAAGCTGCTTTCAAACTAGCTCAGATAGCTCTGTGCACTGCTGCAGTCAATGGGCGTAGCATAAAATTAATCCAGGAAAGAACTTTTGGTATGCACTTAAGATCATAATTAGGAAAGTGGGTAAGTGGATGCTTGAAGTTAATCACTTACTTAAGTGCTTTCCTGAATTACAGCCATACATTGGTATAACCGATAACCATATCTTTACAAAGACTCCATTTTATAATTCTATACAGAAGCAGAGAAGGAAAGCGTTTAGATTAAAGGAAGGAGCATGAAGCTAAGTAAATTCTATTCGTGCTAGTTTTGTTGACTTTCTTAATGCTGGCATACCAGTTTGACCTTTATTTAGAAAGTTATTTGATATTTGTCATTTGAGATTAATATGTTTGTAAGCAATAGACTATTTCTGGAAGGAAAGACATTTCTTCCTTTCCCCCTTGCTTTTTGTTTTTCCTCATATTTGTGCTATGTCTTACTTCTATTGCTAAATAGATACGGTTGTTAGGTTTGCAGTAATTCCATCCATTACTCTTCAGTGTACATGGCAGAGAGCTGTTTCCTGTCCCTCACCCTGGTGAAGCAGCTTTCTGAGTAAATATTTACAAAGAAATAACTTCAGTACAGTTTAATTAAACTGATACTTTTTAAAGAATGAGAAATACATAAAGCTAATATGATTAAATCAAATGAGTCAAAACAAATATGAAAACATTAGCTAGAGTCAGTATAATGCTATCGATCATTGTAAAGAACAAAACATTTATTCTTGAAAATGATCAGTTGGCACAGAATATTTTATGTTCACTGAATTCATACAAGTGCTTCCATACCTTTGTATTTACTAAACATTCTCCAACATATTTTATAAAAAGTGGAAACAATATTGTTAGCTATTCTGAAAAACTCCCAAGTTTCAGGAAATGCAGTTTATTCTGCTCTCACCAGAACTGAGTCAGAAGCAGTTATAACATCAGCAAGGGCACCTATTGGTCCAAAGTTTGATCTTCACTCTCTGGAAGTGTAGTTTAAGTTGTTAAATACTCACTGTGTTTCATTTCGCAGGTAGGAAAACCATCCCTGTGTAGATTATATTTCAGATTTGGTATTACTCTTTCACCAGAACAAAAAGATCCCACGTACAGCCTCACTATTCCATATTTTAAGCCAAATCTTACTAAAAATTCACCTCCAAAAGAGTGGCAAAATATGGCTACAGGATGACAAAGGAAATAATTATTTTGCAAATATATATCTGGTTAATGAAACAAGAACACAAATATCTTTATTTTTTGTATCTATGTGTATCTATCCATTTGTTTGCAGTCAGATAAACTAGAATGGAATTTTTGGAATATTGTTACGAGAGCGAACATATAAATTGTCTTGCAGGAAAAAGGCCTAAACTTATTCAAAAAAGAAACCAAATTCCATCAGAAGCTTAATGTTAGCTCAGTTTCACCTCTTCTAAAGATAAATTCACCCAAAGATGCTAGAGAGTTATAATTCATAAAAAGCTATTCCATTGGACAAATATTAATGAAGTAGAACAAACTAACCCTGTAACTAAAGCAAATTCAGAAATATTGAGACATATATTTAAAAATCTGTCCCCCACCTGCTGAGCCCCTGGAGGCTATGACCTTCCTTGCTCTCCCTTTTCCTTACCCAGAAATTTCCCAAAGGGAATGCACTCTGTGTAATCTCCAGAAAGCCAACTTCCATTTCCTCTGGCACTCAACTCTTTGAGTGTTCTTACTACTGTAACTTACCCCTAACTCTTTTACAAATTCGTTTCCAGCTGCAAATTCACTATGTCCTCTTCCTCAGATTGCTCCTCATGCTCCTAAGGCGGCAAGATTTTTTCTCATCATGCAGTAAAGAAATATTCTATTGTAATAATCCTGTCCTTTCACACCTAAGCCTTTTTGCAGGTGAACACGGCTAACTACTCCCAGGGGAACTACCTATCTCTCCCCTATGGACTTTACCTGACCAGAGTGCAACAGCTAGAGCAGTAGAGATAGGTAGCTATTCTCTCCATGCCCAGTCACAGATATATTAACTAAACATAACATGGAGTAAACGGTGTACAAAAAGTTCAAATGACTATCATAATAGGATTGGTTATAACTCTAAGCTTGGGTGATTAGGTTAGATAAAAATAGCCTTTGTATCCTATTTTCTAATCCGAAAGAAATAAAAAAAAGAGATGCTGACTTATAGCCCCCATTTGGGGGGTCATTAACTTGGGTTTTGCATTGTTCAGTGCTAGTACTGTTGAGTATTTGAATACTTTTTTCCTTTGCTCTGATTCTTTTGAAGATGGCACATTAAAGTTTTTTATTCTGGTTTGGGTATTCTGTTAAAAAAAAAAAAACAAACCACAAAAAAGGCAGATCTGCTGATGTATGCACTGGAGATAGGAGCATTGGGAGCACTGGATATGTTAGAGGCAAGTTAGCAGACCTAAAAGCAACCTTTCCATGAACTCCAGGATCCCTACTCCTCCTCAGGGAGAGAAGTAAGATGACTACCAGCTCACTTCATATTTTGAGGAAAGTTAATTTCTAAGTCATCATTTCACAAGCAAACTATATCAATATGAAATGAAAGCTCACTAAAATGAAGCCTCAAGAAGTTTATGAAGCTTGGAGGTTTGTATAGCTTGTACCAAGAGGATTTCCTTACAACCTCTTCCTCTAGCTACTCTTACTTGTCACTTATATAAAGAAGCAAAATTTTTTCTAAATACACAGTAGAAAAAAAGCTTGTCATAATGACTCGTTCTTTATATACTTTTTCTGAACGGGTAAGACCATCCTCACCTGTCTCTCTAATTCTGTCATATTTATAAGAAGCAATGTGAAGGAGGAAAAAAAGGTTTATGTTTCAATACTCCTTTTGACTCATTTTCATACTGAGCTTTGTTTGCATGACGAGGGATTGCCACTGGTTTATGTGTGTGTACACAGGGATATGCGTCTGTATATATATATGGCTTTGTTTCTGACAAAAATCTGTTGCAGGTCATCCGGGTTCCTCATGGAGTTGAACAGTTTTTTCACCTTTAAGGGTTTTTTTGTTTTTAATGCTACAAACTGGCATTTTAAGGAAGTATACTGGCTCCAGAAGGCTTGTTTTAAATGCATTTCAATGCTCCAATGCATGTTATTGCTTGACTGAATACCTCTGTAACTAACAGAAAATGTCTTTCCAGATAACCAAAAGGGTGACCATCTTCCCGTGTCTAGAATCACCACTGTCACTTAAGTTTATATCTTTAGATAGATCTACTACATTATCTTTTCTGCTTCTAGTGCGAGCACAGCTGTGTTTCTACGAGTAAATTCTAGCTGTAGATGGTATAGGCAATTCCTGTGTTGGCTAGAACTGTTGCATCAGATACTTTATGAGGGGTTGCCGGGAAGCTTACAAGAGAAAAACATTTTCAAATTATATGTGATGCCTTAAATATCTCAAGTATATCATAAGTGAGAGATGAATTAAAGGATAGAAGAATCTTTACATACTTTTAGAGTAGAAGGTCTTAACAGATATTGGTGAGCAAAATTTCACATTTTACATGTTTTCACATGTGTTACACTTCAAGCACTTTCAAACTATGTTCTACATTTTGGAAATTATTTAATGCTCTACTTAATTACCATTCTCTCTACATTAAACCACATATAAAGTTATTGACTGTTGAAATAATGGGGGGAAAATTTTATAAATTGTGACATTCTTTAGTATTTTACTTTGTTTTGAGTGACATTCTTTTATTAGAAATATAGCACAATATTTTTAAACTATGTGAAACATCTGACAATGTAATGGTTGATAGGGAATCTTTACTAAATACTTTTTTTTAGCAGGCCTCAGTAAAGGTTGACAGAATGCTCCAACACTATTGCTGGGGACCACTGACTGGTCCCATGCTCTTGACATCTGCCCTTTAGATATTTATAAGCATTGATAAGATCCCCTCTCAGCCTTCTCTGAAGGCTGAACAGACACAGATCTCTCAGCCTTTCCTTGTAAGAGAGACACCCCAGTCCACTAATCATCTTTGTAGCCCTCCGTTGGATTTTCTCCAGTAGTTCCCTGTCTCTCTTGAACTGGGGAGCCCTGAACTGGACAGAGTACTCCAGATGTGGCATCACTAGGGCAGAAGAACGTCCCTCGACCTGCTGGTCACACTCTTCTTAATGAACCCCAGGATACCCTTGGCCTTCTTGGCCACAAGGGCACACTGCTGGCTCATGGATAACTTGTTATCCACCAGGACCTCCAGGTCCGTCTCTGCAGAGCTGCTTTCCAGCAGGTCAGCCCCTAACCTGTACTGTCACATGGGGTTATTTCTCTCTAGGTGCAGGACTCTACACTTGCCCTTGTTCATCATTAGGCTCCCCTACACCGAAGTCTCCAGCCTGTCCAGGTCTTGCTGAATGGCAGCACAGCCTCCTGGTGTGTCAGCCACTCCCCCCAGTTTTGTATCATCAGCAAATTTGCTCCACCCCTTCATCCAGGTCATTGATTAATATATTGAACAAGACTGGACCCAGTACTGACCCCTGGGGAACACCACTAGCTACAGCCCTCCACACAGCCCACACCACCCCACACCCCTGAGAAAGGGAAACAGGAAAATGAAAGGATACCCATGGGTTGAAATGGAAACAGATTTAATAAAATTAAAAAATATTTTTCAAACCTATTACTATTAATACTATTAGTAATAAAAAGTGCATAAAGTTATACTCAGCCCATGTAGCGGTCACGAGCTGCAGATTCCCAGCAGTGAATACTAGATGTCCATTACTGTGAGTACCACAGCTCCAGCGAAAGCGTGACGGTCACAACAGAACAGGCCTTGGGAGCAGAATGACAGGCAAGACCCTCCAGGGATGGCAGCCATCAGGAGAAGAGGTTGTCCCCAGTAAACTTTCTAATGTATAGAGAGTGTGACATTTATAGTATGGAATACTTCTGCTGGCCAGCTTGGGTCAGCTGCCCAGGCTTTTGCTCCTCCCAGCTTTAGCACCTGGCTGAGTACTGAGAAGAGCCTAATAGCTATCAAACCACCGAGGGCTTAGGGCAAGGCTTGGTTGTCTGCTGGCTCACGTGCTCTTTCTTTTTCCTTACTGTATGGATTAGCTCAGTAGTAACATTGGAGATTATTTGATGACTGGCTGTATGTCCATGACGGCTGATCTTAGATGAAACTCTACCTCATTTGTTTCTCCATCTTGGTTTTGTTTCACACCTTCCTCTCAGCTTTTTGTCCTCTACTGTGTATATGTTTATCTTCTTATCTTTATGATATCCTAGACATGGTTCTTGTATTATCTATTACATCACTATCGGCAGCTTTATTTTATTAGCAAACTCTAAGGTTTTACTTCTGTGCAGCAAATAAAATGCATCCCAAATAATATAAGCTGTACAAATTGGTGATAGATGTGGTAAAATATTTAACACTTAATGTTGAACTGTTTTCGTATCAAGATGTCCTTGGGCAACATTAATTTGTCACTGGATGACATGCTGTACAAGACTTTGTTTATGGCAATTTTGATCAGAAGTACTCAAATTTAATAAACAATCAGGCCACAGATGGCAGTTAATCTAGTCTTTGACTAAATTAATTGCTTTCATAATTGGGTACACATGGAGTTGTTTAAACATCAAGCACAGTGCTCTTAGGTATCTTTAATAGAGAAAGTATGTCTGTTTTAACCAAATGCTTTGAGCAGCTGAGAATAACGGGAGAGTACATGTCACAGAAAAAAAAAAACCCAACAGAATGCTGTGACTGCATTTAGCTCTGCAGAGACAAGAAACAGCAAGGTTAGAATTTTCATGTTTGGTTAAATTTGACAAATGTTTTGTAATTACACAGAGGTAGGAAACTTGTTACTGTTATCTTCTCACTGGGCACAGAATTAGCTTAAATGTTTGGGAGATAACAGGTTTTATCAGTTTCCCCTACAATTAACCACCTGACTGCCTGCATATGAAAATAAGGGGAGTGGAGTTTTACTTACTACTTGCACAACCTTTCCAGTGCTGGTCTGTGCAAACCTTGTTGAAGCTCTGACATACCTAGCCAAGAACCCTTTGTGAGGAGAATGGTAATAACCAGGTGTAAACACGATAGCTGTGGTAAGGCAAATCTGATAAGCACTAGAATACCAAAGATTGAGGATTTTGCACTGGTGAATTTGTACACGTGTAGCACTGTAGAATCGGTGAAGACAAGAGCCTCTTGGCTTCCCTTTGAAAGAAATTACATACAAAATAGTGCAGAAAAGGTTAAAAACATTCCTTGATTCAACTCTATGCAGAAAAGGTAAGAAAAAATGTACAATGGAAAGAAATACAATAGAGAGACCAGATGGATAAGAAATATATCTGAATCACTGTGACACTGTGCCTAAACTTGAAGAGGCAGGATCCCAGCATTGCTCTGAAGTAGTGATAGCACTTTTAGATCCGTACCAGTTTCTTAGCCATCTTGCTCTGCACTGTGGTGAGGCACTGCCAGGGAATATAGATGTCTAGCTCTGAAAACATCCTTCAAGGCAAATGCTAGGAACTTAAACACTTAAACTTTTAAACAAGAGGAGGAAAGGGAAGAAACAAATATTTGGGTTTTTAGAGGAAGTGGACTTGCTTAAGATAGAGAAGGGAATGATTAATTCTGTTTGCATCCAAACCCATGAATACTTGGAACGAAAAAGGAAGGTCTTTCCAGGGATGATCACGGACATCAGCAATGTTATGCTTTTTCTTATGATGATCTGCAGTATATCTACTGTGCCGTCTGCTTTTCTCAGCAAGAATCCAATGAGGAACTGTTCAGTCTGTCATACTCCACCCACTGTGACTTCATTTTTTATTAGCTGAGGGGATTACTTCATGTAGTCCAAAAAAGAAATACTTAATGTGAATCTATAATTGTCTTGTTAATTTGTTTGAATTAACCTAATACAAAAATGGCCTTTAAAAATTAATGTGAAAATGGTCAGACAATGTAAGAAAATCATAAAATCAGGTTTAGAAAAAGCTCCTTGAGAAATAACATGAACAAAGAAATCATTCCATGTGTTTGAATTTAAAATCTAAGTATGAAAAAAGGGCCAATGAGAAAATATCTTGGATATGTTGAATTAACTGCCTCTGTAAAATAGAAATGTTATTTTCAGTCCTTTTGCAGCACTACTGAGACTGATTAAAACCACATGAAAAGATACCTATTGAGAACAAGCAGACAAAAACCCAAACATTTCAAGAATGCAGTTATGTGAAGCAATATAAGACCATAGCAAACTAAACCCCACAGCCCTGATCTAGCTACTGAAGCAGTTGTACTTCAAGAATAACCATGTCCTTATTTTCAAATTATTTGGGGTCTGAGAAATTGTATTGCTCTCTATTTATTCTGCTAAAAGGGTGGTAAATTTCTTCCACAACATTCCTCCTGTCTTTTTCTTCTACTTTTTTCAGTACAAGATGTTTAGCTTGAAAATGGAAGAGATGGAATTGCTGGGAAAGGAGGGAAAAGGGAGTTGAGTGGGAGATTCAGAAGATAACATAACCTAAACCACAGACAATTCAGCTAAAAGAAAGATTATATATAAAGATGATACAATGAAGCTTATAGATGTAATAAAAATAGTGTTCTAAATCAAACCATTACGAGCTCTAATTCAAGAAGCAATAATTCTGCAAGTGATGTTACAGGAAATAAACTGCTTTACTCAAGTGACCAATGAGCCATTCAGTCTCATTTCTTACCACTTCCCATAGTGGTTGCTGGTTAGGTTGCTATAAAATTGCAGCCTACACTGGAAACTGCAGCTGGAAAGAATTGCAAAGGACTCCAAAATATGAATTTCTGCAGTAAAATAAAAACAAAACAAAAAAAAAACAACGAAAAAACCTATTACAGGCATACACCTTCCTCCTCCCAGAATCACACACACACATCCACTCCTGGGGAGAAGCCTGAGACCTAGGAGGTGTTCCTCTACGCTCTGCTTCCAGGGCGATGACACTATTGGAGTAGCCGGTTTGTGAATTGGGTGTTTCGTATGTGACACTCTAAGGAACCACGTCCCTAGTTTGACGCTTCACTTGTGCTGTATCTTCTCACATGCTCTGTTGGCACTACTGTCATATAGGGAAACCCACACATTGTGACATTCCATGCAAGGAAGTGTAGGTTTGGGAGAAAAAACTTCGTCCTCAGCTTAAATAATAATTAATCTGTGATGTGCAGCAGAACTAGGAGCCCTTGTATTACTTAGCTTTAGTGAGTTCTTAGCTAGTGTAATTGTAAAAGACATTCATGAAGACAGTAAACAGTTCTTTGTTATTTGAATAATAGCATAAGTTTGGACTACCAGCGCATGCTCTGATGCCTGGCTCAGTATTTCATGTCTATCTCTAATATTAAGCTGCAATTAGTGATCTATTCTCTCTGGGTTTAATAGCAGTATATTTTCAGCTGCAGAGTTGCTCTGGTGATGGCATACTTAAATTACTTGGCCACTTGGGAAACTTAAAAGGGAGTGAGTGGCATTACTCAGCTGTGCAGAACATAGGATAACAGTTTAAATGAAAGGAAAAAACAGCCATATTTGATAGATAGCGCTACGGAGACGTCACTTAGGAGTATATATTGGATTTTACCTTCCCTCTAAATTTAATTTTAATAGTCAAATAATGACATGTTAAAACAGCAGTCTAATCTATAGAAGACTGATTTGTTATTTTTTGGCATTTCAAGCTGACTCTTTTCACTTAGACACCTTTTTCTGCCAGGCTAGTACTGAAACATAGGATGTATCATTGTCATAAGAATACTTTAGGAATAATAAATGTTTTAAATTAGTACTGAACAGAATCACAGAATCACAGAGTCATTTGGGTTGGAAGAGACCTTTAAGATCATCAAATCCAACCATTAACCCTGCACTGCCAGGTCACCACTAAGCCATGTCCCTCAGCACCACATCTACACATCTTTTAAATACCTCCAGGGATGGAGATTCCATCACCTCCCTGGGCAGCCTGTTCCAACAATTCACAACCCTTTCTGTAAAGAAATTTTACCTTATATTCAGCCTAAACCTCCCCTGGCGCAACTTGAGGCCATTTCCTCTCATCCTATTGCTTGTTGTTATACTTCTAGTTGCAAAGTATTCTGATTGGTTTTTTTATAAAGTAACACCATAGAGTCTTTCATGTAGTTTGCATATTAGCATTCGATTTCACCTTACAAGACTGTATTGTTTAAATCCCTATTTTTTTGTACCTTACTGTGCACTGAAATGTAGCTCTGCTTTGAGGAGTGATTCTGGATCCCACTCTGATCAAATGTGCTCAGCTCACGATAAAAGTTGTGTCATTTTTTTTCTAGCTCTAGAGGTATGTCTAAATGTAATGCAGCCTTCATATACGTGTGCTCTGGCATAGCAAAACATGTGTGTGATGAGACCACGGCCTTTTGGCCACAGTATCACCAGACCCTCAGCCTCTAAAGAATAGGGATAAACAAAGATCTGAAAATAACCTATGAAAATTTCACTGTGTGTTCTAAAATGGTATAAACTGCGAGCTCTATTTGTATTTTAGTTACCCATGTAAAACTGAGTGCCTCTACTTTATAAACATTTACTCTAGAGTTTTATTATAATGTTTGCTAGCTACAAACAAGCTAGCTTGATACATGGTGTGGAAGTGACATCTCTATTAAACCATCTACTATAGTTAAACCAGACAGGACTGGTATTCTTGAAAGCTTGGCTGCTTTTTGCTAGTTAGATGGTCTGATGGGAAAACATCCACTCAGATACAAACTTTGCTTTATCTATTTAGATCCTCACAGCTTTAAGAGCACTACTGCTTGAACATATATAAAACATTTTCCTATTTTTTACCTTCCTATACAAGAGATAAAGATGTTTGTGAAAAATGGTCATCTGCCTGCAGTAATCATGTTTCATGTTCTTAGAATTAGGTCAGTAACCGGAGCACAAATATAGCGCTGACCTGATTGGCTTAGTACTGCCTTTCTACTTGAAGAAAGCTTCGCTTCATGGATTTCCTGGTACTTTTCTCTAGGTAGAGATTCAAGGAGCAGGTTTTGGTTAAAAAAATTTATTGTACTCTTAGAAATTCACCTTGGCTGGCTTTCTATTAACCTGTGCATAGGTACAGTTGTGCACATATGTTGAAAGATAGTGATATCAGTACTTCTCATTGCATACGTTGCTGAAATATGCAGTCACTGAACACCAAATATTACACTCTGAGATTTCAGATGTAAACAAGTGTAATCTCTTTCCTCATCTGTAAGACATTTGGTATTAAATGAGCCTCTCCACACCTCACCATTTGTAAACTATTTTGAATTTTATAACAGCACAGGGAGATAAAAGGCCCAAACCTCAGGGGCCCTGAATGCTTGCAAATCTTACTTCTTTCTGGTGATCCAAAAGCCAATAAGCGGACCTGAACTTGCCTGACTTTTCTGCCCTGTTAAAAAGATCATTCTTACACCTGTGTGTGAAATGGAAACTGCTGCAGTTGTTCTTATCTGAGTTTGAGGTTTTGTTTTCCCTACTACAACAGATGAGAATGCAAGGAAATGTTTGGGGTTTAAGTTTCAAAGCTCACAGGGCCCCTAGCTGATATGTCAGGAACTAACTTGGAAGGATTTTAGTTTTTCTTAAAAAATAATTCTGGATTTTAAAGATATCTTTGGGTAACCTCCCACTGATTGAGGCTGTTATGGAAATGCAAAGTCTAAACTATTAGATTAGGCATAATCTTTTCACCTGGGCTGTGCTGCTTGCCACCAGGCAGGGAAGCAGCAGGTAACAGGATGGCCCCTCTGTCACAGCATTCTTGCTGCACCTACACTACAGCTGCTGGTCCAGCTTCTTCTGCTGGAGGTTACCTTCATCCTTCACTGCAGGAAAAAGAATACGCTGTGTATCAAAATATTGGACTCACAATTGGAATAGTGGGGGTATCTTTTGGCAGCAGGTGAAATAGTAGGTGGAGCAGTAATGCCTTAAAACATACAAATCCGGCTGCCGTGGAAAATAATTATCATTCCCTAGCTGTCTGCACTTACCTCTCTTTCGGAGGTTGCCAACCTTCTCAGCCACAGTGTTTTACAGTACAGAGGATCTGTTTAAATCTCTGAAATTCATGGTACTCTAACTGATCAGATTGCGCTCTTTTGCATTTTGCCAGACTCTCAACAAAACCACTATCTGTGCTGGCTGTCCACTCATCACAGCCTGAATCTAAGGGTGAGATTGTGCCTTAAAAACCCTGTTGCTTTTGAATAGGTGTACTTTTCCAGCTCCTGAATTCGAACTCTGCTTTATGCAGGCAACTCTAGAGCAACTTAAATACTTTGCATAAACGTGCCTTTAGGAGTGACCACAGGGATTCTGCCTTCAAAGCATGAATAAAAAGCATATGCAGATCACTGAACAGAACTGGAAGGTTTGCTTCTCATACCTTCTTCTATGGAAGCTATATGCTAAGTCCCCCAGCGTTTTTTAAGACTAAGTCCTCAATGATCAGTGAGAAAAAAATGATAATTAAAAATAATTGAAAAATGGCCTATATAATTGATCACTTAAAATGACACTTTTCCTATATCTGACACTGCACAAAAAGTGGTATATCATATGAGCATCTCTGAATTCTTTATAATGTGCTAAATTGTTAGAAAATTGATATTGCAAATAGGTTTAAGTAGTCATGTATTGGCAATCTAATATTCACACTGATTATTAAATAACCCTTACTCAGTTTGGCTAGATTTTGTATCTAAATGATCATGTTAGTGTTTATGGGGAATCTCTAGTGTCATTTTTTTTTACCCTTCTATTTTCTGCTGCTGTATATTTATCAAGTATGAATGACTCTCTGCAATACTCATTCATAAAGCTATCACACAATTCCTCATTTAACTCTTTCACTATGACACTGACAATTTCCAGGTTTACAAATTGCATTGATTTGAGAGAGGGAGCTCACCACTTCAGGATATATTCACTTCAAGATAGCATTTGCAAAAGGCTTACTACAGGGTTTTGACTGTTCAAGTTGTTAGACTGTTTTAATTACACTTCATCCTTACCCCGAGTTTCCTCAAAGCTGTGCTTATGTGACAAAAAGCCACGCAAAGCTGTCTGTACAGGAGTAATTTCACCTTTGGGGATTAATTATAAGGAGGTTTTGGAGTTGAACAATTTTGCAGTGTTTCAATAAGACAGTAAAATGTCCCCAAAGTGTGTTCAAAAAAATTAATTCAAAATGTCAGATTTGATGAGGTTATGGTATCAAACCGTAAGCATCTGTGACTATTTTAATTTCTCTTTACCCCAAAATTAATATGAGATGAAACATACAGAAAGAGCAGCAGTAGAAATTCCTGTAGCTTCAAACAAAATTGTACTGGACTTTGACTCCAGAGCCATTTCTAAGTTACTGACTTTCTGATCCCATAAAAATTATCTAGGACAAGCAGCCAAAATTAGCTAAATCAAAAGTATTCCTCACTGCCTCAGCTTCTGCCCTTAATTGGCCTTGGAGTTTTGATCCAACCCTTGTTCAGAAAAGCGGAATCAAGTACAAATCCACATAACTGACCTCTTGATTGTAAAGTAATTTTCACAGAGAAGAAAAAATTATAACAGCTAATGTAAAAATAACCCCCCTGATGGTTTGATGAAGTAGGATCCATGGGTTACCTGGTTCAGCTTTAAGTTTGGAAGAACAAAACATCTGAAAGGGTGGGAGTGGTTCAAAACCTAGTCTCTACAGCATATCTGATGAGTAGGCAGTATTTTTAGAAGGCCTAGGAGTTCAAAATTGAGAAAACTATAAAAATTCAGTTTGAGATTCTTTCTTTCCCCTTTCCTTCTCCTGCTCCCTGAAATCTGCCCATCAGCTTTGTTACCCAGATTTGCTTCTTGTTTCTTTCATCCATGGAGAAGTTTCTCAGACAGGAGGAACCTTAAAACTACAACAAAAAATGTGTTAAATTAACAAGAGAGGGTGGGGGTGTAGTTTCTTCTCTACTCTTCATTCATTCATAGATATCTCAAAATAAAACTCCTCAGATGCAGGGCATTTATGTCCCTACAAAACTGATTGATGTCATATAACCTCAGGGATTCAGCTAAACGAATAGTGTTTAAAATTCCTGTCTGTTGAATTCATTAAGATCAATTAGCTGTTTTACAGAAGTGACAAAGTTTATTTTTATGAAATTTCTTTACAAAAAAGACGTGACCTGCCATCTGTTACCAAAGTTTTGGTCATTCTTATCTTCAGGGTTGTGCTCTACAAGCAATCCCTGAATATGTCCTTCATTCACAAAAAATAACATCTTTAAGAAGTTCAGAAGGAAATATCCACCATGCAAGGTTTGCAGGAGAAGAAAATGCACCATAGAATATTTTTATAAGCCATCTTGTGGCACAAGAATTATTTTTTGCTGGAGGATATTAGTTTGAAGCTGATGCATTCTACGCAAATAAGGTTAAATTTTAGTTTGCATGGGTTTTGACAATGCCTTCCCAGAGTTACCCTGTTTTTTGCTGTTCCTCTGAGGTCAGGCTAATGATTTTGTTGCTGTTTGGAAGTCCAGTGCAAATAAGAGAGCGAAGGTACTCGCAACAGATCTGAGGTGAAGAAGGAAGTAGCCAGGAGACTGGCAAGCTGGTGCTTGCTATTTATTTCTAGCTGCCATGATGAAAAACTAGAAGCAGCAATACCCTGCCTGTTCACCTGCCCTTACAGTCTTGCCATTTTCCTCAAATGCTCCTCTGAAAGATGGCAAGGGCTCCGTTTCCAGATAGCCCTGCTTCTGGTTGCACTGACACTCTACACAGATACTTGGAGGCGTGAATGAGTGGGAATGACTTCCCGTTCTTTGTTCAAAGTTGGAGCCCCTCTGCAGCTTTGACGCAGTATTGCTGTGTTAATTCTGCTCATTCTCTGACACAAGATGAAAATTCTATATTGATAGGGGTGACATGATTCTTTCCAGCATCGCTCCGTCAACCATTATGGAGGAGGAAGGGGAGAAGCAAGGGTGTCTTGTCATTTTGATCGCCTTATTAAATCCTGTTTTCTATCACAGCCTGCAAACAGGCACAGAAAATGCCATTTCTTACTAAATTAACACTGCATACAAAGACTGTTCTGAGAAGGAGAGCGTGGGGGAGGAGGAGGCATTCAGAGATGCACCAGGATCTGAGAAAACAGCAAAACCTTCATTTTTCTGTCTGGGGAATTCAAGACTGCTGATTGCTCTCTTGCAAGGTACAGGTAGCAATTGTCACATTAGACCTGTGCTGAGGGATGACTGTCTTGTGCCGGACTCTGGAGATATAGCATGAGGGTGACTGTGTGCAGAGCAGCAAAACTGACTGTCCAAGTGGTTGTCAAATGCTCCCAGTAATCCAATCTGCCGTTTGTGCATTAACTTTCTTACAGTTATCTTAATCTGACTTTAGTTCTGAACTCATTCGTATGTCCATACTAAGCTTTCTCAGGCATGCTCCCTGATACCGAACCAAATCACTTGCTTCTAGTTTCCATGCTAATTACTTTTCCAAAGGGCTGGTGGGAGATAATGCTGTTTTGTGTGACACTGGTCCCCAGACCGCCTCCCTATTCGACTCTACGTGACTGACGCCCTCATAAAAAGCAGGCTGAAAGCAAAGCTGTTAAAAAGTCTGGTGAACGGAGCGGTAGTTTAGAGCACTTTGTAAATCTCCCTACAGAGTGAATTTGGCAAGCGAATTGGGAAGGCACAGCGCTGTGCTCGTGTGACAGCCGCGTCCATGCAGGTGGTGGAATACGGGATGGAGGGGGGAAACGGGCAGCCATAATGGGCAGAAGCCCCGAGGGTCAAGTGTGGGCGACGAGGTTGAGGAGGCTGCGGGGGGACCGCGGGCCGTGAGCAACACCTGCTCCAAGCAGCGCCCGGGGCAGATCATGGGATGAGGGCGGGACCTGCGCCGGTGTTTGAAATCCGTTTAAGCCAGAGCTGCCTCCGACCGAGTTGCAGTGCTGGGAGCTGTGGTGTGAAGGTCGCCCTGCGGTGCTGGGGCTCAGGCAGCGCGGAGCTGTTGGAAGGACCGTCCGGGGTGTCTTTCCGGTGGGGAAAGCGTCGGGGGTGGGTGCCATTCCTGCTCCCCCAAAGCACTACATCTCCCGGCGTGCATTGCTGCCGCACGACCCGGCTGGGCTGGCACGAGCTGCCCTGCGGGAGTTGTAGGCCTGGGGGACACGGATGGGGCGGTGGTGGCGAGGGAGCGGCGTGTTCGGTTTCGGGCCGGCTACCGAACCGGCCCGTTGTCTGCGGGGGAAGGCTGGAGCCCGGGGGGGACCCGCGGCGAGGCCGGGGCGCCGCGGGGAGCGGGAACGCGTGTCAGTCACCCCGCCAGGCGGCGCGCGCTCCCCGCCCCGGATGCTGAGCGGGGGGAATGGGGAGCGGGGGGGGTGCGCGGGCACGCGCTCGACGAGACAAGCGGGGTGGGGGGGGGGGAGGGAGAGGAGCTGGGGGAGCGCGCGCTCGTATGTAAATGAGCGGGCGTGAGGTCAGAGGCAGATGGAAAAGGGAACAGACAGAATGGCCGCCGCGGCTCCCGCTCCTCCTGCTGCCGCTTCCCAGTGCCGGAGCCCCCGCTGCACGGCGGAGCGCAGGGGAGTCCGCCGAGAACTCGACTCCTGGCGGCACCGGCTCATGCACTGTGTGGGTAAGAAAGGGGGAGACGACGGGGTATCCCGGCCGTACTGGGGGGACCGAGGGACGGGGAGAGGGCAGCGGGATCCTTGAGGTGAATGGGCTGGCGAGTCGGGGAGCGGGGTCTCCTCGCGAGGAGCGGGCGAGGCGCCCTGAGCCCAGGTCTCTCGGGTGGGTGGAGGTGGGGGGGGCACGGGGATGGAGGAGCGGCTCCAGCGGCTTTCTTGGAGGGCGGAAGCGGAGACGGGGTCTGTGAGGGAGAGCGAAGGTCCTACAACGCCTCCGGGCAGCGCAGGGTGGGTGTTACGGCTTTGGCTGGGGCCGCTGGATCCCTCCGTTCGTTGCCGACCGAGACCCTTTCTCGGCTCGGGTCCTTTTGTTTCGGCTTCTCGTCGTTCGCGCGGTGAGTGCCGGTGGCTGCCCCCCTCCTCTCCTCCTCCATCGCCAGTGCCTGGGGGGCGGAGGGGGGGAGGGAGCCCGCCTCTGTGTGTGTGTGCCTTTAAGAGGGAGCCGCTCCTGCACTGACGGTTGGGATTTGAAGTTTTCCCTCCCCCTGGAAGTTGTCATGGCGACGGCAGTTCTCCGCTCACGCCCCCCCCTCCCCGCCCCGGGGCTGCCCCGGTGGCTCTCGTGCCTTGAGGTTCCCCGGGGTCACGTGACTCCCTCCCGTGTGTCCCTGGCGGCCGCCTCGGCAGCGTTCCCGCGTAGGGAGCGCCACGCCGGGGGACGGAGACGCTCCGCGCGGCGGGGCACCCGGCTGCGGCGGCCGCCGGCTAACGGCTGCCGCCGCTGCCCTCGCCGCCCGGCCCCTTCCCGCGGGCGGGCTGGCTGCCCGCTCTGAGTGCTGGCATTTCTTACGTGTGCCGGCGCGGCGCCGCGACCCGAGGGCGGGGGGCGCTTCGGTCTGGGGGCTTGGCTTGGGTTTTTTGTGCTTAGAGGGGGTGAACACTTTGTCGAGACCGGCTTACTTGTATTGTTTCAACAGACATTTCCCTTCTTCGGGAAATAGATAAAATCCTTGGTCTTCAAGTAGCGTGCTAGTGTCAGTACTGATCCTCCCTGATGGCTGAGCGGTGGAAACGCATCTAGGTGCGTAACGGGGGAGGGTAAGCAGCGGTTCATTCAGTGTTTCTGTGTGTGCTGAGACGAGATCACAGCAAGAAGTCAGTATCTAACAAGTAGATACACTTGCAATTACAGGCGGTTAGCCTTTTCCCGGTTTGTGGGGTTTTTTACGTGTTTTCAGTAACCTGGTAGCTGCCTCACACACTTTTAAACACTTGTGTATGTATTAGGATACCTGAGTGTGCTTACACGGGTTTTTTTTTAAGCCTTCAAGTTACAATATTGTTTAGGAAAACATTTTTTATGTACTTCCATACGCTATACATTATATAATGCTTCTTGAGGAGAAAATGCAGTTTAATTAGAAAATATCGGGAGAGGTAGTTCATTGGCATAGCTGCTGTGATAGACTGCTAAGTCTGATGGACTTATATCTATCACAATTTATAAGTGGCAATTCCTCTGGTTACCTGTTATTTAATGGCATTTTGGTTTTCAATTTAAAAGAAAGTCCTAGAAGTCTGCTTGACAACTGAAACTGAAGGGATTTTCAGGTTGTAGTGGTATGCTCCCAGGTACATTCAGGGAACACATCTGCACAGCGCAAACAACACTCACAAGGACTGAAGAGAAATGTAATAATGAATGCTCCAAAATTTCACCGTATGTTGGGTCCTCAGCGCATTTGTTGTATTTAGGGAAGCTTTTCAAACTTGTTTTTTGGGTTGCTCTTTCACTAAGAATTGCCAAGGGTAAAACCATAATGTAGTTACTGCATTTTACACTCATTGCACTGTGGTGTTGCTTCACATTCAATTTTCTGCTCCTTGAAATAAAAGTTATTTAGGATATGCTTTCTTAGTGATGCAAAATCTAATTAATAGAAAGGAGCCCTGAAATGATTAGCAACAGCTGAGGAGCAAGGGCATTGGTTATGGTTTAATAGTTAGTCAAGAGCTATCTCGGTTAAGGACGGTTACTTGGCAGGCCTGTTGAGCAGCCCTTATCTGAGAGAAAGTGTAAACAAAGAAAGTGAGTAGTCTGGATAATGGAGGTAGAGTACACTTAACAGGTTTGGGTTGTAGTTTCTTTTTTTTCTTTACTCCTTTGAAATTCTGCAGCATTAACTTCTGTAAAATAACCTCCTACATTAGCTCAAATTAACTTCCAAAGTAAAAATGGCTAATTGTTCTCACTTGGCAAAGTATTCTGATTCTTGAACTAACTTACTGCCAATCCTAAAACAAAACTACCACCAGCAAAAAACTCAGGCCATTCTACCCTTAGCATTTTTTTAATTAAAAAAAAAAAAGTTGAAAGGTGATACAGTTCTATGAACTGTCAGTTGTCAAGCATTATGTTCAACGAGTGAAGCAAGAAAGTACAGGTTCCTTGAACATGTATTGTTTCTGCTAAACCCTTCAATTGCACAGTTTCATTTTGGTGTCTTGTACCACCTTATTGATACGAAATTTGATATTTGCATTTCTGTAGTATAATCACTTAGAGCACTTTGAAATCCTTTATCTGTAAAGGATTCCTCATCCACTATATGGAAATGATAAACTGAACCAGAGGTAATATTGCCAAGACTGTTCTTACCCTACTTGAGGCTCTTAGTCAACAGATTGTTCGTATCTGCAACAGTGAGACAGAAATAATACTCAGTTGCCTGCAGCATACCATTTGCTTGAGGGTCAGTGGTAGTTAGGAACCTCTGATTGAAGGGCTTGATTGCTGAATTGCTCATTTGTCAAAACCTGGTTGTAGACTTGAGTATTTGCATCGGCTTTAGAAATAAAAGCTTGGGTTTTGCCAGCCTATTATGTTAATTTGTGACCTGCAGAAGATGATTTCAAGTCTCAGGTCAAAATGTTGAAGCATTTAAAGAATTTGAGATGAAAAACAGTGATTAAAATTTCACTGATGTTGCTAAGAATTGTCCTGTTTGGTACCTAAACATATTTAAAGGTACAAAAGACTTCACATTGTAAATGAATTGAATATATTCACAGGAATTCCAAACAGATGTTCAGTTCAAAATGGCTCTTCAGAGGGTAATCTTTGTGTGCCTTATGTTGAGCACTAACGTTCCTAAGATGCCTAGACTTGAGCTTATGGATGTGCCTAATTCTTGCATTACACGATCAGAGTTCAAAACTAGATGCTCTTAGAAGGCACCTGAAGATCTCGATTCCGTTGGTGTTCTTACAGCATGCATAATACATGCTAACAGGTACTGTTTATAGTAGCACTCACTGGCATGTTTTGTCCTAGGTGCGGTCTTTGTGACAATAACTAACAAACAAAATACCCTAATTCCAAATTCTGTGTTCATGGAAAAGTGCCAGAAAGCTCAGAGTTGAAGTACCTAACTTAGCTGGCAACTGAGTTTTGTGTGGTTTAAATTGCAAGTCATTTTATAGAGGTGACTATCAGAATGGTTAAAAATTGCTTTTTGGTGTTCTTTGATTAAATTTTGTAATATGAATTGGTTAAATGCATTCCATTGGATTGAGAGGCTTTGGTAGTATAGAGCTATGAAAGTGTAGCTTCATTATGTGGCCAGCCTTAAGAAACAGGATTTATGTCGTTTTTTCCAAGCAGTCAATGATCCCACTGACCGATTTCATTTGAACTTTACAGGTAGTGTTGACAAGTACATTGAGTCCCCATAACTTTCAGGAATAGCCACAGAGAAGACCTAATAATTGCTGGGGAGCAAGAAGAAGCTTCAGCTTGAAATGGTGGTTTTTACTGTTATCACGATATCCTGTGGGTAAAGTTTGAGCAGTAGCTTTAGGCTTTTTAATGGAGAGTGCCAGGTAGCTCCAGTCATGGATGCTGAAATTGTCTTTCTAGGGCATTGCGTTGTACTGTGGAAAACATAAAAGCCTATGAGCAATCTTTCATTGTGAAAAAAGGTTTTAAATATTATCTCAACTAATTAAAAAATCCCAACTAGATAAACACAGTGCTGTTTGGGAGAGGGGAAGGGTAGAAGTTTTACTGCTCCTCTGCTACAGCTGAAGGGCTCAATTTGACAGGAAGTAGCCTTGGTATTGCTATGAAAACTGAAATTTGATTGAAGTGAAAATCCAGTTTTGTATGCCAGATTTCACAAATACTCCTTTACTCTTGTTATATACTCTAAACTGGGATACACTGGTGCATCTAATTCTGTTTTCATGGATGTAGACTTAAAATTTTTTTTTTTTAATATTTGAACTTCTGTTCCAGCTTATTTTTGAACAAGCTATCTCTCAAGTGCACCTCCCAGGAAGAGGAATTCTCCCCACTCTCCCCAAACATAAGATTTGTAGCTACTGCATTTGGTATCATTTCTGGGCTTGCAGCACTGTAGTGTTAAGTACTTTGTATCTTTATTCCTGCAATACACAGAAGTGTTCTCATTTTGACTGTGTCTGTAAGTACTTTGCAGAAGGTTAATGTCACTTTTCTCATAATACTGCTGCGGTTGTAGGTGATTCCTTTATAGTTGCAGAGTAGTAGTGGCAGGGATAGTTATTTTACTATACAACTGTAACGTTCTTGTTTATCTGCTAATTATTGTTTTGCTTCCTTTGCACTCCAGCTTATTTAAACAGCAAAAAGCTTGCGATGGCCACAGTGCCATCATCTAATATGCTGGGCAGTAATCCTGGTGTAAGTTGTTCCTGTGGATCTGTCACGCTTTGAGCTGCGATATGAAACTCTTGGAGTGATTCCAGTGTAAAACAGATCTGGGAAGTAATCTCAGTGTTACTGCAAACATTGGAAGAAGAGGAATTACATCTACATCAGAATTGCAGCACAGGTTCATGGGCAGTTTTTGATGCAATGGGGGAAGATGGTATCATTTAGGGAAATAGCTCAGTGTAGTATTACAGAGGCAGGTGTGCAAGTCAGCAGTGGTGTTGAACACTTATTACGAAATCACAATCTAAGAATACAGTAAAGAGCCATCTTGCATCATCAAGTCTCACAGAACTATTACTAGAACGGAGAAATCACAATCCTGAGTGCATGCTCCTGCTGCTTGTATGCTTGCAACAGCACTCATTAGACCCCTGTTTGATCTGCTTTTAACTCAGTAGCTGGTCAACTGTCTGTTGAGAGGAATTAGAGGCTTGCAAAACAAAAAACAGTAATCTGATGGATTCTGATGCTAGCACAAGGACAGAATTGGACCATGAAACAGTAGCAGGATGGGTAATAGCAGAAATAAGCCATTGGATTGTTTATCTTCCTATGGCACTGTCAGCTACCAGGAATGGAACACAGTCCTAAATGTACCATCCTGATTTCCCCTGAACTAAGCAGGTCAACAAGAGGGAAAAATGGTTGGTGAGTGTATATATGTCATTGGAAGTTGCTGTGGTGTTTGTATCACATTAACTGCCCTTAGATTGAAATAAGAGAAAACACAGGGGGTTTGTTTTGCTTGTGTTGAACTGTATTTGTTTCAAATAGTCAGCTTCTTTTCCATATCCCCTCACAGTCCATTTCAACTCTTCAGCTTTTCTCTCAGAAATAAATAATTGTCTACTGCTGTCATTATGTGTTTTTGGAAGGATAGCTTATGTTTGACTCGTTCGAGAAATTTTTACTTGAGAAAACAGAGTAATGCACCCAGAGGCTTAGGTTAAAAGGCAGGGGGAGGAAGTTCTGTGTCTAGCATTAGATGCAGTACTAGTTCATTCATCTCTTGTGAACTTGGAATTGTAAGGCTGTACAGAGCATGATTTTACAAAAGACAAAACTGTACTTGCTACACAGTGCTATCCATGAACTGTGTGTGATGCAAGCAATGTTTTGTTTGAATTCTTTGCACGAGGAACAGAAATGTGTTGCAGACCATGCAAGTAGATCTACATGTATTCAGTAGCATTGATAAAACCTGTGATTATGTTTTTGACTTCCTTATGTTTAGATACTGGCATGTGGAAGCAGTTCAGTTTAAGTGTTCCAGGAACTACTGTAATCCTTGTCAATGTTTTCAGGCATAGCTTGAACTCTCTTGTTGTATGTTCTTATATGGTAGCTGTTTACTTTTTACGTGGCTGATAGTGAGCTGAGAAATTTAAACTCTGATAGTCTCTCTACGTTGTAGTGGTAAGAGTTTCCTAAACTGAAACTTGTATAAACCAAAAATGTGGAGCACTGCAACTCAGATTCAGTTCTTCCCTTGAATTGGCATTCAGTAACTGTGTACTACTGCTTGAGGTTGATAACTTCTGGGGTTTTTTTGTTGATGTGTAACACAGTTTTATTGTTTTTCTTTCTGGACTTGCTGTACCTACCTTCATGATTTATGTGTGCTGGTATGGGCATTCATTTATTAAACAGGTCAACAAACTAGACTGTAAAACTAATCTAGCTTAACACCAACCTAGAAAACAGAGGGCAAATGTGGCAGGAGGAAGAACAGGAAAGAAAAGGTCAGATCTAGTTGAACATGGATCAGTTTCCTAATCAGGTTTACTACATACCTGCTTTTTCTCCTAAGTCAAATATAAGTAGCTTTACTGGAGAGAACAAGTCTTCTGATTTTTAGTAGCAGCCTATTTTAGCAACAGATTTGGGAGAGGGGTTGAAGTGAGCTGGAAACTAAGTTGGCTGAACAGCATCCTAATCAACAAGATTGGTGACAAGAGCAACAATACAGTACCACTAACAAAAATATCTTTCCACTTGTTCTCCCTTTGTAGTGGAACTTGTCTGATGCAACAGTGAACTACTCTTCTGCTTTAAGTTACTCTGGGGGGGCCTACTGTGAATTTTTTTTTTTTTGGCTGTTGTTGCTCTGGCTTGGATTACAGTTAGTTGAGTCTCCTGAACTATCTTGCTATGGTAATAAGTACTAGTAGCTGTGAAGGGAAATGATAATAGCAATGTGTCATGCTGATCAATTGCTCAGATCAGCATATGCTGTTGAGGAACTGTATTCCAGCTACTGGCAAGTAGCCAGGGCTTGTACTGCCTACAGCTAAAATGGGAAAAATTGGTACCTCTTCCCCTTATCTGCCCTTGCCTTTTTTATTTTTCAACTATATTATATGGGTGTTTTGAATAGTTACAATGGATCCCTCCTTCTTGAATATGACTCAAGTATCAGGGCTTTAAACAAGGTTGTTATTCTAACCTTTGGAGTTCAGTGTGTTTACGTAAAGTGTAGAGGTCAGCCAGAGCTTTATAGACTTCACTAACCTAAAATTCTTCATCCCAGTTAGGACCACTGTCTGTTATTCTTGAACCTTACTCTCTTCTATGTGCTTGGAGAGAACTTTGATAAGATAGGTTGGAGCATTGATGAAAGTTGGAACAGAACTGAATTTATGTGATTCACAGATCTAGTATCAAACTTCTGAAAAATAGGATGGCATTATAAATTTAGCTACCATACATTAAAAAAAAAAAACCAAACCAACCAACCAAACCTGCCCCAACCTTGTTTGAAGGTGTAAAGTTTTGTGATATATCTTTTCTTTTTCCTCCACTGCTAATCTACCACTCTGTCCTTATAATCACTAAGAGAAGCCAGGAAGAAGGAAGGGGAGATGGATGGTAGTGGCTCATCAGGTTTGAGCCTGTAAAGGGGTAGAAGATGTATTACAAAGAGTAGGGGATTCTGAATCTTCAGAAATGCATCAAGCAGTAGAGATTTAATTCCTTTTTATGGGGTATGGTCAGCAACATGTGACTGCAGATCAAAGACCCGTGTGTCAGGTTGTCATCTTTCTTTGTGTTTCTACTGCTGCCACAGACCAGGTTCTTGTGAAGTATTATGAGAAGCTGGTTTAACCCCTCCTTAGATAAATGTTTTATTCTTTGCAAAATTCTTCTGGAGCCTCAGCTGCTGCTTTTAATTGTGTTTAGTTCTCAACATCCATCCAGGCTTGCATCTCCATAACAGCATGTGTTGTATTGTAGGAGTGAGAATTGGGTAAATGTCACTAGGTGTGGATTTTTTTTTTTAAAGACTCTTGGTAAAGGAAAGCTTACTGAATTTGTGACATCTTTGACTGTTCCTCAGCTTTCAGTTTCTGTATAACTTGGTACAATCCTGCTTTTCAACTGTGAGATAATCTAGCTTTTGTGGCACCTGGGGATTGATTACTAATGTTTAAAGACATGTTCAGTGGAAAAATTGTTGTTTGCAATGTCTTTTATTCTAAAATGCTGCTGACCTGCTTCTAAAAATGCTTAATTTTCAGGTTATGCTTATCTTCCTCAATCCACAGTTCCAAGCTTCTTCAAATCGTCTTAATTAAAGGCTAGTTAAAATCTTACATAAGAATAATAGTTCTCACTGTCATAATTCCACTGCTTTATAAACTATCTTTGGTGCATTTCTAGTCTGTTGAGCCACTAATAGGTCAGAGAGCAGTGTAATTAATCTAGGGTTGAATATGCTGCTGCTTTTCATAACTGCTGTCAAAAAGCTTTGCACATCTTATTTAAAAATTTTATTTTCTATTCTAAGAGCACTACAGCATTTTATAATGCCAGGTTAAAATACTACTGTGCAAAACTGCTGGACATCTTTTCATTAACAATGAACTAATTCCTGCCATACATGATGTAGATTATAGAAGACTGCTTTAACAGACTCCAGCTTGTGATTGCAGCTATCAGTTTCACTCACAGAACAAAGAGCATGCCACAGTAAGGCCCAGTTAAATGTGGAGATTTCACTTTACCTAAGTGTAGCTATTAAGCTTCCTAATCTGAATATGGGGAAGGATTATCAAATGGCTACTGCTTCATGACCTGTAGGTCGGATATAGGTCATTCTGGTGTTAGCCATCTGATGAGCGGGAAGAAAAATAGGATCTGCTTAGGATCTCCTGCTGCCTTAGACTGCTCTCTATAAGAACTGTAGTGGTAACTGTGCCAAACTCTATCTCTAAAGTTTACTGTGCTACCAGCTGAATAATTCAGTGATTCTGGACTTACCTGTGGTTCTGGTTCATACTCCTTCACTTTTCTTATTCTTTCTGGACCACCTTATATCTCCATCCTTCAACCTTCATAAGCATTCATTTCCTATCTTTGACTTCTCCTTAAAACCACCCATTTGTCTTTGCTTCCAAACCTTTCCTTTTATTTATTATCAGTAACATTAAAGCAATTTTGATATCTGTCTCCACATATAGTTCCTAGCTTTTGACTTTTATAGGCTTCTGTATGGAGTGTCTTCACAATTGACTTGCAAATCGTCTTCACAATTGACTTCACCACAAACATGCTCACAAAGGCAAATTGTATTTTCTATCTTTTGGTCCAGGAGACTTATGTGATGTCTTCCTCTAAGTGTCTAATCCTATCTGTTTCTTTCTGTATGTACTGCTGCTAGATATTCCATCTTGTGGTGCTTGAGGAAAAGGGTAGTATGCTTCTTCCTACCACCTTATTCAAGAAATGTCTCTGGCAAGCTTGCCATGTCAAGAAGGCTGATAAAAAGGTAGCAGACTTTCATGTACTGGACAGAAGCCATTTGGAAGGACTTAATTGTTGTTTTTTGAAGATGGATCCCAAACTCATTCTGACTAGAAGTTAGGACACTTCTAGCCTTAATTTAGCCACAGTTTTTATATATTGTGGCAACGCTCGTTACTTAGGAGTTTTCCCTGTTACTTTCTCCCTTTCCTCTTCCATATTCAGGTATTATAACTTATTTAATACAGTAAAAACTGAGTGTTAATGGATAATGAGCACTAATGACTCAAAAGTTGCTGTAGTGGATTTGAATTTTAAACAAATCGTTCACAGAAAAGTGAAAAGATATAGCTACAAATGTACAAGCTAGTGCAAACTGTTAGTAGTGGATATTGTCCAAAGGTTACTGTCTGCACTGTGTTACAATCCCAGTTGCAGTGTGCAGACTATAATAGGCTCTCTTGTGATCTCTTTGAGTATCTCTTTGTGATCTGTTTGAGTGTTTTCCTTTTCTCCTATTCCAGTTTGAATGGCTTCTACAGTCATGCTAAACAATATTTCAAAATATGTTACGGACCATGTTGAATGGCGGTCATAATAATCTGTCTCTGCATCATCAGATAAGAACAGCTCTACTAGATCAAGAGCAAGTCTATGTAGTCTAGGATCTGTAGCTGGTTGTGGACTGCTAGGGAAAGAATTATTAATGATATTTCTGAAATATCTTCCAGCCTTCAATGACTCGTGTATTGATCCTTGAGAGAAAAACAGTTTTCTTGCTTTTTATAACTGCTCTTCCATCCAGTTTATTACTAGATTATTCTACCAAAAATTATCATTGATTTTTGTATTGGGGGGGAGGGGGCTGGTGGTGGGTTTTTTTTTTTAATTTTTGAAGCAGCATAAAACTTCAGTGGATCTCTGGTGTACCCTGGTTATTTGTGTTACATGATGCTTCTGTTTGTCCTAAAACAAGAAATGGAAGCACCATGAGAAACGATTACTTAAAAAGGCAAGAGACGGCAAAGGTGTTTTCTATCCATGTGGTTTGGGGTTTTTTCCAGTTTCCTTTTGTCCTAAAGACCTGACCTATCTTCCCTTGGCTGTCTCTTCCATCCCCTAAGCTGAAGAATTCTTACATGTTCCTTGCAGAGAAAATATTTAGTGAATTTGCTCACTCTTCCGTCCTTTCTTGTGTTTTCTTAGTTCTGCTCTCTTCTCCAGATGGGGAAACTAGAACTACCTGTATTGAAGGTCACATCGGTATGAATTTGTGTGGTGACAAACCAGGGAATAATGCAGGAGATCCTCTTTTAAGAGGTCAAAGCATTTGACATGACCTTTATGGAGCTAATAATTTCACAGAACTGTGTGTTTGAACCCTAAGATAAAGCTTGAGTGATGAGTCAGTTCAGAGCCCATTACTGCCTAGGTAATATGAAGATTTGCTTTCTGCATTATTTAGCTTAATATGTACTCGTGTTTGGTAATCATCTTCAATTTTACCACCTCAATATTTTAAAGTTCCCCTGATGTTCTCTTTATTTTCTTTGCTGCTAATACTAGATGGTACTGGGCAGTGCATTGTCGCTTTATTAGCTCATCTCTTTGGATGGAAGAGCAAAGGAAACCCTAGGATAATCTTGTTTGTGACCTTCTACTGTGAAAACTAACCATTTACTTCTGGTTTTTATCCAGTTACTTATCTGTGCAAGGACTTCACCTTTGTTTGGGTAGTTTTTAAAGGTTTTGGAAATGGATATCAATAGATATATTTTTGAAATCTTGATATGCGTTAGTGTCCCATGTCTATGTGCCTATTGACATCTTCAAATAACTCAGTCATGTCTGAAGTGTGACTTCTCTTCTCAGAAGCTGCATTGGTTCGTCAGTAATACATTATAATTTTTTATGCATCTGGTAGTCCTTTTCTTTGGATTTTATTTGCCAAGTTAACATTTGACTTGATGGTTTATGAAATAGCCATCATTTCATGATGGCAGTTGATTTCATGACAGAGGAGGTTTAGATTGGTGAAGAAATTTTTCTTAATATCCAAAAGGGTTATCAGGCTCTGGAAAAAGCTGTCCAGGGAGGTGATTGAGTCACCATCCCTGGAGGTACTTAAAAGATGGATAGACGTGGTGCTTCAGGACACAGTTTAGTGGTGGATTTGGCAGTGTCAGGTCTACATTAGACTCGATGATCTCTAAGGGTCTTTTCCAACCTAAATGATTCTATGTATTCCTTTGCTGGTATATATTCTAACCAGTTGTCTGTCTGGTAAAAGCATACAGGCCAGTACAAGATAGGCATACGCAGTTGCTCATTGATTTTTGTTGATTGGTGTTAAGTTTTGCCTCTTTCCTGTCCTCTGGTGTTGAGGTAATTAGCTGACCGGTTTCTTCATAGGAAGTACCGGTTAAAGTGTATCATCCTCAAGTTTCTTTTCATTTTTTTCCTTGTTGTTACTTTCTTTTTTTGCTCCTGTCGACATGAGGCTGTTGTTACAAGAAGCATGATTTATTTACTTCTTAGACAAAGTGATCATAGTATGACTGATCATACTACGAGGAGCAGGAGAGGCCATTCCTTCCCTGGCGTCAACTGAACTGGCTTGGCAGAGGGAAGGCCCTAGAGACTGTGGAATGTAGTGGTCCATCACAGCAACAGACTGGTAGCTTGCAGCTTAAGCTGGAAGGTGAATTAAATGGGCAAGGGGGGAAGGGATGGAGAGAAAGAATGGTTAGCTGCACATCCTGAAGAGTTGAAAATGAAGACTTATGTAGATCAGGCTGTATAGAATTCATGGGTAGTATTTAGCTGACTAAAAACAAGCTTGGAAGTGATATAGTGCAATGGCTGTTGGGGAAATATGGTTTATAAACTCAATTTTACAGTCTTATCTATTTACTTTGGAATTTTACCATATCTTGTGTATTCCACTCTGTTGTGGTACCTGGCTTTTGAAGCCAGAGACCTTCTGGTGATGTTTAGAGAGTTTTGCTGTAAGCGAGAGGCTCAGGAGGATTTGTTTCAAAGCTCTTCTGTTTGAGATCTTGCCACACCTTTTTCTGTTGATGCTTAAATCTGAGGAATTGCTTGATTAATGGCCTATAGTTGTCCTGTGATCTATCAGGAAATGAGATCCTCTGGTCAAAGTAATTTAAACTGTGCAACTCTTAGTGGGTTCTTTACTTGTTTCCAGGTGTATTTTACTGCACTTCATTTAATCAGATGTGAAATGAAATATTATCTGGTTATCTTTGAGGCCTACATCATATTGTTTGGTGATGCAATGTCAGAGCTTCAAGTGTATTTGTACACTTCTTTTGATTGTTGATAGAATGTATTTAGCAAGGTAAAACTTATTCCAAAGGAAATCTGATCATAACCCTTCTTGAGGCTGGACCATCTCCTTCAGGGTTACTTGACGTCTTCCTCAGTTTTTGTCAGTTCTGTGCCTGTTTTACATGCATTGTACAAATTCCCCTCAGGCTTGACAACGTTTTGCCTTGAGATGCCAATTCCTATATCCTATGTATATGCCATAGGCACTTGATATCAATCTGCTATAGCAGTGTCCAAAAGTGTGCACTCCCCTTCAGTGTAGTCAGGCCCTCTCAACTGTCTAATGTGGAGCTGAAATGTGGGGTGGCTCTTGATCTTGGCCTTTTCCTTAGGTGCCTTACATAGATTATTTTAATCTCTTACTGCTTTTTAAACAGTAACAACAAACTCCCCCTGATTTTGGCCCCCCAACTAATACTGGACTTCTCTGTTGGAATGCCAACTGTTGCATCTTCCCAGGGAGAACGCCTTCAGCAACACCATCAGATTGGTTACACAGTTTTATTTCCTGTCTTTACCCTTGTCTAAGTCTACTGACTCCTGAACAAATGTGTTCTACCCCAAGGAAATGAGATTTTATAAAAAATGCTCCATGTATAACTTGTGGCATCAGGAGTTCTTGTCTTGAAATGTTGGATGTGTCCAGAGTACTCTGAGCTTAGTGCTGATGTGAAAAGCTGCACTTCAGCTCCGACCCTAGATCAAATTCTGTGCACAGCTCTCAGAAATAGTGGTAGACTTCTTGAGTCCTGGATACTTCTGCATTTAGTACCTCACTACTTCAACTTGTACAGAGCACGGTGTTCCCTTAAGACTAGGACTTCTTGACAAAACATGAGGGTTTCACTGGAGAATTGATGTTAGAGATAAATGGTTTAGTAAATCCTACCTATATCGGAGGTTTTGAGGAAATGCTTGTCTGTAAATCAGTCATGTCTGAATTCTTTTAATCTCTGGCAAGCACTCTTTATCCCACAAACCTGTAGGGAGTGACCTGAAAATTCATGGTTTCATGGATTTCTTATTTAACTAGTCAATGCTTTCTGCAGTGACACTGCAGAAGAAAAAGCTGTGAGAGAAACCCACTGTAGTGTGTCCTGAGGAAACTTGCTTTAGCGTGATGATTTTGGTTATTGAAATCTGTGGTCTTGCTGAATATGCCTCTTAATTGGTGACTTTTCTTATACTTGTCAAGTGGTTCAGGAAGGGGTTTTCCTGGCCCAAGCCTAACTTTGTAAGGCCTTTGCTGCTATCTGTGACAAATTGAAGTATTTTGAGGGCTAGTACTTGATGTGACTTGAAGTCATTTCTGACGGCTTCACATTGTCTGAGGAGATCTTGGCATTTTTTCAGAATCTCTCTTCTGAGGAATCAAATCACTTTGAGGGAACTGATATTAACAGAGCATCTTAAAGGCAGTACAGCAACTGCTTGTTTTCTTGAGGGCTTTTTATTAATTTCCAAAGTAAGAACAACAGATTGCATACCTGCTTACCTTGTCTGTCTCACTCATCCACAAACATCAAAAACTCTTAAGAGCCAGAGCAGCCTCTTCTACTGTAGAAGAGTAGCTACTTGGTAGTGATTTGGATGGTGTATTTGAAGAGCTGTTAACTGTCCTTGGTTCTGTGTGTTGCTTTACTTCACCTGTCCTTTAACAACCAACTGAGCTGATTTATGTGGCATACAGAACAATTATGAACTGGATACTCAATGGCTTCGTCAGTTGTACATCTCTAGTTGCACTCTGGCATTTTCTCTGCCTTCATTCTCAACCTTGCAGATTAGTAATAGACTATTTTGCTTTGTCTGGGATGTGAGTGACCTTGACTTATGAATTTGATTAAGAAGTTTGGTACCAGATAAATAACTTCATGAGAAGTTTTCCAGAATGCTGGACCAAGATTTATCTGGTTCCTGCAGGATTTTCTCTCTTGCTGGAAACACAGACTGTAATCACACCTTTCTTTCAAGAAATCCTATTCCTGTATTCTTGAACTTAAAGTTCAGTTGGCATCCCTAAGTGGTTGCTGTTGTCTTCCTAAATTGTTTCATTAAGAGGGAAAAGTACCTACTTACAGATCAACTCAAAGTACTGAAGTTTCCTGTCTTGCCTTGCTTGACACTTGTGGGAAGCAATAGGACATGGGTGTCTTGGATCAAAGAAACTCAGACTGTGAAGGGAATAGTGAAATCTGTTAAAGAGTCTACCTTTTTATCTTAAAATTTGTGGTCCTTCTGGGGAAAAAAAAAAAAACCCAACCAAAAAAACCTAGTAGCTGTTCTGCTTAAAGCTTCTGATTCAAATAATTATTTTTTTTTAGCTGTTTACACTTAGTATAGAATTTCTGCTGAGATTTTGTTTGTTTAAAGGAGCAAAATAAGGACATTTCTTTCCCCTTTTTCACAGTATAAAATGAAGATGTATCTCTTCGCATTATTTTTAAAGCAGATTAACAAATTTAGAACAGAATCAGTGTCTGCTTGGAAATAATGTTTGCTTCTGCTAGGGAAGAGCCAGTGCTGGAATACAGAACAAACAGTGTTCCTAAGACAGGATAGCCTATTGTTTATACCTGTCTGCCTTGTGTAAGAGCTCTTATCTGTTCACTGCATGATTAAAGTATTCAGAATCTTGCTGCTAGGTACTTCAATTATGTATCTGGTTTTCCTTTATGGTGTTCCTCCCACTGCTCCTTAAGTCCTGTTGGACAGTTGTTAGTAATGTGAATTTTATAAAATGTAATTAGAAATTAATTATAGAATTGTTATAAAACTTATCTCCCAATAAATTCTCAGAGCTGGTATATGGTTTCATTTGAATACTATATGAATTCTGTTCCACAGCAGATGGAGGGTCTGAGTCCCACACTTGGAATCTTACCATTTCATGCTTTGTCTTGTGCCATTTAATGATTGGAAGGAAGTTTATCAAAAGTTTATACAAATGTGTGCTCATTGCTTTCAAAAACAAACAAAACCCAGCACCCAAACACACCTGCTTAATCTTTGAATTGTGTCAAATGCTAAAAGCAAAACCAGACTGACTAATTTTTTCCTATTCTCTTCTTATATCTAACGACTTCTAGCTGAGAGTGCCTAATGTGAAGCTAAAATTTGTATTGAAAATCTGTTCTGTATTTCTGCTTTTTCAGTCTTCGGTGGGAAATGAGGGAATGCAGCCCTTTTAATCAGATGTTAAACAATTAGAAACTTGTGTGTGTTCTTTTCAGTATATTTTGCAAGTTCAACAGACGTATGCTTAGAAGATGATGTAGATTACAGGTTGGTCGTCCATGACATGTAAGTTAAGATATGCTACCTACCTACTCTTAACAATGCCGTCTTTTCTTTTATGCACTGAACTTGTTTGAAATCACAGTTTAGCTGAATTTAGAGTTCTTACAATTTGACTGGAGCATCTGCAGCACTTGCAACTTTATCCTTAAAGATTCCAGAAAATCTTTCAGAGAAAGGAGGAATGGTTGATAATTTTTATTTGAAGTGAAGCTTTTACATAGATAAGAGGGCCCAGTTCTTGTTAACCTAGCTGGTATGTTGCCAGCTCTAAATTTTCTGTCTAATTTTGCCAAGGCAAATTTTGGCTGGCTGGGGTTTTTTTTTGTTTTTGTGGTTTTGTTTTTGGGCTTTTGTGTTTGTTGCTTTGCTTTGTTTAAGCCAGGTATTTATAAAAATAAACTATAAATTAAAGGTAAAAATATGGCCTAGGTAGTATGAAATGCAAAAAAGTAAACTTACTTACCTTTAAACTAGCAGTTAATTTGTTATGTTGCACTCACTTCCTGGTGAAATTGTGGTATGTCTAGGATTATTGCATTTTTTTTAATAAACTGGTTTCAGCATTTATGTTAACGTGTTTGGTAAGTATTTTCAAGAATGCATTACTGAGATTTATGGGGTTGATAGTTCACTTATGGTGTTATAATTTGACATCTAGACACAAGATGCCTTTCATTCTGTAGCTTCAGCAGGCAAGAGAAGTCAATTGATTTCAGAGAACTACCATATTAGTGCAGTCTGGTTGCAGGATTTCAATCAATTTGAAACTTTTTTAAAACAATAGAAACCAACCAATAGTTTCTGAATATGAGGGAGTTGGATCTGATGGGAGATATGAATTACTTTTCTCATGTTCATAATTTCAAAGCAATTTGCCATTTGTGGGGAATAGATGGATTGTTTGAATGATGCAGAAATCATAATTGAGAAGAAACTTCCCAAAAATTCCCAAGGAAACTCAATCTCTTAGGAAATTTCACTTAACGCTAAACTTGCTGTCAGGCTTCAGTTTCATGAAATGCTCCTGAAGGCTTGCAACTTCATTAGCTTGTGTAGACTCACGGTGTAGTACAGAATCCTGAGCTTCAGTTTCTCAAAAGCCCATCAAGCTAGGAACATTTTGAATTAATTTTTTTTTCTTGACTCGGTAAACTGGCATTTTCTGATAACTGTATTTTTCCTCTAACAGCTTTCAACTAGTTCTCCTTTCTTAGCAGAAAGCTTCACATTCTTGGATTCTGATAATCCAGGAAGTGTGACAGACCAATTTATTCCTTAACTGACTGCTAGACTCTCTCCCAGATGCTGATTAGATGTGGGATACTGCATAGTAACAAAGCAATGTTGTAACCTAGTCATTGTTACAGATTTGTTGTGGACTTCACTGTTCTGTGATGATTTAGTGAGCATCTGACTCGGCCTTCATGTAGCAAAGAAGCCTTTGTCTGGCAATCCTAAACTTTTTAGGTAGAATAGATAAACTTCTCAGTCCTCTTGTACATCTTAAAATTATGGTTAAGAAACAAGAACCTGCTTCAGACACATGATCTTCTGAAAGTGACAGTTGTTGCTATGTCTTAGTCTTGGGCATTATTCTCCTCATGCTGCAAAACAGTTCAATTGATACCAAATGGCTGAATGATGCTTTTGGGGGTTTGGTTTTTTTTTTTTACAGTGACTTACTCTCTCTGAATTTTCTTGTTTAAGGATACAGAGTACAAACTGGCCTGAATTGTCTCCAGCACTGTTCTCAGTAACAGTTGGTACCTAGATAACTTTTTGAGGTAGTGTCTTGAAAGAAGAAAGGCAGTAGGATAAGCTTCAGAGTCTGAAAAACACTGATACTCACACCAGTTCCATATTTAAATGTCTCTGTTTGACAGCTGGGATTACATCACTGTTCAAAGAAAGAAGAGTTTTTTGAGAGAGGACAGAAATCAGGTTTTAGTAGCTGTCACTTAGAATCATTTTTTCTCTCCCTCTATCCACAGAGCAGCATAGTCACTTCTGAAGTGTTTTTCTTATGCCTTTTAAATTATTTATAATACAAATCTCTCAAAATATCTTGCTACTACACTAGAAATTAAATCTAATTATAATTTTGACAGTGTCTGGAAGTTTCAGTACAAGGTGTCATGTGGGCTCTCCTACTTAAAGTCTGCAAGGACACATTCTTACTGACACTGAAGATTGCTTTGCAGTGTGGAGATGCTTCCTTTTTTTATGAAACCTTATTTTTCTTACTGTGAATTATAAGGACCTGAACCCAGAATTGATGCTAACCTCAGTCTTTACTTAACCTAAAAGTCTTTTCTTCTCTCTTCCTTTTGGCTGCCACCCTTTTCTTTAAATTTGTAGAACAATTGCAGGGAGACAGGACACTTCCTCTTTTTGTTTTGCCTCTGAGGTATAGCCAGTGTTGGTCTCCCTAGCACTGGACTATTACGCCCTCTTTGTATTCTGCTTAATGTTAGAGTTCTTTTGAAGTATATATTCTTTTTGGAAACTATTTCATTGCTGTCTGCATCCCTCAAAGCACAGCATAGAGAGTTGAAAGCAAGGTTTTTTACCCTAAGTGAACAGTAGCCTGTTAGAACTGAAGCTGTTCCATAGTCTCGCTTTGATTCTTGATCACCCTGTTGCTTCTTAGTGGCAGCAGCAGTGTCCTCAACTACATTAATTCTTGGAGTCAAGGTTTGCAGAGTGAAGACAAGTACCTTTTTTAGCTGTGGTCTGGAATTTGTATTGGAGTCTAAATAGAGGATTTCCTCCCTTTCACATTGGAATCTCTGGTATGTTGGTTCCTGTTTGCTCAGGGATCTGAATGAATATGGTAAAGAAAATGACTGTATTAAGTTAAATGTTTATAACTTTCTATTATAAGAATACTTTTTTAGTGCTATAAGCAAAAAGTTGATTCAAGCTGAACAAGATATTCAACAGAAGTCCCTTCCTGACCCTGCCCCTATGCAAAATATGTCCTAAACTATGACCCGAGAATTTTTCTGCAAGAAAAATGGGCTGTTTTTCACCTGAGAATCTGGCCAGGATTTTATCAAATAATGAGTTTTACTGAATAGGTATTCTGTAGTGACATTACAAAGATTTATTAATTTTTGCTTCTATTGTTGTTCTCTATATCTTGAGCATTCTGCCCAGCAAGGTAGTTTGTTTATTTTCTTAGCATTTGTATAAATGGCAAAATAGTGATTGAGTGTTTGCTTGTTGAGTTTTGTTGGTGTGTTTCATTTTGTTTTTACTTTAAACTCAGTGCTTCAGCAGTTTCATAACCTGGTCAATCTTTTCAAAGTGTTTTTTATAGTAGATTTTAAAGAAATGAAATTAAAATAACCCAATTTATTGGGTTATTGGCTGGGGTGGAGGGGAGGGCAGAAAGGAAAGCTGCTGAAGGAAGAGGAAGAAGGAACAGATGCTAACATCTAATTTAAATTACTCTAAACACTCTGCTCTTATAAAATATGAAAATAACTGTCTTCTCTACAGAATAGACTCCTTTAGTGAGTTATAAGGCAGTTGCTTGTATCCTGATAGTGGGAGAAAGGTAACGGGGGGGGGGGGGGGGGAAAAACAACCAAAAAAACCACTACCATTGAGACAGAATTTTGAAAAGCATTAAATAGCTGAATTAGTGCTACATAAAACTGTTAAGATGTTTTCTAAATCAGTTGAGAGCAGTCTGACATACCAAAGGAACTTGGTGATGGCTGAGTAATAAGCACAGACATAGTTAAGGCATTTGTGTTTCTGATACAATTAATTTTTTTCCTGTCACTTGGAAGCAGGTGATCATTTCTGTATTTGAAGGAAAAAATGCAAAATTACAAGCAGATAACCATTTTTCAGGGAAACCATTTGCCTTCTGCAGTGTCTAACATGGTGAAACACCAAGTACAAACAGTACCTGTAAAATAAGGGCTTATACTGTAGAGAGCTGTAAGTTTATATGATTTGAATCTAAAAGGTGACCAAATATGAGCTTCAAATCTCTTTCTTAAGAAAGGGATAACTTATAATAAAGGCAGATGACTTCTTTATCTTTTTAAGTAAGGCAAAACTTGCAGCTCTCAGAATAAGCCTACTCTTGCACCTGTATTTTAAAATAAATATTGAAGCACTATTGAGAGAGAATTTGGAGAAAAGCAGAAGTTTTTCTTTCAGAGAAACTTAGACTTGGTGCTCTGTCTGGGTTACTTATTTAAAAAAAAATTAAATTCTAATGCTTGATGAAACTAATGAATCTGAATTTTGTCTGAGGTGTGGTTGTTTAAATCCAGGATATCTGACTTAGTAATGCAAATCACAAAACTTCCTTCAGATATACTGAGCCAAAGTAAATAATGCAGTTGTGAGACTGGATAGAATGGGCAGAAGTAGAACTGAAGTTTGTCATCTATGTATAAAATACTTTTTTGAATTACATATAGGTTTTAGACAAGATAACTTTTTAGTTGAGAGAAAGAGGGCAAAGTGCCAAGGCAGGGTAGAGAGTGGTGGTAGCAGTGGATGAGAATCTTTTAAGTCATTGCTCTGTTGTGGAAGAGCCAAGCTTAATGTTTTTAACTGCTTATGTTTTCGCATACGAAGGGAAATTTTTACTTCTTGTGGAAATGTCAGTGCGTTTTAGCTCAGAACTGTGTGTTGTACCATGCCGTGAAGTTAATGCTACTTAAATAAAAGTATATGGAGCAAAGGAGGCTAGCAATTAAGGAGGCTAGCCTAATGGGTAGGGCAATAAACTGGGATGTGCAGCATCTGTCTTTTAGTCCTTACTGGTCCATAATTTCTTTCCAATGTGACTTTTAGTTTCTGAGACTCCTCATGCAATTTATGTAATAGTCCTCATAGATTATAAGAAATACCACCTCAAAATATGGGTTGTATGACTTCAGAATGGCAACAGAACTTATATGAAAACAGTGTTCCTGTGGTCAAAAGAAAAATGTAGAAATTGAACTCTTAGTTGTAATTAAGTCTCTAACAACTATATCAAGTAACACTGACTACTAATACAGAACACCAAAAAATAAGAAGGTTTCATTTTAATGCTGTGTCTGGTGGTACTATGCCCAATCTCATTAAATGTAGTCCTATTCTTTGGATTTCATAATCACATGCATTTTAAAGTCTGTTTATTAAATTTTGCAGTCCTCTAAGAATTGAAATAAATTCTGAACCTACTTTGACATTAGTGCTGCTTTTTAAAATCAAAACTAATAGGCTACCTTCCACACTGCTTAGAATGTGCATTATTTTTCTCCTTTAATTTTTCATTCCATTTACTCTGCTTAGAATATTGAGTAAACTCAGAAAACAAAGAGGAAATGTGAATCTTCCTTGTTGATGCATGTTACTTAACAGCATCTTTTTCTCAAATAGGAGGAGGGGTGAGGTCTGATTTTACTTAAGCTAAATAACAAGTGATTTGGACTTCAGTAAAAACAACTTGAACTACCATATTTCGGATGAGGTTCTTTTGTGCAGTAAGCCACGAAGTGGAGGGTGATGAAAGTGCCTGTCCTAAGATGATTTTTAGGCACATAGGTGTTGTGAATTTTCCAGTGTATGATTCTGCTAACTTTGTTAGGTGTGTTAACAAAGGTGTGTTTTACAGAGTCCCAAGATCCTTTTTTTCCTGAGGTGCCTCCAGAGGCTGTAGTGCTTTGAGCTAAGTAAAAATACATTTGTATGCCCTGCCATCCTTCAAAGCAGTGTGCAGCAGTCTTACCCTCTGATGAACTGAGGGTAAGCTGGAGTAGGGAAAAGGCAGAACTCAATTTGCATGCACCCGATATTTTTTCAAGTTTCTTAACACAGTTAGAGAGAACAATATGATCTCTTCTAATGGGTAACCTTTCAGCATTAAGATGGAAAAATAGAGCAGTATGTATGTATCAGATTAGCAGTATTGTTAAGCATCTCCCTCTTCCACTTAAATTTTGTCTATCTATGCAAGGAACACTCATCTACCATTTCTGGTATGCATCCAGAGATGTGAATAAAACAGTCTTTATGGCTTGGAAAATATCAAACCAAAAAGCGAATTTATTTAGAAGTATTTTCACTGAAAGCATTTTATCAGTTCATGTGCTCATACTTTCCTCAACTGTTTCCAGCTGCAGCAGATCAGGGGAGAAGGGAGCAAGTATAACTGAAGTCTAGGTGGCTTATTGTGAAGCCACTGGTGTGATGACAGTTTGAATTACAGGGTTTTCCTTCACCAGTATTCTCTTGTTTTGGTGGGTTGTTTGTTTTAAACTCAATGGCTACAGTGTGGTACCTAGTTATTTGGATTCACAGTATACCCTGTTACAAGTGACTAGGCAAGTACCTCAATGTGCCTCTGCATGAATTGTAATTATTGTAGTTTGCCTAAGTTTTGTGAGGCCCCTCCTTGAGGTTTAGTAGTATTGTGTTCTAGCACTGAGTAAGAGAGTAAAGAAAAAGGTTGGGTGTTTTTTTTTTTTTAGTAAAAAGGATTAAATTTTAGTAAAATATCACAAATATAGTCACTTTAACAAAAAAGTTTTGTAGCTAAAGCCCTAGAATTGGATTCCTTCTGAAACAAACATGTAAATGGCTGGTGAGGGAAACCCTACTACTTGTGAAGAGTTGAAGGTGAATGGAAATATGCCTGCTTTTATGAAATGGACTTTCTTTGGAAAAGAAGGTACAAATACTGGAGTCGATATGGACACAAACAAGGCTAGGGGAATCAAAAAATTAGTATGGTGTGGAGTATACCAAACCTGTGAAAAGCATTTTAATATCTGTCCATACCCTACTGTTCTTTCCCAACTATATAGTTATTACCTCTCCTATCTTCAGACCTGTCAAGTGGCATGTTTGAAAGCAGTACTCAAATATCAACTTCCATCTACTACATGATATTTATTCTTTTTTGGCTATTCTAACACATAGTCTGAGTCATTAAAACAAATTTGTTGAAAACATACTTGTAGTCTCACTTGTGATCACCTAGAGGATATGGGGAGGGAAGGAGGAGAGGCTGGTTTGAGAAGGTGTTGAACTGGGATCAACTGTGAGGCTAAAATAACTATTTCCTATCAAATATTATGGAGATGCAGCTTTTGGTGAAATAGTACCCAATGTATAACTAAACCTGTTTGACCTCAATTTCTGTTGTAAAATTGTTCAAACATAGACCAATCTTGTATTAAGAATTCAAATTTTGCACCTTGAAATTTCCTCTAGGCTTGGTGCAGCACAGAATATAGATAGCTTCCACGGTGACAGGTACCGCTTAGCTATTTACTAGTTTCTGGATGGAAGAAGTCTTCGTAATACATAGCCACACCACTGCTAAAGAGTAGGTGAAAAATGGCTGTATTGAATCATGCAGTGAGGAAGAGTCCTTGCATGTTCCTTGAATATCTCTTGTAAGTCTGTATAAGGTACACAGCCTGGGAAGCTTCCATGGAGTGTATCCATTTAATCATTATTCTGTTTTATTCATAAAAATGTATTTTACAGCCCGTACTGTTTATACATGGCACATACACTTTCTAATGTAGATAGGCTTTTAAAATGTGACAGACAGGCAATTTACAGTGATAAAATGTTACAGAAAACTTAAAAGTTCTATGAGCACTTGAAGGGTGGCTTCTCTTTAAGAAGACTTTATTTAAAAGTTTTGAAGGCAGTCTAAAGACTTATTTTGGATTTAATAATCCTGTTTTAATACTCTTTTAAAAATCAGTAAATTTATAGGGACATTTAACATACTGGAAATAATTCACAAAGTAATGGTTTTGGAATTGCTCAGTAGTGGTAATTACTCTTACCTTTGCAATTTGACTTTATGAAGAGTTAGTAGAATAACTCTCTAAAAACCTTGCCATAGGCCCTTGGCCCATTCTAGACTTCTCTGGTACAGCAGTCCTGTTTCTAGTTCTATTGCATTTCCCCCTGCTCCTGGGGCAGGGGTGTAAATCTGTGACTGCTAATCCCAAGGCCATTATCCAGCTATGCAAGTTCCTGACTTCCCATGAGATCTTAAATTCCATCTCATGGCTGCTTTGGCCAAGACCACTGTTAACTGTCACATTGCTGATCAGTTCTACCTTAATAATGCGTAGCAGGTCTAGCAGAGTTCCTCCCCTATTGAGCTTGTCTACCCCCTCAATTGCATTTGTTCTTCAAACACCATGGAAATCTCCTGGGTTGCTTCTGCACTACTATGTTGCATTTCTAGCAGATGTCAGGGTGATTAATACTTTCTGTGAGAGCTAAGGCCTGTGATTATGAAGCATTTTTTTTTTTTTTTGTTGGGTTGTTTTTTTGAAGGTTCATCTACTTACCTATGGGTAGTCTGTAACAGATGTTCACCATAATGTTACCCTGGTTGAATCCTGACCCATAGATTTTCAGCGGTTCTGTAGCCTGTTCCACACTGAAGCTCCATTTGTTCAAATTCTTTGCATAAACACTGTCCTTGACCTTTTTGACTTCTTTCTTAAACATCCTCTGCAGTTCTTGAATTGTGTGAACTGTCTCACCGTACTGTGTACTCACAGTAAGATTGTTATGCGCTCTGGTTTATAATCCCTTGTGCTTGTTTCCTGTGCCAAATGTGTTCATAAACGGCTACTTAAGATGAGTCCCTGCTTATTCCCCTTTTTCAAGGGGACTGTAAGATTCTTGCTGTTGTGTTGTCCTGTGCATTTACCCTCTCTGCCAGTCTCTTACTTCCTATGCTTCAGTCTCCACTTCCTTGGGAAACCTAGTTTGAAGCCCTCCTTATGAGGCAAGCCTGTTCCCAATGATGATTTGCATTATCAAATGGGTCCTGTCACTCTTAAGCACTCTTTGTTTCTCAGATGATTTTAATGTCTTAAGAGCTGAAGACCTGCCTACAGCCATGTAGTCACATGTTGATTCACAAAATGTTTGCTCCAAAGCCTTTCCCCTGGACTAGCACCTGGGGCCTACTGTCATTCACCTTTGTCCCTGGACTCCTGTAGTTAGCTTTGATCTGCTGAAGGCCTCTTTTGGCAGCATTGTAGTGGCCACGTAGATGGTCAACAAAGGACAATATTGCAATGGCCAGGTTGCCATAAGAGTTTCTCTGCCCCATTCCAGATTTGGACCATGGGCGAGCAGCAGAGCTTTTTAAGTCAACCAGTCTGGCTGCTGTGCAGAAGCCTTTACCCCTCTGGGAGTCTCCAGTTACTTTCACCCTTTGCTTCCTTTTAGTGACATTGTCTGTGACCCATGGATCAGGCTTAGCTGACAAACCTGACAGAACTTGTTCCTCGTCACCTCTTTCCTGGGCTGCATGCCTTTTCACCACCCAAATAGCTACCAATGTAAAAAGAGAGCCCCCTTATTGTTGCTGGAGATCATGACCTCCAGCCTCCCTGGTCCTGGAAGACCTCATCCTAACCCTGAGTAAGTAAAACAATAGATTTGGTAGAGGGTAGGGGAGTGGTCAGAATTCATGTAGGGAAAAGAACTGTTCATAACTTCAGGGAAGCAAACTGTGGACACTTTTGCCTGGGTTAGGAGACTAGCTGTATTATAAATTGCTGCTTATGTTGGAGGAACCTGACGTGGATCATAAAGAGTGTTGGGTAATGAAGATAGCTGAAATTCTTTGTACATGAATATACAAGCAGTAAGACAAATAAGTTACAGAAGAAATTTAGTAGAGGTAAAGGGAGTTTGACAGATTGAGGCATTGAAAGGTAATAGAGCCAACAGTGTTTCTTTTCAGTTTGGAGCTAGAAAGTGTCATGGTTCAAGTAATAGTAGCTTGAAAGTTCAAGTAAAGGTCATTTGAAGTCAAGGAGGCAATCAGCCACCAAGAGACACAAAGTTCTGTAAAGTTAATTTAGAACAGATTTTTTTTTAAATTGGTGAATCATGGGAGAGGTATAAGCAAAGTGCATTTCTGAGTGGTATTTGTAGGGTCTTCAGGTTCTGAAGAGTTCCAAATCTACTGCTAGCATTTGCTTATGCATACTGTCTCATGGAGTAAAACAGAGGTTTTTTGAAATGCCTGTGTTCAGGTGGCTACGTGTTATGAAATAGCACCAGCACATATTTATCAGTAGCTGTACTAGAAACTAAGACGTATCTACCTGTTTAGGCTAAATTAAAATTGCATCAATCGTGCTGAAAAGCAGTGGAACAACTTTGTAGAAAGCACAAACTGGAAGCAGTACACATCTTTTCTGGAAAAACTCTAGAATAAGGGCTGGAAAAATACTGTCTCTGTGTTGTTAGGATGTACAAGTAAACTTTCCTTTAAAAGAAAGGATTCAGTATCCAAAGGTGAGAAAGCAAATGATTCCCATTGAGTAAGTCTAAATTGTGGCTCCATGAGGAAGTTCTGGGAGGTCTTGTGAGAGAAGCATTGCTTTGGATGGGTAGGATGGAACTACGTTTGGTGAAGTAGCAGAGAAATGAGTTGGCCTGTGCTTTGCTCAGAGTCAAAGAAAACCCCACAGTGTGCTAATTGCTATCTTTAATATAAGCTCTGTGGAAATCTGTTTGGAAATTGTGTTTTTCCTCTAAACTGCTGTTTCACAGAGCTGCTTTTTCTGTGCTTATGTTTTTGCATAGGCAGTAGCAGGCCGTAGGGCAAGCAGGTATGTGTAAGTACAAAAGTAAAGGCAGAAACAAGAAACACCCTCCATGCCTGAGGTGACAGGTTGAGGAAGTAGGTGTCCAACTAACAAGGAGGTTTTAGGTGCTGACTGGAATGGTGAACAAGCTTCCTGTTGTTTGATTTACAAAGTGCTGAGAAATGGAAGTTAGCGTTTGCTCTTTTGGAATAAGTACAACTGCCTCCAAGAGATGCTTCATTCATGTCTTTACTCAGTGACAATAACTTGTAGGAACTGAAGTATTGGCTAGCTGCTGAGCTGAAGTGGCTGGCAGTTTATAACATCAATGGTCATAATAATACACATGGTATGTTTTATATTTCCCAACTGTTGTGTTTAGGGAATTGCTAGCTTAACTTCAGACTTCATCTGTCTTGCCTTTTTTTGTCCATAACCCTTTAAAACCGGAAGAACTGGGGATTTGTGCAATGCTAATATGATGTGAGTTTATACTACATTGAATCTAAGAGTCCGTGGATAATGCTTTAAGGTAATTTCGAGTGTATGCTTGGGGCTCGGATTTTTGATTTCTAGTTTTTGTAGATTGTGTTTAAAAGGTGTGTGTCATATTTGTGAGAGAACAGTGATTTTGTTACTTAATTTGTGTTCTTGCATAGGACTGTATTACAAAGAAAAGGGGAAAATTGAATTTATGCATTTATAGATCAAATAATAGATTTTATAGCAAATATAATAAATTGAATTTAATAACCTAATGTTAATATATGAAGTATATTTACTAAATAATACAAAATTGAAAGGTAAATTTTAATGTGACTTGTCAAGCTGAACAGCTCCTACGTGTTAAGATGGCCTCCTCTTGTCTAGGATTTTAGTATATTATTGAACATGCTACTTAAGCTACAGTACGTATTTATTGTTCCTTATACTAGTGTACACACAATGTAAACCAAAAGGTCACTTGTGATGAGAGAGGAGTATGTTGTGTTGTCTTAGAGGGCCTCGTGGCTGATGAGCAAATTTTATGATTCTAAATGTTTTGTGATGGGAGTTAGTTGTTTCCTGAAGATATTGGTATCTTCAATGGGGTGTGGTGATAAAATAGTCTTGCTAAATACTGTAAAATAGCTACATCTGTCATGTAGACAAGTCTTGAGTATGAAGAATGAGAACCTTCAAATGCTGCTTTGAATTATCCTCTTAGTTGAAAATAAGCTTGTTAATTTGGAAGGAGAAAAGAAGGGGCACTTGGAAACTGTTTCTATATTGAACAAAACTTCTGTTATGTTGATGACGATGTAAATTCTCACCATATTTCATCAGTTGTCATGCATCTCCTCCTATTTTTTTTTCTTTGGTGCTTGGGTTGGTTTTTTTTTAATCATTTGGTTTGCTGTGTGTCTTCTCCCTTGTTACAGTATGTGATTTTTACCAAATACCTAAACAGACTAGCTGGTAAATCTGGAAAATAATTGGATTTATCTAATCCTCAATTTTAAAACTTTTTTGTACAGATACAGAGGACTAGAGAGAACTGTTATGATACCAGAAGAAAAATAAGCTTTTTTATTATATTTGTAGAAATATTAGCCTACTCAGATTAAAGTAGCTTCACATGATCATAAATGAGGATTTCCTGATTTTGAAGGTTTCTCTTTTTTGCCCCTCCTCCTCCATACATGATTCTAATTCAAAGAGAGAGACTACTGCACTTGTGTAGAGCTATGAGGCTAATCCTCCCATCTTTAAGATTCTGTGGTAGTTATTTTAAGTCTAATGAGGTTGTTGGGTCATGGCTTAATAGGCTGATTGTGTGCAGATGGCAGTTGTCTTGTCTTATTTTTATCTGCGAATTCTGTTGAATAGTGCTAGAGTGGAAGGAGTAAATACTTGTGTGATAAATGTAACAATTTTTGGAATTGCTGTCAGAATTTGAGAATACTTGTTGCCAGTGTTCTTGAATTTGCTTTCTTTTAAGAAATTTTTTATTTACTGTTTTACATGTTTCTTTTGTCTCCAGGTTTTGAAAGTATTTTAGAAGGGCTTTATGGACCAAGGCTACGAAGAGACCTCAGTTTATTTGAAGGTAAATGAGCCAGCTTTTAGTGCAATGACCTTAATTTACTACTTTTTCCTTTAGTTAAGGGTAGTCTAAAGTATATATTAAATTCTAAAAAGGAAATCTTGAATTTTTTTTACTTTCTAATATTTATTTCATCATGTTCTTGTCAATAAAGTGCATAGGCAAAACACTAGGTAAAATGGTACCTAGGTTTTGTTCCTATGCAGGAAAATTTTGGATTAGCTAAGCTTTCCTGAGAAGCTCTCATGAGAAAGATTTACTTTTCTGGAATACTGCATCTCCTACGTGATTTTTTTTTGGACAGCTTTTAGGAAGGGAAGACAAGCTGCTCAGCTTCCTATCAACATTAATTAGAAAAGCAAGATAATGAATGCTAGTTTGTTTTTCTTGTAGTGGTCAAGAAAACTTAAACTTGTTATTTGGTTGTTACATATTTTTATATAAAAAGTCTTTTAATTTTATGTCTTTATATGTAAGTATATAGATAAAAACTATGACTATATTTAAGTGTGTGTTTACATTTTTATTAATTTTTTTCCCCCATTACCCTTATAAGACCTAGCCTTATTCCAGATGGGTCTGGTTTTGCTGGAATAGCTGTCAATAACACTTGAGTCTTTAGTTAAAGAATGAAATTATTTATCTGTCTTTAACAAAAGCAGAGCAGGAAAATCCAGCACAAAAATTGCTTTGAAGCAGTGAAAGAAGTGTTCTGTCAAATTCACTTTCATGGCTTTAGAAAATGTTCTTTCTGCTATTGAACCTTCAAAATGTTCCATTTCATTTCTTTACAATTTATTATCCAATAGTCTAATAACTTACATGCTGCCAGTATATGACGCAGAATGGCATGTACAGCTTGTTTGCTTAGGATAGGTTTGGAATGATTGCTTTAACTTGGTTATGGTTTTGTCCTCTTCATATTGTGCAAGTTCCTTGGCCTGTGTTATGTGCATAACACAACTTTCAAGGGAAAGGGAGAGAACTTGAAATGCTACTTTACTGATGTTTTAAGAATATTTTTTACTGTTTAAAGCTAAGCATGCCACTAGTCAGGCTTAAAATATTTAAGAAATGTGTAAATTTGAGTTCAAGCTTATTTTCATGAGCAGCACTCCCATCTGCTGTGATAAACAAGCACATTACTGCTTTGGAAAGGGAACAGGGCATTGTTATAAAAGTGTACACTATCTTTTTCTCTGGCTGTAATTCCAATGGGTTGCTACATATTGCACTTTATACTGATTCATGTTTAAAGCTTTATTATTCTTTTGAATTGAAGCGTTTACATTTTGAAAGAAAATTTAAGACACTTTTTTGGCTTTTGTGTAAGAAGGCAGAAAGTAGTGAACTAATGGCCACAAGATAAGCATTGCAGTTAAAGGAGCCTGATAGTACACAATAAGGTGTTATATTGCTCCTTTAGAATTCCTGCATATATATATTTGAGCTGTCTTTATGTGAAAATATTTAGATTATTTGCCTCATGCTGTTGAAGATTTCCTGTAATCTAAGATCTGTTATTTCCATTGCTTGCAGAGGACCTCTGATATATGATGCCCCAGTGACTTTGTCCTGCTAATTAAATTCACGTTCATGTAAAATGAAAAGTTCTAAAAAATTTTTTTTTCCAATTTGCAAGAATGTCTGTCAGTAATGGGCCTGAATTTTTCAACAGTTAAAGCTGTTTCCATGTTTGACACATCTGTAAAATTGATTTTACTTTTGGAGCAACTGCAGAAGAGGTGAAGGAGCGTTAGGTTGGAATGTTCACCTTTCCTTACTATTTTTGTAGATATAGTGTCTTCATTTTTGTAGATATAGTGTCTCTATTGTCAGTAATCCTATTTGAAATGGCTTTGTTTTGTACAAATAGAGGTAGATCTTATAGGATGCAAGGCTCTTTCTAATTTGAGGTCTGAATTACATTATAAAGATTAATACAGAACTCCTGAGTACAACTTGTTATAAAACTTTCCACTGTCATAATTTAGGTGCCATTTTTCACTTTACACATGATGAAACTAACATACGAAGTAAATAGTTTGCCTCAGTTAATAAAATATATGGTTGGTGGAATCAGAACACAAGTTTTTAAACTCCTAGCAACACGCCTACATCACTACATCTTGTAAGGTGTCCATTTTTCTCAATACAACCACTGAACCGATGTTGTTAACATGCAGCATTATGCCTCATTAGCAAAAGTGTATGTTTCTATGAACAAAAACCTCAAGAAATTATATAGCTTTCTTATCCAGAAATGTGTGAGAATCAACTGAAATATATGCCTCTTAGCTACAATAGCATTTTTTCCTCTTATATTGTTGGTTTTATGTATTGTTTGTAACATAGGAAAAAAAATGTGCATAAAATGTAACTAAGTGTGTTAATTGATATATTTCCTAGTGCTGTCCTAGAGATCAAATACTATCTTAGACTAAATTATTGTATTTGTATTCTCTCAAAGGTGCTTGAGAGAATAATATAATGTAAAGGCAAATTTAAATGGTGAAAGGTATGCTTCAGTTTTACTAGGGTGGTTTTTTTACTATTCAAAGAAAACGTCCTGTAAACCTCAGAAGTGATCTTGCTGAGAAGCCAGACTAAAGTGAAATAGCCACCCACAGCAATAGATTGTTAGCTGAAGGTGGCAGGATTGTATTCTTTACATTCTTCTTACAGATAGTTAAGTAAACTGTTAGAAAGCTTTTCCTCTAGTTATATGTTATGTCTGTATTTTCTTTTGTTGGATTATATGCTGGGGTTCTGTTCTCTTATGGACAGGGGAAAAACAGTATCTTGTGGGGGGAAAGCAGCTCTTCTATCATTCTTTCTCTGCCAGGAAAAAAACCTCTTTATAACATTATGAAAGGTTAATTTGAGTGTGTTTTTTATTTTTTCGTTAGGTTGTTCTGAGACAGTTATTCATATATAAAGTAATGGAGTAAAAAATTATATTAGAAACATGACTCTGTAATATTCAAGTCTTTATTAAATTAAAAAGATGGAGTGTGATAAACACCTTGGATATTGTAATGTACTCATTAGGAAGCAGTAGTGCCATATGAAAAGGAAGGGGATGATTTGTTCAGAATTGTGACAGAGCTAGAAAATTTATTTGGACTTTATTATAATAATACGGAAAATAGTGGAAAGTAGGTTTTTAGGGTATATATATATTTAGATTTACTAAGACAATTATTTCACATATTAAGTGTTAAATACGGAATCTGTCTAGTACTACAGATGTCTCTAATTTGTTCAATTCAGCAAGACTCCTTGGGAAAAATGGTTTGGGGAAACAAACATTTGAATGGCTTAAATGAAAAAAGGTATTTTTTGTCAAAGTTCACGATTTTATTCTTAATGGGAATAGGTTTAACAGCTTTGTACTAAATTACTTTGGTTTCAAGTAATGCTTACTATTAAAATGCTTTTTGCACAGTCTTAACTTTTTCTCATGGGCTGGCTAGTGTTGTAGGTTGTCAGCAAATCTGTTATCAGCTGACCCCAAGCAAGATAAAATAGAGAGGGGAAGCGATCATGATCCTAAACTGAATGCAGCTAAGAGAAAGCTTGTTCTGCTTAAAAATGCCATCTGTGCCTCTGATCTTTCTGAGAGTATTGTTGTCTATCTGTAGTTAAAAACTAATACTGGTCTCAGTATGTTTCCTGTGGTGGTGACATGAGACTGATGGATGTCTGGCATTTATCTGGTATATATCTATCTGGTGGCAGTTTTGCTTAGCTCACTGGCATACTTAATGTGTTATGTTGTACATGGTTTATACTTGAATAAATTTAGTGTTCTGTAGAGCTGATGTTTCTCAAGGTTTGATTTTTTGGCAACACACGAGGATGGCTCTCTAGTTAGACTTTTAACAGTGGAAATTCAGGATTCCAAAGGAGAAGAATTTCTCTGAAAATATAAAACCTGTCTTGGAGTTATGTGCAGAATCCCAACATTCACAAGTAGATTTATTGGGGTTGCAAGGAAAACTATGAAAACATGAACTTGTTATGAAAGAACAGTGGGGTGCTTTTTCTTCTGTGGACATCTTAAAGGAATAGCTCAAAGAGGCTGGGACAGCTAGATTAATTCAACAAAAAATAACTCATTGTCCTAGGTTACACTCCAGTCAAGAAAAATCCTGTGCCTGTTTTTGATCATCAGCTGTTCAACCTGTCAAAACATCTGGTTTGCATCCCTGGAAGAAAATAATGTGTTATTAACACAGAATTATGTTCTAAGTTAGTATTTTAGAACTGAGTAAACTAGATTTTAAAAAATAATAGTTACTTGGGTTGTGTTCATACTCAAGAACCTCATTTTTTCATATTAATTTTATTTCTGATGGTCCCTCTGTGATAATATATTTGAGAGTAAAAGTTCAGCACTTGGGGGAAAGGTGGGAGGAGGGGAAAACAACCTGGCAGACAGCAAGGACAGAGAAGGAAGAGGTGAAAGGAGGTGCACTGGAGCAGAGATTCCTCTGCAGCCCATAGAGAGGACCATGGTGAAGCACGTAGGACCTACAAGCCTGTGGAGGACCATGTTGGAACAGATATCCCCGCTGCAGCCTGTGGAGGACCCCCATACGTGAGCAGGTGGAGATGACCTGAAGGAAGCTACTGTCCATGGACAGCCCATGCTGCAGCATGTTCCTGGCAAGAATTGCAGTATGTAGAGAGGACCCGGCACAGGAGCAGATTTTCTGGCAGGAACTGTGGACCTGTGGAGTGGTCTCTTCCTTGAAGGACTGTGTGCCCTGTGGAAAAGACACATGCTAGAGCAGTTTGTGAAAAGCTGCAGCTGTGGGAAGGACCCATACAGGAGCAGTTTGTGCAGGCCTGTAGCCTGTTGGAAAGACCCCATGCTGGAGCAGGGGAAAACTGTGAGAAGGAAGGAGCAGCAGAGAGGATCTCTTATGAACTGAGGACAGCCCCTCTTCCTCCTTGTGACAGTTGGGATGGCGGAGGAGGTAGAAGGGCCAGGAATGGAGGAGTGAAATTGAAGCCTGGGAGGAAGGGGTGGTAAGGTGGTTTTGGTTTTGCCTTTCTCATTATGCAAATCTATTTTTTGTTGGCAATAAATGAAATTAATTTTCCCCAAGTTGAGTCTGGCTTGCCTGTGGCAGTAATTGGTAAGTGATCTCCCTGTTTTTTGACTCACAAGCTTTTCCATCTTATTTCACCCCTCCCCTCACTGTTGAGGAGGGGGAGTGAGAGAGTGACTGGGTGGGGGTTGGCAGCCAGCCAAGGTCAACCTACCACAATGTGTTATTGAAAGCAGATAATCTCAAGAACCTCCCTAATGGAATAGTGATTGTAATTTAGTGGTACAGAGAAAAGGAGGAAACATTGGTAATTAATAAGGGAGGGGGAAAGTTGTTTAGGTCATAAGCACATGAACTGGAAGTGAACAGAATGCAGAGGACCTTGGTGGTGTAGTTAATCAGGTTTGTATTCATCTGCCAAAATGCCACAGTTGTGATAGACTCATGCACGACTAGGATACTGTAGGAAAAGTACTATCTACAGTTTAAGGAATTCTGGTGTAATTTTAAAAGAAAGGCCTCATCTTGAACTTGGTCACCTGTGTTCAGGAAACAGTGAGAATGGTACAGAAAAGATGGGGTTGAATCTCATGAGAGAAAACTGGGTAGACTAGATTAGCCTAGCTAATCTAGGATAATGATATTCTCTCCAAGTACATCAAGGTGTTAAATACCTGAACAGTTGTTGTTTGTAGATAGAGAACAAGGATGCCACAAAAGTAAACTGGAGTAACTTGCCATGAGTAAATTTAAACAAGAAATTAGAAGGTTAATTTTCACTACTAGCACAGTTGGTTTGGGAAAAGCTTTGAAGGGATTGATTCAGGAAGAGTATGTATTGGAAAATGCTCTAACCTTCTGAAATGCAGCTTAATAACTTGTTTAAAGAAAAATAGATGGTATGTCTCCATTCACTAGGAGAAGACTGGATACAATATAGGTGGTCTGTTTAAGTCCTATATCCCTCAAGAGCAAAGTATGTCTTCTGATAAAACATGTAAAGTTAAAGTTCTATAAATAAATCAAGTGCTGCAAGTGAGTATGGAGTTTTGGTTTACCTATAGTGATGGTATCAAATCAATTAAAATATTGTAAATTCAATGCATATAGCTGAAATGGTGAAGAGTCCATATCCTAATTCCTAGCTTAGTTTACTACAAGTTTGCACACTTTTATTAAAAGGAATGATGACTGGAATTCAGAGACTTACAGTATTCAGATGCCTCCAGTAACTGTGATAGGTAATCAATTGAAATGTTTGATTTTACCTTTCCTTTTAAGAAAGGTGCCCTCTGCTATTTGAATGTTGAGCCATATGAGCCAGACAAGTCTCTAGAAATACCTGAAGAATTGAATACTACTGACTACATTGTACCAATAAATAAATTCCATCATAATCTAATATGGATTTAAGAGAACTGTTGGATGTGCATTTTGTTGTCATACTCCATTTTTACTTGTTTAAAACATCTAGTTTTTTTTCTTTTTTTAAGACTGTGAGCCAGAAGAGCTAACTGACTGGTCTATGGATGAGAAATGTTCCTTTTGTAATTTACACAAAGAAACAGTCAGTGTAAGTACGAACATGGTATCGACACCCCAGTTTTCCCCAACACCCAGTTTTTGGTATGAAAGTAAGAATCAGAGAATCAAATTTTGCAAACACGTTAATACTGCATTTTGACTCAGGATGGTTTGGTTATGAAAGGGAGTGAAGTGGTTTGCCTTTGTAGTAACTATCTGATTCTATAGTGGTTCTTTTTCACTCAGTAGCTCAGTAATTTTATTGTGTATTATACTATAGGTAACCTAATTTCTGAAAGATGTTATAATCTTCATATGTCTTCTAGGACCGTGCATCAGTTATTGGTTCTTCACAGTCAACACCTACAGAGGAACTGTCATCTCAGGGCCAGTCCAACACTGATAAGGTTGAATGCCAAGCAGAAAACTATCTAAATGCACTCTTTCGAAAGAAAGGTAATAAAAGCATGTCTTTTATATGAAGAGAGATGACATAAAACTAGGAGAATCAAATGATTGAGGGTTGATTTTGATTCTGAAGTTCTTTTTATTTATCTACTGAATGCTGTTTTTCTTTATTTCTTTGGTTTTCATTAATCCTTTTTCTTTGCTCACTTGAATCACCAAATGGAACACTACTCTTCCTAGTTCCCATTGCTGTTAGTCTTACTGCATTTATGTGTATTCTCTTGAATCCCTGGTCATTGTATTTTACTGAGTTTTTTTACCATGAGCTGCTACTTTGTTTTCATGCTAACTTCAGGTGATATTCTCTGGAATTTTAAGCCTTTCAACATTTTCTATTCCTGAACCTTCACTTTTAGTTTTCAGTAGGAAGACTGTTTTAGGTGAGAGGAATGTGTCTTACACACTACAAAATGGGATTTGGAATCTTCTCGCTCAAAAGCTGCTACTTCAAGTACATTCAAGTCAGAGGTTGAAAACTCTTGTCAAAATACAGTATTGTATTAATTCTTTGACTAACCTTGTTCCTCGGCACTCAGCAAATTATAGCAGTACACGAGCAACTGATGAGTCGACTTGGTTCATGTAAGTTACTTAGCTAGTCGCTGTTAACAGCAGTGAAAATACTAATTTACTTCCTTAAATTTCTCTGTAAGGAATGTGAATGTAGCTCTACTCAGTAACTACAACTCTTAAAGTTTTTTCTTGGATTTAGTAGGTGTACTTGGATGTCATAATAGCTGAGTATGACTAGGGTGACAGCCCTCTCTTGCTCTAACAAAGAATTAGAGGGAGTCAGGCACTCTGTTCCTTCATATAGGTGGGTGAAAAAAAACAGTTGATTTTTGCCCCTTTACCTTGCTGTAGCAGGAAGAGGTTACAATGCCCTTGAACCCAGGGCAGGTAGAATCTTTTCCTGTATGGGGCATCTGTCTGTTCAGCCTACGTTTTGCTTAGGACTTTAAAGAACTTTAAATGGAGTGCAACAGTGTCTTGAGTCCATCTTCATTCCTTGGCTTTCTTTAAAACCAAGTATTTTCCATTTGAAATAAAATGTCCAGTGAAGCTGTCACCTCATTACTTCTGAAATTCTTGTATTTTCATCACAGGCCCAGTTGCATGGAATCGCCCTAAGCAGATACTTCAATTCATTCAAACTTCTACTTTCTCAGATCTTTTATTGGCCTTGAGGTACAGTGTTTTTCAACATGCGCCTGCTTTGTACTTCTGCTGGAGAGGCTTTCTTTTGATCCTCCTTGAGAGGAAGGAACATTTATCATGGGAGAAGTGAAACTTGGCATGACCTCACCTTACAGGTGTGAGTGACTTCTGTGAAGTTTTCCAAAGAGCATTTGGTTTTTAGCCTCTTCCTTAGTTTTTTTGATCTGCCAGACCAGTAATGCTAGGTTAAAAAGGGTTTGTCTATTGTAAAAACAAAACCAAAGTCTCTTCTGATTGTTTTTGTGATTCCTTGAAGGACTTCTGTATTCTTGGGTAAGAGGTACTTTGCTGAAGAGTTTACTAAGAATATTATTTCAGTTCAGGTTCCAGCTACATCTCTTAGCCGTTCAAGTTATGGGAAGTGAAAAGAAGAAAAAAATTTGTATCTGCAAAGGGCATGTGAAACCAATTTATGAGGTATTTATGTAATTGTGTCTTGCTTTGTCGGAAGAAGATTAAGAGTTTTACTAAGAAAATCCTAAGTCTGCTTTCTGATTTTTTTTTTTGGTAGGATTTTTAAATCAGTTATCAACTTAGGAAAAAAGGAATCAAAAAATTTCAAGTAACTGTTTAGCTAAGAAACAGTTCTTAGACCTGGTACTAAAATAGATGCCCATTCATTTTAAGAACAAAAAAAAATGCTTGATTGACTCTCTTTAAAATGTAAGTAACACTTGTTTCACTTGTTTTGATTGCAAACTCCTCAAGATATGCTGTCTCTTACTATTGTAACTAGCATGGTTTCATTTAGGACTAAGACTAGTGAGCAAATCAGAGAGTTGCTTTTATTGGTGTCATTATCTTTTTTAGAACAGTTTAGTATATAGCTGGGTTTTTTAATTTGCAGACTGGTTTTTAGGTGTTGTCTTGGGGTTTTTTTGGTATCAGGAAACTTAATTTGGAAGATATTGAAACACACAGCCATGTTATATCATGGTCTACACTATGCAACCTTCAGGCATTCATAGATGAGGATTTGTCTGTAGAACCTCAAACAAAGATGATTCCCTCTTTCTTTTAAGAGGATACCAAGATGGGTAAACTCTTGAGAGGCTGTAAGTTACAAACTATCTTCACTATGTGTTTGTGAAAGTCCAGTTTTGCAGTTAGCTGTCTGTAGGAAAGTCCTGTCCTTGGCAGACGCCTCAGTAAAGCCAAAATAATTTTTGTCATCATTGTTTCCATTAAACAATATATGTGAAACCCAGATGCTGTCTTTCTATGTATGACATCTCTCTTTCTTTACCCAGACTAGACTGTGATACTTTTTCACTTACATAACTTTTAAATACATTTTAGTCTTTTTTTTTTACTATGACTATTATAGAATGTGCTGTATTTGATCATCATTATATGGCAGAAGCGTAGTTGTTTAAGAATTTAATATAGACTTTTTGATCACAGATTATTCATTTTTTGATTTTCTAGTAATCCACACTGTATGTTCTTGGCAGTTTTTTTCCATTCAGTATTTATGTGACCTCTTTAAAAAAAAAGCACAAAAAAATTGAAAAGGTTGTTTAAATACATTCATGTTTGTGAATCAGGTTCTATCTTCAGGACATGACCCACCAGGAGAAGATAGAAACCTGAAAAGCTTTTTTAGAAATTAAGGAATTGAGGTACAAAATTAGGGAGAGAAAATGGGCAGAATGACTTGAATCTTCTCTGGGCAGTTCTGTCAAGTCTCTTCAATGCCATGTGTTCCATGCCAAAATAATCTCCCTGCAAGCTTTTTGAAGTTCTTCCTTGTTTCTAGGTATCTCTCTCGTATTCTAAAATACTTCCGATTGCGACTATGGCTTTCTTACACCATACTGTGTTTAACTGCATTTAACTCTGAGTTCTCCTGTTCTTTGCTTAGTGATATCTCAGAGGTAAATAGATGACACAAGCTGGTTATGCTTGTTGTATATATAATTTGGCAAACCTATGAGAATGTAATCTTTCACGCATAATCTCAGACTACAAAAAAAGTGTTACATTCTGAGGTGGTGTTTTGAGATGTATTTGATACAATACCTGCAGTTCCTTTTTATTAATTTTAAGAAATCTAATTTGTCCTTTCAAAATCTTACAGGTCTTCTGTAAGAACTGAAACTCTCACAGCTTGTGCACTAAATTTGTGTGACATCCTTGCTATTCCTCTTGCTCAAGTTCATCAGGAAAGTTTAACAAGATTTCAGCTGCTTTCTTAAGGAAGTAAAGGATACTTTGTGTTCCCTGCTGCCAATGTTACTGTCTTCACTGACTTATGAATTTCTTGGTCACTTTCAACTATGTTTAAGAAAAGCCTTAGCGATATGACTACATAGAGTAATGAAAATTGCTATCTTAGTAGAGGAAGGGGAAATGTTGCATGTTTACAAGAACAGAAAACTAGAGTGATCTTGGCCCTTATTCTTTCTGTTTGTGGATCAGTCAAGTTAACAAATCATGGTGCATGACTCAGTAAATTCCTGTACTCTGTTTTTAAATGCTGTTGATATGACAGTGAGCTGGACAAGTTTATGGGTAGAGCTAGGAATATTGCTGGGACTGTTTGGTGGCTATTGAGGTGGGGTCATTCTAGAAAACATGTGGCCCTTTTCACAAAAGGGAAGAGCTGGAGTAAATACAGAAACATGCTGTTAAGCAACCAGGTGTTCTTAGTTCTGCTACTCACACCATAAGGTACAGAGAGGGCTGTGATTCCCTGCTGATTTCAACTGCCTTTTTTCACTGTATCAGAAGAGAAATTAAGTCACTCTTTTGACTTTCTTGAAAAACAGTATTTTCTTTAAAAATAGAATACTATTGTGGAGCTTTTAACTCCTTGTCCATTGTTCTGCCAAAGACACATGTAAGTCTGAACTATCAGGTGAATAGGTAGGCAGCCATGCAGTGTAACGAATGCTCACGCATAATGTATGGAATAGTTAAGAATATGGATTTGAATGGGTAGAAGGCAGTACAGTACATAAACTGAGGTCTTAATCCTAAATGTGTGCTTTGAATTAAAACCAATTGCTGCAATTAGTCATAATTACCCATCATTTTTATTACTGCCTTCTCTTGCATTCTGACTGTAATCTTGACAATCACAAGCAGAAAACATCAGATTATTATACAAATGTGTCATTTTAGCCTTCTCTTATTCTAATAATATCAGGAAGTCTACACCAATCTGAAAGAAACTAGAAGAACATCAGAGCTACCTTTTACTCCTAATCCCTAGAGGCTCTTTTGCTGGGTTTAAAGTAGTGTGTAGGTACATACATGATCCCTGGCCTTGCGTTTTAAATCAACTATGTGGAAAAAAAAAAAAGTGTAAACAGAGGTAAGCATGTAGATTTAAAATTTTGTAAGTAACTATAATCACAACTCCTAATAAAACATCTAAGAATAAAAACTCTAGGACATACAAAGTATATCTGGTGCCATCTGCTGATAATAATTAAGAAATATTTGCTAGTGCTACTAAGCACAGGGACCTAGTACTTTCCTCACTCCAAAATGCATTAAATTGCGTTTAAAAATTTTATGACTAATTACAGATTTTCCATGTGTAGTGAAACTTTACCACTGTGAAATTAAAATTACAGGTCTCTACAATTTCATCACATACTTGTGTCATAATACAGACTTACAACCATTGCATGTAAGTAACTATGCTTTATATAGCATACTTCAAGTGCATGTACCCTGTTTTGATCACTCAGTCTCATATTGATAAAACTTTTATATAAAACTTTATATAAAGTTGTATTTACCCTTAAGTCTATTTTCTTTCAAAAATCTACAATGTGTTTAAAAAAAAAATAGATATGAAACCATATAACTTTTTCTTTTCCTTTGAATATCTAACATCTCATTTCTATTCTATATCATTTGGAGAGCTTTGGGAATTATTTCTAACTTCTAAATATTCTAAATAACTTGTATTATGAGGAAGATGGATCTACAGCTTCATTCTCCATTAATGCTGCTTTGCTTCCTAATAGGACTGGATCAAGAGCATCTTTCTAGTACCTCTAAGGAGGTTACTGAGGAGACAGGGTCAAACTCTCTACAGTGGTGCCTAGCAGGACAGTGGATGATTACAGACAAGTTGAAATGAGGGGCTTTTTTTATGTAACGAAATATGAGAACAGGCAAGCACTGGAACAGGCTAGCCAAAGAGATTGTACTGTCTCCATCCATAGAAGTATTCACAACCTAACCAGATAAAACCCAGAGCAACTTCTACAGTCGACCCTGCTTCGAGCAGGTCCTTCCAACATGAATTACGATTTAATAACTTATACAATAGAACAGTTGATACTGAAGATGTGGTATCAACACTATTTGTATTTATGGCAGTTAAGCTTAGGCTAACTGTGGTCTAGCCCTGCAGGTTGAATATGTATTAGCAGCAAAAGCACTTCAGATGCACCCCTGGAGCACACCTTCCAGATTACATGATCTAAGATACTGTCCCCCCTCCCCTCAGTATTACTTTTTTCAAAGTACCTTAACTTAAAATCTGTAAACTGCCAGTAGCTTTAGCAGTTAGCTATACGAGAAATTTTGCTGCATTCTTTCATAATGAGTATTTGGAAATTATTAGGAAAAAATAAAACTAATACTACACAAAATATAACAGCAACAAAAATCCTTTGGTATTTCAACTAGAGCAAAAGATGACTTTATTACTAATGGAAAAGTAGGCTGCTTCTGCAAGTGTCTAAAAGCAATTCATGCTTGGATATTACCAATGTGAAGAGTCTAAAATAGAATAGAAAGGCAATAGAAACTTGGTAGTTCTGAAGGAGTTTTATCTTGCAGTTTTATAGTAATTGATGCTGGGAATGGTGATTAACAAACAGAATTTATTCCAGGCTGTTTTGTTTTCCAGCTAATGGCAGGCGTTCCCCGTACTCTATGATCCTTTGCTTTTTAAAGGCACAGATCATACCAAGATGTAACATAGCAATCTTTCCTATTTGCACTGGTAATCCCCTGTTCTCCAAAAATCTTCAGAAGTTTTTCTTGGGTGTATGCAACAAACTTATATCTCTCTGAAAGCAGTATCATTCTGGGTGAGATACCTGCTAGGCTATTCAGTGTTGATAATGTCGGTATATTTCATTTTGTATGAGTTGCTTGATTACTGACTGTCAGGTTTTTGTTTGCTTGTCTTTGGGTTTGTTTTGGGGGTTTATTAAGCTAAGCTAATAGTTTTCATTGTCTAGAGCTACAATTCCCTGTGTCATGCAGGCACTTTTGTTTCTAGGAAATTCAGTTTTTCAATTCCATTTCTTAACTTTCCTTGTTCTTTTGTTATTTTTTGCATATACATTAGCATTTTTACACCTGTGCCTTACTGCTTCAATATCTTTTTTTTTTTTTTTTCCTTCCTTGTAAGTGTGTCTCTTGGATAATAAAATTCCAGTTGAACATTTATTGGATTCACTATTTAGGAGTTGGGAAATACCAATAAACAAATACCTGTGCCTAGGTGTAACATGATGGGGAGACATCTTTTTCTTTGTAAATATCCTCTGTCATTTAGAAGTTCATCTTATACTTCTCCTCTAGAAACTTCTATCAATTTTAGAAATTTTGGTAGAGATCTCATTTAAAGATTGTCAGAAAATAGAGCTTCAACCATAAGCAGAATGATTTTTTTTTTTTATTTTTTTTTTTCCATGCCTTGGATAAGGTCTGTTGACGGTGTCTGGTATGTACTTAGTCTTTGAAAATGTTGGAGCTTCACCTTATTTCATAAAGCTTTACTGAAAGGTCAACCAAAAGGTATTGACAAGCATCTGGACAGTCAGCTGCCCTCTTATATGCACATATGCAATCTGCTGTCTAAAGCATACTTGTAATTCCTTGCAATTCTCTGTTGGTGAAAATGAATCCTCGAAACAGAAAATGTTTTGGATAAACTGAAACAAACAAAAAAATAAACTCTTCTATGCATTCATCCTAAACTTGAGCAGCATTCTTTGATCTGTCTCTAGTGGCCACTCTCTTGCTTATGGATGGATAAGGCTTCATTGGCATAAAATGCTTGAGCAAATATGCCATATAATTCTTCAAACTACCTATTAGGAAACTCACACTGCATGCAAGCATCTATGTGATCCAGTCCTTTCAGTTTCTCTACTTCCTTGAAAATAAAAGTCAATTTTCCAGCTGTCTTATCTGTTTCAGACTAGCTTAAGTATCCCAGTAACTGCCACAGTGTCCTTTGGCATTTCTTTTAGGCAATCAAAGCCCACTTAAAAGCTACTCCTTCTGTATCACATTCACACATACTTTAAATCCTGATCCCTTCTTGATAAAATCTGTTCCACTCATTACCAATGAACTCAAGGATGAGCAGTGGTTAAAACATTGAAAAGGATATTTTTTGTTTGTGTGTGTGTAGAGTTGAAGAAAAGGAGGAAGGGTAGGGTAGTGAAATGAGTACTACTACTGCCAGTTCAAGAAAGAACATAGATCTTTGAGTAGGGGCAGTTGTGCTTATCTTGTGAAATGAAGCATTGCAGTCATCAATGCAGTATTGCACTGATGTGTAACACAGCTTACTTTAAGTGAGTTTCTTAATTACATGGTTATTTACGCAAAGTTACATATCTTTATTTTGTTGACCTTTCTGGAAATTCTGCTTTAGGTATTATACCTAATACTTTAGGCATTAGGATTCTTTTTTCAGTGATTCACAAATGTAGTTTAAGCTATGTTTGTTAAGAGGTTTAACTATTTTCTAGCTGACAGGTAACATTAAAATAAAGTTGTGGGTAACTTGATCCATTTATTACTTCTGCATTTTTAAAATGAAACACTTCTTTCCACAGGACTGTTACAGACACAAACGAAAAATAGTCTGTACAGTTTAGAATAGGAAATAAAGCTTTTCTCCCAAATGTTTTCATTGGTAGCACTTTGGAAATGTCTTGAAAATCCTGTAAGATTTTACAATGAAAATTTACTAACTTTGTAAAATCCAATTGTTTGTATTGCTCCAATATGTATGGGATGTTTAAAGTAGCGTCATTATCAATTTTGACATTGCAATCCTGAATCTACAATGGGATTATAATCTAATCTGTAGGTGAAAGAAATTCTTTTTTTAAATCAGCTCCTCAAAAGTCCAACTATTCGATGTTACGAAAAGGACTAATCTTATAGAACTGCGCTTCAAAGTTAATTATTTTTGTAATAGTAGTTCTTTATGTATTAATTCATAGCTGTATTTAACTTTCACCGTTTTCATTCAAAACTATTTTCAAAACTGAAAATGAACAGTCCGCAAATGAAAATTCAGCTTACCAACAATAAATACAGATTCTGTCTCCCATACTTGCATTATTTATCTACCCACATAGTTTTATTTGCATGCTACTTGACAGAGGAATAAGGTAAAAATTACTGATGTTTGCTAAACATGTTCTTCCAAGTGACCTCCAGTTAGGAATGCTCATAGGAAAATCTTACAAGACATCTGTATTAATGTGTTCATTACAGCTGTATTTATTACTTTATTGTGCTTACAGGAAGTATTTATTTAAGGCAGTTACATTTGTTTAATACATCTGTTGCCTGTGGTTGTGTGGTGTTTTTTTTTTTTATTCCTAGATCTTCCTCAGAACTGTGATCCTAACATTCCCCTAGTTGCTCAGGAATTAATGAAAAAAATGATACGTCAGTTTGCGATTGAGTACATTTCAAAAAGTAGCAAAATTCAAGAGAACAGAAATGGTTCATCATTTGAACCAAGTCTGATATGTAAAAGTATCCAAATGAACCAAACGGAAAACTCCCTTCAGGATGAACAGGATAGCCCTCTAGACCTCACTGTGAATCGAACTCAAGAACAGAATACTCAGCAAGGTAAATGTCTATATCTGCTTATCTGTGATTTGTTGCCATTTATTACCTTATTGTGCTTTATTCCCTTAAATATGTATCTGTGTCAATACTTGTATGTTTTGTCTTTCCAAAGAGTAATCAATATATACAAAAAAAAGTTTCCTATTGTGATTAAAACAAGGCTGAAGGAACATTGGCATTACATCAACTTAACACTTAAAGCTCATATATTTTCCTTTAAATGCCAGGAATAATGTCATAAAAGAACTAAAAAAAATAAACAAAAAACCCCCCCACATTCTTTCTAGAAACATTTTTCGTATTGTGTGTTAGCAGATAAATATTCTGAGTGTCTGTTAAATAAGTGGCATTGGAATCTCTCAACTTTAGAATACTGAATCAGCTCACCTGTGGCTGTCACAGGTAAGAGTGGTTCAAAATTCCTTTGAAGAAATGGCTGTTAAGAAGCCGCCTGAGAGAAGCAAGAAAGATACTGGAATTTCAGAGAGCAAAGGGCATTCTACCTGTGTCAGCCCTTGGACACTTTAATTTTTTTTTAAATACAGACTGGTTAGAATGATGGAAAGATTAATTTGAAAGGAAATTTGCATACTTCATGCCTTAATCATTATAGATCAATGCAACTTTCTTAATTGAGAATAAAGCCAGAAAAAGAAATAATTTCAAAAGGAATCATTTATTTTATCATGAAATGATTCATGAAATCATTTACAAAAAGGAAATAATTTCTTTGCCTCAAGGAATGTTGCTATCCAGAAGTGATAACAAGAGTGTTTTGGACTTTGAATTTGATTTGGATTAGCAGCAATTTTCAAGAAGGGTTGTGACTGTCGTGTGCTCCTGGAAGCAGTGGCAAAGCAGCTCTTTGTCTTTTACAGGTACAAAGGTTCATGTTAATTCAGTAATATTGCAGACCAAAGAGAAAAATTTACCACGCTGAAAAAGTTAAAAGGAGGTAGAACTTCAGAATTAGGTTTTGTAAAAATACACATTGGTCAGAGTGAAAGCAGATTTCATATGTTTGTGCTTAATGATGCAGTCTTTTAATTCGGTCACACATCCTTGGGAGGGAAACACTGACATGGATTTATCTTGCTAAATATACCTACTCTGGATTAAATTTTAAGCATCCTTTCTCTTTGAAACCAGAAGAATTAAAATATTGTGGAATTCCTGCTTTTGTTCTACGTGTCATCAGAAACCATGCCTGGGTGTAGCGAATACTTTGTGCAGATTATAATCCTGAGAAGATACCTGTTGTGCTTTGACATACCTCTGCAATGGATGAATTGCAGATTTTTAGGGATTTATAATTGGCCGTGTTGAAGCACATTTCTTTTGCAAGGCCAATAAAAAGTACTTTCGTGATATCAGCACTATAGCCTGTTGCTTACTTCAACAGCTGGTTATAAAAAAAAATAACTAGTTTAAAATGTCTGAGAGAACAAAGTCCCCAAAGACAGCCTCTGGTCCTCACTGAGCCCAAATAAGTCTTTGAGGAATAAAAAGGAAGGAAGAGGGTGAACAGAGCAGGGATGGGAAGGCAGTTCTGATACCATCCTTAGCTGTTGAAAATCCATTGATCTTTTGTCCAAGAAAAACTTAAAGTATAGAGAAAGTGAGGTGTTCAAATCTTTTTTTATATAATTTGAATTTTTCTTGTAGTGAGGTTAAATAGCAAGTTTAGAATTGTACATCTTCACCAAAACATCTGAGGTTAAAACAGTTGCTCAGCATATACAGTTTACTATGTAGGACTTGTATACTGTGTAAGATACTGTAGATTCTCAGAACTTGCACTGCTTTGTGTACTGGAGTGCTTTGCAGACTTTAAAGATACTAGTCTTGCTGTGAAATTTAGAGTTAGTGAAGTGAGAACAAGTATTGAAACAAGACTAGCTGGAGAAAGGTTTCAAGCCATCTTATCTTATCTACCAGGGAAGTTGTATAGCGCTTCCTGTTTCCCATGAATATACCAGTTTAGAGCTATCTTAGGTTTCCACTGTAGTGGTAGCAACACAAGCAAAGAAAAAGAACAGGCTAACTTTTTCCATCTTCATCTTATTTCCATTGTGTTCTAGGTACAATGATTCATGAAAAGTCCTTCCAATTAGCTATTGTCAGGGACTATGCATTATTATTCTACCTATTCCTCACTTCTGTCGTTTTCCTGAAAAAAGCTTGGTTATATTGATGTGTTACATACTTACAGTAGGGATTTTTGAAATTTTTTTACTTGGGTTATTTTAAAAAATATTCTACTATGTTAGACACAGAATACTTCAGTTTGGCTGTATTCCAGATACAGAATAATTTGGTCTGCAGTGGGAACCATGGTTCCCTTCTTAGTAGTGTCTGTCATGCAAGTCTTTTTATTATTTGCTATTTGTATTTCCTGTTGCAATTTCCAAATGAAGTGCAGTATCAGAGAAGGAAGTTCAAATATGTACATTGCTCTGATGGATCCTCAAAGTTCAAATCTTTTTAATTCAAATTGTGTGAAACAGAAAGTGACCTAAATACAAATACTTGACATTCATTTTCTGTTTAGTCAGATGCCTTGTATTTACAGTAGTTGTCTTTTAATGATCTAAATAACAAAACAGACAGACTTGTTCCTCACTATGGCCATGATTCATGGACTTGAGAGGAAGGAGTAAGATGTATTTTCCAGATCACTAGAAACATTTTTTTTTTTTTTTTAGTGCATTGAGCAGGTCCAAGCTGAGTTCTAGCTCAATACTGAAAAAAAGATTCTGCTGCTGAAGATCTCTGGGTGATCTTCATTTAAGAAAGCTTATTACTTTTTCTGTAGTATCTCTGGTACATGTCTGAAGTAGTCCCAAAATATTCAGGTCTGACACTTCAGACCTGATACCCCTGTGTATCACGTTTACACAGCAAGGTTTTGGTTATTGGGGAGGGCTGCAAGGGTGGCACCTATGAGAAGAGATCAGGGGTTGCCCTGAGCTGCAGGGCGAGTTCCAGCTAGCTCTGCAACAGACCCGCAACAGGCCAAAGCAGAGCACATCAGTGAGGTTTGTGGTGCCTCTATGAAATTTAAGAGCAGCAAAAATGCTGTACAGGCAGAGGAGTAAGGAACAGCAGTGTGAACAAGGTCAGAGAAGTGTGAGGAGGCACTCCAGGTGCCAGAACAGGTGTTTCCCTACAGCATGTGGAGAGGACCATGGTGGAGCAGGGGTACCCCTGAAGTTCATTGAGAGAACACTCTGGAACCAAATATTCACACTGCAGCCCATGGAAGACCCTACACTGGAGCAGCTGGATAATTCCTGAAGGAACTGTGGTCTGTGGAAAACATGCAATGGAGCAGGGGAAAAGTGTGATGAGGAAGGAGCTGTAGAGAGGACTTATGCTGACTATAACCCCCATTTCCTGCCCCACCTGGGGATGGGGGAGAGACATAGAGAAGTTGGGAGTGAAGTTGAGCCTGGGAAAATGTGGATGGGGAAGTGCTTTAATTTTTGTCTTCTCTCATTGTCCAGATCTATTTTAATTTGTAATAAATCAATTTTCCCCAAGTCTGTTTTGCATATGATGGTAATTGGTAGGTGATATTGATCACCTTTTTCATCCTACTTCTCCCCACCCCCCTTATTGAGGAGGAAAAGTGAGATAAGGGCTGGGCAGGGGTCTAGCTACTGGCCAAGGCCAACACATTGCACCCCTGGTGCTGAATTATTCAGTACTGAGTACTTAAGCACTGGCATCCAGGTATGTCCAACTGCCACCTGACAGCAGAGTTGCAAATTACACTCTGCTTTCTTCTACATGTGGAAGTGTCATAACTTAGCAGGGTGCTTTAATTCCTGTGCACCTTGCTGGTAACTAATCAGGCAATTACCAAATTGGTAATTAGAAGCAGCTTTCTCCAGAAATACCTCTATCTTCCTATTCCATGTAACTCTACAACTGTGCAGGCCTTGAAGAATGCTCTGTATAGTGAAAGTAAATTTTTTTTCTTGGACTGCATCTAACAAAATAAGGTGGCATTGTGCATTTTTTAAATATTACTTGTCCTCCAAACTAAGCCAATGAAAAAACAGCATCCTTGCAGAATAAAACATTAAGTGATTAACAGTCTTGGAATATCTTGCAGCAACTTATTACTTGCTTGTACGGTCATCAGGCTGAGTTCTAAAAGGAGCGTTCCCAGCAGCACCTAACCTTGATGCAGAGGCTTCTCCTTGATACAGCAGAGCTGATCACTCTCAAGCTGCTAAGCAAGTGACTTACAAGAGGCAGAAGATGTAGAAATTTAATCTGTTAGTTTAGCTACACAAGCTTATTCTTGGTGCTGTATGTTCCAGGAACATAGCAGAAAAACACAAGAGGATTTGCTTAGGTTCATCCATCATAGACTGGAAGACTTGGAAGGTAGCTGGAAATGAGTGATGTTTTGCTGCAGGAACATTTTACAGCTATCCTGTAGCTTTGTCATTGTTGTTGGCTATTATTGAAGAAGTAGGAAAAATAAGGCTAATCCAAGAAAAAAGTCTGTTTAAATTATTTAAAATATGCTATAAGTTTTATTGACATCACATGCACATTGTTAATATGCAAAATAAAGATTTCTGAATAACAGAACAGAATTTGGGAACAATTCTTATTGTTTGAAGAGAGGTTTAATATCTCTTGAAAATCCACACTGAAGTTAGTATGGCAACTGGGATCACAGCATGTGTGACCTCTTAATTGTGTTCAGGGCTACTGAAAGCATTCCAAACATTACTGAGAATAACCTTTTATTTTCTTAATATACTCTTTTGCTATATGTATTGGGGAAAGTACTATGCATTTTGAAGATATACATGCTATATTCCCACAGATAAATTGTATGACCTGTAAATATATTAAATAAATAGCTTGTTTAATATTTCTGCATGAAAGGGTCACCCTAAAAGGTACATTTTTGAGGGGATTAGGTTTTATTTTTTTCTTGGCTGCCATGGAAGCCACCAGCAAAGCTCCTTGTCAGATGCTTGCCTCCCTCTCTATGGCACAGGGGAGAAAAGGGGAAGAATGGCAAGGAGAGCTCATGAACTGAGATAAGGAAATGGGCATTGCTTACTGCTTGCCATCATAGGCAGAACAGACTCTTGTTTGGGGAAAATTAAAGTATTGCCTATTAAAATAAATATTGAATTACTAATTTAGGTAGTGGAAACAAAAAAGAGTATTACAACAACACCTTTCCTCCCCACTTTTCCAGTTGAGCTTCACTCCAGATTCCCTTGTGACCACCACTGTCCCTGTGGTACAAGGGAAGTGGCTGTGGGGTGTCCACAGATTGTACCTAATGGGTTCTCTCTGTGATGTGGCTTCCTTTTGCTGTTTTCTCATTGTTCCCTTTTTCTCTCTCCATCTGTCACTTTTTGCCCTTACTTAAGAAAGTTTCCCCAGAGGTTCTGCCCAGCTGGGCTCACCTGTGCTCTGCAGTGGGTCTGTTGTGACCAGCTGAAACTATCTGTGTCTGGCACAGGGCAGCCCCTGGCCTCTCCTCACAGATGCTGCCAAGACCTTGCCATAGACACCAGTATATAGCCATATGCTTTTCATTTTACAGAATAGCACATCAGGTCAGCAAAAAGTGTAGTCAAAGCAGCAGTTAATTCAAGAATTAATAAAAGGCTTTGGCATTTTCACAGTTCTCTGGAAACATTGTTTCCATATTCAGCAACACAGAAAATAGCTAGTTGAAAGGGAAGGTATCACCAGGAAAAGAATTGAAGACAGACAGTGTTATTCTGTTGCTATGAAAAACCTCCTTGAGATTTTCCACAGCATGATGGATAAGGTAAAGGGAGGGTTGTTATTTGCTGTCTCACAACATTAGGACTAGGCCAGACTTGTTCAAACTTCTTAGAAGGCGAAAGAAACTGCTGTGACAGGAGGTTGTGGAGGTGGACAGTGTCACTGAGTTAAAAAAAGGGTTTAGATAACTTTCCAGCTACAGAACTGAGGCCAGAAACTAAAGCTAAAGTAAACAAGGACGTAGTTCTGAAATCCCTAATCCAATGACAGCAGCTACTGGGAGAGCAAGAGACGAATGAGCTGCAGGTAGTGGCCAGGCTGATGTGCTCTCCTGCTTCCCCCACCTGGAGACTGAGGACTGGGTTGTCTGACCTAGTAAGGCAGTTCATAATAGCGAGAGATTTCCTGACACTCATTTAAAAAAAAGAGGAGTTTGCTAGAATCAGTACAGAAATACCAATTGTAGGAGCTCAAGGGTGACCCATACAGTTTCTGTCACTTGTTCTTTCACCCCTGTTTCTCTGACATCACTAGTTTGGAGGAGTTTCAAGTGATTGTGGTTCCAATTATTTTGAAGACATTTGACCACGCTTAGTTATATCTTGGTATTGCTGCACGTGATGATCTGGTGCTGAGAAGCAAAGGCCAGATGTTGAGCCATTTCTTTGAAGATCAAAATTCTTTAATTTTCACAGAAATAGCTTCATTAGAAGACCATGAGCAGCAGATCCGAAAAACTTATGATAATTTTTTTCTATATTATGCAGTGTTACATGGTTTGATGAAGACTGTCACCTTAGTAGTCATGGCTTCAGCTAAAGAGTGGAAGTAATTCCATGTCTTTTATTAAAACCACCTTACAGAGTGATTTGTCTGTTCCTGTTGTTCAGTTCCTGTCCAGAATTCTTACCTAAATATCTGTATCAGCCCTTTCTGCATCAAGTTAGGGGGTTTCGTGTTGTTTGTTTTGTGGTGGTTTTCTGGGGGTTTTTTTGTTTGTTTTTTAATTTGACTGAACTTACTGAATAAAAGCCTGGTGTGTAGTGATTTTATCTGGTATTTTGTGTGTAAATCAAATCTCTTGCATGGTTCTCTTTCACTCTTCTTTCTGAGGATCATCTTCCCATAAAGCATTGTCTTCAGGAAGGTGTCATATACTTAATGAATACATTTGCTATGTTGGAGGAACCAACTGTCTTGAACGTGAAATGACTCTTTGCTTACCCTTTGGAGGCCCAAAGTGTATCTATTTTTCGTTTCAGAAGCCTGCATTTTCAATACTGCGTCCTTTGTGGTCATTTTTCAATTTATTGGTGGCCTTGTGTTGTCAAAGCTGCTTTAGAAAGATTGGAACTGAAAATTATTTTGGTTAGATGTCATTGTGGAGTCTTTCAAGAGTCTTTGGGTTTTGTTTGTTGGGGTTTTTTTTGGCTAAAACTCTAGTCATCTTCCTTTTTTTTTTTTAGATTGAATAGAGAGAGATTATCAGGTCTTCATAACTTGATGACTTGTGAACTTTGAAGTAGTTTTTCTTCTAGTGACTTTGTCCAGTGATCTCATCTGAACTTTTTTATCATAATGCCTATGAATATCAACTGAAGATGGAGAAACTTTTGTGAAAGGGAACACACAACCATTTAGAAAAGGAGGTGCACTTTGTACAGCTGAGAGAACACAACAGATGAAGTCTGTCTGCTGCACAGGACGCAGGGACATTGCGAGCTTAGATATTTGGTATACTTTACAGCTGGATAGGCCAATAGTCCTTATAGAATATTTCTGTGGCATTTTTAATTGGTTTCCATCTGGAATATCACTGCATCAGAAAGGTTGGTCCTTCCTGTAACTTTCTTAGGGTTAAAGAAGGCTTTGATGGGAACATATTCAGGAGAAAAGGAGCATCTTTGACAAGTAGCATATTTATAAATATTTTTTCCCCTTATGCTGACTTACAATGCTGCTACTTCTCTCTATACCCTTCTTCAAACAATACAAAATAGTTGAGAAAAAACAGTCAAAAATTGTTAAAAACAGTCTAAAACAAATATCTGAGTTTGATTATTATACAAAACTATTTCTTTGCAGTACTGGCATAAAGGAGAGTTACCCTAACAAATTTTCTGACATGTCATTCAAGTGTTGACATTTGGACTATTCAGTCAATGCTTCATGTCTGCATCTGAGGCTGTGGGAAAATAAACACAGCTGATGGATGTTTTAGAAATAATGCACAGTAACATGAAAATGACACGAATGTAGAAAAGGCTAACATCAGGTTGCTTGTAGAGTTGAATGTTGAGCTACATGGTGAAACTCAAAATTGGATTAGCAGATTTCACAACAGCACAAAACAGCCCAAGTTTGAAACAGAGAACCAAGGAAGAAAGATAAAAAATTAAATATATTTAGGGGATTTATGTATAATTTAAATGTGGGGTTTTTTTTAAAAAAAATATGAAAACCAAAAAAAAACCCCAAACCTTAAACTAGAAGGAGTATTTCAGGTGCTGATTAGTTTCTTTAATTGTCAATGTTCTTAAACTTTGATTTTAGAAGAAAATGTTTTTCTATTTCAATACTTCATAGGCTTCAACAACAAACTATAAATCTTGAATTCAGCCTTTGCCAGCGACTTAACAGAGTGGACTCCCACCCCAGTTTAGGTCTTTCCGCTTCTCTAGTTTCATTATTACGTGTATGTGGGGGAGGCAGGGGGAATATGTATAAACAAACTGTTAGAACCTTTAATTACGTAGGTCTCATGCTTAAAACTATATTGGGTTCAAGCTTTGTTCCCAGTTACTGGGGTACTACTTTCTCTTCTAGTAACCTGGTCTGGTCTCATAGCTGACCCTGCTCTGAGAGGAGGTCAGTCTAGAGAATTCCTGAGATCCCTAGTAGCCTCAATCATCCTCCAAGACTATGATTTAGTTTTGTCAGTTTTAAATTCAGTATCAGGCTTGTTTGTCTACAGTATGTAAATATGAATATATTAGTAGTGATAACAATATCCTGTGCATTACTTTGGTTGCCTTGAAAGTAAACAGTGCAATATGTATGCATACATGATTTTTAGGAAAGCAGTCATATTTCTATTTAAGACAGATTCTTCTTTTAAATTTTAGTTTTGAATGTTGGGGGGGTTTTTTCCTTAATTTTTAAAGTTTTGTTACAAATCAAATATGTAAAACCATTTCCTGACAGCTGTCATTGTTAAAGGAATAAGATGTCAGAAATTTTATAAGGCAGTATCTGCTTTAAAATTGTGCCATTTTGCTAGCACAATTTCTAAGATCATCCTTAAACAACTGCTATCATCACTACTCATTCTTTGCAGGGGATGGAGTGCTAGATCTCTCTACAAAGAAAAACGCAAGATTGGAAGAACCAAAATACGATCCTTTGTGTTCTGAAAACTCAGTGTCTGGGTAAGCAACGTTTAGGACTCTCTTCGGCTTATATAAAAGACAATCCAGGTTTCTCTTCTCTGAAGTCAGGTTTTATGTTCATAACATATTTGTATATACTGGCACACACATGTGGTTCCTATTTTGCTTTCAAATGAATTTTTGTCACTCATAAGTGTGTGTCTATGTATATATCATATGTTTCATTTGTCTTCTTCCTTTTTTTTCTGTTTAAAGAAAAGTTATCAGAACAATCACCAAACTTTAGTTCATGTTACTAAAAATGAACTGAAAATTGATTACGTAAGACATTAAAAGTAATAGGATAGTAGTAGAAAATGTAAATATTCTTTCAGAGTTTATTTAGGAAACTTCAATTTTGGACAAAAATAAAATATTCTTGAACTAACATGAACAAGTTAAATCTATATCTATAATATTCCTTAACAAGAGAGAGAGCAAGCGTGCACGAGAGAGAGCTCTTAATCATCGCACTTATACTTACGTCATGGTTCTGACTATGGTGTGTGGTGGCAATGGTTAAACTTCTTTATTCAGCAAGAAAAAAGTTACTGCATTTGCTGAAAGCTGCCACAAAACCAGTGAAACACATTGTTTTGTTAGATTTTTTTATGATCTTGGCATCCGCCCATCCACTAGCCATAGCAGGACCCTTTTTGTCACCTGTACGTCTTACCCAATAACTTATTACAAATAGGTCTACAATAGCGGTGTTTGTTATATGATGTGAAAGTGCTCTTTTTTAATTTGCTGATATGAAGAAGTTTTTAAATGAATATGACTTTGTAATTAGAGAGCTGTAAATAATGGCTAGAATTTTTTAAACCATGGTTTTATTTTCCCAAAACAGACTCGATTGTTAACTACAGTACTTTATCTTATTGTTGTAGAAAGCCTAGTTTTGTGTAAGTCTGGGATGTTTGTGTGTAGTTATTGCTGCAAATTTTCTATGAGGGGGTTGACTCTTTTATTACTTGTTTAGCGGTAACGTCACGTTTCTACTAACAAAAACTCCTTCAGGATTTGGGTATTTAACGGACCGTTAATTGTATAATTAAAATTATAACAGTGTTGTTCTGCAAGCATGTGAACAAGGGAATATAGCAAGCACATGAGAATATTACCAAATACTGAGCTAGGATATAAAGTTCTTGGAAGGGCTGCTGTAGAAGCCACCGTATGACTTTTGACACACTGTCCTACCAGAACTGTAACATTTTGCTAGGATAATCATTTAACTACCACATCTCAAAGGCTTAAAAGTATCAGAAGCAGTGATGTTACCGAAGCAAGGAGTATAATAAAGGAGTGGACCCTTCCCTTCCATAGCTGTGTGAGAGTCTCTCATACATCAGTTTACCATCGTTTCATTCCATCCATCCAGGAGACTACACAGACACAGAGAGGACTATGTGGAAAGAAGTGCTGAGTTTGCAGATGGTTTGCTCTCAAAAGCTTTGAAAGACATTCAGTCTGGAGCACTGGACATAAATAAAGCAGGCATACTTTATGGCATACCTCAAAAAACTTTACTTCTCCACTTAGAAGCCTTACCAGCAGGAAAGCCTGCACCTTTTAAAAACAAAACTCGAGATTTCAATGATAGTTATTCATTTAAAGACAGTAAAGAAACTTGTGCAGTCCTACAAAAAGTAGCCTTGTGGGCAAGAGCTCAAGCAGAGCGCACAGAAAAAAGTAAACTCAGTCTACTTGAAACCTCAGAATTAAAATTCCCAACAGCTTCCAGTTACCTCCACCAGTTAACTCTACAGAGAATGGTCACTCAATTTAAAGAAAAAAGTGAAAATCTACCATATGAAACTTCAAGTCCTACTGTACAATTAAAAATTCCTCAGCTAAGAATAAGTTCTGTGTCCAAACCACAGTCTGATACTGCTGGTCTTCTGGATGTTATGTACCACGTTTCTAAAACCTCCTCAGTCTTAGAAGGATCAGCTCTTCAAAAATTGAAAAATATACTCCCTAAACAGAACAAAATTGAATGTTCTGGACCTGTAACTCACTCAAGTGTTGACTCCTACTTTCTGCATGGGGACCTCTCTCCTTTGTGTCTTAATGCTAAGAATGGGACAGTAGATGGAACCTCAGAAAATACAGAAGATAGTTTGGATCGTAAAGATAATAAGCAACCAAGAAAAAAACGTGGCCGCTATCGGCAGTATGATCATGAAATAATGGAAGAAGCAATTGCAATGGTAATGAGTGGGAAAATGAGTGTTTCCAAAGCACAAGGAATTTATGGGGTACCTCACAGCACTTTAGAATATAAAGTAAAAGAAAGATCTGGAACATTGAAGACTCCACCGAAGAAGAAACTCCGATTACCAGATACTGGCTTATTTAATATGACAGATTCAGGGACTGGCAGCTGCAAAAATAGTGGCAAGCCTGTGTAGAATACTTGTTAGTGAATTGTTTTGTGTGTGTGTATGTATGTCTTTATACACACACTGTGTGAGAAATACATATGCTCACTCTGACAGAAGACGTGAAATTACACAGTTCAAAAACCACATACATGCCTTTTGAAAAATAGTTTTATTCAGGGTTTTCACTGTGGACAGAATTATAGAGTTGCTCACTTAATTCTGATAGTGTGTATTTAATATAATCCTTGTATAAATAGGTGAAAAGATTCAGGTTTTATTTAGTAGTCAATAGCATAAAGATGTTTTGAGAAAACAAGTATTTGTCATGTGAAGCATAATTTTTAATTGGTGAAGAACCACTCTACCCATTCAATACTCCATCTTATTATGGAAATACACAACCAAGGGTTAGCAGACTTTTATACTTCACAGAATACTTGCAATAAATTGTAAGTAACTCAGATTATACAAATCAAGGGATTTTTTAAAAAAAGCTAGTTCCTTACAAGGAAGTGGATTTGTGAAGTATTAGTAGGATATAGTGCATTCTGTGAAAGAAAATAAGTTCATCGTTACTTAAATATCCAATACAAGTAAGAAAAACATTTCATTACTAAAAATGTGTGTTTAGCAGGCATAAACTGCATTTTTTTATCATTTTAAGAGAATTTTGTTGTTGGTTTAGAAAGAAATTGGTGTTTACAAAGTGTACACTTAAGAAACCTGGGGAATTACTGTAGTTATAGAACTATTAAATATGAAAGAAGATGGAATACTAAGAGCATAAAATAATTTACACTTTAACATAATTTTCCTTTTAGTTTGAGAAATAAGGTAACTTGTAAGGTTTAAAAAGAAAGTTGAAATGCAACTTTGAGCATGTTCATAATGTGCACAGAATGAGCTTGAGAATGGTTTGGGTTTATTTGAGTTTTTTTGTTTAAATGTGCTGGTTAGTTGATGTTATGACTACTTAAAATTTATTTAAGGATTGTGTCACACTCCTATTGAAAAAACCTCACTGTAACTGTAATGTATTTGCTGCTGTGGCATTTCAAAACATTTTCAGTTTATCAAAATGAATACCAATTTACATTATCATTTTGCTAATAACCAAATTTGCAGTTCAGGGTCTTGATAGAAATACAAATATAAAACAGTGAAGCTGTTTTGAACTTTCAATAATATAAATTCTTTATAAATTTGGTAGTTAGAAGTTAGGCAGTTCTCTTTAAATACGTACCTTTTAATACAATTTAAGGGAGACCAATTACCTTCATATTGCAGTTTTTACAGGAATTTCAAAGTATTCACATTGGACTTGATATCATACTTTTTTTTGGTGTAATATCACAAAGTATGCGTCTACATATGAAGAATGGGGGCTTGCTTCATACATTCAATACTGAACATCAATGCCCTTTTCCTCTCAAAATGTGACTTTTTCTGTGTGCATCTCATTTGGCATAGAACACGACTTTTCTCCAACTTTTATACATATGGTGCACATGCATACAATTTTTTTCTTCACTTAAATTTGCATAAGTATGTAATTGAAATGAGACATTAGATATGTATGAGCTACATCAAGTAATTTGATTTATAGATAAACTTGCCATTAAATTCAGTGGAGAGCATACTGTAATATTGATGGCAAAATCTAGCCCATATTTGTTAGTGCTACTAAAAAATAACAACTTCCATTTTAAACCAGAATAATCCTTTGAAACTGCACAGCCAGTCTCAGTTCTTTGGTCTCTCAGATCTATACTGAATCTTCTTCAGTGAGTAAGGTTTACTTGCGTATTACAGAATGAATCCTCTTTTAAGCAGAAGCGTACCTGGTAACAGAACAGCAGATGTCAGGGTCATCTTTCATTTTAAAAGAATTAAGCCATACTTTGTGAGGGACAGAAGGATTAATTTGTGAATATATCCCCAATGAAGAATGAAGTTGAAAAAAACCTTAAACATTTCAAGGTCTGTCTTTATACAGTTTTACTTGCAAAAATTTGGGGCTTCAATACCTTGCCTAATATTTGTACCATACTGATGTTTTCTACTTCTCAGACAATGTTATAAATTTGAATCTGAAGTTTATATTGAAGGCAAGTTACAGTCCTCTTTTTATATCATTTAAAAGATGACCTGACCAAAAAAAAATTAACAGGATTCATAAAATCAGGGATCATTTTACTATTGACTTAACAGTACTCAGTAGTTTTGTATGTAATATTATAATTAATTTTCAACATTTTAGTACTTGTATTTATTTTTTGGTCAGAAATAGTATATTAAAATATTTTTTGATAGTTTATAGAGGATACTCAACCTGTAAGTGTTTAAAAGAACAGAATTATTTGTTTCTAATTTTTAGGCTAACTTTTGATTACACAACTAAGGAAAGGCAGGGAAACATGTAGATTCTTCTTCCCCAACCCCTATGTATTCCATTAAATGTCATTTAAATTACACATTTTGAACTGTTTTGTAAATTCAGTTACCAGTCACTACTTAGTAATTGACAATTTCTGAAAAGTCCTGTTTCAACAGAGTTTTAAATGAAGGCGAAAGCAAGCCCTACATGCTTTCTACTTATTTGAATGTTTCTCAAGTATTTTATATTAAAAAACAGTGCCTCTGTTTTTAGAACTACTGCTCAGTAAAGCTGTTTAAACCATTTCTGGTAGCTAATGACAATTTTATATTAAATTGTATATTAACTTTAGTGAAACTGATTTTTTTTTTTAGTTGTTTACAGTACAAATACTTGTATTTGTTTTTTAATTGCAGTATTTCCATTGTCGCAGTAATTTAGTAAAACTCTGTGGCTGCCTTGATTTTTGACAGATTTTGTTAACAACTGATTTTTAGGCAATTAGTTATATTTATGCATAAATCAATTGCACTATAATTCATGAATTATTTATTACAATATTTTCTAATGAATTCCATGTATTTGTCTTGTGTTGTAAATGTACTGTAATTCTGTTTCTTCTTTGTGTTGTTATATTCCTAAATCTGATTGTATGAATTTAATTGTTTAGTTAACGTGTTTCTACGTTGTAATTTGTAGTAAAGCACTTCAATGCTTTTGCACATAAATTTACAACACTGATGTGTGATTGATTTGCTCATTCAGTAAAAAAAAAAAAAAAAGAAAGAAACAAAAGCCTGTACACTGACTCATTTGACTTACTCCTGAGGCACAAGTTTATTAGCAGTGGCATAAGATCAAGAACTGTACAAATTAAACACATAATGACTAATTTTCTATGAGGATTATATATATCAGAAATAGTAGCTTTAAGGAAGGATGATTTCTCAATTGATGCATTACTCATAAATGAGAAGAAATTAAAAAAACTAATTTTATAGCAATTTGCAGCTAAAATATATCTAGTATATATTACAGATAATATATAGCTTTTTTGAGGGATTTATTTACTTAGTAAAGTGAGAAAACAAACATTCCTATAAGACAAATTTGTATTTCTAGAATTGTTCCATGCTGTTCATATGAGTACTTGAAAGTATGTTCTGATTCCAGTTTTGTTCCTGTTCCCAGTCTGCAAAGCAGTTGCTAGATTGTTCTCTCTTGTTGGTGTCTGAGATGAGAGAGGATAGAACACTAGGGAAGGACATCTTTTTGGATTCCTCTGACAGAGCTCTTTTCTGATAGTTTTTGGATTTGTGGAGGAGGCAAAGGTTTACTTTTTTGTATGTAAATTAACGCGCTGGAAGGCTAGAACTTAACCGTATCACATCTCTGCCTTTATGCCAGTTTCAGGCTCCAGTCAGTCCCCACTCGGTGGTATTCTGCCTCTGCTCTCCAGCAGGGAAATAATGCCATTCCATGCTTAATTTTTGTCTTCAGAGATACGGTGCACAAAAGGTACTGGGGGAGCAGTATGTATTGATCCTCTTACCTCTCAACCCCTACATTTCCTACCCTCTCTCTCTAGCCCACTTCGTGTGTGATTTATAGGAAGTATGCAGTTGTGAAAATGATAGCTCTTCCTTCTATGAAATGATTGTTTAAGCCTTTTATCTTGAGGATAGTCTAAACTACTGAGTGACAACATATTTAAAGGGCCAGGAAAGGAATTACAGGAGAGTGAAATATATTTAGTATTATATATTATATAATATAATTGTACTGAAAATCTACTAAAAATTAGTTTATATTATTATTTATTATATTTAATATATAGACATCTATACAGAAAGACACTTTAAAGAAAATGTGTTGCTTTAACATTTTAATTTGTTTGCATAGTAAGCTCCGTTCCCAAATGGTGACCTAGTTAAGGGATCGATGTGTTTTCAGAAACTTGGAAGATCATTTGGAGTGAGGTACTGTTACAGTAGAGTAGATGAAGTCATCTGTTAGCTTTAGAAACTAACACACGCTAAGGAAAAGCAGGTGGACAAACCAGGAAAGAAATCATATTGGAAGAATGTCCAATGTGTCTGTAATAACCAGGGTATCACTTTGTACAGCAGATTTATCTCCACGTAGCAAATTCAAAGCAGTTTTGAGGCCTTTGGAAATTTTGGTTACTGACTTTGAGAAGGCTTTAGGGCTCTGGAATTTTCTTCCTTCCACCAGTGAGCATATTTTAATCAGCAGTTATGGATATAGGTCCTCTGCAATAAAAGCTCCCTGTTCAATCTCCATTAGCTACACCTTGCAAGTCTGGACAGACAGAGAGATACCTGTCTAGAGGTTCAGTCTAAAAAGACTGTACTATGGCCATCTTTTTAGCAAATTAGACATTAACAAATTTTTTGTGATTTACAAACAAAATACTGAAGACTAGAGCCATGTTCATTTTTTTTGCTGTCTGCCCTTTCAAAACATTATTTAATTAAAGTGATGGTGGTGGGTAGGGCAATTAGTTTTTATCCATAATTGTATTACTGGAGTAAGCTTTGTTTTCACAAGTGTAGTGATACATTTCAACACCTCATGATTCCTGGATTTGTTGGACTGAGTAACACTCAGACTCTTCTCAGTGAAGTGGCCTTTCAAAATCAGTTAAATCTTGACAATGGCATGCCCTTGAATAATGCTGGTTTTAATTTAGATTGCAAGTGCAAAAAAGGGTTTTTTTCTTTTTAAGACTTAAATTATTTCAGTTTAAACATAATCACAATTTCAACTAGTACCATCACAATTCTTTTATGCTTTTATGAGTTAGTATCATCTAAGTGCTTGAATTTTGAACAGATATCATTTCCTACTAAGTAATACAGGAGAAGGAAAAAACAAGAGGAATTATTAAGCATAGTTGGCTGGTTTTAAGCTCTAAACTTTAAAATCTCTCTGCGACAATAAAAATAAAAATACAATTTGTCTATATAACTTTCATTAAGAAACCTGAAGCTAAAAGAGATTATTGATGCTAATAACTGGCTATGAGCTAACTAATGAATAGGAACTTTATACAAATACAGCACATTAAATTTTTAATATGTTTGTTCCTTGATCCGTACAGTTGCAAACCAAATCAAAATGAAATTTTTCCAAAGTACAGGCTTAAATACAAAAAATTACAGGATATAATAGTAGGGCAAAAGGTTAGTGTCATGTTCAGAGTTTGGTGATATGTTTAAACAATACATACTTTTCTAAAACAGAATCCTTCTAACATTTTCTGCTCATGCAATTGGTTTCAGTAAAACATTTGAATTAGATGTTAACTATCTGTTGATAGTTGCTATTGAAGAACTATCTGTACTAATTTCTACCTCGGAAAATTTTCAGCTTTTCAATATAAATGATTGATTAGGTAAGTAGTGACATTAGTTTTAATAATTTATAAGAAATTAAATAGTTAAGGTAGTCTCTTACAAGTGATTTTATTTTGAGTTAACACCTTTGAGAACAACTGCTCAGAAGTCTTACTTAGATATAGGCCTACCTTGTATTTGAGATTTAAAGGATATTAACCTTTATTGCAGAAGTTATTTATTTCAGTGGTGATGATCCTTGTTTCTGTTTAATGAAGGAATCCGTGTGTGTGTGCATAGTGTGTGTGTATGTGTGTGTAATATATTGCAATGAAGAGCCTGTGATGCACCACTGCAGTTTATTTAAAAACTAGAAGGGAAACTTTTCTCTGCAAGTAACAGTAACACTAGTAAGTGGCTATTTTTTCCATTTTATGTCACCCTGTTAAGTGTTCTTTTTAAATAAATATATAAATAAAAATGGTTTTAGGAGGATCTTTAAGAGTATCCTGAAAATCATTCAATACGCTTTGGTATATGAATTATCTTAGGATGAAATTCAGGACAGATGGATCCATTCTTGCCTCTGCCACAACCTTGAATTGTGACCTTAGGCAAATCATTTACCCTCTCTGTGCCTCAGTCTGTGAAATGGGACTAATACTAAGCTCCCCAGATTCTTGGTGAGGTTTTCCTTCATTAATGGCTAAGGTAGTTTGAAATATCAGAAAGTTAACCTTATTGTATTTAGACATGAGAAGCTATGTTTCAAACTATTATTTTTGTCCCTTAATTGCTTCCTGAATATTTTTCTAATGGTAGGACTATCACTGCTATAGATAGGATACACATCATTGCTAGTGACACCTGCAAGTATGATTGAACAGTGCAAATAGAACAGAACTGTTTGCAAACTTCAGGTTTTTAGGCTTGAGTTTAACCATTATAACAAACATTAGATATGGTGTTTTACTGTAATTTATATTTTGTTTTGATTTGTTTTCATTTTCAGTTCAAGCTCAACAGCTGATGCATATTCAGAGGAAACAGCTAATTTGGAAAAAAGAAAATCAACATTAAACAAAGTTTTGGAGTCTTTTTGTTCGTATCACTGGCAACAGACTTTGGCTATGTTAAAATTTTTAATGCAAGATGAAAATGTTCCTATAGTTTGCAGTTGCAAGCAAACACATTTGGTCCACTCTGAAACTCCCAGTTCCCTTACTGAAGAGGATGTTCACGTTTCATTTTGCAATTGCAATGGACATATGCTGTCAAAAAGGTGCTGTTTACAAAGTCAAAGACCAAACACTTGTTTACCACCTCTGTCTTCTGTCTGTATTAAAGATTTCCATTCTTTGTCATGCCAAGCTGTAGCGATTGGATGTGTTAAGACAATGGTGAACAAAGCATGTAGTTCTCATTGTGATGAACAATTGCAGAATTATCACAGGCATTCTGTGAAAGCAGCGGCATGTACCTATTCAACTAAGGACTGTGATCTCTTGAACAGCATTAAAAATTCAAATAGATCTCGCAGCCCATCACCACCTCCACTGTCACCTATCCAGAGTAAAGAATTTGAACTATCAGAAGGATCGCTTGTAGATTTTCCAGCTTTAGACAACAACAAGCTTGAAATACCCATCAATCAACCTCCATCCCTCTTGCCAGCTGAAGGAAGCAAAGGAGAATTTAAATATGAAGGTAAAACATACAGAGGAAAAGAGACCGACCGTTCAGATGGAATGTTGCTACCGACAGTCCAAGACAGCAACAATTATGATATAAATTCTGAGAAGGCTGAGAAAGGTGAACAGTCTGCCTTTTTTCAAGATTTAATGGACCGTATTAATGAAAAGTTAAAATCAATAGACACTACAGATATAGCAACAAATCTTGTAAAACTTTCGAGCAGTGACAGGTCACCAGAAAATGATGTCAAATTAGGAGACTTCATAACCTCTCTTCTGCATAATGCTAAGGCAAGCGATTACAGCTTTATGGAATTACTTCGGCAGCATGATAAACAAATGGAAAATAAAATTATCCAAACAAGATTTCGCAAGCGGCAGGAAACTTTATTTGCAATGTACAATTCTCCTGATTCACCCTTCATTCGACGACAGTCTTTGCAAATCAAGAGGGAGCTTGCAAGCCTTGATGAAACTCTTGTAAGAAAAAAGTCAATTTCTGAAAGAAATGCAAGGAAGTTTACAAAAAGATTTGATAAAATATATCCAAATAAAAGACATAGTTTTACTGTGATAGAAGCCGAGGCTTTGCAACATCTTGAAAGTAAACCATGCATGAATTGCCAAACCAAACCAATGTGCTTTCCAGTGCACCAAACAGAGTCTTTCAAACTACCTCTCACTGATTTTCAAACCAGCTCCAGCTTTCTGGTTCTTTCAGAAAACAGTGCTATTGCAGCCAGCCAGGAGAAACCCACAAAAACACAAGGAGGTTGTGCAGCCTTAAAAGAGACTGAGCAGATACCTCTAAAGGATGAGAGTAATGAAATCTTCAGCAGAACTAAACGTAATATTGTGCCTCCTGGATGGTACTCTGTGTATGTAACAAACAATATTGTGTTTAGAAAGTCATCCGATGCAAAAAAGTCTCCAGAGAGTTTTGAAAAAATGAAAATAAAGAAAGATGTTCATGCTGAAAGATGCAGTGACGTAAGCAAAATTGTGAGAGACACAAATCTGCAAGTTGTTGTAGAGCGTTTAGAAGATACAATAAACTTAGCAAGAAAGACTAACAACTCACTGCTGGATAGTTACAAAATAAGCCAAAAACTGAAAGATAATGCTTATGCACAGGTTATGAACCCGGCCGCTAGAAGAGGCTTGTCTTTCAGTCTGAGCGAAACGGGAGGCACAGGACAAAGCTTCCTTCCACATTCACATGTACCAAGCAGCAGTAAAATCAAAACCGTGTGTGTGACAACAAACAAACAAGAAATGGGTATAGATCAAGAAATTAATGACAGCCTTTTGAAATCTCTGACCTTTGATGCATCCAGTTCAACTTCCAGTAATGGGGACTTGCATACAACTTCTGAAGCTGGGGAGATCTCATCTCCCTTGAACTACTCTAGTCCTATTAAGCTAATGTTTGTCTCAGAGGTTAATAGTAGCGAAGGAGTCAAATATACTTTGACATCTGCAGCAGCATCTTCTAAAGGAAGCACAGACATTTGTTTGTTTCAGGAGCACACAAACACTTTGGTAGACAAACAGGCCACAGGAGATCTTTCTCATGCAGTCTGTGTCAAGGATTGTGATTACAGCGAAAATGATGTCAAGGATTGTGATTACAGTGAAAATGATACCAAGGAGTCAAGTTCTGGTTATGCGGAAGCAATCACAAGCTCTTGTCCAGTTAGTCAAACTAACTTAAATGACTCGAAACAAAATGACAAAGTTGTGGAGAAATCAAGCAGTAGCAGTGAATTGGTTTTAAAAAGAAAACCTGGTAGACCAAAGAAAATAGGTCCTCAGGTTGTTAAGCAGGTTAAGAGACCTATTGGACGGCCTCCAAAACCAAAAATAGACATGGCTGAAAGCACAGAACCTAGACCTGAACTCAGCAGTGATGGTAGAAGTACCAAATCCGATGCAGCAGTAATGGAAGAAGTTAACAGCAACAAAAATATTACTGTCACGGTTGTTTTTGGAAGGTCAAGAAGAACTAAGAGACATGTTTCAGAAGGTAATCTAAATGTGATCAGCATTCTGCCCACACGACACATTGGTTCTAATTTTGCCAGTGACCACAGCAAAGCGAGGCACAATGCAGAAACTGAAAATGCTTTGACTGAAATAGTAAAGGCCTTACAGGATTCTTCTACTGAAAATGAGGTCTCTGGTTATGACTATGTCAGACCTATCAAGAGTAACCTAGCGTCACCACATCCTTGCAGCAATGTTATTCGGCCAATTAAGAAACCATTAACCACCATTCGAAAACCCGGTAGGCCAGCAAAAGTAAAAATCTCTGGCATATCAGTGACTGTCAATAGAGTTTCACCTCAGGAAAGAAAAGTGAGTATTAGCAACTGTTTGCCTCCTTTACAACAGCAGAATGTGTTAGAAAAAAACATACCACAGGAGAGGAAAAATCAACTGTGCAATAATATGGGTCAAGTAAAGAGCATGCAGAAGGAGTCTAGAGAGGATGGATCAAGCAACGTTATTACAACAGTGTCAAGAAAACGTGAGATTCCACTGAGACATTCTGCTAGAAACAGAAAACCCTCACTGCATTTTTTACATTCATTAGCATCTTCTAGTGCATTTACTTGTAGAAGTGCCTTACTACATAAATCTTACAAACTCCATTTGAAAAAAGCTAAAGATCGAAAAGAAAAACGTAGGCAATCACATCAGAGAACAGCATCCAAAGATATCTCAGAAGTGAGAAATTCAGGAAATGCAAAAAGGGATCTTAAGGATGGTGAACTTGGGCCTATTAGTGAAGTGTCATCGGATCCCATTTTTTCATCAAATCCCTCTCTCAGGTGGTGGGCTACTTCCACTTCAAGTGACACTTTGCTGGAAGAACTAAATAAGAGATTTGAACAGATAACTAACACCTGGTTGCGAGTGGGGGGAAATGAATTTGAGAAATGTGTATGTGAAAAAAGGGATCCCATTGAACAAGACTGTAATACTGAAATGTCAAACCCTTTAGACTCCTGCCTTGTAGAACTTGAAACATCGCCTATAAAAATGCTTTTTCAGAAAAAGTGTAATATGAATGAACTCTGCTCCTGGTTTATGCAAACTACAGAAACACAGTCTCTCTCTCTAGTGAGAAAGGCAAATGCTCGCAATCCTTTAGAAGTAGTTAGTACTAGGGAGATAAAGATGGAAACTAAACAGTCTGATCTTAGTACTTGCCCTTTCAGAAAGCACTTTAAAAAGTTTGCACTATCCTCTCCTTCAAAACCAGCAGGGAAATTAAAAATATTACATAACATGGTGAGGTCTCCAGTCTTAAGCATGAAAAGTAATTTTGCATTAGCCAGGTTGAAAAGAAATGAATTTAAGACGTTACAGTGTGATAGGTGGGGACAAACAAAAAAGCTCTATAATCAGGGTCCTGGAGGCTGGAAATCAAAAAAGAAAACTTTGCAATTCTTTTGCCAAAGCCAGCTGTTTAAAAGTACAAGTGGGGAAACCAACGATGAAATGCCCAAGCTCCAGGAAAAAAATACAGTAGAAATCCAGCCCACTCAAATTCTAGTAGAATCTCAGAGTAGCCTCTTGCCAACTGAAAATGAAGCCAGAGATGCATTTGTTCAACAGATGATGGGATCTTCTGACTTTAACCCACATCCTGGTTTAGCGAATATGCTTAAGTCACATGCAGAGACAAATGGAACAATTTGCTGCCAGCAAAATGTTAGAAAAGAACAAAGCCAAGATAAAGTGTTTCAAAATACTTGGAAAGCTAAAAGCTTTAAAGATTGTAGGATATTTCTGAGAAAAATCAACCATATTGAGCAGCACAATTCATTTAAGCTAAATAATGTCATTTATTCTCCTGAAGTTGTTGAAAGTAAAAGCAATCAGGCCTACATGGAAGAAAAAATACATCCTCTTTTAAGGTCCCATTCCACTAAGCAAAATGCATTAAAGAAACAAGAAAATGAAATGGAAACATCTAAAGGATCTAATTCTTCTAAAGTGACTGAAAGGCTGGATGACCAGTTTCACAGCAGAAAATTCAGTAGTGGTGTAAACCATGATGATAATCCTACTGGTAGTTCTGAAGTTCTTATCAGAATAAACAAAAGAAAAAGTCCACAATGGGAAACCACTGATACAAATATAAGAAAAAGGCATAAGAGACAATCATGCAGTAGTGGACAAATGGCAACTTTTTACCCAAAGTACCAAGTAGGTAAGTTCCTGTTCCCCCCTTCATCTTAAAATTGCAACCTTAAAGAATTGAAGAAGTCAAACAACTAAGCACTTTGGATTTTTTTTTTTTAATTGCATGATATTCATTTTAATTTCAGAGAAGTCATTAAATTAAATACTGCGTAGCATCAGAATAATGCAGAAAGTGCCACTTCAAAATGTGTATAATATTTTACACAAATCTTCCAGCTACAATAGGCGTGTTACATTCTATTATGTCTACAGCACACCAAGATAAAAGAAAAAGAGCTAACTAGTGTAGTTCAGACAGATGACAGATCAAGTTCTGACAGGTCTGAAGTCAGTCGCAACTTGGTTATTGATTTCAAAAGGAACAGAATTTCATTCCACTGTGTAGTTTCTCGTATTGTGAGGAAGGGTAAATCATAAAGTGAAGCAGAAATTCAGTGTATTAACATATAGATGTTTGGAAAAAAAATTGTTATTGAATGATTTCTAATATAAATCTGTAACGGTTTTATAATTATACAGGAAAAAATAGCACTAGGTACTTCTGAGAAGTATTCATTCAGAGATCCGTTTTAGTATCCATTCAATGCCAAATGAAATCTGCTGACTCTAAAGGGTTTGTGCATTGAGTCCTTACAGAACAATTTAAAATGCAAAATTGTTCTAGACAAGTTCAATATAGAGTTACTATGCTAAAGGCAATGGCTTGGAATGTTTTTCAGCTAGTGTGAAATTAAATCCATTTTTTAAGCTAGATATTTATAATACATTGTAATACAAAGGTGATCTCAGAAAGACCATTTTATTACTTACAAAGAGGGTACGGTTGTGAAATTATTTCTTCTGTTGGGTGAAGAGATCTCGTTAAACAGATGTCTCAACTCATTTCAATAAAACAACTAAGGTGCGAAAGACCAAGTGAAAGAAAACTTCTGCAATAGGAATTAAATTACAAGTATTCAGTTGTAGAAACAATATTGTGTTAGCTAGTCTGATTATATTGCCTGAAGAATAAAAAAAAAAAGTTCACAATATCAGCGCAAAATCTTATGTCCCCCTTTGTATTCTATATTATAGAAAACTAACCCTGGTAATAAACTGAAAAGTTAATTTAAGTTGTAATATAAACAATATATAGGTCTGGTATGCAGCATTTCTTTTGTGCTTTATGTGAGGTATAAAATTCTTCATATTAAGCTCAATTCAGTGTAACTGCTTTTCCAAAGTACGGCATTTTTTTATCTTTAGACTTTTATTTTATATTTTAATTCATTAATTTGGGCCCAAACTAAACTTAAAAAAAATGTTCTTAAAAATTCAAGCCTTGATACAAGATTGCTGTAAAAAAGACAGAACTAGAAAAGGAAAGGGTAACATCTATCATCTGTTTCTTTTTTGCAAATGAAGAGCTCTCTCATACTTTTATTTCATAATTTTGACTGTAATTGAGAAAATTTTGCATTTGAATTATATTTATCTTTAAACTTTTTCTTGCGGTGGCAATTTAAGCCCTATTTCTGTGGTACGGTCTCATGTTAGTTTTAATTGGGACTCAATTTTATTTACCTGATAACTTTCCTCCTTTAGATTTGGATCTTTAGGAAATCTGATAACTATTTTGATATTCTACATTATTTCATTTACAATTTTTGTTCTTTTCCCTTTTACTCATAGTTTCTCATATCAATCGTTGTCTTTAGAAAGGATATGATGGAAATTTCATTGATAAAGGAAATGTTGACAGATGAATTACAATTCTGGAATTTTCTCCACACTTGTAACCCCGCAATCTTCTTTAGGGGTACTGTTGTGGTATCAGGGAATTATCTGACATAGAAAAGGTTGTCTTGTTTTGGCATGTTGTTGATTCCACATTGTGTACTGTCTGCGTTAGCCAAGGAAATCATATAAATGTTTTTAGTCTAGAGTGTAGCTACGGGCTTAAAAGAAGAAACATGATTTCTAGCTGTGCATGCATGTGTTTTCAAACATAAGTCCTGCATCTGGAAATTTAATGCGCATGAAGACATCACTATTCATTCATATGTTCTTTAGACTGTACTTTTGTTGATGTGGTATCAGAAATTATATCACTGTTCTCTTGTCATGCTTGAAATGTTCTTATATACACACTTATGGTCAATATTTAAAGTTTTTCTTCAAGTTTTACTGATCTTGATGTCTTACCGAGTATTCTTGAGAGAGAGAGGTGTTGTGATGCTGTTTTATTGTGAAGCATTGTAGCAGGTAGGCAGAACGTTGTTATCAAACTTTTACGTGTACTCAATTTTTGTTAGAATGTGCAAGTGGAAATAAAAGCTATTGAGTTCTTACAGCTCAAGGTAGTATCAAGCAACCAGAACTGGCCATGTACATATTGTAGCAACAGCAGAGAGTTAATAACTTTTTCATATTGCCTGTTTTATTCAAGATAAGGTGGATGGTAGATATATTGATCCATATGCTGTTTATTACTGCTTTACTTCTGAACTGTTGCTTCCACAATGCAATTGATGTGTTGAGGGGCAGTTCCCTTTTACTGTGAATCTGTCTGTGTTCTGATCCTTTTAATTTCTTTAGCAACACTGAAACATTATTACTCTCTGTGATGGCAAAGAAAATTACCTCAGCATGTTTTTACAAAAGGGGTTATGTTTTCTTTCCATGAGAGTGGTTCAGGCTGTTTCCTTACAACGCTGAAGACCACGTTCACGTGCTTTGGACTTGGCCAAAGTAGATCCAAAAAGGCTTCAAGAGAGCCAAGCTCAAATTAGAAAAACTATTATCCAACAATAAAATGGGTCACTATAAAAGACTCCATTTTAGGAACTTACAATGGACTGAATATTTTTAAAAATCTGCTTCAGAGGGTGTGGATTTGCCACAGATGCAAAGGAGGCTGTGGACCTACTACAGTAGCAGGCAGTACTGCGTGCTTGTGATGACATGACATACCTGTTTACTTGCCCTTTGTATCAGGGTAGGAATTCACATAGAAAAGCTTTTAAAAATTAAATCCAGTCACTTGAAGGTAGGATATTTTCTTCATCCAAAATGAACTTTTTCATTTTTCCCCTTATAATCTGTCTTGTCTTCAAGTAGTCTGGAGTTTTAGAAGAAAATCTGTTGTATTTGTTGTCAGAGAATAGAGATTTTCAGTTTTAGTTTTTCATTATATTTGAATGCTGGTTTCAAATGCTCTCTTAATGAAACCAAGTTAGTGCAGAATTTAAAATGAGAATTTGTTTATCTTCGTAATCATTTCAAAACTGACTACAATCTTAACTCTGAAAACTCTGGTACGTTTATGAGGCTACTTGATCTCTTGCTTGTGCACATGAAATAACATCTATCTTAATATGATGACAAAGCTTTTATTAAACTTGACTGCCATTACCATAAATTTTCTTGAAATTGGGAGGGCAAATTTTGTGAACCCTTTTTAGGCACCTATATTAGTATGGCATTACTATTCCAGTATTGTTCATTATTTGTCTGACGGTAGTGCAGTCCAGTAGCGTAAGGCTACACAATGTGAATCGCTTCCCTACCACAGTGGAAGACATTAGTCACTCCAATAATCTAGTGACAGAACCGGTTGTTTTTCAGCAAGTCTCTTCAGCTTTCTCTTTCATGAAGGAGCACATTCTACACTGCTAATGGGAAACAACTTCAAAATACTAGTTTAGGTAAAATGCAAAAGAGACACCGTGTAACAGTCATTAAGTCTGTTGATTTTGAGAAATCCTTTTCAACAGCCATGCCTGAGCTCTTTTCACAAAAGCTTTTCATCAGAAGGTTAATTGGCTTCAGAATAAGTTTTACCTGTACCGCAGAGTAAACAGGTAGAAATTTTCCTCACTCTAATTGCCAGACAAGAAGTTACTTTTTCAGAGCCAGCCGTAAAATAAAGTAAGAAAATTAACAGAAAATGTAGGAACAATACTGAAATGACTGACTGTTCTTAGCAAGTGGGCCTTTTTTAATGGAGAAGCATAAAAGCAGAAAGGTAGGAGTGATAAATAGCTGACTATACACGTGTAATAAATCCTGATTCATTTAATGAACTTAATGGTCTCTGCCTCATTCACCTGAATGCAACAACAGCAGCACTAATACCCCAGTCTAATACGCCACAGAATCACAGAATCACCTGGTTGGAAGAGACCTTTCAAGACTTTCTTTTACACTTTGGAATTCGACTTGCCAAATGTAATTATAGTCTTTCCCTTCCCTTGTCTTTTTCTCCTGTCGTGATCTAGTGTAAGGTGTATATATTTTGGGTGCTATTTTGTTTTAATCTGTGCTCATTTATATAGTGCCTTAGGGTATGCTGTTCCTCGTGTTCTTTTGAGGGTTCTGAGCTACGGATTTTTACTTTTGCTTATTTGAAGAGTAGACTCCTTTCAAAGAACTCAGCTCTGAAGTCTTTCATTTCATTTACCTATGAGGAAATTTCCATAGTTGACTGTCATGATCATTAAGCCTTTATGTAGGATTTATATACCCAGTTTACTACATAAGTGGGAGGGTTTTTTCATTATTTTATTCAATATTGTTTTGTTATCTGTTTTTAATTTTATTTCCTAAAAAAATTGAGAAACTCATACTCATGCTTTCCTATTTGTTTGCAGTCCTGAGGAAATGGTTACATTTTTCAGCTTTCTTTAGGGAAATGGAAATACTATAGAAATATAGCCAGGCTTCTCTCTTTCTGCTTAAGCCTTTCTGTAGAAGAGAAAACGATAGTTTTCCCAGGCCTGCCTAGCACTTTTGAAAATATGAGAAGAGCATACCCTTTTTAAAATCCTTTCTTCTGTTAAGAGTTTATGGCCTTAAAGCGGAGCTTCGGCTGATGTTAGATAGAAGAAGATAGAGGTCAATCAACACAGCCTGTGATGATGTAAATAAAGTATTTATGTAGTCTGACCATCACAAAGTATGTTAATTATAACGAGACAATTCTGCGTGCTGGTGTTGAGCTCTGGGAAAATATTCCTGTTCAAGAAAGACGTTTTAATTCAGAGGCATGTGTACTGTGCCTTAGTTTGCATTCCTCTATCATTTATATGCTACAGCTAGGGAGGGAGGGCGGGTTCTTTAACCACATTTTTGTGAAGTGTCTTACACTAAAATCTTCAATTAGTTACATTCAAAAAATGCAGATTCTGGTTCTGTAACTGAGCGGAAGATTTAAAATGGTGTAAGATGACTGGGCTGTTGTTTGCATGTATTCTTGGGTAGATTTTCCTTCACTAATTCCTCCGTCGCTTAATCAAAAGATAGTTGTAGTCTGTCCTTTGATGATTCGACACCAGCCAAATATAATGCTGCATTTATTCACTGTTTATTCTTTTGCTAGCAGCATCCTTTCGTTTTGCTATAATTACACAGTTGTGCCTTGTAGATATTGTTTAAACAAGATTTGAGATTATCGGAAATATTTTCATTATTTTCATGTATTTCAGGAGAAAGTCTAAACATTTGTTTGCACGGCTTTACAGAGTGATGCTAAATCTTATTAACCTATGTGAACTTCTGTTTCAAGTGTAGGTAAACATTTGGTACCTGTTACAAATTGCATTTCAATTTTTATGTTCTTTTTTCTTTGTATTCATTGGAAACTAGATACTCATTTAATACAAATACGATTTTTGCCATTTTTTAAGGACAGCATTTTCTTATCATAAGGCATTTTTTTCTCTGGTGTTCCCTGTGGTCACCATGAGAAAGAAAGACTCTCTGCCCTTTAAAATGGCCTTGAATCTTGAGCGTTCCCCAGCACACTGGGTGTTTCTGAAAGCTGTTGACAGCCTTCAGGTTCTAATTAAGGCAGGTATTTTTACAATGATCATCAATTAATTAGATGGATGTATCTGAATGGAAATTGTTTTTTATGGGAAGTCCAAGATTCTAAGAGCAGCATGTTGGCATTCACGTGCACAAACCACCACAACATCGCAGCTTGGCGGGTTTGCCCTTAGTGCTAACTGAGGTAGTGTCATGCTTTGTGGTTTCAATATTATGTAAAACATGGTGTTCTTGGGTGTGTAATCTAGCAAAGAAAGTTTATTGAGATTAACAAAGTTTACTTCCTAGTTATTTAAAAGTTATTATTAGATAATTTAAAATAAATCTGAAGAAGATATTTGTAAACCCAAGTTATGTTTTTTAACAAATGCAAATATATAGAAATGTATTATTTATAGACCTGTGCCTCTATATATTTGTAGAGGGATAAGTGCTACTTAAGAACTGAGAACTCTTCTGATATACCGTTGTAAAAAGTTAATTGGAATTTTTAAATTACTTTGTTTTTCTCAAGGATTTTTTTAGTAATGCCTTATAAAAAACTAGAAAAGAAAATAGAAATTATGTCACTGCTAGTCAAATAAAATATTGAAGTTATTGTAACTGAGCAATAAATGTACTCCATACGTATTTATCAGGTTCCTAAACAGGTTATGATTCAAAATAATGTTTTGATTGGTTGCAGTGTACCTTGATAAAATAATGCAGTTCTTGAGAAACCTTTCTCCAGCTTCTTTCAATGCACAAGGAATCGTCTTGAATTGCTTCATTTTTCGTATTTCCTCCATCCGTTATTTCTTTTTCCTCTTTCAGCTGACTGACTTGTTTTCTCATCTAAATGCTCAACGTGCTTTAGTAAGTCAGACTAGCTGTGTTTTCCCTGCAGCTTTCTACTGTTTTTCCTCTCTCACAGAGGCATAGAAAGTGTGTGCACTTTTCCAGGGAGCCTGATGAGCCCAAATGGGATGTCTAACCACTTCTCATAGTGGCTTATCTCTTCCAATGTTCACTATCCCACTGCTTTGTATATATCACAATATTTACTTGTGTCTTTATAGCAGTGTAGGATTGACATGTGCTTCATATGTGGTTCACTATAGCCGCCTATGCCTTTGTTAGAGAACTGCCTAAACTGTATTGATACTTTGCCATGGTCCCTGCTAACTGTTGTTTATTTCACATCATTGCTTTCATTCATCTATTTTATTCAGACCCATATCTGAACCACGGTTCAGAGCATTCAGACCACTACACCCTGGTTGTTCCACATTCATCTGCATCCTCTCTTCTCACTTGCTCTCCTTTAGTACTAGACTTTAATTGATTCTCAGATCATAGAATCATAGAATGGTTTGGATTGGAAGGAACCTTTAAAGGTCATCTAGTCCAACCCCCCCTTGCAGTGAGCAGGGACATCTTTAACTAGATCAGGTTGCCCAAAGCACCATCCAACCTGACCTTGAATGTTTCCAGGGATGGGGCATCTACCACCTCTCTGGGCAACCTTTGCCAGTGTTTCACCACCCTCATTGTAAAAAATTTCTTCCTTATATCTAGTCTAAATCTCCCCTCTTTTAGTTTAAAACCATTACCTCTTATCCTGTCGCAACAAGCTTTTCTAAATAGACTGTCTCTGTCTTATAAGCCCCCTTTAAGTACTGAAAAGCCACATTAAGATCTCCCTGGAGCCTTCTCCAGGCTGAAAAACATCAACTCTCTCAGCTTTTCTTCATAGGAGTGGTGTTCCCACTCTGATCATTTTTGTAGACTCCTCTGGACCCACTCCAATAGTTCCGTGTCTTTCTTGTGCTGAGGACTCCAGAGCTGGACGCAGTACTCCAGGTGAGGTCTTGCCGGAGCGGAGTAGAGGAGGAGAATCACCTCCCTTGACCTGCTGGCCACACTTCTTTTGATGCAGCCTAGGATAGGGTTGGCTTTCTGCACTGCAAGCGTGCATTGCTGGCTCACATCCAGCTTCTCATCCACCAGTAGCCCCAAGTCCTTCTCTGCAGGGCTGCTCTCAATCCCTTCGTCCCCCAGCCTGTATTGATTGCAGGGGTTGCCCTGACCCAGGTGCAGGACCTTACACTTGGCCCTGTTGAACCTCATGAGGTTCACATGGGCCCACTTCTCAAGCTTGTCCAGGTCCCTGTGAATGGCATCCCATCCCTCTGGTGTGTTAACCGCACCACTCGTCTTGGTGTCATCTGCAAACTTGCTGAGGGTGCACTTGATCCCACTATGTCATTGATGAAGATATTAAACAGCTTTGGTCCCGATATGGACCTCTGAGAGACACCACTTGTCACCGATATCCATCTGGACATTGAGCTATTGACCACTACCCTGTGGCTGCAACCATCCAACTAATTCCTTATCCACCAACAGTCCACCCATCAAATCCATCTCTCTCCAATTTGGAGAGAAGGATGTTGTGGGGGACCATATCAAAGGCTTTACAGAAGTCCAGATAGACAACATCCATAGCTCTTCCCTTGTCTGCCGATGTAGTCACTTTGTTGTAGAAGGCCACTAGTTTGGTCAGGCAAGACTTGACCTTGGTGAAGCCATGCTGGCCGTCTCAAATCACCTCCCTGTCATCCAGGTGTCTTAGCAGAGCTCCTAGGAGGATCTGTTCCATGATCTTCCCAGGTACTTCCCAGGCACAGAGGTGAGGCTGACAGGTTGGTCGTTCCCAGGGTCCTCCTTTCTACCATTTTTAAAAATGGGTGCAATGTTTCCCTTTTTCCAGTCACCAGGGATTTCACCTGACTGCCAGGACTTTTCAAATAGCATGGAGAGTGGCTTGGCAACTCCATCAGCCAAATCACTCAGGACTCTGGGATGAATCTCATCAGGCCCCATAGATTTATGTATGTTCATCTTCCTCAGGTGGACACAAACCTGATCTTCTCTTACAGTGGGAAGGACTTTGCTCCTCCAGTCCCCATCTTGTGGTCCATCAACTTGGAAGGTGTGGGAAGACAGGCTGCCAGTGAAGACTGAGGCAAAAAAGTTGTTGAGTACCTCAGCCTTCTCCTTGTCTGTTGTTACCAGCTTGCCAGATCATGCATCAGCTTTTTTTTGTTTTTTCCCAAGCTTATGTTTGTGGGTGCCAAAGCAAACTCTCTCCTACTCTACTCACTACAGAATGAGTGCAGCCCCATTTATTGCGTGTTCTGTTTTTTACCGCATATTTGCCATTATGTACTTCTACTGGTCCACACTAAGAGATTTCTCATATGAGCAAGATGTCAGTCAGCCTTTGCCATGGTTTTCTTCAAACCCAGGTTTGGAAAATCTTTTCTAAATAGCCATGCCTACTTTCTAATCCACTTTTTCTTACAGAAGACCAGGTGACTTAATTTTTTCCTACATGTGTTTTTCATACATGACTTTTACAGAACCAGGATGTATAAACAGACTTTGTCTTCCTAGCCTGTGCTTTTGGGCCAACAGCTCTCGACACTTTACAATTCTAGAAAAGTTGCTGTTTCTGCTACCATTCCCATGGCAAATTGCACATTTTGTTCTTGTGGAACTGGTTGAGCAATTTGTATTTCTCCTTCCATTTTCTCATAACTGAAGGAAGGGGACCTTTTTCTGATGCTGATTTCTCTCATGTTCTAGACAGCAGTAAGGCTGCTTAGATTATTCTTCAGTGTTCTTGGAGTACAGATAATGGTATCTCTTGCTCTATTAAGATGTAAATCTTCAGTGAGAAACTTCATGCTTTATGGTGACCTAGGCTTTTTTCTGTATTCTTTTGTTTGGTTTTGTCAATTGGACAGATTTTACTGTCTGGTTTGTCCTTTCAACAAACTCACCTGACTTTATATCTGCATTCAGCTTTATCAGTTCTTTAGCACCGATTAAATTTAGACAGGAGTTTCACAAACTTTTCTCTCGATGGCCGTGCCAGCTCACCTACTCTCCGTCCTCTACATGCTGCCACAAGCTCCTTTCTGTCTCTCTTGATAGGCACATGTTAAGGGAATCTGTGCTTCTTTCTTTTATTTGTATGTGGGGCAGGTATCTTAACCTGGCTGTAGCTCTTTCTGCAGTGATGACCGACTTCAGACTGCTTTTCTTACTACATGCCTACCAGTAGATGGCCTTAATTTGACATTAGCTTAGGATGTTAAATCCTTTCAAAAGCACAAGCCTGTGCATTTCTACTTGGTTTTGAGTGTTTTATATCAGCTGTCAAGCCATTAGTGAGTGGTGTGACTACATTTATGTTTTTCCAAGCAGGTGTTATGTAGGTATTCTTACTCTGTTTTCACTTTACAGCTCAGGGTAGAATATTTCTAAATTGTGGTCCTGCTATGAATTAGCGTAGTAAGACTTTCACATTTCATATTAAAATATGTGCATACCTAAAAATTGAGATGCTAAGGCACACCAGTCTTTTCAGATGGATCTTTTCACATGTTCCTATTACCTCAGGTGCTGTTTTCACAAATACGCAGAGATTATATTTGGTATTTTACTGACACAGGCTTGCCCTCAAAGTTGTTTATTTCAAACTATTGAAATCTTGATTATTTTATTCAAATAATGGATTCTTTTCCTGTATATGAAATGGAAGCCTAGCTGAAAAATTCTTGTCTGGAATCTGTAAGAATGCTATTTGATATTTTTTTTAATCCAAAAAAAATATTCCTATTCTCACTTAGATGGGGTTCTTTTATCTATGTGTCATATTTTCCATTTGGAATGGAGGGTAAATTTTCAGAAAAATTAAGTACTTAAAATCAGGTTTCAGTGTTTTTATTGGGGCAATTAGCAAGTATTTCAAAACATTCAGTAACAATTTCTTTTTAAAACTTAAGAAAATTTTTTACAGTGCAAGTAAAGATTTAAGAGCGATACTTAAGATATCTAGTCTTAAAATTGGGATAGGTTTTGTTACCTGTATTTGCAGTTTAAAGTTCTAGAGAAGTGTGTTTGAAGAAATTCTTTTGTATATCATATTTTTTGCTGAAACATTTCATATTTATCCATTTACTTCTCACAGCTGTTCTTAAATTATATTTAAGTAGTAGAAAACCTAGAAAAGGAAATTACTTATTTGCAAAATAATGTTTGACCTTCCTTAATTCAGAAGTCTGGTGAGTTATAAACCATCCAGGGACTGTCTCATCATATTGCTGAGATAATCTCCCTCTATAACATAACTGCATTTGTCATGTCAAAAAAATATTATGAATTAAAGATTTGAGATTAATCCAGCTCAAATGCCAAGATTTACAGAGCTGCATTCATCACGGGATTGAGATGGCGGCATTCTGTTTCCTCTGAGAGCAGCCCAAACCAGCATACATAGATCTGAACCTCCAAGAATTAGCCTACTGTACCTCGTTCAAACCCATTTTTAATTACTATTAAGTAGAAGAAAAACAAGAACTTTTTTCTGTTATAGTATGTTTCTAAGGCAGATACCGTAGTACTCATCTGCACAATGGGTGTTTAGGGGGTTTTTAATTTATTAGCATGCTACTAACTTCTAATACTGCATAGAAATTAGGTAGTTTTCTTTCACAAAACCGATGATCAGGGCACACTTGTTTCATGGCAGTGCCTAGATGCTAAGAATTAATTTTGTGGAGCATAAAACCAAGGTTCCTTCCTTTCAACTGTTAGATTCTTAGCTGGTGTTTGTTTCCGAGATCTCTGAAGGCAGTGTGCTATGAACAATTTGAGTTCACAGGACTATTTTTTTTCTTTACTACTATCATCACGAGTAAGTTATACCCTAAGATTTTGTCACTTCATGCCCATTTCAGTGACAGCTTACAGTAATATTTTACTTCTTTGTTCTTTAAGAACCCTGTGCCTTCTGTGAACTGCTAAATGACCTGTACTACCACAAAACATACTGATTCTTGTAAAAAAAACAGTCCTAAAAACCTTTCTAAGTCAGGCTGCTTTAAATAATTATAACTTAAAAAGGGGGCAGGAATGTTGTTGTATTTAAACTTATCAATATACATTTGACTCTGTCCTGTATTTTGGGGAGCCATCAGGACTGAGCTCTGTACTTCCATGGCTGTGCAAGTCTGATTGATTTTTTTTTTCTTTAATACTTGTTTCAGTTCCTGATTTCTGCAGTGAAGTTGCAATTTAAACCTTTTATGTTTCCTATGATCCATTATGTTTAAGGGAGCAAGAACATTTTCTGTAGCTGACTGCTTTTGGGGAGAAAGTCATGTTATTTCTGAGACTGCACAACTGTTGTCACTGATTCCACTTGCCAAACTTTTACCTGAAAATGCGTATCGTTTTGTTTTACTATTGTGCTGTGTTCTTTGAAGAGAAGTTAGTGATGTAAAAGGTACAACAAACATCCCCTGCTATGTAATTTTGTCTCTATGCATGTTAAACTGAAGGCTTGAACAGTGTGTGGGTATTTCAATACATAGCTTCAGGAAATAGCTAGCAGTAAGTAATCCTCTTTCACCAATATGTGCCACAAGTACTCAGCAAATTCCTACTACCCTCTTTTAGTTATCTTATCTTTCTCATGTATTTCATTCTTCTTCTTCTCACTTTTTTTTCCCCCTCAAACCAAGAAAACGTTTCTGAGTTAGTGTGAAGAGCAAAAGAAACTTTTCCACCGTAATTTCAGTCTGGGACTGTGGCTGGTTCTGACTTCTCACCCTGACTTTTTGTCTCCATTCAGTTCATCTTCTGTCTTGGTTTGCTCTTGTGTACTGTTTTATTTGTGTTAGTACTCCAGCCGTGCTAAACCCAGCTCCTAGGTCTAATTTTTAAAAGACTCCCTGGATATTGCTTATCTCCCCAGCTTGCTTTGATCTAGTTGAGGATGCCATCTATTTCCAGGGCGTCTCTTTCTCTCTCTGATTCCCAAGTGGGATTCCATCCACTCAGCTGAAAAGTATTATTTCTTATTACAGCGAGAATATATTTGATAAATAGAAATGAGACATTAAAAATTTCTTTCTAGATTTCTTTGGTTTTGCATTTTGGCACTGTGGAAAGATGAGTTTAAATTTCAGATCAATCTGACTGTGCATGCTTGGTTTACTTTAATTTCAATGTATGTCACATTATCAAATCAATCCATTGGAAAGCATGCCGAGTCTGCTAAAGCCACTGTAGATTTTAACCTAAGATACTCCACTGTTTCCTTTGCTGGAAATGGTTGAGTAGTTCATACAGAATTAAAAAAAAAAAAAATTATGCTGCTGAAGTTTTACTGTTTCTACTCGGTACTTTTGAAACCTTTCTGTAAAAGCCTCATATCAGTGCTATATGTCACGGATGCTCTTACACTCTCCAAGCTATCAATTTGCACATCATTGATGTTCGTGTTTAACAAGTGCAGTTTGCAGAATTTTTGTCAGACAGGAGGGGAAGAAACGGTTTGAGCTAGTGCCAGCCAATTGGGAAGGAGATGTTTTTATCTATGAAATAAGTGTTGAAAAGATTTAGAGAAACATTACTCTACAGTGGTACTTTCATAGTCATTTTGCAGTATACGAACACACACCAGTCGATGGTGATCTCCTTGATTGATAGGAAATGCTGAGGAGTCACCTAACAGACAAGAAACATTTATCCCTATTCCTACTTTTTTCTGCAAGGCCTTGACGTTGTAAGCACAGATTGACTCAGCAAATATCTGGTCTTGAACTAGCCAGATATTTTTTAACTTTGCCATTTTCATATGAAAGGTGGCAAACCCCTGTTTTTCCTGAAGAATGCAGTTCCAAACTGCACAGAAAATAAGAAGCTCAAAGAATATTATTTTCCTTTTGTGCTTGGCAGCCTAGCAACTTCTACAGCATTGCTCTCATGTCCTCCTATTAAAATCAATATTTCTGTTATAACAATGAATTAGGTAAAACTAAAGAAAGAAACACAAAATTTCACAAAGAAATGTTTGTATTGAAGTGTGGAAAAGGGCAGGGTTTTCTTTAGCTCTTTGGAGCATGGGAAGGCCCCGTGTTGCTTTCTTTAGTAGAAGGTTGAATTCAAAGACCTTTCTATTTAGTTCCTTTTGCTTTAATGACAGCAGGAAACGTTTGTGGAGAGATGATTCTTTTATGTCCTAGCAGGCCTGGGGACTTAACCACACGTAGGGTTGTCTGCTTAGCCAGGGGAGAGAGGATAGGACTTCAGAACCCGTTGGCATTATTCTGATTTGGCTGCTATGATTTGATAGAATAACAGAGGCAACTGCCGCTCTTTCCAGCACTGTTGAAAGGTAGTAAATTCAGAGATGATTCAGTAATGGTAACTTGTGACTTGGGAGTTGCGACACATGAAAAAAATCCTGGAGTTACCAGTGACAGTTTTCTAGACCCATTGGGTTTGTGGGCAGCAGCATCCAAAGCAAGCCAAGGGCATGTGAGGACAACCTCAGCTTGTGCTGACAAAACAGTGTGTCCTGTCACTGTCCATGACCTTGGTGTCTTCCACATCTTCAGTGTGGTTCTTAGTGCCTCCTGGCTCTCCACTAGTTCACATATGCTCACTTACAGAGAAGGGTCAAAAAGCTTCATAAGACTGAATGCTGTCTGTGTACAGAGCAGTGATATAGCGCGTGCTAAAGGACTGCAGAACTTGGAACATGCAACTCATCTCCCCTAGACACAACTTTTTAAATTGCTGTTGTTTCAGATCAAAAGCACTATTGGCCTATATTCGAGTTTGATGATAGTGATGCAGAACTATTGAATATGCCATGGCTGGAATTCATGTTCCATGTTACAGGAGCACCTGAAGCTGACTTCCCCAAATCACATGCCTGGAAGTTGATTAACTGAGTCAGTCCCAAGTGAAAAAAACAAACCAGATGAGAACTGCTGGAATAGTTAACAGATGGCTTCAGAACAGGAAATTCTAACCTTTTTAGAGTGTTGTGTAAGATCAGTAAATGCCTGGTGTCTAAGAAGTTAAAGGGACTTCCATCCTCTTACCTGGTGCAAGCATTGGTAATGGAGAACTCCAGGAGAACGTGAAAGTACTCTACAGCCTAGTTCCAAGGTCTACCAAAACAGGCTTCATGGCTTCTGGTAACATCAGGCAGCTCTTCCTGGCAGAAGGGTTGCTGTATGAAACATCTCTTTCTTTTGCTAGAAATGCTTCAGGCATGGTACACCTTTTGTAAGCAGAGCGGAATAAAATTTAGACTAGAATCTATTGATGGGTCTGGCTTGGAACTAGGTTTAGCAAATGAGAAATGCCTGTAAATGTATAATTACTGAATGTCATCAGCTAGAGTGTTCACCCACGCGAACGTGATACTTCAGCAGATTTGATAAGTTGCACCTAATTCCTGTGATAGACCTGGCTTCCTCAAATGTGACCAAGTAAGAACCATTAAAAGCTATTCTTAACCACCTCTTTGATAAGTGAAACCGTGTGCAGGTAGTTTATAGCATGATTATTACATTAATTAATTTAATATATTAAATATAATTATATATAATTTAATATATATTTTATCTATAATGATAATTCAATCAATTACAATACATAGAACTTTAGTATCTCAGTGATTGGAAATATTTCCAACTTTTCAAGAACTGAAGAATGATGCAATCTTTGAAAAGGATGGTGAGAAACAATGAATTGCCCATAGAACACAGATCACTGCAGGAGACAGACAGTAAAAAAAAAAGTAGGCATGGAGAGATTTGAAATTAGGATTTCTAAACTACCTTCTTGTCTTCTGGGTGTGCACAATTACAGTTTTTATTACAGAATAAAGTTTTTACAGTGAGGGTGGTGAAACACTGGAATTGGTTGCCCAGAGAGATGGTAGATGTCCCATCCCTGGAAACATTCAAGGTCAGGTTGGACAGTGCTCTGAGCAACCTGATCTGTTTGAAGATGTCCCTTCTCACTGCAGGGAGGTTGAACTAAATGACCTTTGAAGGTCTCTTCCAACCCAAAGCATTCTGTGATTCTATTCTATTATTCCATATGGCAACAATGACAGCATGATTCAATCCACACTTAAGTCCTAGTCTGCTTCATGACCCCCTCAAAAGGCTGGGTTTCTTTCCCTTCTTGAGTTACTTACTCTCCTAGCTTTGAAACATGGGTTAAGAAAGGCAGCCTGCAGAGCACACCTCTTCCTGCACAGAGGAACAATGCTGGAGGAGACTGACCTTGCGATTTAACAGGACCTCAGCTATTTCACCACAGACAAGCCCAATCTACTTTTACAAAACAGAGAGCACAGCGCAGTCAGGTTCTGATCTCAGTGTTTCTGGAACGTAGTGCAGTAAAACAAGAAAAAGCCAACAGTATATATATGCAATCTGCCACCACCTCATCTTGCCTCTTATCAGTTTGCTTGTTTGCAGGGGAAGAGGAAAGCATACTAAACTTTTTCTCATTTTTTTTTCCCCTCTCCCACCCCCACCTCTTTTCTCACAGCACACTACAAGTGAAAGTCTCGGAGCCGCAGAATTCAATAGACGTGAACACAGAAAATGAACATTTGAAGTCCATAAAGATGTGCCTTAATCAGCCCACTGAGTGGAATCTGAGTTTTGCAACAGCCTCTCTCACCAGCTGTAAAGTTTTTAACCAAAATCTCACAACTGATGAGAACAACTAGATTGCAGCTGTTCTTGCACTATTATTTTGTACATTGTTCCTGATTTTTTTCTGCTGAATAATAAGCATTTATTACATTGATCTTGAAATTATCTTGTGTGATTTGGCTTTATATTACTACTAGTATTATTCATTTTGATGTACTTTATCTTTTTTTAAATATAGTTTCACATCTGACCATCATGAAATTCTTGCAGTACAAATTTATATCAGAATCAGATGTTCCCCTTTAATAGTATTGTGATTTTTTTCTATGTTAAGTTTAATTATTATTTCCCAATTTATTTTTGTGCACGAAAGTTAATATATTATGTAATTTGTGACATAGGTCACCATGTAAAGGTTTATGGTAATAACCATTCAAACAAATCTGTAACAGGTGGAGACAGACTACCTCGCAGCAAAGCAGTGAAAAGAAACAGTGAATTATCTGATGAGATCTCCTTGGCAAATGGATTGAAGTGTCTGGAACAGCCAGTTTGTTTCTGCAGTATGCTTTCATCTTCATCTATCTTGAGAACTTCTGTGTGACAGTGTTTAATGATCGTAATGTCCAAAAGAAAGGCCAAGCCTGCGGGAGACTCTTGTGAAAGATTGTCATTCAACAAATCTGTGTCTGCACTTTTTGAGGTTTCTGCTAAATGGTCTTTCTTCCCCTTTTGTTTTATGAACTTATGCCTGCCACCAATTAAAATGGATGTAAATGCTCTTCCTATTTCATTCCTTTGCTGTGTACTTTGGAAATTCAATGTAAACATCAAATTTTTAAACTCTGCTCCAAGAAGTAGTAAATGGTTGTAGCTGACTACATTGTAGACATTCCATGCTTAGATCAGCTTTAGCAAGGTTCATGTACTTCATTCATCAAAACTTTACTATTAATAGAGCTATAACAAAAGCATTAGAATAAAACCATATGATATATTTCTCTTTTCTGGAGTCATACATTCAATAGCTAGAGTAGAGGTTTCTTAATTCAGCTTCATAAGTAGCTGTCTGTCCTTTATTTGTCAAGAACTAGTTTTCCAGGCAGAAAGTTCCTTGGAAGACGCTGTATTGTATCGAACAAGGGTTTTAAGTATTCACTCAAAACTATCATCTTACTTTACGAAGTGAAGATGCAATTCTTCCTTACAGAAGTTTGTTGGTTTGCAGGTGCAATCCAGTAACTGAAATAAAAAGATTGTTTTGAATTGCAGTAAGTCCCACAAGGATATTGAGTCACTGAAGGGTCAGACAATGAAGATGATTAAAAGAATGAACATTCATCATCACACCACACTGTCCAGAGGGTCTTTGTGTATCCCAGGTATTTAATGCATATGGATTCTATGTGGCCAGAAAGCCAAAAAGAGAATTAAACTTCCTGGGGGAGAGGGACTAAAGTTGACTTTACCGGAGCCCCACCAAAGCACGAGGATCAGTAAGGAGTCAGGGCTATCCAAAGAGGGACATAAAAACAGTCTTGAAAGCAGTGAAACTAATGCAGCCAGTACCTGGTTCGTGTGCCCAAAGGAGGAAATGCCACATTCATTTTCTCATTTCAAAGAGCGAGTTTCTGTTGTGGACATGTCTGTCACCTCCAAGCAGCAGTCTGCTTTCATTAACTTCTAACAAATAGGATCCCTTCCTTTGACTCATATTGAGTTTCAATTGGCTGATGAGATCAAGGAGTCAGGTACAGGCATAACGTAAGTTCACTAACCACTTTAAGTCAGACAATAAACAACAAAACTAGAAATGTTCTTGGTGCAGCACTCACCCTTCATCTTGAGATAGTGACCAGCCAAAGGAGACTTATCCACAGAAAGGCTTATAGTTTGTAGTCTGAAGAGACTGGTCAGGCAAACAAAAACAATCACAAAACTAGTTTTAAAAAACAAAAATAGTGTAGGAATAAACATGGGATCATGTTTATTTATCACTGCTATTTCATCATTATTTAATATGGAATCGAGTCTAGGTCTACTATGGTTCATATTTGACACCCTGTTGTGTTCAGCCAGCAAAAAGAGTAATTGGTTCAGAGCAACAAAGAGGCTGTTTTTAAGAAATTAGAATATTTTAGGGTTTAAAATTTTATTGCTTAATGAAGCAGCCAGGAAGTTGGCTACTTTCAACCCACAGAATAAAAGTAAATAAAAATCAGCAACATGAGTTTAGCTAGAAAGTAGTGCGTACAAAGTCAAGATTTTTTTCACTGCAGGTAGTAAGACACTTGTGGACTTGGCTCCTTAATCACCTTTGGATGTACTCTGTTGCCACCATATGCAACTTTCTCAGAAAGTCAGTTGCATACATTTAAACCTTGATTATTCCTAGTAAGCAGCTTTAAAAAAAATACAACACACATACAATCACCCTACCCTGCAGTTAAGTAGGCATCCCTCCTCAAAAGAAAGTAATTTGCAAGAGCATACTGAATTTTCCATTGCACAGAAAACCCTTCCCTTGACAGGGAGCAGGGCAGAGGAAGAACCCCGAGGGGCTGGAAATTACATGTCAGTTGCTGGTCAAGTTTCTAGCCTGATAGAGGATCACAGGGTAATTCAGACACAGAAGGACCTCGGAAGGTCTACATCCTGCTCAAAGGCAGGCCAACTGTGAGGTCAGAGCAGGTTGTTCAGGACTTTTTCTAGTTAGGTCTTAAAAACCTCCTAGGATAGAGCCTGCACTGTCTGCAGGTAACCTCACCAGGCAACCTATTCCAACTGCTCTCAACCTGCTCCACTGCCTTTCTCTCCTTATATTCTAGACTGAATTTCAACTCATGCCCACTGGGGGTTTTTTTTGTCCTCACATCACGTGCAACAAAGAGCCTGGTTCCATCTCCTCAGACTCCTTGTAGGTAACTGGGGGTCCTCCCAGCACCCACAGGCTGAACAAGCCCAGCTCCCTCAGCCTCTCCCCAGAGGGCAAGCACTCCAGCCCCCTGACCAGCTTGGGGGGCCTCCACTGAACTCACTCCAGTTGGTCAGTGTCTGTCTTCTACTTGTCCACACCAGTGAAGCCATATCTACAGCAGAGACATCCACTGACTGAGAGGTGACTTCAGGGAAACCTGATCTTTTCAGTACAACATTCCTAAGAGATGCCAGAGACAGAAGCTGCGTGTGTGGCAAGGCACAACAGAACAGCACGAAGGCAAAACTGAAGGTCTTCAGTTTACTCAAGAAGGCATTCCCAGAGAAGCCTTTATAAATTTTTACTGCTCCTGCTTTTCCTAGAAACTCATTTTAACCAAAAATAAGAGTAGACTAACAGCAGTTGTTAAAAGTATATTAGTGGCAGAAGAGCAAACCAGTTGCAAGAGTGAGAGAAAACTTGTAACTGAAATTAAAAAAATAACTGAACTTTGAAGCACAAGGGAAACTGATTGACCATCAACTGAGATATATTGACAATTCACTGAAATATACACTTCACCCTTTAGAACTATGTTCAGGCAACATTCAAGGAGACGGTGTTTCTGATCTCAAGTGGTTGCGTGTACACAAACTCACACCAGAACACAAGTTGGAGATTTGAAGAAAAGAATTCTCAAAAGAGGGAGCTCAGGAGTTCAAAATTCTGTTTAAAATTATGAATAAAAATAATTCACAGTTACATAAGCTTCTGAATAGCAAATATCAGCAGAAAAGTGTGTCATGGCATTTTGTGGTTTGACGAGTTTCCAACGAAAACTGAACGGGTGGAAACGCTACCCAATCCTGTCGGTTTTCTATATGCAAGCTTGAAAAGAGCGTAATAGTTCCCAAAGGCATTTACCCTTTGGGAACACTCCTTTGCACTTGTGCCCCTAAGCCATTTCTGATAATTACCAAAGATCATTTACAGAATATTTACCTATTTTAAATGCAAGTCCCTTAGAAAGCTGCATTTGGCATCAGTGGTGGAGATGTGCATGTCAAGCAAACACGAGTTTTTCTCCAACTGCCTTGGCAATTATCTGTATTGTAGCAAAGACAGACATGACTGACAGAGCGTTTCCAAACCAACAAACTGGCATTTCCAGTGCCAGCCTGCTCAGCCACCAGTGACTGCTATGTTCAGGTTACAGCTGATCTTCTATCATCTCTGTAAAACTCACAACTATTCCTAGATAAGTCTTAGATAAAGGGTTGTGAACTTCAAAGCTACCAAGAAATGACAGTTTTATGCCACTTTAAAAAGACAGTACACAGACCTTATGAAGAATTTAATTTCTTACCCTTTCTGTACTTAAGTACTCCTTTCCTTATTGGATTCTATTTAGTACCACAGATACTTTTATGCTTTTCTAAAAGCACATTACTGAATTCATGTATCAGGGTCAAGATCAGTAGCAAACTTCCAGCCTTAGGTTTGTATAATCAGTAAATCAGGTTTACCATTTTGACATTATTTAAAATAAAAGTGGACACAAATCCGCAGGAAGAAGAATTTGCAATTAAGATTAATTCTATTTAATTCTACTGTTGGTTCTATTGTTAACGTGAACAATAAAATGTGGTCAGCAGATGCACAGGGTAATTGATGAAGAAACGTAGGTGCATTAAAGGTAAGTACACTCAAAATTGCTGCCATCGCAAGTAACCACTCCAGGTCAAACATCCTCTCTGAATAATGTTAAATATCAAAACAGCTTTAACTGTGAAGTACTTACCATCATCGGCAATTTTTATTTGCAGACAAAAAGCATTCTTCTTTATAAAATAGAACAAACCCCAAGTTTTGTCCAGTCAATATTTGAATATGTTTTTATTACATGAATGATGGACTTCATATCAAGAAAGTCATCAAAAGCATCTAATTAAAAAACTTTGAAGTTCCTAAAAAAAATCTAGAATTATAAATGTTCATACTATAAAAAGAGTTAAATATGAGTAACAACAAAACACATCTTATTTTTCAAGTCTGATGTTGACTACCAGCATTAGCAAAGGACACTTTCTCTCCTTTTGTCTTCATTCATCTGCTTCCCTGCTCAGAAGTCTTGAAAGATTCATTCTTGTTTTTTCAAGGGCCACTGTTTTTGCTCGTCTTGAAGGCCTTGAACTTGACATTGGGACTGATTCTGGAATTTCATCACCACTGAAATGCAAAATATTTTAAAGTAAGGCCGAAAAGACTAAGCAAGCCAAAGAGTTTTTATATTAACAAACGTGGTCTTAAAGAACAAAAGTATTTCTGACTAATTATAAACTTATTTTTTTAGAAGAATATATTAATGTTTTCCAAGTGATATAGCAGTATCAGTAAAGATAACCAAGAGCTTGCAGCTGCAAAATAAGCAAAGCCCCAAAGTTAAGGTTGTTTCAAAGTAAACACACCAAAACATGCAGGAGTGATTGACCCTGGTCACCCTAAAGTCTGTGGATTACTTGCCTGAGAAAGAGCGAGCACAGCTGAAAATTACAAAGACAATGTCACTTTAATGCTTGTATCCTACAAGACCACAGGGGAAGGAATGCATCGTGTATATGCACTTGTCAGTCCTTTCTAGATACTTATCAACAACATGTTGAAAAGCAACAAAAATATGGAGGAGGGGAAAAGAATTTAAATAAAAAATTTGATTCTTCACAGAACAATTACTAAAAAAGCAGAAAATGTGATTGGAGGAGAGTAATAACATAAGCCAAAAATCTAAATTTGTCAGCTAGAATGTATGTTAACACTATGCAAAAAAGGTGTGTTGAAAAAAGCCCACACACAGAGAATTACAGGCTCTTAGGCAATGATAATAAAATGTGAAGTGTCAAACCCATTATTGTTTCAAAAGTACTAGTTCAGAGAAATTTTTCTTCTTAAATATTTAGCTGTGTATTAGGAATAGAGGATATTAAAGATGCAGGTTTGGGGAAAGGAAAACATTGGAATTAAATTTCCTTGCTAGAACAGACATCATGGTTTTGATGCTGGAGAGAAAAGGATTTACCTTTCACTATCATATTTTACAGTTGTGCCAGGCTTTCTTCTGCTCACAGATCTCACTCCTGCCGCTGCTTTCTGTTGGCCTAAGTATAAACAGAAGTCTCTTTTCAGATCATGATACCATTTCTTTTCTTAAACTAGTTCTGTATATTTCTTCAGTGTTTGATATTGCATTGAAACGTATAAATATACAGTCACCACAGATGGAAAAACAACAACAACAAAAACAAAACCAACAACAAAAGACCTGCAGTGTACCACTTCTCCCATAAAGACCTGAATGTTACTGTAAACGGCTGTGAGCAAATTATCCTGAAATCCTGCAGTTGACCTTTTTTTCCCTTTTAAAAATCTGCGTTATTGGAAGACGCTAACACAGAAATTTCCACAAGACAGACTATTTTAATCTTTTAACAAACAAATTTTTTAAAAATTACAATGGAGTATGAAGACTGAATGGTTTTTGTATCTATATGTTCACAAAAGGTCACTATGAAATTATTTGATTAAAACCAACTCGTATTACAGCCAGAAGAAGCTAGTGCATACCTTTGCCAGCTTTGTTTCTCATGGATTTCGATTCTGCAGTTGCTTTGCTTTTAACTTCATTAACTGGAGTCTGAAGAGCATCTTTATTATTTTCTGTTAAACAGAATAGTACATGCAGAAGTCATAGATAATCAACTTTTAATTTAAGTACCAGTATTTTAAATTTTGGCTGTTGTATAAAAAAAAGACACACAATTTTAACCCCACTTTTTCCTTAACTAGGAATTAGATAATAAAGCTTAAAATGTCACTCAGCTATAACCCTTCCCCAGCAAAGGTCAGTCACATGTAAACTATTCCTGACAATTGTTTAGCCTCTTCCACCTTGTCAGAACTCAAGCAAGCAGGGCAGAAGATCAGCTTGGCTGAACAGGGAACTCCTCATTGAGCTCAAGAAGAAAAAGAAATTGCATGATCTCTGGAAGCAAGGCCAGGCTTTGCAGGAAGATTACAGAGCTGTAATTCATGTATGCAAGGAGAAGACATGAAAGGCCAAAGCTCAATTAGAGTTGAAACTGGCCAGAGTTGTGTCAGATAGCAAGAAGGGCTTTTTAAAGTATGTTAAAAGCAAGAGGAGATCTAAACAAAATATTAGACTGGTACTTGTTGAAAATGGTCATCTGACTAATAGGAATGAAGAAAAAGGAGGCATTCAATGCTTTTTTTGCCTCAGTCTTTAATAATATTTATAGACCTCGGGCTGCTTGGTTCTCCCAGTCAGAAGACCACAAATGTAGGAACAGTAACTTTCCACCTGAGGACGCTACAATTGCAAGGGACCAGCTGTATCATCCATAAGCTGAATATGAGCCAGCAGTGTGTCCAGGTGGCAAAGAAGGCCAGTGGTGTCCTGGCTTGTATCAGAAATAGTGTGGCCAGCAGGAGTAGGGAAGTGATTGTCCCCCTGTACTTGGCACTGGTGAGGCCACGCCTTGAATACTATGATCAGTTTTGGGCCTCTCACTACAAGAATGAGGTGCTGATGATTGAGAAGGGGTCTGAAGGTGCTGAAGCATGTCCAGAAGGGCAGCAAAGCTGGTTAAGTGTTTAGAGAACAAGCCTGATGAGGAGCAGCTGAGGGAACTGAAGTTGTTTAGCCTGGAGAAGAGGAGGCTCGGGGAGATCTTATTGCTCTCTACAACTACCTGAAAGGAGGTTGTAGCGAGGTGGGGGTCTGTCTCTTCTCCCAAGCCCATGCTCTCCAAGGATGAGAGGAAACAGCCTCGAGTTGTGCCAGGGAAAGTTTAGGCTGGATGTTAGGAAAAATTTCTTAACCGAAAGGGAAGCAGTGGAGTCACCATCCCTGAAGCTACTTAAAAGACCTTCAGATGTGGTATTTAGGGACATGGTTTATTGGTTGACTTGACAGTGTCAGGTTTACAGTTGGACTTGATTTTAAGGGTCTTTTCCAACCTAAATGATTCTATGATTGTAGGTCCATGGGGCCTGATGGGATTCATCCCAGAGTACTGAAAGAGCTAGCAGATGTTATGACAAGACCCCTTCTCAATCATCTACCAAGGGTCTTGGCAGTTTGGGGAGGTCCTTGCTGACTGGAAGCTATCCAATGTTATTCCAATTTACAAGAAGGGTGTGAGGGAAGACCCTGGGAACTACAGACTTGTTAGTTTAACCTCAGTGCTTGGAAAAACTATGGAGAAGATCAGACTGCGTACTATTGAAAGGCATTTGAAGAATAATGCACAGTCAACATAGGTTCACAAAGGGAAAGACCTGTTTAACTAATTTGACATCCATCTATAAGGTCACATGCCTAGCGGATGAAGGGAGAGCAGTGATTGTACTTTTTCTGTATTTTAGTAAGGCTTTTGATATTGTCCTTTGCAAAGTGTCCAGCTGTGGAGTGAGAGAGTTCATGGTGCACTGGGTGAAGAACTGGCTGAAAAGCAGAGCTCAAAGAGTTTTAGTGAATGGGTACATATGGCTGGCGACCAGTTACCGGCAGTATTCCTCAGGGTTCAATTCTAGGGCCAGTTCTGTTCAATATTTTTATCAATAATCTGGATGAAGGAATCAAATGCACCATTAGCATGTTCGCTGACGATACCAAACTGGGAGTTGCTGTTGACTCTCTTGAGGGACAAGAGGCCTTGCAGCATGATCTAGATAGATTGGAGAGTTGGACAATCATTAATAGCATGAAATTTAACAAGTCCAAGTGCTGGATTCTGCACCTAGGACAGAGTAATGCCGGGCACAAGTCTAAATTGGGAAAAGAGTGCCTGGAGAGCAGCCCTGCATAAAGGGCCTGGGGTGGAACTGGTTGACAGGAGGCTCAGTATGAGTTAGCAGCGTGCCCTGGCAGCCAAAAAGGGCAAACCACATCCTGGGGTGCATTTGATCAGCCGGTCAAAAGAGGTGTTTGTCCTGCTGTATTTAGCATTGGTGCACCTTACCTTGAGTACTGTGTGCAGTTCTGGGCCCCACAATTTAAGAAGGATGTTCAGGCACTCAAATGCATTCAGAGAAGGGCAGCACACCTTGTGAAAGGGCTGGAAGGAATGTCCTATGAGGAGCAGCTAAGGACTTTGGGCTTGTCTAGTTTGGAGAGAAGGAGGCTGAGGGGCAACCTCATTGCTCTCTACAGCTTCCTGAGGAGGGGAAGTGAAGAGGGAGGTGCTGAGCTCTTCTCCTTGACATACAGTGACAGGACATGTGGGAATGGGTCAACAAGGGGAGGGCTCAGACTGGACTTTAGGAAGCATTTCTTCACCAAGGTGGTCAAACACTGGAACGTGCTTCCTAGAGGGGTGGTCAATGCCTCAAGTTAGTGTTTAAGAGGCATTCGGACAATGCCCTTAATAACATGCTTTAACTTTTGTTCAGCCCTGAAATGGTCAGGCAGTTGGACTAGATGAGCATTGCAGATCCTTTCTAACTGAAATGTTCTATTCTAGTCTTAAAATTTCTAAAAATTTTAGCAAGTCTCTTTCTTCAGCAATCTCTGTTACTGCTAGGAAGCTTCTTTCCTAGTGTTAAATCTAAATCTACTTCGCAGCAGCTGAAGTAAAAATTTCTGTCTGTTGTCCTTTTCGCTCACAGCTACCATTTACAAATTCGAAGTAGTAAATGCTGCTTTATTTTGTACGATCCCAAATGTATTTGGGATGGGGTGGAAGAAAACAATGCTTCTTAAGACTTCCTGTGCTGCTAGTACAATGCACACTGCTAAGGCACATGCAGCAGGCGGTGTAAAGTCTTCCAGCTACTTCCACTTCAAGCTCTTCAATAGCAATAAAAACAAATACAGCTCCAACATATGACCTCATAACAAGGACACTAAAAAGGTATCAGCTATATACTGCTATAATACAATCTGCAGGAAGCACAGACCTGTTAATTCCAAAGTCTAAAAAACCCTACAAAGTACTTGTTTCTTCCTCCAAGTCAGCAAGTCACTTCCTAGATGAGTTAGTCGGCACTAGTATTTAGCAGGCACATGATTGTGCCAAACAGCTAAAAAGCCCCTTTTAATACTGTCTTTGTTAAAAAGAAAGATATGCAGGGCAAAGCTCAAGACTCAAGATACAGCACTAGTTACACTAGAGTAACACAAAGAATACGAAAACACAGAATCTGGTCAAAAAGCAATAAAAAAAATGGAAAATACTTCAGTACAAATATTTTAAACTGTATGCATATTTATCAAGCGTTACCTTTTCCCATTTTATTTCCCAAAAGTAGATTAATTTAATGGAGGAAAACAAAAACTTGTTTTCATACCATCTAAACCAGTCACTCAGTTGTATACCTACACTAAACTATAACTTCTGAATTACCTTCTTCATTTTGAGTAGTATTGTCAGATAACGTGACATCTGTTTCTTGTGTCCTCTCAGAGAGGCCTGTTTCCTCAGTCCTTTCAGAGTGATTTTTGCCCACATTAGGATCTTTGGTCAAGTTCATCTTGATCTTCTCAACAGCTCTTTGACACAGTTTATCTTTCACTTTCTGGAGAAGAGACATTTAATGTTAAGTGGTACATAATTTTACAACTATTTCTTTTATTCATTATATCTACTCACTAATAGGATTAGTTAAATTTACTGCACAAAGAATACAATGTGTAACAAGGAGATGATCAGTCAAGTTGGAAGGATTCCAAAAGTTTCTCCATCAACACCAGGGCACTGAAACTCCAAAATATTTTTTGTTTGTTTGGGCATTTTTTGGGTTATTTTTGTTAAAGAAAACTTAAAAAACATTAAAGCAAGCTGAGTCCTGGAGCCTCTAGACAATATGTCCATAGTGGATTCCCAGTTCTTTCAATATTTCTATATACCATTGTCTTCCTCTATTATACTCCCAAACTTTACTGAATTTTTTCCATATTAATAAAACCATCAATGCAAAAATTTTCACATCACGCTTGTAATCCCTTTGCACTTAATCTTAAATCAAGCACCCTTTTTATGTTTCCTAATGATCTTACATCATAAGTTTAGGTGTAAAATTTCAGCTGTTAAGAATTAACTAAAGATAAGCCATCCAAACTGTGAAACACTTAATATTGAATTTTATTTTAACATTAAAAAAAATTAACTACATCACAGTTATCAAAAGAGCTTACTGTACTGAAATGCATTAAGTTGGGCACACTTTCACACTGGTTTTACTATCTATGGTAGCTGAAATATGTAAATTATACAGTGGTATCTGCTCAAATTTTTGTAAATTACTCATAAAAAATTAATTTTCAAAGACTGGTTAAAAGAGAAATTCCAGTCATATTGTCATAGTAAATAAAAGGCACTTCATTTTTAAGCATATCAAAATATTAGATTGCTAATGATTAAAAAATAAGAGCCATGTTATTTATGTACTACCTCTAAAATCTCATCAAGCAGAACCAGAAGATTCTCTGTGGAAGAACTACTGAGTTCTAGTGAATTTAAAGCTCTTGCATAAATACGAACATCTGGCGCAGTTGGGTCCATCAAGATTTCATTGCAAATTTTCATTGCTAAGCTATCATGCACTGTTAAGGCCTGTAAAGGAAAGAAATTAGACATCAGGAATTTTGCTGGGAACTGTTTACAACAGACAGCAATGAGATCACGCTGATTTAAGCAGCTAATGACTAATTCTACAGAGTAAACATTTTCTTAAAATGCAGTATTTTGAGTACATACACCAACTGATTAGCCATGGCACAAGTTCCTACTGGCATTTTTTTTTAATTGTAAGAGGGAAGGTAAATGGGAGGGGGGAGGTCAAGCTAAAAAAGCTGCTCATTACCTGAACAGTCACTCATTTAATCCGGCTTCTGACACTAGGAATCTCGGAGAGGCCCACACAGCCAGCAGTAAGTGAAGGGGTCGGTTCTTAATCTCTAGACCTGAATATTGTTTTTTCTCCAGTTTAACACACTGTACCTGATAGTCCTGAGACTTTTTAGACTGAGGTTTCAGTCCACTTGGTCTGGTCAGGTCCACCAACAGTTCCGAAACATTACTGATATCTATTTCAGCCAAAGGTGAAGTTGCGGGAGCATTTAACAGTGTTTGCAGAGTTGGAAGATAAGCTTCTTCAAAGCATTCCTGGTTAGACCTGTTTCAAACATTAGTAGCATAATGAGACAAAATTAAACCTTAATTCACTCCTAGAGCTTTCTCTTCTATGACGAAAGTCCACAGATCCGTTACAAAATGTCAATCAAAGCAAAGTGGGAGCAGCCAACCTTGTTAGAGACAGCCAGCAGGATCAAGATATCAAAACTGCTTCACAGAACCATCTTCTTTTAAGTTTTAGCATATGGTGTTTCAGTTAAGTTTTAAGTTACACTTCCTGCCTCTGAACAGTTTGAAAGTTCATCCTTACTACTGAAAACCTAATGATATACATACAGATGTATTCTCTCTTAAGGGACAGACATACATTTCTCTTTTATTTAGATTAATCTGTCCTCTGCTCATTCCTCCTTCCTGCTAGCATTTTTCTTTGGGGATACTTTTCATTGTGTAAGACAGCAAGAAAACCCGACAAAAGTAATGCAGTGGTTAGCACAAGTATTTCTTCCAAAAATCTTGTTTTCTTTTCTCAGAAGAGTTAATAACTCCTGCCAAGCAAGCCTAAAAATCATGCTGCACTTGGTTCTGCAGCAAGTTGTCTAAAAGTGTAGTTCCACAAGACAGGTCAAAACAAAAAGGTAAGGCGTCAAAAAGTATAAGGTACTAGCTGATGAAGTGAAGCCTTTTTTGTTTCTGATACTTGTTAGCCTCCTACTTGAACCCAAATAAATACATGAAAAACTAAGAAAGTAAATAATTGCAAAAAAGCAGATTGTTTGCTGCTGGCTTATTAAGCCAAGTCAGCTGACTAAAAGACCTTTTGAGCACTAAAACTGGGACAAGAAAGAATGGAAGCAAGTACTCTCTCCCTTTGAGCAGCTTTAAGGCTTTAGATTAGCTCAAGCATAACTGAAGTATCATTCAGATTATTTCCTCTAAATTAAAAAATAAGTAGGCACAAGGCAGAACTTTCTCCTCTGCCAGAGGCTGCCAGAGTTTATTATTCTTTAGAAAACTTTCCACGAATGAGACTTATTCACTGGTTACAGGGTCCTGTCCCTGTTATTAGCACACCATGCCACTCTATTGACACAACAGAATATTTAGAGAAGTCAGCATCAATGGTTTTTTCCCTCACAGAGCTCAAATATTTAATTTCAAAAAGTAAGACTCTTGATTATATCTGTGACCAGATGGACAGGTAAACTGAGCAGCACCAAGAACACAAATAGAATTTTAAAATTCAGTGAGAGATCAGTACTGAGATTAGGTATGAATCTCAGCCAAATCTCATTCATTACCTGAGTTTTCCTCTTCCAAACAGCAACTTTCTACAGACAGTTCTGAATTATACGTGGTAATTAATAATTCTCTTCTAAAAATACAGTACTAGTCACAAATGACTCTCCATGATTCATCTTAAAATGAATCAGATTTGTGATTTGTGATCCACAATTCACATAATGCTTGGAGACAGAAAATTAATGAGGATTGCTAACAAAACAGAGATTCCAAATCGATGAGCCAGACTAAGATTTAGGATCTTCTTCTCCACTGACTTTTGTTTAAAGCATACACCATTCTTTTCTTTTCAAGAAAAAGATCATCTATGAGGTGCCAGAAGAAGCTGCCACATTTGCAAGTGACTTTGAAATACACAGGTGGGCAATCATTAGGCCTTATAATAAAAAAAATTTAAAAAAGAAAAAGAGATTCACAGGGTCAGAAGACATTCACAGGTAAAAATTATCAATGTTAAAAGCTTAATATCAGAGATACTGGAAAGCATGTGAAATTAGTTTTTCTGTTACTTATTTACAAAAGAATTAAAGTAGGAAAAAACCCTTTCTGGAGGAGATTGGGGGGTTTTTTGTGTTTTGGGTTTTTTTTTCCCTCACAACAACAAAAATACATTTGTTTGGGTTTTTTTCTTCCTCTTCAAACAACTCCCCTTTGAACTACTCCTCTTAATGTGGCAATTTATAGGCCACAAAAAATGTCATTCAATTTGGTATGGAAAAATAGATAAAGTAATATATAATACGCCTAATTTTGACTAAAACCACTAGGAGCAACTGAGAAGTAAGGTAAACAGTTTTTCTTTGAGCAAGTGGAAGAGGATGATAATTACTATTTAAGCTCCTATGCCCTACATAAGCTCTCTACCTCCTTTGTCCACTACCAAAATAAATGGTAGATTTTGAATCTGCTGTGAATATAGATTGGAGTATTGTTTTGTTGAAAAACAAAACAAAACCAAAACCCAAACCCCAATCAACCAGCCTGCTGCTTTAATATCTGCTGGGCACCAATTATTTTCTTTTGAAGCATTCCTGCTAGCTACTTTTTAGTCACACTTCAAAGTCTACCTGTAGTGCTCCACAGCACAAATAAGTAAAGCACATCTTTTTGAATGAATATTTTATTATCTTGAAGAAGAGTTTCAATTATAGGCTGAGGAAAGAAAAAAATTGGAAGGCCAGAGGAGTAAGAGGGAATTAATGGAAAGTCTTCAGAATAGTAATAGGTTGAGATGATGTATGTTCAAAAGTAATACGCATGGGAGGCTGAACTAGACTTTTAGACCTAGTCTCATTTGTGCAATTTCTATTTGTGCAAGATTGAAAAAGGTTCCTAAAGCTGCTAGACCAATGTATATTTTCACATAATAATTTGCAAAGGCCATACCTATTTGCATAAGCAAATAAAGGGAAGAAAACTCCTAGACAGTGTCTAAGCCGAGTATCCTCTTCAGTCACAGGATTATACCACAACAAAATAAGACGAGAAAGAAGCTTGGCACTAATCAGCCTCCCAGAGAACATCAGTTTGGCTATGCCTTCTGCAGCTTCTGTCCTAAGTTCTGAAAACTGAAGAAAGAATTGATCATATATACAATACTCCAACCACAGCATTTTTCACTAATACTTTATAATGATAGACTACATCCTGTTTTGCCAATCAATTCTCTGCATTCACATATTCACACCTGCACAGAATTCAAAGCTAGCTCAAGAGTAACGTTAGCCTGCATCAATGACAAAGTTGTGGTCATTTTCTAGGACAACTATTTTAACATTAGACCATTAATTTCAATTACACATCATGTAGTATTCACATGCAACCTAAAGGGATGGTAAACCTTCCGCAAAAATAATTTTAAAACAAAACTTAGGCAACTCTTAGAGCGTTTCTTACCTCACTGTCTAAGAAACCAGAAAGAAGCTGCAGGAGGCTGTGAACTGTAGCAGAGTCTTCTTCCTCCTCAATTGCTTTACTTTCTTCCTCACAATTTTCAGTTCCAATATGTGCATCTTCACTTTGAGAGTCATTTCCTCTTCTGGCTTTAAATGGCTCAATCCCAAACAGTATTAGCTGATCAAAGATTGCCTTTAAAGCACTGAGCTTTACCTTTACATTATCTATTTGTAAAACCTAGGTTTAATGAAGAAAATACATATATCATCTTACAGCAGACCACCAATGTTAACATTAAGCATAATAAGATTTTTTGCTTTAATAAGATTGTTTAATTTGGGAAACTTTTTCTAATACTTGGGACAAATTTCAGGCATTAGGAAGGTGTGATATGAGATTAAACCTGAATGTATAATAGAGTCTGGGAAATAATTTACCAATTCATCTATGCAATTTCCATTACATAAAATCAATTGACTTTCACTCACGGAGTAAGCATGCATGTGTGAGATGTAATTTTATTGTTTGACTTCTAAACAGACTCTGGACAAACAGAAAGTCTATTTGTCTACAGTAGCTCCATAGTGTTAGGCACTACAGAAAAAATACATAAGACAATCCCTGGTCTGAAATACCGTATAGCTTAACCAAAATAAACACTGTGTAAAAAGACAGCAAGGAGCCAGAGAGTAATAAAAGTCAAAGTTGCATAGGTTACTATATGTATTACAGTTCAAATTAACATTAAAATAAAACTGTACATTGTGGGTTACCCTAGAGATCCTAAGTCTGTTTAGCCCAACACCCTGCTTTTGATGGCAGCCTACACAAAGAATATGGGGTTTAGTAATACAGAAATTAATCACTGAAGTCTAAAATCTGAGTTGCTAAAAAATCTGAAATCCTCCATAAACAAACTGAATTTTAATGAAGCATACTCAAAGGGAAAACAGTATTATATGCTAATTTTCTAAGAAGCCAAAGTTTTCCTACTATGGTGACTGACAGCTCTATCATGTTGTCTGAGCTGAGCATACTGACTCAACACCTGCTGTCAGTTCTCTTGAGTGGGTACATGAACACACTCTTAATAATGCACAATGACTACCTACACTCCTCTCAAAGCCAGGGACTGAAAAGTTAACAATAGTGTCATCTTTTATATAATTAGCTCAGCATCAGAACATTGACCACAAAGGTGGGAGCAGTGGGTATTATAGCATCCCACATGTTCTATAACCATAGATGTTTGGCTATTGGTTTGCATATTGCTTTATCTTTTAATTAACAACTCTTCCTTAATCCATTAAAAATTAATAATTCAGACACTAAATTGGACACCCAAGATCACAGGTAAGTATGTAATTGAAATTTAAAGACAATCACAGTCACAACTTTAGTTTCATTCCCAAGGAAGGAAAGCTTACAGAATCCTACAGCTTCTCTTTTCCATGTTGTAATAACATTAATATATGACTGATTTCACCCAGATTCAGAATAGAAAGTGAGAATTTACAGATAAAGAATTCCTACAAACTTTCAAGACAACAGGTGACCTTACAAAGGAAAGGCGTGCTACTACCATGGTACAATATAAGCTTAAGTAGTATTAGACATCAGAAAATATCTACATGAAACTACACTCCTCAGTTCTTCAGGAAATCAAGAATTACTCAATCTATGTAGAATAGCTTGTGATATATACAAGACTAGTTTTATTTACTAAGTCACAGAGACCATCGTCCCCTTTCCCATCAGATGTTTTACCTGTAACAGCAATACAAGCTGTTGTCGGGCAAATTCTTTGTCCTGAAGAGCACAGCAACCCAAACACAGAACTGCCATATTTCTCACAGCTGGATGGACATTAGTTATGCCAGGAAGTATCTGGAAACAATAACATTAGACTTCATAGTTGAAATACATAAACTGAAAATAAAAAACTGACTACTGAAATACGCTTACTCGGAAACTAAAAAATAATTTAGTTTGATATAGGTTTGGAATGTAGTAACTACTATACACTCTTATCTAGATATAAACAGAAGCGGATTGAGTGGTTGGTTGTAATCAGCAATAAAACAATGGCAAAATTCACAGGAGTGTTTTGATTTGTGTTTGTTTTTGTTTTCAAACAAAATTGACTTGACCACTCATTGTGAAATTAAACCACACAACAAAAATGCCTACACATTTCTTCACAGAAGACATTAGCATTCTGCAGTGAAACAATATCCAGTTCCAAGCTGCAAAACTTAGATGCCACTTTCATGTACTTAGAGTAGTTTTGAGAAGACAATGGTAAAAATCCACACAAATGAAAAGCTAGACTAGATACAGGTTGAACACTACAATGGCATCATTTTATATTTTTGCATTTACTAAAGAGTTCAAGATTCAACAACAACAAATAAGATATCCCAAATCACATAGTATGTGAAATTCCAGCAGGAACAACAATATGAAAGCAGGATCTTGGAGAAAGAAACAAGAATAAAAAACAACAAATGTGAAAATTAAAGAAAGATCTCATGATAAAGGTTTTTGGGGGACACTAATTAGGATTTCTAAGAATAGTTCTGTACATCTGGAGGAAATCAGGTGTGGTTCTACTACATTTAAGCTAATCTAAATCGGTGTTGCAATTTTCTTTGCAGTTTACTTCTAAGAATGTGATAGCAGGAACTAGTTAATCACCAATAATGAGAAGACAGGGACTAGCTAGTCGTAAATGCTGGCCTTGTCCTCGGGAAGCAGGTGGACTGGGCAAAACAGGCAGCCGTTAATCAGGGTAAAAGAATCCTAAAGAAGATAACAAGGCGAGAGTCAATTAACTCGGAATGGGAAACGTGCTGTCTCAGAAAAACGCAAGACAGCATGCGTCAGGATGGAAAGGCGAGAAGTTCATGAGAGGAAGACTTCAGGCCTTCATCAAAGATCCCTGTTCAAGACCACCAGAGAGACACTGAGCATGCCCGAGAGAGGGACGGACTATGTAAATGAATTCGGGGAGAATGATTATAATATTCTTATCAGTTCCTGGAAAGATAACACATATGTAGTAGCTAACAGTATAAAAGATGTAATCGGACTCCCTGTAAGCACGCACAGAAGGGCAGAGGTATCTCCCTGTGCGTCCGGCACCATAAATAAAGAATATCGGCTTAATAGTCACATTGGCTATTGGGTTTTATATCAGCGATCTTTGAATCAAATGCCAATACTGAGACAGGTCATCTAGTCCATTGTCTTGTTATCAAAGATCAAAACCAAATTCCTATGAAGTATTATATAAAACAGACTAAATAGATACTTCAAGAATTTTTGTCAAGGTCCCAACAATTTGCAGTTGAGAGACACCAGAGCTAGGAGGCTGTGCCTATCTACCTAATCATTCCATAATATTTATTTTTCTTAAACTTGCTCAGTCTTCCTTGAAATTTATGCAAGTGCTGCAACAAGGAATTCCACAGATTACATATGTGAAGAATCAACTCATATCATTTGTTTTGAGCTTGCTAGTTGCTAGCTTTATGGGGTGACCAACAAAATCCTTATTCACTTTCTCCATAACAATCATGTCTTATGACTTCTGTGCTCTCACAGGCTCTTCCCCTAAGTCCTCTCTTCTCCAGGTTACGAAGAGGTAACCTCTTTAGTCATTCTTCATGAGGAAGCTTTTCCATACTTTTCCTTGCTGCCCTTCTCTTGACCATTTCCAACTCAAATAGAAACCTTCTAGCTAGGTGGGCTAAGAATTACATGCAGTGTGCAGATATGGGTGCACCATTCATAAAACAGCATATTACTTTTTTCTCCATTGTTTGCACTCTCAGTAACAGTTACAAGCCTGTGATATTTAGAAATATTCATCTTAAAATCCATACTTTTCAAAATGAAAAACTAGCACATATATTTTGTAAACTATAAGGGACCTATAATGCCACTGCCTTGTTTTTCAATATAGAAATACAGAGGAAATCCTCCCCCAGGCATCTCTCCTTATACATGGAAGGGATGAAAAAGTTCTATATGAGTTCCAGTCTCTCCTAGATAAAAAGCCTTATTCTAGCAAAGAAAAAGAAAAAAAAAATCTTAAACTTCCCTATTACAGATCTTATATCTTTGGCTGATAGAAAATCCAAGCAATTGAAGTACCAGCGAGGGCAGCAAGCAGATGCCTAAGCACCACGTCTGTCACAGTATAACATAACACTGTCCAACACTGTCATACATTAGTTAAATATTTACCATATTCCTGTTTTAAATTTAGTACCTCTCTGCCACAACCAGTTCTGGCAGCTCAGAACAGCGTATCTGCACTGCACTGCACCTCCAAGACTCTGGGTGCTGGGACAGCTTAAAAGCACCAGGCACAGCACTACAGATACAGCAAAGTAATTGTGAAGGTAATCGCAAAGCACCCTTCTAGCATGTAAGGGCCATAATGTAAACAGAAGTTATTCCTACATACCAGAGATTCAATGATTTCTTTAATGGTTGGACCAATTCCTTTAGAAAGGGACAAGACCTTCAGAAGCTCAAAACACATCATCAGACACTTCAACATTGTTTCAGGATCATTCTTCAAGTGGGTCAGGGAAAAGAGAAAAACATTATCAATACAAATGGTGACTGTGATAAGGAGAATAGGGATATTAACTATTATCCCTACTCAAACATTTCTTGTCCACTACACATTTGTTGTACAAGAGTATTAATCAAAATCTGTCTATAAACTATAATGAAAAGAAATTCAGATTCATGTTTTCAATTAGTTAAGAGTAAAAGCAGTAAAAAAAAAAGACCGTTTCAGAACTCTTTAGTTACTCGAGGACAAAAGAGCAGCTTAACTGCAGTTTGTTTTTTTCCTAAAGCATACCATCAACATACATCCATATACACACAGAAGGAGAATCCTAATACCATAAATGTTCATTTTCAACTTTAAAAATTTAGATGGTACAAAGCCAAGCTACACTTTTGTTTAAAACTATGAATGAACATCAAAACATAACCAGCAACTGGGAATACAGGAACAGAAGAGACCTTCTCCACATGTGTTTCTTCAATTTCTGGTTGTGCTGCTTCTTTTATCAGATCATTTTTAACTTGTTCCAATTCAGTTATTTTCTCTTTTAACACTGATGCTTTATTAAAATCTTGCAGAGTAATGCACTCTTCCAAAGCTTGTTTTGCTTCAAAAAGTTTCACTTTTATTTCAGCCAACTGAAATGCAACATAAAAAGAAAATTAATCTAATACCATAACCTTTGTCGTACTAGCCAACAATACACTATTGACACTAATCAATAATATGGTACCTCATAGAACTCTTACTAGAAGAATATGCTTAAAAAGTACTTCTCTTGTTAACTAAAATCTGCTTACCTTAAGCTCCCGCTTTCTTATTTCAGCAACATCAACAGGCTTTTCAAATGTAACAGTTGGCTCACGAACTTCTGATATAATTTCTGCAATCTATTGTTACAAACAGTATAGTAGTGTCATTAATTTCAGCTCAGAGATCACATACTAAGTATTTAACTTTTCCAAATCTAAAATATCATCCTTCTGGAAGTTTTGAACATCTGTGCAGTTTCCCTTAACAGCTAATTCACTGCAAATAAATCCTCAATTTGACAGTACATAGTCTAACCATGAAAGTCTAGTGTTTTCTACCTTTTAGCTAAGTAAGCAAGAACATAGAAGACTGTATACCCATGAATAAGTTAAGCAGTTTCTATGCCAACAGTTTATATGCACCAGCTCTTCCAGACCTGAACACATGCTTTAAAAAGAATTACTGGTTTCATCTGTTACTACTCTGATCAAAATACAGCTAAGAACACTATCATTTAAAGGTCTACCACGCAGGCAATTTAATTTCAAGCCAAATACATGCATGGAACTAGAAGAACAACTAGGCTGAGAGTTTTTCAGTTGGTTAGGGGTTTTCTTTAAAGTCAGACCTATTACATTCATAAAAAATGAGATGAAACATGAGGAAAACCAAAGACTGAGTGAGACAGGATAGTCTTAATTTGATTTACCATGTATCAGATCATCTCAGTATTTCACTGGAATTATCGAAATGGATACATTTACTATGTACTGTAATGCTAAGATTACCATAGTTCTTCCATCGTAATCATGTAACAAACCTATATCCTAGCTTTACCTGCTGGATTGAGGTTTTCCAAAAGTAGCCTCTGTCCTTAAGTTCATTTAAAATATTTGAGCAAAACCAAGCATCTATTTTTCAGAAGTTGAGTTTAAATAATTATGTTGTATATAAAAACTCTTTTCTTATAAAGGTTTTCAGTACGTATCTCAACTAAAAGGAGGGAAAAGTAATTTGAAACCTGGAAATGTACATTATTCTCACTTTGAATGTTTTAGTCAGAACTCTTTGGATGTACTATGACAAAGGATTCTGAAACATGCTGTCAAAGCATAACACTTTCTTAATTTGAGGATTACATTTACAACACCAGACAAATCTCTAAAGATAAAGATATTTAGAAAATGCAGCTATGCTGAAAAAAAAAAAGGGGGGTCAACGAACATAAATGCTTTAAAAGCTTTTCCAAACTAAAAATATTTTAACCTCTGATATTCCCGTTCCAATGCTTTGTAAAGGCTGTTTGATATACAAGGAAGGTAGAGCCTAGAAAACAATGACCCTTTAGAATTACTTACAGTTTGAATCCTTCTGTCATCATCCTTAACAATACTGAGTAATCTTTCCACAAGCAGAGATATAAGGGCTGTTGAAGTTGCAGGTAGAGTGAGAATCTTTTGTAAAGTAACTAACAGATGCTTTCTGCATTCAAGAGGCGGGGGGGGCGAAAAAAAAAAAAAAAAAATCAATCTGTTTTCTTTCAAGCAACTAGAAGACATTAGAGTTAATATTTTACTCATTTTGACTTAGACTGATGAAGACTTTATAATATACTATAAATGAAACTTCTCTATAGCTATATTAAGTGCTGAATATATTTTCTTACTTAGCAATGTTTGTCTTTTCCTGGTGTTACCTGATTTCTCTTGATTAGAAAATGCCAAATTTTCTCATTAGATGTCAAAATACTGTCCAATAAAGCTCATGCCAGCAGAAAACAGGTTATCATCAATTCTGTAGAATGCTTTCAGAGAAATTATCTGGCTGGAAACTTAGAAAAAATTACGATTTAAACTATCCTGCCAGTTTGGCATTCATATAATGCATTCCACTGAGAGTTTTAAATTATTGCTCTGTTTGTATTATCATAACTCCAATTTTTCATAAAATGCCTGTGATGGTATGAACTTTCAAATTTATTATTTCACATCAAAAGGTTATTCAAATTATAGGAATGACTCACTTAACACAGTCCAGTTCAGTTGGAACAGTCTTGTAACTTCATAAACTCAAGAATACGTTATGAAACAATTGAATTTGTTCTCCCTAAACAATGTTGTATCTGCATTAAAACTGATTTTTCCATAAAAGTAAGCAGACGATATTTGGCACACTTTTGGGAACAATTCCATTAAACAGACCATGCCTTTTTTTCCAGCTAGCATTAGAATTGTATTTTGTCCGTTTGATCAGGTTATTTTCCCAACATAGACTCTAGGCCTGTCCACAGGCATGAGTGCCATAAGCTTAATAACACAGATTTTACATGTAAGTTTACCTTCCTCCCTCTTCTGTGGTATCCATACAGCCTATGATAAGAATCAGTTGCTGGCCTATAAATTCTTTTGTCATCAAGTTTTCAAAACAATTAAAGTCTTCTCTTTGTTCTTCACTAAGAACTGGCATATTCTGAAGGTAACTGAATCCAAATAGAACAGATATAATTACATTCACAGTCATTACTGGAAAGTACAAAAACCAAAAAAACCCCAAAAAACGCAAACAAAATCTCACCACTTTCCTGTCCTGTATAAACAAGTGGTTACCTTAGTTACAGACTTTAAAAATTAATAGTTTTGTTCTTTCTCACAGATTAATAGTTCCAGACAGCTATTTATACCAAATAATGTACAGTTTAAAAATAGGGCACTCCATTAAAAAAAACCCCTTATTTGAGAACACAAACCAGTGAGAAACAGAAAGTGACAGGTTGTGATTTCACTTGATGCAGTGTATCCCTCCATAAAGGCAGCATCTTAGGAATAAATGTATACATGTACCATTTTTCATATATACAAATAGTACTTTTCTGCATATTTAGGTACTATATGTTCTTTTGCATGTTCAGAACTGTTATACTGCCTACAAAACAAAATACAATAAAATCCTTTAAGTGTGCAAAGAATTTAAAATTCTTTATCTGATCAAGTATGCCATCATGGAAGAAGAACAATCTGTTGTCAGATACACTCAGCCACATAGCAGGGAAAGTGTAATCAGTTTGTTCCGTTTCTTTATTTTTCTAGAGTCATTCTTCTATTACCAAAATTTTATCCATTAATGAGAGCACACTATTCAGAAAATCCAGTGTGAAACATAAATGTGCAAAATTCAATACTGAGTATAATGTAATATATAAAATTCAAATACTGATATGAGTTGTGAAAAAGATGCTTATTTTTACCACAGCTTTGCATATACTTTGCAGCAACAGCTCATTAAATTGAGCAAATTAAGATTTCTTCAAAGTTAGGACAAAAACTTTGCATGTAGCTACCATTTAAGAACACCTGAAATTACAACAATGTAGGCAGCTGTTTCTGATTATTTAACTATAATGTTAGGTGCACCAGAGAATAGTGAAATACCTAAATGAAGCTTACAATCCTGGATTTTTATTTAAGTATCAATGACTGGCAGTTTCTTGCTTCTCCTAACCGATACTCTCACAATGCAATTAAAGACTTGGATTGTACAATTGCAAATCATACCTGAGGCACAGCTCATCAATGAATAGTTTAACGGTCGATACTAAAACAAGTACTAGCAAACCTAATTAATATTACTCTTCCTGAAGAGGAAGATAATTGCAGGCACTTTCAGTAACATCATATGGAAAAAATAAAACTTTCTGCAGAACAAATGTTCTATGGACTCTTAAATTAATTATGAATGAATAAATTTACACACACCAGACTGGATCCACATTTCAAAACTAAGGAAGCACAGACTCTTCGTTTGTTAAATCTTCATGAAACATGTTAGCACATTCCATATCGAAAAGTAGCAATGATTTAAGTATTACTCATATACTACACCCAGTGAAGCGAGAAAAGCATATGCATATTTTTAATTGGAAGCATCTGTAAAAACAATGCATTTTTCAGCAGATTTTATTTATAATCATTTCAGGAAACTTCATGCTACATTTTGCAAGCACAATACCTCAGTTAAGACTTCTCAGCAAACTCCACGCTCACAAACACAAAATTTGAACAGAATTTATATTAAGACTAAATTATCCCACTGAGACAAAAAAATTTTACCTTTCTTCATTTTGGTAAAGATTGACTTAATATTCTTCCTCACCCCATCCCACCCCCCAATTAAATGTTCTATCACTACCTTCAAAGATAAGTTTTTGGGAAGCATGCCTGCCCAGCAGGGGAAAGAAAAAGGAATGAACTTTCAGTTTCAAAAGCCCTTAAAAAAGGGGGTTTATTTAAAAAAAAAAAATTAAAAATCACTGTTCAAGCACAACTTTGGCTTTGGAGGAAGCCTGAAGAGTTGAATAAAATAAATACTCTCTACTTTAAAAAAAAAATTGAATAATCTATTTTAGTGGTAAAATATTAATTTTTAAATGCAAGGTACCTTAATAAATAATCTGCATATATAGCAGGTTCTGGCAACACCTGTTCTAGTAAATCTTCACCTTCTTCACTTTTTGATTTAAGATGTTCACAAAGACATCTCCAATATAACACATTCTCAGCTGTTAAGTCTTCCAGAGGAATCAGTTTTCTAAACAAAAATAAATAGATAAATCAAATACAGTCAAAGACAACAAATGCACAGAAATAGATTATTTTCTAGAACGAAAATAAAATCCTGTCAAAGGTATTCCCCACTGAAATACTTAAAGACTGACAAAAACAACTTCCTCTCTCAAGTGAGGACACGAAGCTCCCTGAGCCTCTCACTCTTTGCACTTTTCAGTATTTTAAATCAAGGCTGTTCACATCAGTTTGCAGAAAGATTCTACTCATCCCTCCAGACCTCCTAGAGCAACCATCCAAGTACTTTCATTCTATGAAACACTGTTACCACTGTACAAGTCTGGAAAACAGAACTCCATTAATCTGCAGAAATGCAACAACTGCATTAAATTATTTCCAGCTTCAGTTTATGGACTGTTTCTTTCGTTCTTGATACAAGACCTTCACACATGGCAATCATAGTACGTCAAATGCAAAAAGTAATACAACTGCTTCATAGCATCTCTGTACATTCAACCTCCGTTTACCAGTCATAAGACCCCCATTCCTTTTTTATAAACATAGTATTTTCCATGATAGACATGGCATATGATCTTTGTTTTCAGAAGTAGAACATTAATTTGTGCATTAATTCTACCTCAAAAAAGAGAAGACAGAGTATCACTGTCAGTGGTACTTTCCAGTCCCTTGAATGCTATTTTACTTGCAAACCACCAGTAACAATCTTATCTTCCTTTTAGGTCCCTCACACACACACACAAAACACAAAGCCACCCCAGCAACACATAGATGAAAACTGACCATTTGATGGATTCCCATTAATCTGACAAGTCTTTATTCAGAAGTAAATATATCATACTGATACCACATCACTCAACCTGTAGTCAGAAACATCATACAGGAACAAGACTAATATTTTCCATAAATCAGGTAACCTCATTACAAACTGAATAACTTCACTCACTTCTCAAAATGTCATTAGTCTAACAGATGTACTACTTAAAAAAAATTCTGGGGTAGCCTGGTCCTTCAGACTGGAAGCCTCATTTTGTGCAGGATCAAAGTCAGACTGACAAGCCCGTAACTACATAAATTTTACCTTAGAACCTCTTAAGACATTAGCACATTTCCAGAGGCTGTAAGACAGTTATTTCACCATTACTGATGCTTTTTAAAACCAGACAGGCCCACATCTATAGCTTTGGACTGCAAGCCATGTAGCATCTACTGATCTCAAAACATCTGTCCATAAGCTACTACCAGAATGCAAGACACTTCCTATGATGGCATCACACATTGTTCCTCAAAACACAGAATAATATTTTTAATCAGTCATTTTAATCAGATAAATTTGTCATTTATCTTCTGAGATTGGATTACTACCACTGTTAATAATCGTTTCACTCTAGTTATCTAATATTAACTCAAGATGTTTCTTCTCACACCTTTTTATGTCCCTTAGTAATTTACTACAACTTCTAATGTCTTGTTTTCTTTCCCCCTTGTTTTTTTACTTTATGGCTCTTAATATTCATCATGCCATCTTCTTCATAGCTTAGGAACTAACTCACTTCATCAAATTCTACCAAACATTAACACAGAGAAAGAAGCCTCTAATATACCAATTTATCTGTCAAGACCTCTTAATACAAGTAAAACACCTCCAAAAGACAGCTGAAACACCAGCCAAAGATTTCCTTTCAGACTGATTCTCCAAACAATTCATAAATAACTGAACCAGCCCCAAATTGTGCCACCTCTAGCTTAGCAAAAAGGATAGCAGGAAGCCAAAGATGACTAGGAGAAGTGCGAGAAAGACCAGAAGCGTTACTGAGAGGGAGGAGGAACAGTAGAAAAGGAGTGTTTTCAGTATCACAGGTTAAAGGAAGAGAGGAAATTACACTTGTGGGGTAAACAAGAGCATTGCCTTTATTGTAAGCTGTACAGACAGTACAGGAAATAAAACAAATTAGGCTCTAAGTTGTTACTTATAGAAAAGCTTGTTTAGTTGATTAATTTACTGCCTCCTCTTAGAATTTAAGAGTGTGATTTTTGAGGTGTACAGTAAAAAGTCAAAGACATTATTCATTTTTTCCTCTTCCTTATCTGGCACAATCATTTTCAGCTGGTGAACACAGATCTTTTAAAAAAGAAAAAAGCATATCCAAAACCCTGAAGTACACAAACACATGTGTGGCATCACGGCTTACATCACAATATCAGTCTTTTATAACAGATAACAGTCACTCTGCTCCCCATTTAGATATAAACTTTATTTTAATGTTCTTATACAAAATATTCATCTTTTGGAAATGAAAACTTATCTGCATACCTGCTGTCAAGGTTTTTACAGTTTCGAACTAAGTCATGAAGGGGAGATAATGAAAATACAGCATTTAGTACTAGGTTGGCCACTTCTGGGCAGTTTTCCACATCCAGTCGATGAAGCAATTCTAAAACATCCCCTTCAGTCAATTGTAACCAGGCTTGAAGCAGCTTCTTTTTCATTACCTCTTTAACAGCATCTAATAATACAGGAATTTAAACCATTTAAAAAAGACAAAAAATACCAAGTTGTCAATATAACTTCTACAGAAAAAAGATTTGTGAAAGTATTATACAATTGAACTTACATGGAATAAAAAACACCCTTTTATCCAAAAACTGTTACATCTAAAGACAGCACCTCAGCCCCGAAAAATCTATAAATGATGAATTCTTGTGGAGCAAGGAAATATTTTGGGGAAGCATTGTTATATACTTGCTCTGTTCCAGCCATTTAGGAATTGGCCGCTTTTGGAGGCAGGATACTACTGCACAGACCTGTAGTCTGAACAGCCACACAGAATTCTTGTTACTTCAACTATTCAACTGGATTATGAAATTTACATAAAGATTGTTTCAGTCCCTCCTCCCCATTACCACAACGAACAAATTGTTTCTGTTAGTATTGTACTATTTAATCAAGGAGAAAAGTATTTACGGGAACATCTATAATACATAAATCATTAATACACAGACACAGATTTAAGCAAGGAAGAGAAAGGTGAATACTCTCCTGGAAGGGAAAACACAGTAACTACAGCCCAATACCAGAATACTTCTAGGATCTTTTAGAAAACAATATCCAATATAAGGAAAACAAAGGCCACACACACCAACAACATTCATCTATATGTAACTTAGCACTTAAATAGTCAACAGTTCAAAAAGAGCTATAAAAAGGCTTTTAAAGAGTTAAGGTCCTAAGAAGGAGAAACCTCTCCAAGAAGGTGAAAAGCATAAACTAGCAGAACGTAGTAGAATCACAGAATCATTTTGCCGAAAAATACCTTTAAGATCAAGTCCAACCATTAACCTAGCACAGCCAAGTCCACCAGTAAATCACATGCCTCAGCACCACATCTACATACCGTTTAAATACCTCCAGGGATGGTGACTTCACCACTTCCCTGGGCAGCCTCTTCCAATGCTTGACATCCCTGTCAGGGAAGAAATTTTTCCTAACATCCAACCTAAATCTCCCCTGGTGCATCTTGAGGCCATTTCCTCTCATCCTATCACTTGTTACTTGGGAGAAGGGACCAACACCCACCTCACTACAACCTCCTTTCAGGTAGTTGTAGAGAGTGATAAGGCTCAGCTTCCTTTTCTCCAGGCTAAACAACCCCAGCTCCCTCAGCCACTCCTCATAAGACTTGTGCTCTAGTCCCCTCATTGCCCTTCTCTGGACACACTCCAGTTCCTCAATGTCCTTCTTGAAGTGAGGGACCCAAAACCGGACACAATATTAAAGGTGCTGCCTCACCAGTGCTGACTACAGGGGGACAATCACTTCTCTCCTCCTGCTGGCCACACTATCTCTGATACAAGCCAGGATGCCGTTGGCCTTCTTGGCCACCTGGACATACACTGCTGGCTCATATTCAGCCAGCCATCGACCAACACTCCCAGCTCCTTTTCTGCTGGGCAGCTTTCCAGGCACTCTTCCCCAAGCCTGTAGCTTTGCAGGGTGTTGTTGTGGCCCAAGTGCAGGACCCAGCATCTGGCCTTGTTGAACCTTATACAACTGGCCTCAGCCCATCGATCCTGCCTGTCCAGATCTCTCTCTTAGAGCCTTCCAAGCAGATCAACACTCCCGCCCAACTTGGTGTCATCTGCAAAGTTACTGAGGGTATATAAATGCAGCCAGTTTAGAACATAAACCTCTTTTGCCCAGCAAAAAGCACATGATATCAATGATATCAGTGAGACTACATACCCAGGCAGGTAACTGTCAAGAAAAAGAGCACGTCCTCAATAGCTGGGATGAAGAATCATCCTAAGGAAGAGATAGACACCAACAGAGAAAGTATCTGCTCTGGATCATAAAAGAAGGCAGCTCTTTAAGTTGAACACCTCAACGTCACTCAAATCTAGGCCATGTAGAAAGGCTGTACCTTCTCAGTAAGGGAATACAACAAATCCTTGCTCCTGACAAATGAAGTATCACAGGAAAAACAGTGAAGGTAGCTTTTCCCCTAATTTTGAAAGATTACTAAAACAGAAATGCATTCACCCTAAGACAAAAAGAATTATCTGTGTGAAGATCAAGTATTAATGGGATGGGACAGGCAGGTGCGTGACAGCCAGCAGACAAGAAGCAGCAAGTTAGGTCTACTGATAAGAAACAGTAATACAGGACATGGGTTTTTCAGTGCTGGAGTTCAGAAACCTGACAAACCTCACTAACAATTAAGGGTAGGTGGGGAAAAATGCTAATTAAAACTTATTATACAGAAGGAGGACTTCTTTTGAAGTACAGTACTACACAGCATAAGTACTCAGCTGATCCTCTCTGCTGTCAAGCACATACTAACACGATCTTCAACTATCCAAAAAGAAATGTAGATAAAAAAACACCCACATGCGTACCAGACCTTTAAGAGCTCCAGTTACAAATGACCACAGCACTTTTGTCTTGTTCTCTAAATTAATATCCACATAGGTCATATTTCTCACAATTTACCAGCAGCACGTCACCACGCAAGGAAAATTCTGAGTATGATTCAACAGGGCTTAGTACAGACTTTCCAAACAAAGTATGTGGCACTGTAGCACTCAGTAAAACTGGCAGCTTTTAGTGAAATTCATGTATATAATTGCTATTGTTGCAAAAAAAAAAAAAAAAGTGTTCTACGTAGGCAGGCCAAAATTATCCATCTCAGATGCATGTGACCTTTCAATCTTTCGACAACACCACCACACACAATTATGGGTACACTCTGAATGGCTGTTATATAAAAATGATACCCTACAGAAGACATCAAAAAGAATAAAGATGCTTCACAGTGAAATGAGGGTAAATTAAAAGTTCATTTTAAAAAATTCAAGCTAATTAAACAAAAAACTAATAAGTTGAGAAGATTTTTCTCCGAAAACATATAGGAAACATGTTTAAGCAATTATCAAACTGATATTAATGTTTACATTTCAATTCTTTAATATAATTATTAATTTTAAAAATATCCATATTGATATGTTTCAAAATACATCAAATAATTACATTTTTCTAATTCTGTGTTTAATTACGTTGTTGGTTTTTAATTTTAATAGCATTTGGTCCTGTTTTAGAGCTCACTGACTTTAAAGTTTTTTGAAAGTGCAATCCTGTTCTGGTTTGTCCATTATAAGGGGATTAGAAAAACAAAGCAGCAAGCAGAATTGCTTGTGCTTAAACATTTCCTGGTAGCTCACAACTCCCTTGGAGCTCCTTATTATTGTCATCACAGCTTCCACGTAAATCATCCCCAAAACATCAGAAAGTATCCTCTCTTAAACATTCGTCTTAAGATGTTGAGAAAGAGGATCTCTTACCAGATCTGTCATTAAGTCCTTGTTGCAACAGTTTTACTCTCTGTGCTATAGACAGAGCTCTCATGTGAACTTTTTCTGCCAAAACCTTAAAAAAATTAAGACAAAAACACATTTATACAAACAGTAACAATTGAATTCATTTTAAACCTGTGGTTTAAAAAAATCTCAGTTTTATCCATCCACAGAAATTGTAAGTCAGTAAAAGCCTGTAACACCTCTACTATCAGCATTGTACCAATACATTAAGCAGATTCTAGTGCAAGGAAGAAAATGTAAAAGAAAATAAATTAGAATAAAGTTAACAAATAGCTTCAAAGTTGGCAGTTCTGCATGAATGCAGCATCTGGATTTGAAAACTATTCTCTCCCTTTAAAGCTCGAAGAGCAATGAATATCTGCAATGAAACAACTGAAGCATGTACTTTTCTTAAAGCCTACTAACAAAGATATTCAGTAAAAAACAGAATTTTGTCTTAGTTAAGAAAAAGCAGAAGATGGTTTTGTGTGAAAAAATTGAACACTTTGTTTGAGGATCTGGCCCAAGATGCCTGCACAAGAAATATACATGGTGTATGGTAGAATACCTTCTTGCCCTTACCTCTACATGTAAACATAAGTAATGGTTGATACTTGTCAAAACTGGAATACCAAAAATATGCAATTTTTTTTTTTACACTAGTATTGCTGTGATCCTAACTTTACTTAATTATCTGTTATTTATTACAGAGAAGAAAAATTGCTTCACAAACATAACAAAATGCATAGCTAGAAAACAACAGATTGTACACATAATAAGCCAAGTTCTATCACAAAAGTAATTTCTATCAAGCAAGTTCTGCAGGCAAGTTCAGGGGTTTTAACTTGAAAACTTGTGTTAAAATCACTCCCCCTCAAAAATCTGTACGTGAAAATAAATTACTTAATTGTTCTTAGTGTTTAACCAGTGAAATTTACGACAAGATTTAAAGACTTTTTCATAAGCCGGCCTCTGAAATTAAGTGATCCAATTTACCTCATATGCCAGCTTCCTGACAGCTTCCTTTACATCCATAGTGCGGCCTACAATTTTTGGCAAAGTCCTTGCTGATGGAGCAATACATGACAGCACTGCACGTCTCACTTCTGAATTTGAATCATTTTCAAGCAATGTGCTGTAAACTGAAAGTAAAATAGTAATAATGTTTTCACAAGAGTTTGAAACATTACAGAAAACCAGAAAATACTACAGAAAAAAATCAGCAGCTGTTATTAAAACCCCTCTCCTGCATAGCTCATCGAATTTAGTGAACACTTTAGGGTCACAACTCCAAGATGTTATGGCAATTACATGAAGAGCTACGATCTCAAAAGAAATTCTGAAACTACAAAATTAAGATTTGCAATCATAAGTAGGATCTCTAGTTAATAACTCCAAACTGCTACTCTAGATCCCACCTATAAACAACCACTTTTTCATTTACTGGACACAAAACAAAAAATGCTTCCAAATGGTGGCCCCTTCAGACCTCTATTCATGGGTTATACATCTTCGTTACCTTTAAGGTGGATCATCAAAATTTCCTATAAAGGGAAAACTGCAATCTCCATTAAGCCTACCAAAACTCAAATAGTAAATCTTTCACATAATGCTTTTTGTTATATTCTTGACCCTTCTTCAAAACTGAAAGAAACAACAAAAAGAATTTAATGAGAGAATACTTGAATTCTTGCTTAGTGAGACTATGAAATCTATATGTTCCTAAATAAGCAACACTTAGAAAAAAAACACTTATATAAACACTTAGAAAATATAATTTCGAAGAAGGTACCTTAACAACAACAAAAAAGCTAACTTACTCTGCACAAAAAACAAAAAAGGCTGTAAAGTTTCATCAGGGCACAATTTACATAACACCTGTGTTGGTACAAACTTGCAGTCCCTCTGCCTCGAGGCAATGGAAGTAGAGGCTTAGTCAAGAATCATCCCATACACAAAGAAACCCACAAACAGCTCAAAAACGGCATCAAGAAACCTGGGTTCCAGAGATGCTGATGTCTTAAAGGAAGTGATCCATAAATGAGATTAAAGAAAAAAAAAAAGCTGTCCCAAAAAAGCATAGGTCAACAATGTCAGTAACCAGTTTGCCTCTCATGGGGTAGCCAGCCATAACTTGAGACAAAACTGGTTTTTCTATCATTTCTATCCCTCTAAGTGGTTTTGTATAAATTCAATTAAATTAATTAGTACAAAAATGTTCTTAGAGGGTAAGAACTGAGAAAGCATGTATATCTCCACCACAATCCGCAGTGCACCATTATTCTTGTGATCCTTCAGCTATGTTTAGTTCATAGAGTAGCCCGAGCCCAGTACGATTTGTCTGTCATTTTCTCCCCAGCAGATCTCTCCTTCACAAGCAGTTCTCTTTTCCCCTTGAACATACAGGGCTCTTGCATCTACACCCTCCTCTCACAAAGAGCTCCACAGTTTACAAATTATTACAATAATACCCTCTAAGGTTTGTTTATTCAATGCTAAAAAAAAATGCTTTAAAAGTAAATCAACAAATGTTCTTAAACCAAAAACCACAATACTACTTACTATTAACAACAGGACAGTTTTCATCCTTAGGATCCTGAAGTCTCGAGAGGGCCAAGACAGCTTGAATTCTCACATTTGAAAATTTATCTTTAAGTCTGATCAGCATGGCTTCATTAATTTTATCAAATAAGTCATCATCAATCTGGGCATTCTCTGGCATATTTCCCAAAATCTTGTTAACAAGCTGACATGTTCGAAACCTAACTGCATGGCTGTTTGCATTGTGAGACTTAGGGGAAAGAAAAAAAAAAGTATTCTTATAATCACATCTTTCTCATTTCCAACACAAGGCTATTAATATGCACATGTAAGTAAATATTCTATATGGTACATGAAATATACACTTCTGTATTTCAAAAGCCTTTCCTATTTATTTTTAATAAGATCAAAAAGTCACAGAACTGGAAAACAATGATGGCCCATCATCTGTATCAGAGGCGCTTTACAGAATTAGCAGCACCTTTGCAAAGGAAGAAACGTGCTTACCCCTCAGTGTAGACTACAGTACATTAACTAACTTACCGCTCTCTCTCTCTCCATAAAACAATGGAAGAAAAAAAAAAGATATTAGCAATGATGACTAGTGATCTTGGCCTGATCAATAATTTTTCCGTGTCAAAACACTAGTTTAAGAAAATGTAAATTTACTTGTGTTTTCATACTATTGGAACTGTTGGTCTTCTTTCCATATAACACCTGCAATAAGCAGCAAGGAATAATACATATGCCAACCATACACGTATGAAAGATCTTTTAATATTTTTACTTATCAAAGTATAAATTCATTTCCACAGCACTTCCACAATTTCACTCTTATAAATGCACCTATATAAAGCCTACAATGACACATCTGACAGCCAAACAACAGAACATTTCATATTTCTTATGGGCCTGCTTTTTGAAATCTAGTTGTTAGGTTATTGGGTGGGTGTGGTTGGGTTTTTGGGTTTGGGGGGGTTGGTAGTGGTGTTACTTGTAATGCTTTGCCTTGCTTTCACTTTTTAAGTTCTAGTTTTTAGGTATCATCTTGAGTGCCAGCAAGTTTTTCCCACTGAAGTTTCCATTTGTTATAAGATTTAGTAAGTGTTACTGTACCTCAAGCAGAAAGTTAAACACATAGTTCAGAAGCAAGTTATCTTCTCCCTCCTCACTACCATCCTCGTTCTCCATTTGATAAAATGAAGTAACAAATTTAGCCACAAAATTGATCACTTGTTCCACTGCTGGTTCCCGCTTGTAGATTATCATAGCATATTTAAGGAAATGAATGAATTTTTCATTAAAGTCTTCCTTATCTTTCAACTGAAAAAAAAAAAAATCAAACCACAACAAAAGTTAACTATCCAGTTCATCTTTCAAAAGCAATGCCACAGGAAAATAAAATAAACGGTTTTATAACCGACAGCTTCTATTTAAATTTTTTAAGCACTAAAGCCAGCAGGTAGGGCACACCCTCTGCTGTGCACTCTCACGGAGTGCTCTGCTTTAACTCCACAGCAGGTCTATGTCTTGACCGCTGGGCTCCATTCTGGAGTTTACATTTGCCTGCTAACAGGTTTCAGAACGGCAACCGACACCCTCATCCATTACCACCCTGCATCACACCTAGTTCTCGGATATCCAAACACCCTCCAGGGACTTCATTAATACCTGCCGTGGGCTGTTCTTACACCCATGTTCGCAGGGGACAACTGCATACAAGTTTAGCCTGTGGCTTGCTTTGTTTGTTTTTTAAAACGTAGGACTCTCCTTAAGCACACTATCCTCAATGCTTGTTTCAGGGGAAACGAGGCCGAAGAGGCCCCCTCTGAAGGAAAAGTAGAGCACTGCTGAGCATTTTCGTCCTCAGCCTGGCGGGTCACCGCTCCTCCCAGCCGCTGACAGGCCCCGAGGACAGGCGTACCTGATTATAGGTGCTCTTCAAACCCACAACAAGTTTCGCGTGGTTCTGGTGAGGCTTCTGGGCCAGCTGAAAGGCTTCTTTGATTTGCAGAAGCTTCTTTTTTGCTCCCATGGCTGCAGAGAAAGAGGCCGGTCACGTAACGACTCCCCTGCTCCGGACTCTCTGAACGCAGAGCCGCCTCGGTAAGGCGTACAGCTGCTGTTCCCGCACAGGGCCCTACAGCCGCTCCTCGCCTCCTGCTCCAGCCGCCGGGCCACCACCAGCCACCGCCGGCCGCCGCGCGCGCGCCAGCAACGGCCGTAGCGCCCGCGCCGTCAGCTTCAAACTGAGCGGGAGTACCGCTCCCGATCTCGCGAGAACTTCCGTGGGCGGGGGCGAGGCGGGGGCGGGAGCGGCCTGTACCGCGCTGCTGGCAGGGCGGGCAATGGCGGGCGGGGCTGCTGTCTGCCGCGGAGCGCGCGGGAGGCTCCGCGCCGCCATCATCCACTGGGGCGGGCTAGGAGGGAGCGTGGAGCGGCTAGGGCCCTGCAGGGCTGCGGCTTGCTTCGCCTCCGCTTGTAGCGGTGCGCTGAGGGCAAGAGCGGCTGCTACAGAGGAGTCTCGGTGTCAACCCAGCTGTGGTTGAGGAGCGTCGGGCGAGAGGATTTCTAGAGTGTATGTTGGCACAAAATAATTGAATGAGCGTGACAAACCCTGGTGCTGCCCTCAGGCGCTCTGGTCCCAAGGTCCGCTCCGGACGAGATGATCTGGAAAAACGAGAATAGTTGCATTTTGTAAACGGGAGACTTAACACCGAAGCAACTGGGGCAGCAAACCAGGAAAGCTCAGCCTGTGTCTGAGAGTAAGGAAAGCCCTTTGGAGAGTGGTCGTGCAATGAGACAGAAAATGCTCGGCCTCTACAGCGAGATACGTTTGCCTATTATAAAGTTCACATTTGCCTATTTTAGAGACTTAGGTAACAAAGGGTATTAAGTTCACTAGGTAGCCAGCTAAGTGGTTATTTGGCTCCCTGGGTGAACTACCTAAGCTGAAACCAACTTGCAGACTGTGTGTTTCCTACTGGAACATCCTTCTGGTTGCATCAGCTGTAAGGGGGGTTGGAAAGATGGATAGTGTGGACAACTGCCATGTTGGAACGCATATTCATGATCCTTCCAGGCTGAATCTTTTACTAGAGGAATTTTTCCCTGAATTTTCAGGCATTTGTTGTGAACCTAATTTTTTCCCAGAAATCCTTTAACTGGAGAATAGTAGTAAATTCTGTATCTCATTAAAAACAGACAAACAGTAAAAAAAAAAAAAACTAAACTCAAACTCCAGAAACATGTTACAGGTTACAGAGTGTACTGTGAGGCAGGGACTGATATTTAATGGGAAGCAAGGCAGGGGATGATTAGCTGCAGGGAAACGTTCTGAGCATGTATTAATTGCAGAGTTACAGACAGCATTCAAAAAATCAAAACAGACCTAGCTAACTGTGGACACTAGGAATTTAAGGACTTTGACGTCTATATGTGTTTGGGCTTTAAAAAAAAAAAAAATCTCTGATTACGTCAAGTGATGACAGCTATTTAGTAGGCACAGATGACATACCATCAAATGACAGTAGGTCAAACAGGGAGAGCCCGTCCTTAAGAAGGGTCAGTTTTGGCTAATTAAAAAAACCCACCTAACAAATAAAGTGGCTAAGCACTAGGGGTCAGTCTTGCTCCAGATCTGAATCCTCTCAGTGTTTTCCTTAAGAAGCAGATTTTTATCAACAAAATAATAGAATGATTTTCTCTTCACGATTGTTTCAAGGATTATGGGGAACTGTATGTGGAGAATGTAGGGCAGCAGCAGGAGAAAAAAGCATTCTATTTTATAGACAGAAATAAATTTTAAAATGATTTATACATGTGGCAGAGGTTTTTTTTCCTGATGTATTGTACTACCATACATTTGTGTATGTTTAAAACATACCTGCTTTTTAAAGGTGAGTCTTCTGTATTTTGTATTAACTTTTAAAAAGTATGGATCTGGCCTAATCCCCTCCTGCTCCTAGAGAGCAGGAAATGGAGTCTATATGCACAAGAGTAACAGAATCTTATATGTTAACTTTTTTCTAGAAGATTTTATTGTATGTTGAAGAAATAGTCGCTCTACAAAAACACTATAATCAAAAGCAAATCCTCAGTGAGTTGGGTTTTTTGTAAGGTTATATTTTCCATTCAAATACAATGTGTAACCATGTTTCTATTTAAGATATTTTTACTGGACAATTTTATCTAGCTCTTTCCTTCTATAGGAATTGGGTTTTTGTGGAGAAGAGGATGGAAACAGGAAGAGCAGGAAAAATTATGTGACTCTTGGGGCTTCAAAAACCCAGGACTTCTATTTTAAATGAAACTAATAATGTGAACTGAATTATTTTTGATTCACATCTATTTGGTAGCCCATTTGTGCCTACCTGCATCTCAGATCTACAGATGAGGATTTTCCCTAGTGAATACCTTGCAGTTCCTTATGACGGATTTCATCCAGGATGTAAGATTTATTTCTTCCAGTCATCTTTAAATATTTCTTCTAGGCTTTGTATTTCTAGATAGAAATAGGAGACATGCCTCTGTTGTGACAAATGGAAGTCTAACTTGGTTAGACATATGGCTTTCAGGGTAAATATGCCACCGGCATCCAGATTCCCAGTATGGTAATGGGTATTTCCTGTGTAGGTATATAACACCCTGAAGCAGGATCACTAATGCTGGCCATTTAGACTTTGCTTCACATAGAATATAACAGGCTCCCTGTGATGATACCAGGTACTTTGTTCACCTTGAAAGAGGTGTTTGCTGTCCTAAATTTTATAAGTTATGTTTCAGGGCCTTGACTGCACTAATAAACCTTAATGGCCCCTGACCAGTATCACATGGGGCCTCCAGCCACACCCCTGGCTTATGGGCCCAGGAACACCATTTCAGCTCAGCCCTGGACCTTCAGTCCTTTTCCGAGCTGACTCTCAGTGTGGGCCAGCTAATTCCTGAGGGATGGATGCAATAACTGACTGGGAGGGCAAGGACCTCACCAGCAGCAGAGGCCCAGAGATCATGGCCAGTGGGTTTTACAGTTCTATCTAAAAAAGAAATGAATGATTAAACTCAGAACCTTGGATGGTGCTCCAGGCTGTGGAGGAAAGCGTGCTCTAATAATTCCAGATTTTTGTTTTGTCCTTTGAAATAGTCACCTCATCTCTTGTACTAAGGCCTGCTTCTGGTTGTCTCTCTCTAATTCTGACCCGGTGTTCTAGATCCTTTCTTTTTCTTTTGTCAGCCCTGTTGTGTTAGGCCACATTATACACAGTGCCACATTGGGGTGAGCCAAACTTGCTGCATGCCAGTTACTTTGTGGTGATTTTGGATTTAGGTCACCAGGTAAAAACACGTAAAAAAAAAGGAAAGTTGTTGCTATCCTATTTAGTAGGTGTTTAAGGACTTTTGTAACTGATGCATCTGGTTTGTTCCAGTTTCCATATTAAAAAATATAAGTGCCGTAATATTTAATCAGGCCATTATTATGCAGTAGTAATCAGAGGTTCTGTTCACCACATTCCTCCAAAACATGTGTATATGTAAATCTTGTATAAAATTGTACAAACCTATTTTAATATATATTGTTTTCAGTCAATGAGGAAATTGATAGCACTTCTGGTGTTTTTTCGAATTGGATTCTCAAATCCTGTTTGCTTTATGAGGTGGGAAGATTTTGAAGTAGTTATATATAATATTATATATAATAGTATGTAAGAGGAAAAGATACGTACCCAAGATGTACCAGTGGCAGAACCATTTTATAGTTGTCCTTTTTCTTGCATTCAATCCCAAAACAAGCTTTACTGGAAGAAGGATAGTGAAGTAGGCAAGCAGGATAGCTGCTCTTACGAGTCTTCTGTATTCTGGAGCCAAAAAGCTAGTCTGGGACCAAACTGAATTTAAGTGGAGATCAATAATGAGGATAGTGATTTATTAGAATTTCACTTAGGGATACGTCTTCCTTTGTTGAGATTAACAGTTGAGAAGTTTTAAATCCATTTTATTGATACAGCTTTGTCATTGGAAACATAATGACTGTTAATGACTAATTGTCTTCTACCATTTTCAAATGCAAATTTTATTGGACTGCAAAACAGCAGTAGAAAGTAATTCTGGGGGATCAGTTTAACTTTGCCCTTATGTATTACAAAAAAACCCAAACCACTGACTTCAGTAATACTGGTATTCACACAAAGGCTAGAAGAATTGGGCTCCGTATTAATTGTGTTTTGGGAAAGCTATTACTAGGATGTTAAACAAAGGCACAAACTTATGTATTAAACATTTTCAACAGAAATACCTTCTTTATGTCTTGGAATTTGGGGTGTGTGAATTACTCGTAGACTTATAAAGGCTGTAGTGACATGACGGTCTTCTCTCATAATTTACTTGAAACTAATGCAGCAATAATAATTGAGGCAGAAGTGTACATATGTGTTTTCTGTTTAGACTTCTAATTTTTATTTCAAACTTTCTTTGCTATATACTGCCCCAAGTTCACAAACATTGTAATCTACTTACATGTGCCATGTGGTTCTCACAAAACCAACATAGTACACACTTTAATTATGCTTTGTGATGTCCTTGCTTTTTCATCTTACCTGTAAGTGATCTCTAGATCAATTAGAAGAAGAAAATGTCAAATTCTCATTGAAAAGCTCTGGCATTATCTGCTGGAATTTTGTTATTGAAACCAAATGGGTTTTTTGATAGTGGAACTAATGAATTTGAGACACCCATGAATTTATGTTCTGTGGTTGCATTTTCTGGTGCATGAAATCTAATTGAAGCTTTTCTGGTGTTTGAAATATTGACTGACAAGTCTTGTCTGGACTCAGAATACTTTACCAGTTACAAATTATGTTCTGCTAAAACACCATCTTGTACCAAAGCCTCAAGTTTTTCCCTCTAACCCCCCAAAATACACAAACAGCCCCCTTGAAAATATCTCAGTGGTTTATTCCTTTCTCAGTATTCCTGAAGTTTTGTGCTCCTCCGCTCTGTCTATGCCTCAAGTCTCTGTCCAGCCATGCATGTCAGGTCCAGTGTATCCTCTGCTGTTCAGTAGAGAAAACATGAGCAATAACACAGGTAACTTACTTAAGTACTTTTAAAACCTCTTGCATTTTTCTTAATATGCTTTTTGTTTTCACTTAGTTTTGCGCTTTTTTGTGAGGAAACAAGGTGCTAGGAAATTGCTCTAGCCCTTTGTTTTCTCCTGACTGTCCTAATAAGCTTGTTAATTTTACCAAAATTTGACATATAGTTTCTATATCTCTTTCTCAAATTGATGACCACATAGAGAAGATATTATAACTGTATTAACTAGGTAAAACTTAAAACGAGTACTTGCACTTACCAGATACTATGCAATTGACCATGGCATGTCCTTATGCCCTAGTCATAGGAAAAGTTTCAGTCACAGACAGAAGCATCTTGAATACTAACGTCAATGAATGAAGAAATAATACTTAGTTATTCCTGTGTGCGAGGCTCTGTTTCTTACTTTTTCTTATTAATGTTCTGTCTGGGCTAAACTTCTCTTCCCTGCTTAGCATCTCCCAGCAACTGTGACCAACTTTGTTTTCCTTCCTGGCCTTTTCCTATGCTGTTTTTCAGTTAGTCTTCATTTCCTCTCACTCCTGTAGTGAAGATTCTTTCTACCTCTGAAGATTTACAGTCCCTGCTTTTCTCACAGCAATTAAAAGATTTGGTTTCTCTTTCCTAAGGTCCTAAGGTGTTCTCACATCTTCTTTTTCTCCCCACTGCCTGCAGGCATTCTTCTGCCCCAATCTTTTTACTCTTGGAGTGTTTATTCTTAATAGTGCTTCATCTCTTTTTGCCCTCACCAAGGATTTTCATTTTTCCTTCTTCCTTGCCCTTAGCTGACACCGAATAATCCTCCTTCCCAATCCTGACAGTCCTGAGGAAGCTCTTTTTCAAACCTACCACTAGCAAAGTGGAGGCTTCTTGCCCAAGGATGGAAAGCACTGCCAGGAAGTGAGATGGGAAAGCTGCCTTACCTGCAGGGGGAAAGAAGAAGCCTCATGTCTTCCTGGCTGGCTCCAAGCCAGTGTGAGATGGGGCCCTCAGCCTGCTCCACGGGGTCTCTTGTATTGGCTGCAGTGACACATCAAGGAGGTGCTGAGCATCTTCCAGCTTCTCTTCCTTTTCTTCTTCTCCACCTCTCTGACTTGACATTACTTTGTCTTCTTCTCCTTCCTTTTTCTATTCTAGACTTGTTTAAAGGTGTCCACTAACCATTTTTGTCTTGCATAACACTTTACTGAAGCATTCTTCTTTAAAAATCCCATTATCTGAATAGCTTGCCTTTTTGTGTGCCCTTTTTTCTGGCTTTCCGGTCCTTTTTTTTTTTTTTTTAATTATTTTTACATGTACAAGCCGGGTTTCTTTGAAGAGGGGGGACGGCTTGCGGATTAAAAAAACCCAAATAAACAAAAAAACCACCAAAAAAACCCCATTTGCTTGTAATATTGTCAGTTTTCTTCTAGCACCTGTCCAATGCCCTTACTGTAACTGAGGGCAACTGACCAGTCTCCCTGCGGAAGGCGGGCGCACCTCCGGGCGCATCTGTGCTCAAGCGCGCCTCTTAGCTGGAAGAACTGCTCCATTCTGCTGTCGCACGGCAGCAAAAATGGAACAAGGTTTTCTTCATCACTTTATTGGTCCATCCGGACTTAGAGAGGATTGGCAAAATAACAGAGCTAATGAAAGGTACCAGCACCCTCTTCTCCGATGTTCTCTGCAATCCTCTGGCAGCCCAAGAAGGCAACATGATTTAATCTGCGGACGATCTCCGTAACAGATCCCCAGCACCGTCTGTGCTGCTGCCTGCACGGCTGGCTCGGCGTCTGCTGTGGGGAATTTGTAGCATACAGCCGCTGGCATCGTCTTCTGGCGGAAGCGCAACCATTTGAAGAGAAGGGGAGGGAAAAGAAAAATCCCACTCAGGATGTTTGCTCATGCTGTTCTGTGCCTCCTCGGCTGGGTGTTGTGCTGAAGGACTGGGACATCTGCTCGGAAGGGAGAGGGACGACGACTGCATCTTGCCCTGGTTGAGGCTGAAGTTCCTCCAGCGCTGTGGGGTTTTGAGGGCGTCCGACGCGCCGGGGGAGTCCAGCAGCAGGGGCAGGACCGCACGACCCGGAGCGTACGCAGACAGACTCAATCAAAATATTTCAAGCCTAATGGCCTCTGGCGTAAACAAGATTCATCAGCTCGGGGCTTGCAATGGATCTAACGCCGCTCGCAGGAGCTCGGCAGAGGAATGCAATCAGGAAATGCACATGAAAATGTGCAAGAAGATTGCTCAGCTCACTAAGGTAAGTCTCGCTGTTGCAGCCTTCCCGGGAGGTGAGGCTGCCCTGGCCGGAGGTGGCGGGGCTGGCTCCGAACTGCCTCCTCTGATGGCCCCTGAGAGGAGGGAAGAGAAACGTCTTCTCTGATACTGCAGTTGCTGAAAACATCAGTATGCGCAAACTTCCTTTCAAACAGTTCCCCGGCGGGTGCTACAGATCAACCTTAGCGGGCACTTAACCGCTCTAATTAGCGCGCAGCAATAGCGAGAAGAGCTCAAGCTCTGCGAAGACACAGCGTTTGTCTGTGTGCGGCTCGGAGGGATCGCCGGTATCAGCTTTTTCTTCCTGAACTACAAACACGGCAATTCATTTGCGCTCGGGTAATATTGTTGCAAAGCTGCAGCCGAACTGTGCTAAAGTACAGTAATACTTGCCGTGTTCTAAATTGTTCCTGATGTGCATAAGTAGAGATACTTTAAATGGCATTCGTGAAAGACGGGAGTTGGAAGAGAGGCAGGACTAACTTAGGTGGTATATTGTAGTAAAACTTTTAGTCAGTACCGAGCTACACTACAAAATATTTTAAACATTTTCCACACCAAGTAAAGAAATAAGAGAAAATCTGTAGGAGGTGGTAGCTATCTTTTAAGCTATTTTTATCTACACCTTGTCAGTGAGAAAAAAATACTTCCTACTCTTGTTTTCTAGTCCAGCTTTTACGTATTCTGTAACCTCACTGCAATTGGTAAAGACATTTTACCAATGAAAAAACACTGACTAAAATTACAGGTCAAACAATAGGAAATCATTAAGATGTTTGAATTAGAGTGGCTTACTAGTTACAGTGCCATTATTTTGATTAAAGATGACTGTGAATGTATATCCTGTATGAATACATACACAAGTGCTGCCTATGTTTACACGTACTATTATGGTTATATTATACATGCTGTACTTAACCAATACTTACTTTACCGGTGCTTTGATTGCATACTTGTATAATTTGTACACAATCTGATCCTTAATTTTTGCCCAGGAATGCACGCATTACTCTTCAAGGTACATTTTCATTCTCTAGTAAGTGAAAGAAAACTATCTAAATAAACATTTTTTTTTAAATTATTGTTTTGAGCACAGATATGTTTGAGCAATGAAGTCTGTAAATATTATTAGAGAAACACTTTCTGTTTATTGATAACATTCCTGATTCTTCAACCACAGTGAAATGTACAAGAAAGGTGACAGCGGATTAGATTAAGATGTTCTGAATTGTTCCCTTATTTTCTTTCTGGTATTCACGTGCTGTCTTTGATCAATTTTGCACACTAAGTAAAATTTGTCTGTAAGTATCACTCAGAAAACCACAGCATTACTTTTTCTAATAAAAAAGCAATAGCTGGGTCTCTATTGGGGTTGACAAATGGCCAGCTCCCTCTTTCTAGGTGACCCATTTCTCAACAGCAGACATAGAGCATATTGATGAGGTCCATGCAGAGAAACACTTGTTCAAAATTTTGAATTCATTTTGAACGTTCAACATCTCTGTAGATATTTCTGTCCATTCCTTTTTTATATAAAGTGATTATTTTTGAAGTTTCTCTAATCTCAACTAAATTTTGAGGGAACAGTATTTAATTAATTTCTGAAAACTGTTTTCCTACCTTATAAAGTGTGTCTTTGGGTTGAGGAAGAAACTTTTGCTATTTTAACAGCAAAAAAGGTGGGGGTGGGGCAATCACCTGGTGCAAAGGATCGTGGCAAAATTTTATTGCAGTGTTTTTTTCAGATGCTTTTGCTAAATTTCTAGTGTTAAAATGTGGATGGGTTGATTTCTTTACTTTTAATAGAATTTCCCCTCTGGATACCTTTTAGTCATCTGAAATAAAGATTATGTATACCTGAAGCTCAAAAAAAAAACACTTCCGAAAAACAAATAATTCTGTTTTGCAATGTGGCCTTTAAGAACCGATTTTCTCTGCAGTGGCACTACACTTACAGGGAACTCATGGCAGAATTGGAATTTTAATCATGAGCTTTACCTTTAAAATTCTGGGTAGAATAGTGCTGTACTGACAGTAAACATCTGAGAAGCAAAATTTGAGACCAGATTAGCTGAAAAATGGCTATATGAAAAAATTGTTATAATAATTTTTGGCCTAGGCACTTTGAGACCTCCCTTTCAAATCACTATTTTCTTGTCTATATTACAGTCAGAATAACTATAATAAACTCCCTCTTAACGTTGAAGTGTCTGTAGTGCTTTCCTTTCCCTTCTAACCTAGTATGCAATACTTCCTGTCCCAGTGATGCTAGATTTTCACTGATGAGGAGATAATGTTCATTGTGCCAGGAGAAATTAATACATAATGCTTAAAGGAGGTGTGGGATACAGAGCTTGACTTACATTCTGCTGCTTTGTTACATAGTCTGTAGTGGCCTCCTCCTGCTCTCAAAGGCAAAACGGATGTGCAAACCCACCAGACTGGGTGAGGAGATCAAGTTTCCATCGTTGCATGAAGTGCTGATTACATTGTAAGACATGGGTTGGTACAGGGAAGCCCGATAGGTAATTAGGCTCCTGAAAGCTGCTCCCATTCTACTGCTCTGCTATTTCTGCTTTTGGAGAAGTAGAATATAGTAAGTTTTCATACCTTCAGTTGTGCATTTTTGTGTTCTGGACCTTTTTGGCTGTAGCAGCAAAAATACAAACCTTTAGAAACATTGCATTTGCTTTGGGTGGCACACTGCTGCTTTTTGTAGTCCATTTATCAGTATATTTATATTCCTGGCCCTCTCACAAAGACTGACTTTTTCCACTGCTGCCGTTTAGAACACACATTATTTTTCTGCATCAAGCTATCACAAAGAGCAAAACCAATGAGAATATTTGTAAGCTCAGACAGGCTCCCTGTTTTGCTCTGCTCCTCTCTTTCCCCAGAAGGTGGCCTTTGCATTTCAAGGCAGAAGTGGCCACAGATCCTTGTTTACCATTAGACATCTGTCTGCCCGCATTTGAAGTACACTAATGAAAAAATGGCAGAGTTTTCTTACTAACTGTACAGTTTAGGTTTTGCTTTTAAAGCCTCAGCTCCCAGTGCTAAATGAATACGTGGAACAACCAGGTTTTGTTAGAAAAAAAATATATATAAAGTATATTAAAAAGTGGAAATTGAAATATTTTGTTCCCTTGGATGCAGGGAAAAAGTTTAAAGAATAGTGAGTTTGGATAAGAGCTCTCTAGACCTTTAGAATTTTGTCCTTAAAGTCAGATAACATTGCAACTATTTCTGAATGAGCTATGCTTTGATTTATGAACTTACAGAAATTAAACCAGAAACATTCTGCTTGCAAATGGGAGTGTCCACCTGTAGTTGTCATTCACATATACAAATCACACATTTAGTTGGTAGGCAGCCTTCTCCAACACTAGTGTATTCAAATTAATAAGCACTTGAAGTTGGTATATTCTTATGATTGTTGCATAATGCATGACTTTGTACCAGTAATTAAGTTTAGACTTCTCATCCAACATGGACCATTGGCATGCTGTTTTGTGCTTGCCAATTCTTTGTATTTCTGATCTGTTTAGCAATAACATGGAGTTTAAAATGCATGGTCACTTTTATTAGAGACTTTGGGTGTCACTTTCTTCAAGTACAGATTTCTAACATCCATTGGCTATTACAGGATTTTCATGTGCTAACAAACGGAATCTCAGGACGGTCCTTTTTACTTGAGATGGATGAGAAATTCAAATGAACACTTGAAGAGGATTGCTGAGGAGAGTGGATCAGCTTTCATTGAAAAGGCAGTGCAGGCACGGCTGGCAGGAGCTAGATAACTGCAAATACCCATGTTATTGAGGCTTCTCTTCAAAGCTGTGCCAGTGGGGCTCAAACCTGCTGTTCTGGACTGCAGTTCTGGACCCAAGCCTGATACGAATAGCTAGGATGGTGTCATTACCTGGTGATCAGAGAGCTACCTAAGCTACAAAATGGTTCTGTTTCCTTCTTAGAGAAAAAATCCTGGATATCAATGGAGGAATGTTTTTAATAAGAAGTAACTCATTTTCCCTAGGGATACATCTTGCTCTGTGTTGGGAATCTGGGAGCCTTGTAAGACGCACATTTTAAATTGGAGTATCACTGGTCAAGTAGATTGTTAAGCAAAAAATCAAGCAATCTGGCAAGAGTTATGGGGATGTATATGGGATACGGTGAGTCTTAAGAGAGGAAGAGAGTGCCAATGCAGGGAAAAGTTAATTGCTGATAAAACACAATTAAGAACCCTCTTTTCCTTCAGGGACAATAAATGTAAAAGGGAGCAAGTGTGTTCCTCTTCTAGAAGCAGCAGCACAAGATGTTCCTTAATGACTCTATGTAGAGCAGTTGAAAATGTTACACACTCTGGCTGCTTATCACCACCAGTGAGCAGGAGATTTACTGCCCCTTAACTCAGTCAACAGGGTAGAAAATATGAGCGTTATTTAATAAGCTTCAGAGTAAAATCAGTCAGATAAGCAAACCCCACTTTCATTAGTTATTTAAGGAAGGATGTCTGACTTCTGCACAGAAGTGTATGAGATATATGCTCACTTAGATCTATTAGCTTCACTCTGCAGGTGGAAATTTGCACTGACTGCACCACACTAGTGTTTGGCAGCATGGCTGTATAGTAGATCTTTTAACCTTTCCTGGTTTATCTGGCATTTAAAGAAATGGCTGTTAGGTTTAGCAATGAAGTAATAGGTGCTTCACTCTGAAGCACCTATCAGCTGAGCAAATGTAATGGAACACGCCTGTTGTCTGCTCACGTTTCTAGTTGAAGTACGTTGCCTTTTTTGCATAGTCTAAGCTAAGTTTCTTGACCTTATTTCCTGTGATGTGTTAACGGTACTCAGTAACCAATGCTTACAGTGGCTCAGCTGATGTGCAGTTAGTTGTCATGCTACCAGAGCTCTCCTGTGTGCTTGAGACTTTTTGATCAGTTCTCTAGAGAGGTATTCAGTATTCTATAGAAATGAAGCAAAATGGAACAGCATAAAAACTAGGATCATGCTTCTGGAGCAACAATATTTTTCTTTTGGGCAAGGAATATAAAAACTGGTTTCCCTGTAGGCATAGAGAAAGAATCTATTTATAAAGGTGCTTATGTTATGTACTAACAAATGTCAGCTATCAGTATCCCCATGTACTTTACTTTATGATGTATTTGTTTTCATGGTTTTTATGTATGATTTTCTATCAAGATTTTAAAGTGAGCATTATTTTTGCCTACTAGCTGATAAAAATGTGCAGATTAAGATTTTGCTAACTTGTCATCGCTACATTTTCCTTACAGAACTAAGAGGGAACTCCTGGTTTATAAAATCCACGTGCAATGTCATATAATTGTGTTGAACAGATAGTGAAAAGCAGTATTAAAGCCACTATTTCTGTTAGGAAGTTACACAGATTCTTATTTGGATGGCTAGAAATTGTGACTGGAATTAATTCAAGGTATAAGAATGACATCTATGTATTGCAATTACTTTCTTGCCATTCAAATTTGTCTCTGACTATATCAAGTCTGACAGCCTTAGTAATCAATAACTTGAAGCCACTTTATAAAAGAAACTATATACTAAATTCAAGCCACTTTTTCAAGGAACCCTGTTTAATGTTTATATGCAAAATGTTGTGCGTTGCATTACAGGCAATAGGTAATAAAATATCTAGTGTTCCATTAATTGCACAAAAGAAAATTGCAGAGTTATCATTTTTTCATGCTCTATCTTTTCTCCATGGATAACATACAGAAGTACCCTTTTCAGTGACATTATAACTGTACCTGTCTCCTAACATTTTCTTTAACCAATATGTAGATGCCAGCAATTTACAACTGAGAAAATTAGACTCAATTTAGAAGTCAATGCTAACTTAGCTGAAGACATTCTCACTTAAATATTCTAAAGATGTGTATTTAGGCTTTTGAGCAATTCTGCATTGTGTGTGGTATATGAAATATTTTTTTTGCGTAAAGTATCCTGTTATTTTTCCCCAAAGTCAGATATCAGATATCAAACATAAACACAGTAAAACAGTGTTTATGTTTTCCAGAGACTGCCAAAGTATCTTAGTACTCAGTAGCCCTGACTGGATTTTTCTTCAATAAATTTTTCCCATCACTTCTTGCATCCATGTGACCTTTTAGTTTTACAGACACCTGTGATGAGACATCTGTACTTCATTGAATATAACATGAGGTACTGCCTTCTGTTTATTTTAACCTGCCACCTCCTAGCTGTTTTGTGGTGCGTATATTGAAAAAGGTGATGAGTGGTCATTTGGTATTTACTTTCTCTATTATACTCTTGATTGTAGGGATGGCATGGATGAGGTTCCATATGAGATTAGCGTTCTTTATGTGTACTGTATGTCCAAGCAGCCAATGTAATTAGTAGAGCCTAGAGAGTAATTTAGTAGACCAACCATAGGGACTGAACTCAGTTTCATGAAGCGTCTAAAAGTAATATCATTTGAGCTTTGAACATAATCTGCCTAGTTCTGGAAAAGCACGGTTATCCTGCAAAGCCTGTGGCATGTTTGTCAACTCCTGTGTTTCAGGTGCCTGTGGTATCTGAAATGGCACCAGATCTCTGAGATTAGGCAAGTGAGTCAGCACCTCAGTGAGTACCTCAGGGAGCTGAATCGCTCAGGACCCTGTCAGCTTTACTGACTGGATCGTTGTTGATGGACTGTAATGGGAGCTTATACAAAGGGTACACTAGTGAACACCTAAATCTCAGTATTTTAATCTCTAACAAAGTTATCTCATGTTCCCTTCTTAGCTGTTTCTTTTTCAGAGGTGGAGAGTCATGCTTAATTGTATTACTTCTTACATGGCACCTTTTATCATGATTGATTTTCTTGTTGCTTTTTAGTATACCTTTTTTCAGTTCAATTAGACTTTGCTTAAGGGGAAAGGAAACCATAGCTGCATGCTGTATACAAGATGGGGTTGTGATTTTTTCATTTGCGGTGTATTTATTGCTTAGAAGTCCTGTTATCTGTCTGACTGCTGTCTTCATTGTATATTTTATAGTTCCAAGTTTTCTTTCTTGAGGAATTTCAAATTCTGTCAGAGTGTTTGGAAAGTTTAGATTTGCTCCTTTAAAGCATATTATATCACATTTATCTACACTGAACTTTATCTGTCTTTTTTTCACTGTGTTTGTGATGTTCTTCTTCAACTCCTGTACTTAACTATCACTTTTGATATTAATTTATTTTTCAAAATTTTATTGATGTATTCGGTAGGATAGCTGCTAGTACAGCACTCTAGAGACTCTATTCATGATCTCTATTCTGAAAACTGACTAGTCTCTCTGAGTAGAGAATATATTTATTCATAGCAAAATAGGAGTATGACCTGCATATTACTAGGATGAGAAAACTGCAAGGCAACTGAAATCTCCACAGCCCCTAGAATACTGTGCTTTTCTTTTTAAAAGCTGTATACATAATGAAGGGGGAAGAAAAAAGCTACAACCCTTTTGTTAACATTAATAGAGGCAAAGGCTCTGTGAAACTTTCACCTGTATCCCCGCTGCTGAATTTGCTTACAGCAGCAAAGTATTTAAGTTTTGGTGCCTACAGTAGTGGAAACTGGTATTATTAATTCATGGATACCTGAAGGTTTTGATAGTTTCTTCTCTTAATTATCAATGCATGTAGAACATATAAAGAAATATTTTTAAATTTTAAAAATTCCTCTATCAGAATTTCCCTTTCAACCTACAGGAGAGAAAGAATTTGATCCAATCTGTATAATGGTTTAGTCTGGATTAGGAAGAAACAGGCCTCATTTTATCTATGATTTTTCTTTTCTTTTAGCCCTTTTTCCATCAGTAAGGATTTATACCCCCTAGCTTGGGCGTGAAGGAAGAAAACTTAAGATCTTTTGCCTTTCTTTGATTCTTTTTATCATCATCACTCCTCCCCTTCCATATCTAACTGTCTCACTTTGTATTCAGCTAGTAAAGCAACCTGCTAGAACCCTTCTTTCCATTATGACAGTCAGGTTCCTGCAAGAGTCTTTCTTGGTTTGAATGCTTTAGCTTTGTCTTTATTGATGAGGTGCACTTACGTGTTTTCTTTTTTGTTATTTTACACCACCATAAAGAAAGGAGAAGGGAAATGCCATTTAGTTTTATATCATTTGGAGGATAAAATAAGACTAAGATGTATTCATATGCACTGCACTGTTAATGTTCAAGTGTACATGTGCAATAGTGTTTTTACCAACCTGTCATAAACCTCTCAGTTGATGTAAAATCAGTACAATGTTTCCCAATACATTCAGTTTTGGACAACTGTAAGAAGGCAGTAGCCACTGGTATTATACTGGTAACTCGAAGAGTAATGTAATGCTCTTTTTATTTGAAAGCAATTTTGTCTGTATTGTCAAACTGACCAATTTTAGAGCTGCATTTAATAAGCTGCTTATCAACACAACTGTTAAGAGGTTTATATCACATTAGCCAGCAGTATGTACACTTGCAAAGTACAGATGCTGAAATAATTTTTCAGTATTTTTCCTTCCAGCGCGTAAAGTGCCAGATTCATCTCACGTAACTCCAGTCTCTTAAGTGAGGTATCTGGAATAGGAATCATAGAATCATAAAGGCATCTAGGTTGTAAAAGACCTTTAAGATCATCGAGTCCAATCGTTAACCTGTCACAGCCAGGTCCACCACTAAACCATGTCCCTAAGCACGACATCTCGTGTCTTTTAAATACCTCCAGGGAAGGTGACTCCATCACTTCCCTCAGCAGCCTCTCTCAATGCTTAAACACCCTTTCAGTGAAGACATTTTTCCTAATATCCAATTTATACTTCCCCTGGCGCAACTTGAGGCTGTTCTCTATGTCCTGTCACTTATATGGGAAAAGAGACTGATACCCAGCTTGCTACAACCTTCTTTTCAGAAGTTGTAGACAAGGTCTCCCCTCAGCCTCCTCCAGGCTAAACGACCTCAGTTCCCTTAGCTGCTCCTTATAAGACTTGTTCTCTAGGCCCTTTACCAGCTTTGTTGCCCTTCTTTGGATTTACTCCAGCATCTAAATATAGTAGCTGTATTTGGTAGGGACTGAAAAGCATGTGTGAGGAACTTAAATTTCATAAAGTACAGACCAGCAGCCCTCTAAAAAGTAAATCTCTTAAGAAGGTTAAGATACTGAGGAATCGGTTTCAGCACTCAAGCTTGAAGATTAAATTTAAGGGTACACATTTTGAAGGCAAAATTCCTCATTGTGGTTCTAGTCACTATTGAAGAGAAGTGTAGGAATAATAGATAAAGCAGGGAGGCAAGTTTCTTCCATTCTTTTAGATAACTCACTTATGCTGGTGATAATCTAATGCTCAGTGAAATCTGGGAACTCTCTATGATAAAATCAGACTTTGGTGGTACTCAAGTTCCATTGTCAGCCTGAATGCAACATGAGACAGGCAGTGCTGATTTACTGGATAAATTAATCATTACGAGTGGAAGTCTTTGAGTTACGCAGGCTGGATGTTCATTCCTGTTTTGCTGATGGAATGAAACAAAGAAATGTGATCATCAACATCTGACCTAGTGATTGAAGAGTTGCCAAAACTAATTCTGGTCATTCTAAATCTGTGGGCAAAATTAATCTTCTCCTTGTAGTTTTTATGTCAGTTTCCTGAGCAGTTAAGAAAGGTTCATAGAATGATTTTAGTTAGTGAGGAGAAGGAATCTTCTTGGTATCATGCAATTATTTCTGTCTCAAAGGAAAAATGGTTAAAAATAACAAAGAAGAATTAACAGCATGTAATCTAAGGCCCAAAAATATACATATATAAATGTAGACAATGACTTCTTGTTTGCTTGTCTTCTGGAATATGATGCTGTTACTCTCTTTTGTCACTTGTTTATCCAGAAATGTATCGAGACCGTGTTTTGCATTTGTGACTTTTAAGATTTCTGTACTTAATTCATTACTGCCATGGAGGAAGTTGACTACCCTCAAGATGTATTTGTGTGTTTTCTTTCCTTATGGATGACTGAAATTCAGTATGTTATTCATATACAGACAGCACAAGAAATGGATAGACATAGCTAAGCAAATTCAGTAATTCTGGACACATCCTCAGGGCTTAAACAACACAGACTACAGACTTGTGACGCTTATTGTGGTCAAGGTGCCTATTAGTCTCTCAACTGAGGCTTTCCCCGAGGAAATATTGAAGATTATAGGACCAAAATTCCAATATAATTAAAGAATTTGTTGTGACCTCTCTTCTGTATTTATGTATGTACTTAAGACTATTGTTTTCTCAGACATTGTCTAGGAATCTCTTGATTAACCTCTATGGGCTCAGGCCTGCCTGAATGTATCTGTCATAACTTGTATACAAATTCCAAACCTAGTTTTGTAGAGCAATAAGTTCTCTCTAAAAAAAACCCCCAACCAGCCAAACAAGTAGAAAACCTCCACACATACGTTAATACGTAATGTGTTGGTCCCCTTGAGTTAGATAACTATGCCCAGTAGAAACTGGATTAGGCCCCATGTGTCCTAATGGGTACATGAAAAAAACAAGCAGCTCAAGGCAGTTATGATGTTGTGCAGTTATATGTAACTATTGCAAGCTTAACATGCACATTTACCAGTTTTGACTCTAAACTCTTAATTTCAGTTTACTGTGGGCTTCTAATAGCATTTCCTTTTCAAAACAATAGTAGCATGGTTGTACATCAACTTCAGTGAGAGGTCTGTGGTGTATGTCATGGGTAAGGGAAGAAGCCTGCTTGGGGTGATAATTTGTCAGATAGACATGTGAATTATTATTCTGCATTTTGTAGAAGAAAATAAAATGTCAAAAGGTTTAAATCAATTACTTGAAAAAATTGCTTATTGTCATCAGAGTCTCGCTTGAATCTGCTAAAACCTGATTTCTGAGACCTATAGCTGTTACTGAAGTGAGGAAAAAAACCCTATTGCCTGAACACTTCTCAGAATCAAGCCAAAACTTCTTGCAGTCAACTAATACCTGTCTGGAAATGCTGACCAAGCTGACTTGCCAGGCATACAGCTTCAAGGATTGCATCTTCAGTGGTGTTTGAGTCAAGAGTGCAAAATTCAATCCTCCTTACAAACTTTCATTTACCTCACAGAGTGATTTTGGTCCACATGAACTGGATGTCAGGACTTCAGGTTTCACTCTACAGATCAGCTAATACTGGTCTCCAGCACTTGCTAAGGCTAAAGGCAATGTGGCAGGTAGTCCTCCTGCACTGAAGGCTAGGTCAACTGCACTACGCATACAGAGTTAGTTAGCTAGAGAAAGGGCCCTATTTCATTCCTTGTATCAGGGATCAAACCAGGGGCATGCAGTAACAACTTGCCAAGAATAAAAAAAGGAAATTTCTGGGAAAAAAAGTGAAAAAAAAAGTTTCTCACAGTATTGTCTTCCTCCCCATAAGGTTTTCAGTTTATAATTGTCACTTCTGTTCCTAGTGAAAATAACCAATGCCACAAAGAAACAACAACAAAAGATAGATCTGTAGCAGTAATTCTCTTTTTAGCATTTAACACTTTGATAAATACAGTAACTGAATTCATGACTACCATTTACCAGATACTTTAACATCCTATTATTTTTCTTTTTCTATAGGTGATATATGCCCTGAACACTAAGAATGATGAGCATGAGGCTAGTATACAGTCTCTGAGAGAGGCTCATGAAGAAGAAATTCAGCACATTCTTGCTGAGACAAGGGAAATGATTCTCCAGTGCAAAAGCAAAGTTGAAGAAGAACAGTTGCTGAGAAAACGAATTCAGGCCCTTGAAACTGAAGTAGAACAACATAAGAGACTAAAGGAAGAAGCCTTGGCAGAGTTAGCATTGTGCAAGAAGCAGGTGGAAGAGTGGGAGCCGAGAACAAAAGCGAAACAAGCACAGACAGTCCTTTCTACAGACACAGTAGATACCAATGCAGACTTTGAAAACAAACTTCTACATTTAAATCAGAAATCTGATGGACTGCTAAATGAATGCAAAGCATTTAGGAGAGCAAATTTAGATAAAAAAGTAATCTTAGATGAAAAATGTAGTGTGGAAGGACAAGCCATAATAAGTGAAATGGAAAACCTGAGGAGTGGGAACCAGAAGCCAATTGAAGAATATATTCAGAAAACAAGCAAACTGCAAGCCTCTTATGAGAGAGGAAAAGAGGATTTGAAAAATTCTATGCAGCAATCTCTGATAGAAACAAAGGAGAATCGTCAGCAAAGAGAAATGGAACAAAGGAAGAGCTCAGAGGCTGAGGAAGGTTTCTTGCTGCAGCAGGTAAAGAAGCTGGAGGCAGACCTAGAGGAAAAAAGCCAGAAGATAAATGAGAGGAAAAAGCATTCCCAGAAGCTGAAGGAGAGAATACAGGTAGAGTAGGAAACTGCAAACCCTATCTCTGCCTATAAAAGTGCAAATCATCCATTTCAAAATTTGGGGTAGGAGGGGTCTTTTAACTATCTTATTGAGTCAAATGCTTTTTAAGCACTAAAGCAATTTTAGAGGCTTAGGGGAGAAATAGGAGGGATATAGTGCTGAGAGTTTTAAAGAAATAGTTCAGATGATTAGTAACTCATTAGAAAAACTCTTTGAACACCAGACTTTGTATTCCCTTAGGGAGCAGTGAGGTAAAATTTGTCTGTTGACTGAACAGAGCTTTACCTTTCCAGACCAGCAGTGTGAAGAGAACAGCAAGCAGGCTCTAATGCTAGCAATGAGTATTTCCAGAATACATTCTTCTATTCCCTTGTGGTTGCCAACAGCTCAGTGCATGGATATGAACAGTTAGGTAAGAGACCTGAGCTGGCAGGTTAAGAGACAAGTGCTTTGTATTGTATGTTTCTTGCAACAGGGGCTTGTACCATGGACATTTAATGAAGTGTCTGTTACACTGTGAAGTTTTGTGTGCTGAGCCAGCAGACTTTCACCATTAGTTCTCACCTCACCCTTGGCCTGTCTACCCTAGCTGGTGTGTATCTCTTCAATTTGCAGCAAGCTCTGCAGCCCCTTTCTGCTTAGTTGCATCATGTGTAAGATGCCGTTTCAGAGGCTGGCAATCTGCCAACCAGCTGCTTTTGGTACATAAGGTCAGGGTGTAAGAGAGACACTGATGAACTGCGCTAAAGCTGAAGCACCCACCCAGTTCCACTTTCTTCTAATACGATTGGTCCTTCCCATCACATAAACTCACCTAACAGACCTGTTCCCAGGCCTATAACAGCAATCTTGCATATTAGATATGAAAACACCTTGAAGGTCTAGATTTAGAGTATTTCAGAATAATAATAATTGTTTTGTGATGGGACAGAGGATTTATCTCCTTTAGAGTCAGAAAACTCCAGAATCCTGTAGAGAGCAGGGTCACCACAGTCAGCAGTGTTTCTGCAAGACAACTCTGACTCTTTTCACCATCTGCCCTCACATCTTGCTTGTCAGTATCATTTTGCTGATGGTGCAAAGTTCTGGTCCTCTTTGAGGATCTTCTTTGAGGGAGTTCAGCCTTCAACACAGTTGCTGCCTTTTTATTTCACAAGGTCAGAGGGTGAATTGAAATGTCTTCCCCAACATTATTCAACCTCTATTCTCTCAGTGTTTAGATCTGTAGCAGAACATCCTCTATCTTCTGCAGAAAAGTGGAGGAGATATAATGAATGGCAGAGGTGCAGATAAGCAATTTTTTTTTTAAATTTAGTCAGGGAAATGCATAATATCTGTTTCAATATGGAAAAGTGTCTTGGCTCTGTAGAAGAGAGAAAGTAAGATCTTGTGGGTACTTGAAGTAACATTCAGGAGAAATGAAGAATGGAGACATGAAAATTTATGTATGTGGTTTACTGTTCTGATTTATCATGTAAGAAATGCAATCTTTTAGGAATAAATAATGTAAAATGGGATAGGAACTGGAAATAGGAAGGTGGTGTCATTAGCAATTTAATTTCTAAATTCAGTATGGGATGGATAAAACCAAAATATTTTCTGAAGTATATATGCTCCACTTGTACATTTCAGAACCCCTCTTAAGTCTATGGAATGAGTCTGATTTACATACCACTGGAGCATACTGCTGTGAATCTTTAAAGAGATAGCCTCAGACTAGGATAAATCCGGAAGAAGGAAAACAGACACAGTGTTATTTTCTGTTTCTTCCCAGTTTAAATAAAAAAGTATAAGTTTCTTCTTTCTAAATTGGCTATTTCTGATGCCACCATTAAATAATACATGTTTTTCAGACAATGTGGACAATGGCAGACTGGGAAACAGAAACATTTCTTTAATCAGGACTACATCTGATCATTAGTAAACATTAGCAAGAAAAGCTATTGTGGGGCTTGAAAGATAAAAGGGTTGATGTGTAAGCAAGGTGAATTTTCTGTTTTCTCCTTGGTTTATGCCAAGAGTTTGAGACCTTTAGATGAAAGGCATCATCACATTAGTGCACATTTATTATTATTACTATGGAAGAGAGAATACAAAGGATGACAAGTCATTGAGTCTGATGTGTTCTATTTTTGGAAGAATTTTGTCATGTCAGAGATAAAATGAACAAGCTTAACCTTTAAGTTTTCATCTACAGAGACTGTTAAATACAAGTCAGTTTTAACCCATGAGGTTTCACTCAACATTCATATAGGAACAAATGGCAATTTTGTCTGAGTGAATATTAGACATCTGGAAACTGAGGCTAGAATCTCCAGAAATAGAACATTAACTATGGTTCAAATTTTTGCCCTTAGTTATGGACAGACAATTCCCAGCAAAGTCTGTAGGAGCTGATTTTTTTGGTTTCAGGCACCTGTATTATGGATTAGGTTACAAACTACTGTACTTCAGCAACTGGGGAAAAAATCAAACTAATATTCATTGACTTTTAGCATAAGTTGTAAAATTAATAGAAGAGTGTCCTGTTCCAAGCTGAGGATCTTCTAGATGGTAACGCTCAATGAGTATTCACTTCACAATGATGCCTACTGTGGCTGAGGGAATGTCTCCATATTACAAATATTCTGGCAGCAGAGACAGTTTAAGGGTATGGAAGAGCAAAAAAATGCATTTAAACTATCTCTGTAGGTGAAAAATTTACATCATGGAACTACACTAAGACAGAAAATGACCATTTATTTCAGATGACAAAAAAAGAACATATGTAATAAACATAGATGTAATGTCATGCATATTTTAGGATTTGAAAGAGTAGCTTAAGGGAACACAACAAGAAATTCTGAGATCAAAAGGTATAGTGAAAAAAATGGAGGAAGATCTAAGTGTAGTCAAAGAGGGAAATACACTTCAAGAGAAGGAAATCCTGCAAAAATCAGGTAAGATGCTCATTAATATCATTCTGAAGTATTTCCCTTATTAGTAGTCACTCACATTGGAAAGTCCGCAAGTTATTTGTGCTATTTGAAATGTAAATTTTGATACCACAGAGGATATGGAAACTATGGTGAATTCCCAAAGCAAAGCTGTTTAAATGAAGTGGATGAACTGAAACATCAAATAACACAGCTGCAGCAAATGACTTGTACCAAACGGAGCCAGAACAAGAGTGGCTCTGAAGATGTGCAAGAGCTTAAATGGGTGGTTTGCTCTCAACTAATCAAAGGCATGGCGTGCCAAAAGTACTGAAATCAATGTAATTTTTCTTGTAAGCCTAATGGCTTTTGAGTTATTCTGCAGCAGTCAATCCTGTAAGATTCCCGAGATCTATGACCTCATCCAGTGGAACACTGACTCGTGCATAACCTGAAACTCATGAGTTGTTGGAATGACAGCAGGGAAACTATCGACATCCTTAAGCTAGACCAGAGCAGAATGTTCACTTCTTCTGTAACCAAAACCTTAAAGAGAACAAGGTCCAAGGCAGACTTACTCTCTTGAGGTCAAGTTGGAATACTTGACCTTGAAGAAGCTTCCCTGAGGAAGCCTGCATGTGGGAACAGCTGGCGATCGATCATCGACAGAAAATCAAGACATAATTGCTTTGGTAAGCAAGAAGCCATGGGATCAGTGAGCAGCTGCAGAAGACACGGGAGAAAGAAAACCGCCAGTTAAAAATAGCAGACAAGCGCTGGGAAAAACAGGGAGTAGAGGCTGAACTGATAAGATAATGGGAAGTTACTGCTTTAGTGGAAAATCACTGCTTAAGAGACAGAGATTATATAAGGCTTGCTGTGGCACTAAATAAAGGTCTGCGTTATCACTTTCATAAAGTGCGTGCAGTCCGTCATTATCGTTCTCCAACACCTGCATGGTTGGAAATGAGTCACATACCCAAACTCAAACCAGAACAGCAAAAAACCCCATCCCTAGACTGCAGAAGAGGCATACAGCCCTGAATGGAGTGTATCCACCTAAATAGCGTGTTTCCCACAAAATAGGCTACTGCGACCCCAGAATTCTACCCTGGTTTTGTCATATTATATAGCTAGTGTGTTTTTATAGACTATGGAAACTGTAGCTCTTTAAAAAGAGGGTATGAATAAAAGACACAGAGAACTCATTCTATAAAGGAAGTATCAGTCACATAAGGAAAAGTTCTGTCTGAAGGAATAGCTATTAAAAGGGCTAGAAGATCTTGTAATGAAGCATGCAAAGGAAATGAAATGAAGCCAGCGTAAAAAATCATGGAAGCTCAAAGGAAAAAAAATGCAGAAGCTAGGAATGCTCTTCTATTTATAGATGCTCTAATTCATCTGGTTTTAATCTTATTGGTCACCGTGACATCATTTGAATTATCCTCACTGGAGGCACTTTGAATTAATATAAAATGCAAGGATTTTCTCGCTATGGTCTTAACTGGAAAAAAAAAAGGTAAAAAAAAAAAGTCAAGCTGATGTATTTCTGTGAAAAGCTCCATGGGCAGGAAGGTGAATTTATCCTTGATGTGATAAACTGCCTTCTTAGCAATGCTTATCCTTGTGTGCTCTGCATCTGACAGTTGGAGTTTTTAATACAAGATCCCTACTGAAGAAAAATGTATTGTAGGTGTATTCCAATTGCCATGGATTGCTGCTGTGAAATACTCAAATTGATTTAATCAAAATTTTTCATTGTTTAGGCAGAGGATCTAATTCTGGAGAGTGTTGGTAAATGTATTCAGAGGGCAGGTGTTATCAATGCAATGACAACTAGTTACACATGCACGCATATATATGTCCTCATTTCACTCTAGTCAGAAAGAATGTTCATCTTCTCATGGATCCAGACAGGATACCTGAGCAATACCTTTTCTCAATGGGTTTTAAGTGGCTGAGCTGTAATTTTTGTTGTCAGTATGCATTAGCAATGATTGGCTGAAGAGGTTCTTCAAAGAATTTCACTTTCATGAGGACTGCTGTCTGTGGCTGAATCCTTTAGCTTCAGGAAATGTGCAGTCTGCAATGTTTCTGTGCAGTAGGAACCTAAATATGAGCTGAAATACATTCAAATGGAGGAAAACCTTGACTCACGTGTTTAGTTTTAAGCACATGCTTTAATGCTTAGAGAAGCTTACAACTCACTGCGTGCCCAAGTGGTTTGCCAAATTTGAGCAAAAACTAAGGAGGAGTTTAGTTTCTGTCTCCTAATGTACTTGTGTGTTTGTCAGGCATCTTCTAGACAGAAAAAAATTTGGTTAGAGCAGTTTGTAGAATTGGACAATCAGGCTACTCATCATGTGTTCTTTAGACCCTTCATGGTGCTAAAAATGTATTTCTACCTATTTTTCCCAGTTTCAATGCTGCTGTACCTTTCTGAGTTCAATATTTACTTGAGAATAATCAAATCACTTGCTGACAAGTTGTGAAGTCACCGAAAGCATGCAGCTTCTATCACTAAATGCTGAGCTTCATAGTACCTTCTAGATTTTGAACACTAGGAATTGTGTTACATGCTCATCAGAATAATTCATTTCTGCCCATGAAACTGCTGAAGTTTATACATTTATGCAATCACAGGTCTCCAAAAGGAACCTAAGTAACTTATTTTACCTCATTGTGAAAGTGCTCACTTTTGATCAGTACCTAAAGATGTAGTTCTTCAAAGTACACAGTTACACTGTCAAGTATAAGCCATATGAAAAGGACTTTGCCTTTTATATAGGGTATTCTTTTATGTGAGTAAGTTTGTACAGATAATGTGATGCCAGGCTGAAGCTATTCATGTGAGTCAGATCAAACTTAAATATCAAACACTTTATACTTCAGTTAAAAAGGCATAATAATAGGCATTTATTGCTTACAGGAAATAAATATTATTGCTTATAACCATCTCATTTTAGAGAGTCATGTTAATTAAATCAGAAAAATCTTGAGTTAGTAAAACTTAAATAAAATTACAATATGTTTCATTACTAATGCTATTTATGTCCTCTGATGCAATTAAGGCCTGTAAGAGCTGTTTGAGAAGTATTATATATATTTTCCAGATATAAAAATTAAGATATAGAGAAGGAACTCAGTAGGCAGGATTGCAGTGGGAATGCTACCAACACCTGATCTTCAGATTTTAATCAGAAAGACCATTATAGGCTCTCCTTTTCATACAGGCAAAACTAAAGCTAATTTCTCCTTTGCAATATTCATGTCTCTGTGTTGGATTCCTTCCTTCAGTTGCTACCTAACAGTTGTCCTGTTTTTGAACTGCGAAATGCTAATGTATTCTCTGTTATTTAATTATGAGTTGCAAGGAATACATCACTATTGCTGGTGCTTCTGTTTCCTAATATCATGCCATCCTCCCAATGATTACCAATTTCTTAGTTTTTAGGTACTTTTTCCGTTATCTTGAATCCTTAAGTCATTGTGCTATAAAAATGGGTGGGGTGGGCTGCAAGAAGGGGCTGTACAGGATGGGGGTGGTGTTAAACTGCTTATTTTTCCTCTGTTTCCTCCATTTGTGGTGTCCAAAAATATGGTAGAATATTTTTCTGAGTCAGCAAATTGTCACAAATAGGGAGAGCAAGCACACTAATAAGCTTGTAATATGTATCACTTCAGGACATTTCTAGAAGTTGCACATTCAGTCTTTCTACAACAAATGATTGCTCACATTTGCTACAAACGATTCCTACAAGCTCCTGGTCACTGTCTTCCAGGTGGTATTATCATTGATATTTCAAAAAATATTTCCAGCAAAAAGGCAATAATATAGTCTTCAATTATTTAAATTTTATTTTATTTTTGCTTCCTCAGTCAGATTTTCTTTATGGATGCTCTAAGATAGTGCTTCCTTTGATTCCGTTTTCTACTAATTGCCCATTAGTGAGTTGTCTGGTTATTTATATGGTCAATGTATATTTATGTTTTTTCAGATCATGTGTGTGACTCTTGCATACTAAATTATTTTTGAACACTAACCACTCAAGGCAGAACAGTCTGACTCTTCATGCTGTACAGTCTTCTACCTCAGGGAAGCTTTCAGCAGAAGATTAGGATTATGTGAGCTGTATTGTCTAACTCTAGTGTTAGAAAGAACTAAACCAAACTGTTACTAATTCTTTGAATAACACATGAGAGATATTAAAAGACAGTAGCATGTGTTATTGTGTAAGCAGTAGCATGTATTACTGTGTAAACTGCTGTATTATCTAGGTCAATGCAGAAGAAATGTTCTTTCTTTTTTCATGCTGCATGTTTTGTCCCAGCTATTGCATACTCCTTTTTTTTTCATTTTTTTCTTTTTTTTTTTTTTTTTTTAATTCTAGGAGCTCCAGACACAGCTAGAGGAAATTAAAAGAAAATCTGAGTGTGAACTAAAGCAGCTAGAGAAAGAGAAAGAAGTCCTAACTGGGAAACTTCAAAACTCTTCACTTGAGGTAAACTGGGTGTAAATGTAACCCAGTAATAAAAGGGCCCTTCATTTTTCCTCTCACCTGAGAGATTCTTGAATAGATCTTAATTGTATTTGCTGTGACTGTAATTCAAGAAAATGTGCAAGGACTTTAGAAAGAAATATTACTGCTTCTGAATGTCTATGAATGTGGCGATCTATCATCGTCAGAAAATCGAGACATAATTGCTTTGGTAAGCAAGAAGCCGTGGGATCAGTGAGCAGCTGCAGAAGACACGGGAGAAGGAAAAACCACAAGTTAGAAACCGCTGCTAAGGACTGCAAATACTTGTTACAGGCATGTGTTGGGAAAAAAGGGAGTAAGGCTGCACTGGTAAGATAATGGGAAGTAACTGCTTTAGTGGAAAATTACTGCTACAGGGACAGAGGATATATAAGGCTTGCTGTGTCGCTAAATAGAGGTCTTCGATTACCACTCAGAGTCCATGAAGTTAATACGCCACAAATGGCGCCCGAACAGGGATCGGGCCTGACAGCAGCCTCAAGTGCTGATCCAGTGGCGTAGCTCCGCTGAACGGGAGACTGCTGAAAGGAAGCAGAAGCTGCGCAGCGACAATCATCTCTCCGGAGGGAAGGGAGGTGAGCAGCGGGGAAAGATGGGCGGTAATATGTCCCAGGAACAAAAGACAGTTTTAGAATTAATGAGTCAAATTCTCGCCAAACAAGGAGCAAAAAATGATGCGAATGACTTGAAACGATCGGTGATTTGGGCATCTAAAGAATGCCCTTCTATGACATCTAGTACAGTTTACAACCCCAAGACTTGGGATGCAATAGGAATTAAGTTGTGGGATGCTGCCACTCGTTATGACAGCATTGCGGCTGGTCTTTTGGGGCCATGGCGCACGCTGTTTGAAACCTTGAAAGCTCATGTAGGAAACAAAGCAGCAAAAAAAGGAAAAGCGGCTCCCACGGATCCCTCACCCCTCTGCCCTGTGACCCCCCCGACTCGATCCTTCAAGCCCTGTGAGCCTTCGGCTCTGCCTGAATACCCTGATTTATCTTCGGTATCCTGCTGGTCAAAAAAGATCCCACAACGAACTCGTACGCCCGTGGCTGGGACGGTGGGGGGTGGGAATCTTGATGATGATGAGGAGGAGGAGGATCCTTTAGATCCCGGACCGGTAGACCTGGAGAAGGAGCCAGATCTGTATCCGCTGGACCCTCGCGAAGTATGGGTCAACATTCGCAAACAGGCAGTAAAAGAGGGTGATTTGGACTTCTTAAAGGACCTCACCGTATGCCCGGTGACCTATGAAGCAAATCAGCGACCGAGGTGAGAGCCCATCAACTTTGGTATCGTAAAAGAACTACGCGGAGTCAAAGACTATGGGGTCAAATCCCCGCATGCCATGAACTTACTTAAAACAGTGTTTGAAAGTTACATATTGTGTTCTCATGATTGTAAGGTGGTAGCTCAGTTATTGTTGACGAGTACTCAATATATGATTTGGAATGGGATATGGAGAGATGCAGCAGTGCAAAAAGCGCTTGAGAATTTGGAGCGGGACAGCCAACGCTCGTGCACCCACCCTCGCCCCCCCTCTAGCTTGCACACACCGCACAACCTGCCAGGCACCCAGCCTGATTCGGGCACAGCCTCTGCCCTGATCCTGCCTGGGGATCTCGACCGCCCCCCCCCACCTCGCCTTCCCACCGCTGGGTTTTTTCCCCCCCTGCACTTGGCATTGAAGATCGGAGCACCACCCGCTGCAGCTGCCCCCCCATCCTTGGCCGGTGGGCAGTGTGCCTCTGTGTGCTTGGTACGCTGTTTTTCCAGTGCTGCACACCAAGCGGCCTTTCTCAGGAGAAGTGATAGTGTGGGGATAGCGAACTAATTGCAACAAAGTGGATTCTCCCATGATGAGCTCATAATCACCAGCCTTGTGATCAGATGCCAGAGGATGGGAAAAGGAGGGAAGTTGCCACAACAGTGAGATTTCCCAGGTTCACAAAACTCTTATCAAGGAAGAAGAGTAAAGATGAAGTCAAATGACCACCAAACAGCGACCCCAGTAGTGAAATTGGGCATGCGTGAAGTTACAGATTACGTAATTGAAAGGTGGAGTTTGGGGCAGTCCACACGTACGTACTGGCCACACGTATGTACTGGCCACACGTTATGTGAGGGGCGGCTTTAACCTTTGCCATAAAGGTAGTGCTGTTTGGGCACAGAAGCGAGGTAGCTATACGGCAAGAAAGGACCACACTTGCCTCCGTGGGGATGCCCACCAAGGGTCCGGTACCTAACGACGCCTCATCCCCAAAACAATCTATGCTGGGGACGCTGTGGATTTGGATATCACTTGCTGTCCTAGGGTCGGTATGTATATGAACTGAGGTAACTTTCTTCCTCCCCCCCCCCCAATTCATCAAACAGGGTGTATTGTTCTTTACCTTAATTGTATTAACAGATATGTCCCCAGCTTTATCGCTAGTGATAACACAAGTTACCAGCCATGGCCTGGTGATAGCTCCAGAAAAAATTCAGCGTAATTTGCCCTGGCAATATCTAGGGTGTCGCATCACTACCCAAAGTATTCAACCCCAGGCCGTGAAACTGGCCCCTGAGGTGACCTCCCTCAATGATTTGCAGAAGTTATTAGGGTCAATCAATTGGGTATGACCATTATTAGGATTAACACTTGAGGATCTGCACCCGTTGTTTATGTTGTTCAAAGGGGACACCTCATTGAATTACTGACTCAGCCTACGTAGCAGGAATCGTGACAAGGTTAGAAGGCGCATATTTGGAAGATGTATCACATGAGCATTTGTTTTATCTTTTACGAGAATTATTGTATTTGTTAAACTCATGCAAATTTGCCTATTTTATTGTACATGTTCGCTCTCACACGAATTTGCCCGGACCCATTGCTGAAGGCAACGCTGAAGCTGATCATTTGGCTGGAGCGATAGTGGTGCCAAATGCATTTAAACAGGCTCGACTGTCACACGCCTTTTTTCACCAGAATGCTAAAGCACTTTGCCAATATTTTGGACTGCCTTTGACGCAGGCTCGGCTGATAGTCACCGCCTGTCCTGACTGCCAACAGTTATGCCCAGCACCTACTGTTGGGGTGAACCCACGGGGTCTTGAGGTGCTGGAATTGTGGCAGACAGATGTGACGCATATTCCTGACTTTGGGTGACTCAAATATGTACATGTGTCTATCGATACCTTTTCCGGAGCCCTCTGTGCCACAGCACACACCGGAGAGAAGGCGCGGGATGTTTGTCGTCACTTGCTATATGCCTTCGCAACTTTAGGAGTACCATGAAAAATCAAAACAGACAATGGACCTGGGTGTAGTGCACAATGCACTAACAGATTTTTGCAACTTTGGGGGGTTCGACATTTTACAGGTATTCCCAATTCCCCCACAGGTCAGACAATCGTTCAACGGGCTCATGGCACTCTGAAAAATATGCTTTTAAAACAAAAAGGGGGAGCGGAAATGGACAGTATGAACCCTCATGAAAGACTGGCTAAAGCCTTATATGTACTCAATTTTTTAAATCGCTGGGATGAATCAGGGCCTCTGTTTGTTAAACATTTTATGTCCATGGAGGGAAGCCACACACAAGTGGAGGGAAAAGCTTTAGTGAAAGTGAAAAATTTGGAAACGGGACAATGGGATGGTCCATTTCCTTTAGTTACTTGGGGAAGAGGTTATGCTTGTGTTTCCACAGGTAGTGGACCACGGTGGACACCAGCACGATGCGTGTGACCATACATGTCATCATCGGATGGATCCAAATAGCTGTGAGCAGTGCTGCTTGGATCCCACCACAACCAAAGACTAACGTCTGGATAACGTTAGCAAACATGATGGGTCAAGACTCCATTTGTCTTGCAACAGCATCGCTGGAAAATCCCTTCTCCACCTGTTTAGTAGGCCACCCATTGGATGATTATTCAATTATCATCCCCTCCAATGCTGTGGGTGGTCCCTGTAGTTTGAGTCGATTAACTTTATTGACGCAAAATGCATCTATGATTTTAAATCTCCAAAGGTCACAACGGACGTCACGAAGCTTACATACATATAGTAACCAATGTGATGACTGGATTGAGTTTTAGAGTCGTGGCGAAATAATTGCTGCTTCTCTTTTTACGCTCAGGGTAGCTGCTGCCAAAGCCCTGGCGACATTAAATAAATTAGGGTGTTGGTTAGCAAAGCAGAGTAATGCTACTTCACTAGCTTTAAGTGGATTATTATTAGACACCGATTCTATTAGACATGCAATGCTTCAAAATAGAGCAGCCATAGATTTTTTGTTGTTAGCTCAAGGTCATGGATGTGAGGACTTTGAAGGAATGTGTTGTATGAACCTGCCAGACCATTCTACATCAATTCATAAAAGCATTCCGGACTTGAAGGATGGAGTTAAAAAATTACAAGTAGATGATGGGTGGAACTGGCTTGAGCATCTATTAAATAATTGGGGATTGACAGGGTGGATTAAGTCAATAATTAAAACAGCCTTAGCATGTGTTGGAATATTTTTATGTATTCTTATTTGTATACCGTGTCTTATGCAATGTGTGCAGAAACTAGTGGACAGATCACTCAAAGCAGTGTTGGTTGTAAACAAAGAAGGGGGAGATGTGGCGATCTATCATCGTCAGAAAATCGAGACATAATTGCTTTGGTAAGCAAGAAGCCGTGGGATCAGTGAGCAGTTGCAGAAGACACGGGAGAAGGAAAAACCACAAGTTAGAAACTGCTGCTAAGGACTGCAAATACTTGTAACAGGCATGTGTTGGGAAAAAAGGGAGTAAGGCTGAACTGATAAGATAATGGGAAGTAACTGCTTTAGTGGAAAATTACTGCTTCAGGGACAGAGGATATATAAGGCTTGCTGTGTCGCTAAATAGAGGTCTTCGATCACCACTCAGAGTCCGTGAAGTTAATACACCACATATGAATGCTTCAACAAAACATTTATTTTGATAAATTTCATATATCACTCTTTGAACACAAACTAAGGCTTTTTGGTGAGGCGTTTGGCTATATGAGGCTTGGACAGTGACTCTGACTGTTCGTCTGTATGCAGAGCTAAGTGAGATTAGAGTCTTCCTTATGGCTTTTGTTGACTTTCTGATTATTTTTTCGTGCGTGTGCAGACATGTGAAAGGGCCTGCTTGCTTGCTCCCTTGAGCAAGAGAATTGAATGGAAAGAAGGTTGAATACATCATTGTTTCTGTTCTGCCTGCTTGAAGGTAAGGGTGGTAACTGAGGCAGATTGAAATGGGCAATAATTTAGTATATCTTAGTAGTTTGGTATGCCTCCCTCTATGTTCTCAAGATCAAGAATGAAATAGAGAAAGCATTGTGACTCCAAAGCAGCTTTGAGGATGTCATAGCTTATGTACTGTTCCTCCCTCTGGTTACACCTAAGTCATTATGCAATCTGCAGACACAGATTAATCTGGAAATAAATACCTGAGATGTGTTAGTATTAGCTTATCCACCTGTGATGGCTGAAATGTATAGTCAGTTGCAGGCCAAGTGATGCAAATTTTCCAGATCAGTACATCTACCAAAATATTTATACAAGAAAGTGTCATTTGAAAAGCCATAACAGGTTGGATAAATAATTTTCTGCCAAAACAAAAACCGAACCCCTACAAGGCAACTATTTACCCAGGTAAACAGTTCACCTTTAAAATGTTTGACAACTGTGAATTCACATTTTCTTCTTCTCAGGTGTTCCCCTTTTGTGTTGTTCAGTTCTTTTCAGCAAATGCTGTCTGTTTTAAAATGTTAGGTACAGGGTATTTCCTTTTCTTCAGTGAAGATCATGTGAAGGCTTTTTTACTGTGAACATTTTGACACTTTTATCTCGTGGATAAGCTATAAAACAACTGCTTTAACAGAACTGAAATCAGTGTCCTAGTGAAAAGTTGTGATGATGCTCAGTGATGCATTTATTTTTCTACCCCAAGTATATCATTGTATTTGGCACCTTTTTCAGAAGAACAATGAAATGATTTACAATTTTCTGTTCAGGGAGATTATGGGTGAAAGGACATATTTTCACCCTGAGAATTTGTCATCCATTTCTTTGTTTTTTCCTGCCAATCCATGTTGTGAGTCCCCAAGCAAATACAGATATTCCCAAATATACAAAATTTCTTAAGTCTAGTTAAAGGAAAAGTAATGAGCAGGAATTAGGTAGCTCACACTGAGGAACTACTGAATTACAGATAGCCACTGTTGTTCCAAGTAGTTGTCTATACTTTCCATCACTTTGTATCTTCAGAGTGGAGCTTGCATGGGAACAGCTCCACAAAAGTTGAAGACCTAGCTCTTTCTCAGCTGGCATTTGTAGTTTCTGAGTGGTCATAATAATATCTTTTTGAGTGTTTGAAGACAGAAAAAGGACAGATAGGTTCATCAGGGGGCTAAGCAAGATGTTGGACTGCTCTCCTACCTGCCTCCCCTTTCCCACATGCTATTACTCCTTGGTGTAAGCATGTTTCAGCAATCAGGGCATGTGTTGTGGTCACTTACTGAGTAACTCCTGCTTTTTCTCCCATTCATGCTGTACTAGCTGTACTAGTTCTGAGTGTGGCATGGTCTTTTTCATTTCATTTCTGCTGTAAAACAAATTTGTACATTCTGGTATCACAGTTGAATTCAGACATTCTATCCACTTCCCAGTCTTAGAAATACAGAATATAAGTGTAGTTCTTAATGTACTTAAAGTTCTGGCTAAATCCTGGCTTTAGGTTTCATTACATGCTTCTGCAAGCACCTATTCTCTACAGGGTTTTCTATGAGAGTATTTCAGGTCAATCCAACCTGTGTTGACCTATCCAGAGTGACTTATTTGCACCTAATGCAAAACACAGGTTCTCAGAAATCGGTCATCTTTACTCTTTTCCAAATTTCCCTAAATGTACTCTTTCTACAGTAAGTCATAAAATTACTTTGCTTGAAGTCACGCATTCAGCATAGAAAAATACCTTAGCATCTAATAATGCTTCCAAAAGGGAGGAAATGCTCCCCGCGCAGCAAAATTTTGAATTTTTCATGGTACTCCATTAGTTACTTTCTAAATCAATTACTTGGCAGTATTGCCAAGGAAGTGAAGTAATTTCAACTTGCAACACTTTCCTCCTATAAATATGTGACTATTCACAGCCAAGAAACCATGATTTACTATACAACATTATGTTTCACTCAGGGCGTGATTCACATCTGGGAACCTTTGCAATGGCTCAGCCCAGAGCTTCCGCCTCAAAGGTTAGGCAGTGTGCTGTTACTAATCCAGTTCCAACCTGGATATAACTTCAGATCTAAATATAGCATCCTTGGCTGCATAAGGCATATTTTTTGTTGGGCTGACATAGCTAGAACACTATGCGAAGTAGACAGAATCATGATAAGTTAATCTCCTAAGGATGCACTTCAAAGTGGCTGTATCTCTGTGTACTAAGATTTTTTTCTGGATGAAGAAATCAGATTCGCATCTGTTTGGTCCTTTGGAAGGAAGGATGTGAGATTCTTTGTGAGTCAAATGCTAATTCATTAGGATTCATCAGTTCCTTGCCTTTGTACTACAGGATCTCTTCAATATGTGTTAAAGGGCCTATTCTAGAATTATAGAAGATACATAAAATGAAAGCGCAGGCATCCCCTTCTCATCATATATCTTTGAACAATGCTAGCACAGCAGTGCCCAAAGCCTTGATGCAGATCTTGTAGGTACCACCGAATAGCAGCAGTAATGCTATGCCTAGCGTGTTCTTACCCGTCCCTCCACTCAGGAGTTGGCATAAGTATAGGAAGGCAGTTAACTGTCAACTTAACTGAAGTAACTGTGCAATAAGCCTAAAGAAAACACTAAAAAACAACTGAGTTATTTTGTTGTAACTTCTTATACCATGTTACTATTTTGATGTAACAGCATCATAGTATGAGTGAAACTCTGTAGCATATGGGTGCCTTATTTTAACTCTCTGAAATTCTTAATTGTGGTGACACTTCTGTGATACATCAAAAGGCAGTTTTAGGTCTGACATGTCACGAAGGGCTCCGTTTCCTTGCCACTGTAGTCTTTTGGATTAGTATGTTTGTGCATCACGTCCAGATGTTCCTGTATGACTAATGAATCCACTTCTTCCCCATCAGTCCTAATAACTGGCAGCTACCCTGCCTTCCTGTCAGTAAGCTGGGATAAAAGCTAAAGCTAGAAGTTGTAAGGAACATACAGTTGATAGTTTACTGGGGGACCAACCAGCTCTAATCGCATTCCAGTTAGTCCTTACTCTCCTTCCCCCCATCATGATACTGCCAAAGCCTGAAATAAGCTACGTAGTCACACAGCAGGCAGTAGTGTGTATGTGGTACGTTGACACCTGCTTCCCGTTGCAGCCATCCATGGCACTCCCAAGGGATCTGATGTAGTTTTATCACTTGACCTTCAGCTCCTTTCCCCCTCAGATAAAACACTGAAGTGGCATTTATCACACTACCAATTCAGTTTTGTAAGGGAAAAATGGAAAGAAATGAAAAAACACTGAAGTGGCTGACTGAATCTCGCCAAGTCTTTAGAACCAATCACCTGAGTCAATGCTACCCAACATTTTAAAATACAATAGCTCTCAAAGAGCATCTTTATTTCCAAAACAAATGATGGATTCACTGAAAACAGAAAGGTCACACATTAGGAAAGGCGGGAATAAATAATACTAAGAGATAAGAATTGCTTAAGTGTAGCTATACAATGAACTTGTTAGTGCCAAAGAGAATGAAACCCAGTAAAGGTGTTACAGCACTGTTATTCTTGTCTGTTTAATGTGGAACTCCGTCTCCACTAAAACCCAGTTCTGCGCTATTAAGCCCAGGAGGTACAAAGATCCTCCTGAGCACTGCTACCTGAAAGGAGATTGTAGAGAGGTGGGGGTTGGTCTCTTCTCACATGTGACAAGTGACAGGACGAGAGGTAATGGCCTTAAGTTGCGCCAGGGGAGATCTAGGTTAGGTATCAGGAAGAACTTCTTCAGAGAGGGTTGTGAAGCATTGGAACAGGCTGCCCAGGGAGGTGGTGGAGTGCCCATCCCTGGAGGTGTTTAAGAGATGTGTAGATGTGGTGCCGAGGGACATGGTTTAGGGACCCTGGCAGTGCAGGGAGAACGGTTGGACTCGATGATCTTAAAGGTCTCTTCCAACCAGATGATTCTGTCATTCTGTGCACCTTCCAAGCCAATCTCGCAGTGAGCTCAGAGAGGTCTGCTTTATGCTCAGCCATTTACACAGCTCCTTGCAAATGTGGAGTTGGAGGGCCTGGCTCTTCCCTGTTTCCACTACTCTAAATGAGACACAGCTCCACCAGGCTCCCTGTGACTACACTGTTATAAAACTTAGGCAACTTAAAGAAGAGTTCAGTCTAAATGCTGTCTGGCCAAGTTGCCACCCATGATGGAAGATGCAACACCACAAGGTGGAGAGTCTTCCCTTCAGACTGAAGACTGATTCATCCTCTCAGCTGGATCATGGAGGATGAAGCAACAGCCAAGACCCACAGGGCTGAAAAGAGACCCCTCTCCACAAAGACAACACCCGAGCTGAAGAGGCAGAATCATACCCAAGACAAGAGTATCCTGCACGTGCATACAGAACAAAAGCAGTCGGGGTATCTTACATTTAGAAGACCCACACTGTCCCTTGCTCAGCAACTTTAGCAATCACACTCCATTCTTCCTGCCCAAATGACAACTGGGAGTAAAAGCAGAAAGCGAAGAGAATGGGGTAAATTACAAACAAATAAGTTTTGCACCCATTCACACTAGATTATTAACTGCTTCCTCGGAGTTTCAGGTGCAGTACCCCTTCTCCAAGTTAAATAAATGGGTATGCATTGCTTCTGTACTGCCATTTTGCTTCAGAAATGTTCTTTTATAAGTGCTTTTGAACTGGGGAAACCGGATCTACAATGAGATAATTCACTATCAGTCGGATCTCACCAGAAGAGGCTCTTCTGTAAACAAGCACTGCCTGGGTGAATAAAATCAAACTCCTGCCAGCTGAAAGCTTAGTCTTTGACGGAGCTCTGATGGCAGTTTTAATCACAGCTGGAATCTTTGGAGACCTTTTACTTCAACTAAGAGGCATAGGCCCTTCTACGTGAGTGTAACTGAGTGTGATGTCTTTTCACAACTCAGAAACAGTCTCATAATCTGCAGATTTCTCTGTAGTTTCTTACAAAGAAATAATTGGTCTAAATTACCACAAGAAATCAGAGTGCCACCTCTAATTCACCATTAAGTTTATGAGTCTTATTTAGAGATAGTTGAAGATGTCAGAAAACGAATGTTTCAGTATTTTCCTTACTTTCAGACCAGTGTAGTTTACTAAGAATAGATGAACTATAAACACTGTGATTTATCACAAATCTATATTGTGGAGTGGGGTTTCTTACCCATGAAAAGTATTCTGAACACAACCATCATCACACGGTTTTCACTTTTGTCTTAAAAAAAAGGGCAAGTTTGGGTGAAGTCAATACTGAATGACTGCTGGCAGCCCTGGGAAAGTGAGTCAAACCGTTATGTTTCAAGGATTATAATGACATATTGAAGTACTCCTTAACAGATTGACTCCTGAGATTTACAGAGGAGTTTCCATGCCACAGCACATGATTTTCGTCCACTCTGACTCTGACTCTGAGAGAAAGCGAGCATTGAGCATTTCTATCTTGTTACTTCACAGGTCTATAACCAACCAAGGGACTCCAATTTGCCAGGATTAAAACCTTATTGACTTGAAGGTATCTCTATCCCAGTTCCTGGGTCAGAGCACCCAGAATTCCCACGAAACACGTGTGGCACCCAGTCACCGCAGCTCTCATGGCTGTAACGAGGTAGGTGGGCAATCATGCTGACATTGAGACATCTGACCTGATCCTGGGATGGATTTTCCTACCAAAACAACCTTCTCACATTAAAGATGGAATATGACAAAAAAGCCACCCAACCCCAAAATTCATATCAGCTTCTCTAGTGGCTTGTTTTATAATTCACGTTACTGATGTTCTAACAGATCAAATGTTACTGATATCAAAAAGCTTTACAAAAGAGAATCTAGTTACCCTGCTGCTTAAGTCTGGAGGCTATTTACAGGCTTTTATAATTTCAGAAGAGGCATCTTTTTAGAGAGGAGAGGCTTTTCTCGTAAAAGTATAAACATAAAGCCATTAAAGTAAGTGTCGGGTCTCTTGATGGGACTAGACAGAAAACACAAGGCCAGGAGGTGCAAAAAACTTCTTCTGAGAAGTTGTTTGGAAACATCCTACTCTCAAAGCCGTGCAGTGCAAATTGCATACGTGGCTTTGTGGGGCAGATCTCGGCTGGTTATTTTTACACACTGCTAAACACGAACACTCACACATTAGTAAATCTACTTGCAAATGCATTTTGGAAACATTTGTAATTTTTTTCCCTCTATATTTCCATGTAGAAAGGGTTTTCAGACACAAATAGTGAAAAACAACTGTGATTGTTAGCATCTGAAACTAGAAAGTGCTTAAATGATTCACATGTATTAGAAAGTGACAGTAAACAAACGGCACCTTCTACAGCCTTAGGAATGAATGTGTTTTATTTCACACCCTGTTACCGGCTTACAGGAGACTGAACGTGCACCTCAGCCAGTGCCTTGGCACGTGATACAGGCTGTGCTGCAAATGAGGAGAATGACGCTGCCTGGAGAATCAGTGCACGCTTCACTCTTCTGTTGACTTCAGTGACAGTGTCATGGTCGGAACAAAAGTGGACCAGACACGGTGACTCATTTTCCATTTAGGAGTAACCAGAAAGAAGTTTCATTCCTTTTGGATTTAAGCCCGTAGAAAATAGCCTCTCCAGTTGTTCACCCACCGAATCCTCAAAGACCTTCTGGCTTTTAGGTCAGTGGTACTAAGCCAAATTATATGATTACAACTTGCCTGATTACCTTAAACAGCAGTTCATGAGAATAATGATGATTGTCCGGGGGGGGGGGGGGGCGGGCGGAGTGGGGCAGGATGACTGTGCACACGTATTATGCACTAAAGCCTTAGAGAAGCGTCAGATTCTTCCCTGCATGACCGAATGACCAGAGAAGTCTCAGCTGAGGTACGAGAGAAGAAGTCCAAGCCACAGAAATTCATTCTCCTCGCTCAGAAGGAGCAATTAAAATGCAAAGCCCCACGTCTGTCATAGAAGCCCAGTCCCAGCACAGTCATTCAGAGACAAAAGCACTGCAGCACGCTCTGTAATTAACACCTTTGCAGCAGGTTGACCTCGGTCAGCCACAGAGGATACTCCACTGCGGAGAATAAGCAGCACAGCCAACTCCACCTGTCCCACAGAAGACATTTCCAGTAAGAGACAGTTGCGAAAACCAATGACTGTCTACTCAGATTCTGCCTAGCAATTTGTCTAATTGTCTGCGGAGCAGAGGAAATGATTTTGCCTGGTTTCTCTGAGTCATGGGGCCAACCCCTACCATCTTCTGGACCTCACCTGACCAGATGATTACACCCTGATGCTATAATCAAACCTGAGCCAGAAAAAAAGGGGCCTGTCCTCAAGATCAAGGAAGATCAAGGCTGTAGCACAAAAGGTGGGGCAAACCTGAGAGCACTTATGACAGGAAGAGCTGGCAGCAACACCTCCTGTTAAGGTCATCTTATGCTTTGTCTGACACACCTAACATGAAAGTGATGGCTGACATCTTTCTGTAACATTCTCTCCTTTTTAGAGTAAGGTATGAATCTTCTAAGACGCTAAATGTCCAAACTTGCAGCAGTCACATCTTTGACTGACTCCCCACTGACCTTGGGTGAAGTGCTCAGAAATTGAGAGAACCTGTGGGGCTGGCTCTGAAACATCTGCCCCCTCTCTCCAGCAGGAATTGACACAGCTGTGGGGAAATGAGGTCTTTGGGATCGAGGTGCAGACAAACGAGGTTTCTAGTGAAAGTGTAAAGAGAGAACACGACTTCTTGTGAATGAACAAACTGATCCAACTGCTCTGCATCTTCTGCAGCCAGAAAAGATGGTGACAGGAGTATGGTCCTTCTGAAAGAAAAGGGTATGGGCTGAATGAAGGCGTGGCGTGGCATGGGCTCTCCTCCCCCAGAGCCCAGCAGCACACCCACCACCTGCCCCGACTGCTGCTGCTGCTGCGGACGCCACGCACGTGCCCTACCCAGAACGCCACGAACGCACAACACCCACCACATCCGGGCATTCCGCCCCTGCTCCCTGGCCCCGCCCCTCCCGCCCAGCGTACGCGCAGCTGCCACTCAACAAAGGGCGAGGTGGCGCCGCGTGCCCTCTCAGTTCATTGCCCCGCCCCTTCACCTGCGCCGCGCGCTCGTCCGTGTGGTAGCGGTGGGGCGCGGCCGGCAGGCGAGGCGAGGCTGAGTCGGGCTGGGCCGGGAGAAGCGGAGCGAAGCGGGCGCCGCGTAGGGGAGAGCCCCGCGGGAAAAAGGGTGAGGCGCAGCGCAGTCTCCCGTGCCCTCCTGCCTGCCGAGCGACGCGCACGGGTGAGCGGCGGCTGCCCGCAGCCGGCAGGGCGAGTCAGGGCCTGCGCCCCCGTCGGTGTTGCGTCCTGCTCCTGGCCTGCGGCCGCTGCCTGCTAGCCGGGTGGGAAACAAATAGCGTCCCGCAGGGGACGAGCGCCCGGGGCCGTGCTGGGGCGGGGGCGGCACGGGCCCAGCGCCTGCCCGCTCGCGGCTCCCCAGCGTAACTGACGGGTCCTCGTCGGGAGGCGGGGGTGGTGCTGGCCGCCGTCCTCGCGAGAGGCCGCGGCCTGTTTGATGTGCCTGCTTCGCCGGTGTCCCCTCCTCCCTGCCCGCGCCGCGCCCCTCCCCCCCCGCCCCGGCTTCCGCGGGGCCCGAAGCGCTCAGTGTGTGCCGTGTAGCGTGGCCGTCGGCCGCCCTGCCCCCGGGCCTGGCCCCTCTGCGAGCCCGCGGCTGCCGGGAGCGGGCGGCGGCGGCGTGACCCCAGCCGCTGCTGCGGCCTCTTACCCCGCCGTGCTGCCAGCGCTGTGCAGGTTGCCGCGGTAGCATGTGGGAAGGGGTAGGGCCGGGGTCTGCCTGGGGTTTTCGAGACTGAAGTCGGAGACTCCTGTCTGCATGGAAGGGGAGGGAGGGCAAGAGAACAAATAATCCGGAGGTAGTGCCGGAATCTTTTTCTAATCCCCCGTGTCCGTGTGTTTTGAGTATGGATGGCCATTATTGACATTGCACTAAATTCTTTTACTCAATTAACCTTTAAAATTTAGATTATATTTCCCTTGCCTTCTACTTTGATGTTAGAAGTCTCATTGGCAAAACAAGAGCTGGGTAGAACTAGAAATATATGGCAGAAAACCTAACGGGCAAGATTTCTGTACGTTTTTGGACAAGTCTTTGACCTCAGTCCCAAACAGTGTCTCGTAGAACCTTGGTGAAGAAGAAAGCGTATGGCTGTTAGTCTTCAAGTGAGCTCCCGTAGCTGCTGTGGATTTAAGCTTTGTAACAAACCTAAGCTTTGGATTCAGTCCGATGGAACTAAAACGAACAAATTTTTCCCCATATTGATAGTCCTGTTTCTTTGGTGAGCTCTGTCTTCAAAATGAAGCAACTGCTGTTTGCCTCTGGTAGTCAGCTCCAGTGTAATAGAGATGGGAGCAGGGAATCATCTCTCTAGAGATCACGGTACGGGTGACAATTCTCTTTCAGTTTCCTTAGCTGCAAAATAAGAATAAAGATAACTAGAGTGTTTGTTGGTGAGACTGTTAGATGTAGAAGGAGTAAGTATTCCTGAAAAGACTACAAATAAAGTAGTTACATTATTGAGGGTGACAGAGGAATCCTATGTAAGCTGTCCTAAGTGTCTGGGCACTATCTAGTCTCGAATGAAGAAAAAAGACTGCAAAATCTTGTACTATAAACTGCTGTGAAACAGGCCAATCAGAGTTAAAATCTCAGGTGAGCTGTAGATTCTGACTTACTTTGCAACCTCTTGTTTTTAATAGCTTCTGAGGTGACGCTCGATGTCTCGTGTTAATCGTACTGCAATCTGTTACTGCTCCTTACATCAACAACACCCTGCAAACCCTAACAGTCTGAGAAACATCTAATGGAGTGGAATGTGCTGTTGTTTACCAAAAACTAAACATTGATCCAAGCTCTTAACGTGAAATCATGATGAAAACCTAAGAGGTTTCAGCTTAAGACGTGAGAATGAGAGGTGCGGTGAGGTGAAATTCTAATTGGCGTAGTTACAGCTCTTCATGTAAAACTGAAGGTGGTGGTTCAGGCTGATTGCTGTGAATACCTGGTTCAGACTTGGTTACATAGGTGCCGGAAGGTGGGTGGCATTTAGTTTGTTTGTTGGCGTATAAAGCTTTGTATTTGACTATTTAGAGGCATCTCTAGTAGAAACTGTAGTTTTCCAAAAGTCCTATGTGATCAAGAAATGTGTTGGAGTAACAGAATCATGACAAATAGGATCTTTTTAGAAGTGCACTTTATTGGTATAGCTGCAATGCTCTCACAAATCTTTATTTTAGCTGAGTCACTGTTGTCATTGGCTATGGAATGTGTTCAGATAGGAAGGTTCAGCTGGAGTCTTCAGGGGAAAAAGTCATAGTATAAAGCCTGTCGACATTTGGAAAAGCCAGTCTAAATGCTATTGGAGAACAGAAGTGGATGACTCACTGTGCACCCTAAAACCCTGCACAAACTTGTGCAGATCTTTGTGTTTTCCAGTTCTTTATTCCAGTTAAAAACATTCAAAGAGGAGGTATAGCATGCTAATGATGAGAGAGATTCCCAGCTTCCTGTCATCATCTATTTGAGATAGGTGGATTTTGGTTTAGAAAATGTTTGTTTGTTTTTTAAAAACTGGGTATTTTTTACTATTTTCATTGGTTTTAGAACCGAGCAGCTTGGCAGGGGAAAAAGCCTCACAGGTGCTGCAGAAAAGGTCTTTGATTTGATCAGAAAGTGAAATACCTGAAACTAGAATAGGTTAAAGTCATTAATACCATGTACTATTCTTTCTGTTCTACTTCTTGATTTTTCAAAATATTTTGGGACAAACTCCATCTTTTCTACTTTAGTATTATGTAGCGTGCTGTGTGGGAGGATTTGTTATTTTGTGTACCATGTCCTTTTGGTATATGGTTTTCAGGCCATTATCTACTAACGAGGGTGTATTTTTAATAGAAAAATTACCCTTCTATGTACAGAGTACACGACATCTGCATTTCAGTCTGGGATCTTGGAGGGAAGTTGTGTTCACATTCCATTTGCTTTAAAGTTGTTTTCTTATTTTGCTGTGGGAACTGGATAAACTTGTGTAGTAAGACCTGAAACAGAATATTAACAAATTTTTTGGCCTGATCTGTAAATATACAGAGGTCAGGAATTCTGCGGTGACACGTGTGAATTAAAATACTATGTAAAAAGGATTTTTGGGGGGTTTCTTTGTGTGGCTAAAACTACCTAATGTAATACTGAATGCATTATTTTTCCCGGAGTTCGATTTCTGGCTGCTGAGAAATGGCTATTTTCTTTTCTGTTTTTTTTGATACCTGGGGATACGAATATCCCTGTTCCTTTGGGTATTTTACCGTGGTTCTGCCTCTGTTAAGTTTTAATGCTAATTCATGGGTATGAACATGTAGAAGAAGTGGTCTGTTGTAGTGAAGACCTGTTAATATTAAGCAATTGCTTCATATTAAGTTATGTCTGAAGGCTGAAGCTGGACACATTTTAACTGAACTAAAATGCAGTTTGTAAAAGAATCAGACTTTATTTTTGGTTTTAGTTCTCCAGCTGTTGCAATCTTTAATTGAAGTTTGGTTTTTTCCTTAAGTGATTCATGGTGGACCAAACCAAAGAATTAAGTGAAGTAGGTCATAATAATAATAATGTTTAATAATCTCTTCTAGCCTTAAATATAAATAGGTAACCATCTCGTGTGACTAAAAGCCAGCAGTAAGCTAAAATGACAGAACTTATAAGGGTTGCGCTTACAAAGTCTGTTGAAAACTTGTTTATTTTTCCATAAAACCTACAAAATATTTCTGCATTTGTAGCTTCTAGGTAGTGTAAGCACATGAACTTTTCAGAAGATTGTACGTACGGAAAACAGTCTGTACACCTGAAGTGAAACCTCACTTTTGATCTCATTTCTTGCAGAGTCTGCAGCAATCGAGGAGTCATGCTGAGTTCAAGTTCAGAAGTGCTTTCCATATGAAATCTACTGGCTCTCTAGCTGATTCTGCCCTGTTGCCATCTCAGTGGGTGAAGTGCTTTTGTGCCTGAGCCACGCAGCAGGTGTAGCTGTTCCTGGTGGTTGTCTTGTGTCAGCTTGTGGCCAAAGGTATGTCGAGACCTTTGGGTTTCTTCTTTGGGGAATGCATCAAGGAGGCAAGAATGTGTGGCCAATCTGTCACAAAAGTACTCTAAGGAAAAGCCTAGTAGGTTTTGTTTTGATTTTTGAAACTCATAGAGTTTAATAGTGATAGAAGAAAGTGTTTTATCATTCCATTCTATGAAATTCCATGGTGCATCGGTGGAAGGTCCACTTCAGTCAAAACAGTGTTTTGCTGTGGGTCATTTTCCCCTTGAATTCAGGGGGTTTTTTTGGCTGCAGTGATTTGGGAGGAAATACCTTACTGAATTCTCTCCATGGGCAGAAGATGGCTTGCCACTGGGGACAGAGGTGCAAATCCTTAACGAATTGACAAAGGCCTGAATTGAAATGCTGAGTGTCACTTGTATAATAGTAAAGAAGTAATAAAGAAATGGGGGCAAATGGCACACAAGGATGTAAACTTCTGCATCTTCTTTCAGCTTTTAAAACTATAAGGTTGCTTCAGCGTTGCTCTATTAATTTCACAGAGACCTTGCTTTCTCTGATTAAATGATCCTTTCCTCTCATTTTGAGAGAGAAAGGGGAAATTTTGCGATTACAGTACCTCTATGTGGCCTTGGTCAATCTACCTCTAGTGAAGCAATGTGAAGGTGTGAAAGCAGATAGGCCTGTAGAAAATTTCTTAATTGTTCACTGATTTAGTATTCACTAAAACAGGAAGGGGAATATTTTTGAAGCAAACTCTATAATCTACTTTCCATGGAGTTTACCTGTGTGTGAGTGTGGCCTGAAGAGCAGTGTAAGTCTCTGCTGCAATGAGTATGTTCAGTTGTTCGTTGAATGTTCATGGATGGCTTTGTTCTTTTGCATACAGATACATTCAGGTTCTCCTTGGTGATTGGACGTCATCCAGACAGCAATACAGGATGCCATCGATGAGGAGCTTGTTCAACGTGTGCAAAACGAAATAACCTGCAACTACAAACAGCAGACTAATAAACTCTCCATGGCAGAGAAGTAAGAGTATAGTTAAATAGACTAATGAATACAGTTAACTCTGCTCAAGCCTTCTTATCAGTTTATTCTAATAGTTGCAATTAAATAGCAGGCACTTTCGCTTCAGAGCTTCTGGGCTGCAATTAAGTTTCAAAACCAGTTGCCCAAAAACCATAACTAGCTAGAAGGCTTTGAAAAAAAAGCAGGGGAATTACAGTTTTCTCCTAGACAAGCACTCTTTCACATGTGCCATTGTATTATCTACTGTGGTTTTACAGTCTTCTGTACTCATGCAGCTACTGAGCAAGAAAGATTCCAAGTTTATTGGATTAAAATTGAGTAACCTCTGGAAGAAGTGGACTTGCTTACATAGGAAATAGACAATATCAGAAAATCCTGTTAACACCATAAAATAGCATCCCTGTTTTTTTCTGAGCAAAGAATGTTGGTTTGGTTTCATGTTAGAAAGAACAGTACCGCTGTTGTTTGTGTGTAATTGCAGAATAATGGGTTGGAAAGGACATCTGGAGGTCACCTACACCAGCCCCTGGCTTATAGATCCAGCCCCATGCTCAGAGATTCAGCCTGATCAGGTTGCACAGGGATTTGCCCTGTTACGTTTAGGGTATCTCCAAGGAGGGAGATGTCATAGCCTCTGTGTGAAACCTGTTCCAATAATTGACCCACTTAGAAGGTTTTTTCCTTTTTTTTGCCCTACCATCTAGTTAATATTTCCTGTGTTGCATCTTGTCTTTGTCTTTTGTCCTTTCACCACACCCCTTTGAGAAGTTTGGCTCAGTCTCCTCTGTACCTTCCAGTTAGATAGATGTAGAAAGCAGTAAGGTCTCCCCTAAGCAATCTCATTTTAAGGCTGAATAAGCCCTTTTCTCCTAGCCTCCTCTTGTAAGTTCATCACAGAAAAGGGAGGCACAGGAAGGAGAGCGCTTTTATAGTTTAACTTCAGCCAGTTTTCTCAGATACATGAACAATCCTTATGCTCTTAAATACAGTCCTTCTGAATCATGTTTTAGTTAAATACAATTTTTTCTATATATATTAGCTATGTATCTGTAGATGTATATAAATACATATACATACATACAGATCTAATGTAGATATTATATGTCTATAATATCTAATACATCTCCATAGAATGTGTGTGTGTGTGTGTATATAAATTGAAATACTTAAAATATGCGCAAAATGTAATTAAGTATGTAAAGACATCCTCCACTATGACTACTCTGTTCTCACAGTCCCCAAAGATGGCAATTCCTTGCCCTTGCTTGAAAGTAAGCCCATCCTTTACTTTTTGGTACTTAATGTAATTCTGTTGGATAATCTAAATAAAGACACAAAGCTTTACCTCTTCTTTATTCAAAACTCAGAATGCTGCTGAGAAGGAAGAAGGAAATTCTCTCTGTTCAAAATGGCTCTTGGGGCCATCCAGCTGGAAAGTACCTTTGTAGAAAAGGATTGTGGGAGTTCTGGTGGATACTGAACTGGAGCCATCTCTGTGCCCTTGTGGCAAAGATGGCTAGTGGTATTTTGGACTGCATTAGAAAACATCTGGCCAGCAGGCTGAGGGAGGTAATCCTTTCTGTCTACTCAGTGCTGGTGAGGCCACACCTGGAGTCCTCTGTGTCTGGTTCTGGGCTCTCCAGTACAAGAGAGACATGGACATACTGGGGAGAGTCCAACAAAGGACCAAGGAGATGATGAAAGGACTGGAGCGTCTGTAGCGTTAAGGAGAGGTTGAGAGAGCTGGGACTGTTCAGCTCCTTGCGAGGGGATCTTCTCAGTCTATATAAATACCTAAAGCAAGGGTGAAAAAAGGTGAAGCCAGGCTTTTTTTAGCTGTGCTCAGTGACAGCACAGGAGACAGTGGGCACAAAGTGAAATACAGGGAGTTGCCTCTGAACATCAGGAAACCCTTTTTTACTGTGAGGGTGACTGAGCACTGGCATGGTATGTAAGACTGTTCAATTGTTCTTTTTTAAGGACTTTGTGTGGTTTTATATGTTGGAATAGGGAATTGCAGGAATGTTTCTGATGAAATTCGGAGCGCTTCTGGTTTTGATCTCCTGTATTGCAGCTGTGTCTTTTGTAAGGCTGATGAGTTGTTCACAGAATATGAGTTGTAACTCTTTTCTCCAACGTAAGTTCGTAGCTTTATAAGCTTCTAATTATTAAAAAAAGTGGTAGTTGGATTGGTTTATATTTTCTGCTCTAAGTTTTCTGAAATAGTTTTATGAATAAATTACAGCAGCTTCTTTCTAGTGGCCTTGAGAGCTTATTAGTCAGGTTTAATTTTCAATATAAATTTGATTTGAAAAAGCTGTGTACAAGGAACATACCACTTTTTCTCAAGCTGCTCTAATATGACCATACCTTTGAAATGAAGTGTTGATACATTCAAGAAGTTTGAGTATAAATACAAGTATGCTAATTAAATGTGTATTCCTGTTTCTGCAAATATTTATTTGCAGTCCAGTTTCAAGTGGTATAACACCATACTTGTTTATAGACTTTTTTAAATTCTGTATGACTTGTAAAGTAACAAAATTTGACTAAAAGTACGAGGGAGGAGTTTTCAGACAAATGCAATGGTGAGCTGAAAGAAGGATTGCACCAGCACGCTGTCTGAGGGAAGTATGCATAGCAGGCAGTGCTGAGAGGTGTAGGTTATGGCCCTCTGCATGATTTCTCTTCGACTTTTATCTCATATCCCTCCCAATGTCAAGATTGGATTAAAAAATCTTGAGGTCACTGAGAAAATGTTTTGAAAAGTCATGACCAGTGGGAGCTCTGTTACCTGATGACAAAGGGAATTGTTAGGAAATGTTAGTGTGTTTCTGACTTAGCATTGTTTGTCCAGGAGGGAACTGGGAAGCTGTAGTGTTCTTAAATAGTGCAATACATAGCAAATTGGCATTGGAGGTTAACTGCAACTGTTGCTGAGGTAGAAAGTCAGAATTGCAAATTTTTTTAATGAATGTGGCATTAATCATTAATAACTACTGAAAGACAGTTAAGATGTGTAAGCCTTTACAAAAGCTGATGATGATTTTGAACTGACAAAATGGCCTGTATAGTGATTTCATTGCTGGTGCTGAGGTCACTGTATTCAAAGCAAGCTTTGAGGATATCAAGTAATGAGCCAGCTCGTTATATTTGTTTGGTTTGCTTTATCCTTTAATCAGATATTAGAAAGGTGAAATATATAGTGAATAATTAGAAATGGACGTGGAAGTACAAAATTGGTGGTAACTATTGTGTGTGGTTTGGTTTAAGTGTTAAAGGCCAAATGGCAATATTTGAGGAGATGACAGAAGATGAAGAAGAGCTTGTTGATGACCATTTGCCCACCCCAAGTAGAGGACTGTGGGCAACCAGTGAAACTGAACGTGCCTTGAAAGCTATTCTCTCCTTTGCCAAAGCTCACCAAATGGATGTCAAGCTACCTGAAGAAGGCAGCATATTTCTGGAACTCTTTGAAGCATGGAAAAAGGAATATAAGGTACAGTGAGTGAGATAGTCCATTTAATGTGATATAGACAAATTTAAACTGAATATGAACAAATCTAAGTTGTATTCCTGAAATTAGGGTTTGCCTGAACAAAGCTTTTTCACACTGCTTTTTACAGGGCTTGATTTCCAATGATTTATGTATGGCTTAAGAGTCTCTAAAAGCCATGCTGGCTACTGAGCAAATTAGTAAACAATCTGATTGCATCTATTAAGATGGTGTACAGATATAATTAAATGTGTTTTGTGTACTTAAATCAGCATGTAGCAAGAGTGAGCAAATTGACCATTTGTCCATTTTGTAATTCAGTTTACCTTCAGTCTTGTGCTAGCTACAGATGTCCTTTCACTATGGCTTTGTTTTGTGCATCTTGTTTACTGCACAATATAACCTGAAATAATTAGATTTCCTGTTGTTTGGATCAGAGAACTACTGTGGCTTTTTTTTATGCCTCCATGTGTGCCTGGGTTTCCTTGCAGTGACTTCGTACCAGTGATGGAGAAGGGGGAAGAGCTGTTGCGCACAAGGGTCTTGTCCTGTCTTACAGCTTAGGTGTAATCCAAGGGTGTTTTCTCTTGAATGCTTTTCCTTCTCGCTTTTTGTTAACATGGACTTCAGCTTCTGTGTAACATGCTTGGTGTACGCTAGTGCCAGGTTTATTGACTCTCGTATGCTTTTTCTTGTGGTCTGACATTCCTATTCCCTGAAGAGTTCTTGCCCCTGTGATCTTTCTGCCAGGCCTTCTGTTCCATGATTTTAGGAAATTGTCGCTTAACTTGCTTTTTCCTAGGAGGTTGTGAAAAAGCAAAGAGAATTCTTGCAGAAGTATGCTATCCAAGAATTTGAACGTTTGTTATTAGCTTTAGTCCACAGAAGAAGAGAAAATAACTCTGGAGAGTGATTTACTTTATCTATCTTAGATTAACTAATGGAATTCCATCTGTCTCTTGTTTTTCAGCAAACTTGGTTACTGATCACCTACTTTCCTCAAATTAGTAACTTAATCTGAAGCCACCTTAAAAAAAATTACTAGGTTATCATGTAACACAGTGCAAAACCTTTTTAAACAAAACATCTCAATCAGCATTTAGGTATCTGATAGTTCAAGTTATTCAACACCTAAAAGTTGTGCTACTCTCCAAGACAGGTCACTCGCTTATGGTGCCAAAATGCTGATTGGAGCATGAGGATTCTCATGCTTCATTATGTTCTGTCCTTGGCTTATAGCAGTTCACAGAAGGACGTAAGGTAACCTGTTCCCCAGACATTGCTATGTGTTGGAGATTTTCTGCTGCAAGAAGGGAACACAGTCTCTTCATGTCCGTTCACTTTAGGAAACAAAAGGTGGGACTTATATGCCAATGGGAATGAAAATAGTGCCATTATGATTGCATCTGTTGGGACTTGGAAATACTGATTCAGTTGTCCATACTATTATAACCTGCATTGAGCAATGTCTAAAACAAGCTTTTTTTTTTGTTGTTGTTAGCTTTAGTTTCTCCCTTAGTTTAGTTTCTTTAGTTTTGAGAGAGTAAGCAGCTTTCAGCTTATTCTCTGTCCTTACCAGGTTTAATACACAGTAATTCTGTGTTTGCAATCTAGGCATAGCTCAAAAGAAATGCTTTAGTAGTCTTTCTTGAGCTAAAAAAAAAAAAACCCAAACAACCAACTAGCACACCCCCCAGCAAGTGAGTGCTTAGAGATATCTTTGCAATTGAAAAATCAGAAATCAACGAACAGTAATTTTTGACATTTGCAAAAAGTCATAGAATTTCAATAAGATCACTGAAGATTTTTATAAAATATATAAATAGTGGAAAGCGTGGGAAGAATTAAAAGTAATTTAAAAATAATGTCTGTTTATATAGAGTATACTTCCAGTTGTACCCATTTCTTCTGCAGGAAGCCAGAATTGACTTTTTCTTGGAAGAATTGATTCTGATGTTATCTTTACCTTATCAAGACCACTCAAACTCTAACATTTCTTTAAAACATACTTCATCCTTAAGAAGGAGTATTATTAATATCATAGCTAGTTGTTTAAAATCGCTTAACTGTTCTGCCTTATTTTATTCAGCATTTGCTTAGGCTTGTAAGACATTTTGTTTCTGAACTTTTAGTTGCATTAGTTATTGTAGCTGTAGTAGTTGCAGAAGAAATGAGACAGCTGTCTGTAGTTGTTCATGAAGAGAGGCTGGAAAAGGAAGCAGGCAAGATGATCTCTGTACTGTTTGTTTTCCTTCCTAAATTGTTGTCGTGGCTGAATTACTGTAAAGAAATCTATCCCTTACTCCAAAAAGATTTTCACATTATACCTTGTATGGCAGAGTGGTATAAAGGGAATACAACTCAGTTCTGTTACATTGTTTGGGCTTTTCTTACAGTTACTTCATGAGTATTGGATGGTACTTAGGGATCACATGTCTGCTGTTGATGAACTGGCAATGGCTGCAGAACGGCTGAGAGCATGTAATCCTGATAAGCCAAAGCCAAATCCACCAGTTCTCCACCTCCTAGAACCACATGAGGTAAAGTAGATGGCAGAAAAGAAATGGGTTTTTTTGTGTGAAAGAGCCTGCCTCCTATGAAAATAAGATCCATACCTATCGATGAGGTCTCTAATATGTCTCTGTTTCCATTCTGGAATGCCTTGGTGGAGTAAAGAGTTCCTCTTATCTACATGCAGTGTATAGGCCTTTTTTAGCTTGTCATACTTGTTTTGTTTTATTTTTGTCAGCCTTCTGACTGTAAGAGTGGCATGTATCCCAAAGACTGCGATTCTTCCAGCAGCAGGTGAATGGCTCTGGGACCCTTGTCTACAAGTGCCCAATTTTCCAAGCTGGTGGAAAGTGAAGTTGACCTGATTTCTGACCCCTATTGCTACTTTCCACAAGGACCTAAAAAAAAAAAAAAAAGAGTGAAAACCTAAGAGACAAATTTTAAGTATCTTGAAGTTTCTGAACCACCTCTGAGATGCTTTCTGTTCCTGAACATAGAGAAAAAGCTGGGTTGATTGAGCATTTTAATTTTTATATCAATTTCAGGAGAGGTAGTTTGTGCTGTTTTTTTCAGTGAGATTCAGTGTTAGATAAAAGTCCTCCTTTTCTTTCTGCAGGGAAATAGATATTTAATCTGTGTATTAAAGCGATATTTAAAATGGAGCATTTTGCTTAACAAATATTTAACAAATTCTAAGACCTGCATCTATATTTGCAGCCATAAAAGAAGCACCCATTACTTCTGCCTTCATCCTTTGGGTGTTTGCCTCTTCTGCAGTATTAATAACTACACCACTACTAACTATAATTAATCTAAAAGAGTCAGCTTGATGTTTCTATCTTTGTATAGGTTAAAGGAAAAGTGAAAGCTTCTAAGAAGTATAACAAATTTAATTATTTCTTAAACATTGTTTTTGGAACCAGCAGTAGAGTCTAGAATCTGTTTGTCTTATAACAATATAAATGTTTGTGGCAGTTTGAGGAAAAAAACTGCTTGAAAGCTTTTGTTTTAAACTGAACAATTGGACTATTCCCTTCCATGCTACGATTACACATCTCATTGGTTGAGAAAGTTTGTCGTGAGTGTACTGTGCCTTTAAGAGCCGGGTACCACAGGCTCTTTCGCGGCTTTTTGGGGCTTTTTGGGTCTTTTCGCTCTCCGGACACTTCCGGCTTTGCGCTGCGAGAGGCGCCGCGGACCTTGCAGTTTCGCTCCGGGAAGAGGCTTCTCCAGACTTGCGGTTTGGCTCTGGGGACCTTACAGGCTGTCTCTCCTCGGCTTGGACCCTGCCCGCCGCCTGGGAGATCCGCGCCCGGAGGCTGTCTCTGAGTGGAGCGAAGCTGTGTGCTGGGGAAGCCCCCCGCCGCTGCGCCGCTTGGGACAGACTGCTCGCGCTGCCTGGAGACCTGCACCTGGAGGCTGCCTTTCCTCTGCCGCCAGCGCTGACGCTTCTTGCTGCTTTGCTTCCTTTAATTCGCACGACCAGAATGGTAGGAACAGTGCTTTGCACGTTGGAGCCCCGCGTTCGTAACAGCCGCGGTTTTCCTTTGTTTACTCCACGAAAGCACACACATGGCAACGCCATTTTGGACTCCACGTGGTACTGTCCCCCTTTCTCTCTTTTCTCACGTTTAACCCTCGCCTTTCCATCCTGTACAAACCCTCAGATTTTGCATTGGTTTTTCCCTGCATATTATATATTTTGTTCTAGTCTTAATAAAGTTTGTTTCAGTTTTCCAAACGTTCAGAGGTCTCACAAAATCTTTCTTTTCCTTTTCGTATCTCTGTTTTTTAACCCTTTTCTCTCCCGGAGGAGAGGGGTTCAGGGATAGGAAAGGGCATGTCTCCGTAATTGGCTTGCCTCAGCCAACCAGCGACAATGATAAATTGAAAAAGATTGGAAAGAAACTTCTAAAAAATTATTTTAAATTGGGTTTGTCTCTGTGAAGAACCAACAATGCAAATAAAAAATAAAGAGTAAGTTCATGTACCTCCTGGGTCTCAGCCTGTTCACAGCACTGTGTTCTCACTGGGTACAGGAAAGGAATAGGTGATCAGTTGTGCTTGAGGAGAAGCGCATCTTAAATTTACAGCATGAGCTGCTGTTCTGTCTGTCCCCAGTAAATTACTCGGTTGAATTTTGCCCCCAAAAAAAGAATTTAAGCCTTATTGTAAAACTTAAAATTTTTAAGGTTTTTCTTTTTTTAATGTGTGTTTAATAGTCTTTCCATAGGTAGAGGAAAATGGAGTGAAGCTTTTGAATGACAAGGCAGTTGCCAAATCACAGCTTCAAAAGCAATTCGGACAACTTCTGTATCTCACTAATCTGGAGAAAGTAAGGTTTACAGTTCCTTGGTCTTTAGCAAAGTGGTGTACTCTATTTACCTAAGGGAAGAAACCTACCATTATTTTTATTTAAAACTTGCATTTTAAAGAAAATGTATTTCAATATGGCTTGAAATACGTTGAAATTCAGCCTGTTGTTCTTTGTGTTACTGCATAGCCATAAAGTTACTTATTACATTATCTACTTTGGCTTTTTGTTTAACTATACAGTTATAAAACTATGAACTAGTTTTAGATTGTTAAAACTTTCATTAAAACTAAGTGGGCCATGTTTAGTAGAAGCCTTGTAAAATTACGTATACCTGTGCGTACACTAGCTATTTTATGAAGAGCTTACTTTAAACAGAAGGGCAAGCAGGTCAGTAGGTTAAATAACTGTAAAAAAAAAACAAAACAAAACAAACAAAGCTCATGTATGTTATGTTATTTTAATCATAGTGTTCAGGTAAGTACAATCATGCTTAAAGCATAGTGAAGTGTGCTTAAGTATATTTAAGTGTTTTTACAACAATGTGTAGCTGATTGATAGAAAGGATGAGGAGGTTCTTGTTTGATGCTTGTATTTTACCCGAATTTTTCAAAGCTGTAGTACAGATGCACGTGCTATCTGAAGGGCTGCAGTATGAACAGTGCTCCTTTTATTTACTGTAAAAAACTTTTTTTTAAACTCCTTAGGGTAGACTTATTTGTTCATGAATTATGTTTTTTCATTTGCTTACACAGTTTTTTTTAAGGACTTCATCATTATACATTTTTTCTAGAAGCTTGTTTAACATGTAGGATAAATTTTTATTTTTTGAAACACAGAGTTTATATTTTTTTTTCTACTTCATAGTCTCAGGATAAAACTACTGGGGGAGTTAATCCAGAACCATGTCCAATCTGTGCACGTCAACTGGGAAAACAGGTAAGGTATATAGTCAGTAGGTTTTGTTTTTAGAACATCTTTACCGAGATCCGAGTCAGTTGTGTGTCGAATTTTCAACATCTGATTTTAAATGAACATTGTTCTGAAACAGAGGAAATAAGCCCTTTACTGTGATGTACCTACCAGCCTCCCCTGAAATAACAGCTTGCTTAGATGCCAGCACCTCTGCTGCCTTTAGCTGTTAACATCAGTGCTTAGGTGTTTTGATAAAAGTCCACAAATGTGCATTGCTGATTGTTGTATAACTCTGAAGTTTTGTTTTCATACTTTTGTCAGAAACATTTATTTGCCATTTATAAGCTAACAGTGTGAAGAAATAGATGAACTTCTGTAGTATACTATTGTATTTTGCTATAACTGCTCTTATGGATAGTATTTTTTTTCTTCTAGACTTTAAAGAAAACAGTAGTAAATCCCAATAGAGGAAAGACTGGCAGTCTGGATTCTTTTCCCCACCACTTACCTGCTGAACAGCAGGAATTGAAATTGAAGTGAGATTTAATCAAAACTGATATATATCATAAAGCCACAGTTTATACTTTACTTACCACACATTAGGTAAAAACATGTCAGCACTCTTGTACAGTCAAGCTAAATTGGCTCTTTCTTTTTTTGTTAGGGTAGCTATTTTAAGGTGTTTTAGTTTCTTTATAGATATGTGTAAGCATGAACTGGTGTCCTGCTGTGTTTCCAAAAATCCCCTCTGCGCACTTCTTCCCAGGGTGATGGAGGTTTTTACAGAGAAGAGCCGTTTGCCCTGTAACCTGCCGTTATGCTTTATCTCTGAGCTGGAGGAGCTCACAGAAAGGGAAAATAATCTTTTCTTTACCTTTGGCCCAGACTGCCACTTTAGATGACAGTAGCCATCATGTTACAAGGAACTTTTAAAATGCTTTGCATCCTGGTTCCACATGATTGAAAGAACCTTACAAAGTCTCAAAGATCTTTTGCTTGATAATCAGTCGTTTAGTCCATTCCTGCTGCTACTTGGACCCATGAAAACTGTTTTGTTTTTCCTCTTAGAATGGCCTATATGCCAGACCAGTACAGAGCATGACACTACTTCTAGGTGCAAAACCACTGGTTAAAAAAGTGCTTCTCTGTACTGGATGGTCGTAGCTGACACACAGATGTTCTAGGCCCACAAAGAACAGTGTCTGCAATGCAATCTTCTGTTTCTAATGCATTCTGTCAAAAAAAGATTAAGGCTGTTTGTTAAAAAATCACCTTCTTAAGTCCAAAGATGATGTCTATGACTTAGCAATAAGTAAATACTGAAGTACTTTTTTTAGGTCTTTTTTAATAAAGACTGGTCTAGTGTGAATGTCTAGATGAAAGACTTTTACAGAAAGCAAATATAAACATTAGCATAATTTTTTTTAAATTATGTAAATACTTAATCTGTGTACTTAACGTAGGCATTAAGAATCATCATTCATAGATAAGAAAGAGTATAATGTCTTTCATCAAATTTATAACTGTGAAAATGCAAAAAAATAACAACAAATGGGGAGAACTTCTGTGGATCATGAGTCTTTCCCTGCTGGAAAACTTTGAAATCCACGCTTTTTAGCAGCTGACGTGCTAAAAATTATAACATTTTTCAATTTTAATCTGATGAGTTTCATGAAAATAACGTTTCAATGAAAATGTTCTTTATGAGGTATTAGTGCCCTAATTTTCTTTTTCAGGGATCCAAAACTGATCCACAACTCTGTGTGTTGGGGTTTTTTTATTCCCTGCATAGTGGGCAGTGCTGCCCTGTGGACGCTGTTTTTGTAGTGAATGTGTCGCTATCATCACAGAACAGCACAGCGTTGGCACCCGCTGGAGCTCAGTCAAACGTGCCATTTGCAGGCAGACAACATCTCAAAGAAATACCGTATGTCTTCACTGCAGAAACTGCAAATCGGGAGGATGATGTTCCTGTAAAGATATGTTGTTTGTAGGAGTTTTGTGGCCCAAAATTTCAGCAGTGTGTATTTGTTGTGTTTTGTTGCACAATGCATTTGGGCAGACAAACCTACCATGTAGTTCTGTCAGTGGGGTTGCTTTCAGAATTTGGTTTATAACAGGTGTAGTTCTTTTTCTTTTGAATTGGACATGATGTATATAGGCCTTTCTTACAGTGTAATTAATGGTTTTGCATCCTCCCCTAAGGAAGTATACATGTTTTCCTGGCAAGTAAAGCGGTTGTTGTTTGGTTTAGGGTTTGGGTTGTTTGTTTTTTCCTAACTTATCCTTTTCATAACTTTAGAGAGTTTTGGAAATAAAACATGAAAGGAAATGGTATGAAAGAGGATGTCTTTTTAACATCTACTTTTTTAATGTGCCTGAGGAAAGGCCTTGTAGATGGATTACAAAAATTGCACATCTGTTAAAGCGATAATGTCTTTGGATGTGGAGGGGACGGACAGCTTTTGCTAAGCTTTAATTGTGATTTGGTTTTTTTAAGCAACTGACACTGGGTAGAAATAAATACTGTTTGTATGCAGATAATTAGTAGCTTTTTTGTTGTGGTGTTTTTGGCTTTTTGTAGTTAAGGAGAGATGGGGTTTTTGGAGATACAGTTTTGCTATGTTTGTTTGAAATGAGTAGTTTGAGAAAGCTGCCTGTATTATAAGGCTGTTAGGAGAAGGTAAATGTGTTGAATTGAGAAGTTCTCATCATTAGCCAGAGCCAGAGAGGCTAAGTCCAGATTCTGAACTTAAGATTAATCATCTGGAATGTTTCTTGAGCTACCTGAGAAATAGAGTAGTTGTTTTGCATTTTGCATATCTGTGTAATTTTGTCTGATATACAAACCACAACTAAGAGGGGAAGAAACCTACTTTTTTACTAGGGGTGAATAAACATTTAAAACCTGAAGGGAGATTATATCTATGCTTCCTCAGGTTCGAATGAATATATTCAGTAACTTGACCCAAAGTTTGTTCAGCAATAAATCCATGCACAGTAGAGAAACTAGAAACATTTTAATCCCTTAAGATATTATTTATCAAAACCAATGCTTGTAATTGGAACCTGTTGGCCATGAATTTGTTCTTTGGAGAAAGGTTTCTCTGGCGTGGTGTTGGGGACATGGTCTTTTCTTTTCCCTGCGAGTGTATCATCAGTAATATGGTTGTGAGGCCACTTTCCTCAAGCTCATCCCCAGTTTTTTTGGTCTAGTTGTGTGATGCGAGCTTTTTCTCTGTAGTCTGGATGAGTGTTGACTCTGTGCAGCTGGATACTCTGCAAGTATTCTTTCAGGGGGGTTTGGTTTGGTTTGAAAAATCTAAAGGAAAACTCTGGGAAAACTACTCATGCTTCTTGCCTACTTGTTTGTTAAACTTGTGGGTATTTGGTTAAAGCCTCACCTGCTGGATACATATACCTAATGAAAAGGTGATTGTTGAATAAAGAGTGACTTTTGGTCTTAACACAGCTCCCTGCCTGGGCAATTTCTTTCTTGAAGCTTTCCACTTAGAATGTACAGCTCTGTTGGAGACTGGTAGCTCTATTTTCCACTGTGACTTTTATGTGTTTATTCCTTTTTAGTCTGACTTTCTGAGGAGACAAGGTCTTTTCATTGTACTACCTTAGACTTCCCCCTTAATTTAGCAGCCTATTAGATCATTGCAAACAGCTTGACAGAGTCTGCATTTCAAAGGTAATTAATTTTCTCAAATCTTACTAAAATAGCTGTACATGTCAGTGTGTCTCCTACTTAGCAAAATACTGTGGCTTGACTTTCTGATTCCTTCAAAAGATATCTGAAGGTCCAGATCTGGGAGGGGGAAACTTGATTTGTAACTTGCATGCCTTCCTAATGACAAAAGGTGATGAGCCTCACACAAGTGTGTGTGTGTTTTTTATGGACTTTCCTTGGTAGCAGAGGGTTTTCACTGGGTTGAAGGCAGTGGTGGAGGAAGAGACAGCATCCCCGTGAGTCTTTAGCAATACTGACACAGGTAGTGCATAGGTACATTTTTGCTTTGCACAGATCTGTTACAGTGTTAATCCAAAAAACTGTGGTTATTGCACTTGTGGAAAAAATAAGAGGATTCTGGACTGAAATGCAAAGGTAAAAGATTAATATTGGTAACATTTTGATTTGGATGATACAGGTATGATTATATAGATAGATATATATGACTATAAAACAGCTGGACATTCCAATCACAGTTTTCATCTGGTTAGTATAGTTAAAAGTAATAATGAAATGTGCTGACAAAGACTTCGTTGGTGTCTGTGTGAGTCTCCTTGAAACTTGTGGATATATATACTAGGATTGCTGGCCTGTACTGAAGTCAGTGCTGCCATGTTCACACTAGTTACGTCAGCCTCCCTGGACAAATGGAATTCCATTTTATGAGCAGATGCTTCCTAACTCAAATTATTAGATTTGAAGTAGTTGACAGCACGTGACATGAGGGGGAGTAAATAGTCTATATTTTTGAAGTGTTAGTTATTAGGACCTTGCTTCATATGTGGTTTTTAACAGATTATTTCCTCAGGGTTTAGAGAGGTCACCCTGTTCTTAGCAAGAAAATTTCAAATCTATTCATAAAGTACATTAAAAAAAGTAAAATAAGTAGAATAACTAAATTTCATAAATAAAACACAGAAGGAACATGTCATCTACTGTCCTGTGTAAAGGGTTGTGCTGTTTTCTTGAAGTATTTCTGGCTCAAAAACTTCAGGCACAGCAAAAAATATGGATTCTGTGTGAATTTGCATATTATCTTGAGCAAGGCCCATTCTTTTTTCTTCTTTTCTTTTCATGAAAAATTAATGATTTATACTGTAGCTTCACTGTATGTATTATAAAAACAAGCAGCATTGTTTAAAAATTCCTCCCTCATACTCCTTTAAGGACAGTTAACAAAGGATAACTAACTTACTAGGGTTTCTATAGAATACTGAGGGTAGGATCAGTATCTTGCAGTATGTGTATGAAAATTTTGTGATTTATTCAGCATTTATATTTTCATCTGAACTTTCTCAGTCCCTCCTGGTCTCTTTCACTATTTAGCACCTCCTCTTTTTTTTTTCTTCTGTTGTGTGGTATACATCTTGCTCCTTATTTTGTACCAGCATTGGCCATCTGAAGTTAATGCCTTAGATGCAAAAGGACTACTGTAAATGGGAGCGTTTTGTTCTGAGAGCTTACTGGCATCCCAGCGTGTTTGGATTCTGTAAAAGCTTCCAGTGTCTGGTCAGTATTACAGTGTGTTTTGCCAGCCTGTCTGAGGCAGAAATGGTTTATTAGAGGGTAGTTTTGATTCTGATGTGTGCTGTTCCATAGCTAATTAGAACTAGCTAATCTGTTTATAAATACTCATACTCATCTGGATATTCAAGAAAATTACACAGTCAAGGTATATAGGTACTGAGTGGGTAACACTTATTGAAGACGGGCTGAAAACCAAGAACTCGTAATAGCAAGGGTACTTCTATCAGTTTCATCTTTCATAAATATTAGAAATTTTGTGTGCTGTGAACTAAAGCTGTAGTCAACTGTTAATGACAAACCTAATATCGTTTGTTGTCTATAACGTAAGTGGAGGGATGGAGAACTTTGCACACTTATCTTGTTTAAAAAATAGAGCAAAAAGATTTGTAACCACTTTGATCACTGTGCCATTCCTTTCTTCAGCACAGTTCCTCTGGCTGATCTTGTACAAAGTCACCTTTGTAACACCTGAGTCACAGGAAATCTGAAGGTGGGAAAATCAACAGTGGCTAAAGCTACTATCTCTTCTAGCAGAGAAAAATAGGACCTATGGTAAGGTCCAAAAAAACTGTCTTTGATGAAAAGACAGTCAGAGCAGGTTAACCAGAATTGTCATTGTTGACTCAGAGATGAATGGTATTAAAAAAGCACATAAACGACCCTGGAATATATAGGAAATACCCAAAGTTAGTCTCAGATCTCCTAACCACAGATGGTTCTGGTTGGCAGGCAGCTGCTGCAGGGCTGCAAGTGGGTCTTTGATCCATGCAGATCACAACACCTACTGACATAAGCGTTTTTAACTGTCTGCCTTGGTAACAGTGTTAATGTCTACCAGGTGCAACAGAGGTGAGATGAAGAAAACCTGGTTTAGTCCTATGTCTATGATGCAGACTTAGAATTGCTATGGAAGACCCTGGGAAATAAATGGTACTGCTTATTGCAGCTTCTGGTAAAACAGTCTGCAGAAAATCTTTTACGTGTATTTCTGGAACATTTGTTTAGCTGTATAACGTATGAGTGATCAAGCAGCCCAGCATTAGCTCCCAGCTTGTGCTTAGACTGCTGACATCCTTCATCACCACCAGTTCTGCAAGCAGTATAACTTCAGCAAATTTGATCTTTCATTGTAGCAAGCCAACAGAGTTAATTCAATTTTCAGAGGAAAGGTGCAGGCAGAAATAAACCAGTATTTGTCCAGCTGTATCTAGCACAGCTGAAACTACTATGCATGTAAGAACAAGTAAGGCATTAAATAGAAGATTCTTAAAGAAACACATTAGGTAATATTGCTGTAATGCAAAGTATGTACTGGAGGAAATAGAGGGAGACACTAAAGAACTGTTTCTCAGAATCTTCTTCCTGACTTAAGGGGAAAGAGGAGTATAGAAATCATAGTGGACAAGAAGTAGAATATAGTATTGGATTCATTAAGCACTGAAATACTTATGAATGCAGAATATGAAGGTGTTTTCATTGCAGTACACGATCCTTCAAGAATTAACTTAATTAAAATTTACCCATTTCTTATTTAAAATATACTTAACTGAGCAGAAGTTTGACATTGCCAGAGTGAGAAGTAAAAGCATCAGAAACAGTGTTCGGGTAGGTTTTTCATGACCAATTTTCATGAAGTGTGAAGAGAGGGAAATTGAAATGTGCCTTTGGAAGATTCCTTAAAGATTGTGCTACTAAGTTAAAGCTCAGGAGGCCTAACTGGCATGCTTGGTGCACCTGCAACTGCTCGGGCAGTCTGTTCTGACTCCTGCAGAACTCGACAGGTTGATCTGTGTGGCACTTCACTCCTTGGTGTGCTGTACATGCGGATCCTATAGCAGCACCTTACAAGGCAGGTGTAAAAGCAGTTCAGTGCTACTTAACCCACCCCTCCTCCAGGTTGCTAATTTTCAAATTTGTCTGAGATGTGCAGGAGTCCTATGACAGCATTATTTAATAAAGCACTGGATGTAGGAGGAGTCATTTAGTACCCTACTTTACTGAACTTTTCTTTGTCTTTTCATAGGGAAGTCACTTGACCAAAGTGGAAGCTGTGGTCCAAACACTGAACAGAATTCAATGTAAAGATCTGGGGACTAAATCCTTAGTTTTCTCAATGGTATTAATCACCATTTTCTGTCTTGTCTTCATGTGTGTGGGTTTAAAGTGGTCATGATATTTTCAGGAATTAGTTTAGCTACCAAAATGTTGAATCACTCTGTACTGCCACTTGATTGTTTTGAGAGTTTTTAGGGCAGTTCATGTTACTGGGACAAGAACAATGATCGTAGTCAATGGATGTAAAAGCTTGTTTCTTTAAAGGGCAAACACTTAGATTTATATGAGAGCATTAGAAATGCCAGATATTTTTAAATGTAATGTCCAGCTGTTTTTGATACATTGTAAAACTGGTTTTGTGATGGCTACCAGTTTATTTTATTCAAGCTGATCATTTTGTGTACGTTTCTTACTTAGCTTTATGAAAGATTCAGTTTCTGGCACACAAATCTTTTTTTTTTCTGTTTCTTTTTTTCCTTTTTTGAAAGTGCAAATGCTAGTATTTTGAAAGGCTCTTTATCTACTCTTGTATAGGGAAGTAAATAAGTGTATTTTAGCTGTCATTGCTGTTTGTAATGTTGAGTTACTTTTATTGTGCTGTGTGCTTTTGGTTTGGTTTTTTTTTCACAGTGGCAAGATGTGTTGGACATAATTTCAAAAGCTTTGTATGACAACAACATGATTTCTTTTCTCAGATCAATGGAATAAATAAATTTCAGGTATGTAAAGGATATTTTTCTTAAAATTATTTTCAGTGGGGAAAATTACGGTTCATAGAAGTTAATTTGATCCTTTTACTTCATTGCTGCATTTGAGAAACTGAAAGAGCAGCAGATTTGTTTGGCAGAAGCTTTGATCTCTAACTCATTAATTCCAAAAATCATAATCACAAAAAGCCACAATTTAAAGCCTTTAGGGATAAATAGTACATTCACTTTTGAGAAAGAAGGATTGGCACGGCTGTTAAGGATGAGACACACTGATCAGTGTTGCAGGAATTTCTTGCCTTCCTGATAGCTGTTGAGTGTCTGTTCTGGGTCGACAGGTTGTGGATCAGTCAGGCTGCAGGATTGTCTCTTTGGGGCCTGTATTAGCTGCTATAACTTGAAAATACAGAGATGTACCCCACACCCCTTACTGAGGAACTTTGGTCATGCTGTTGGGGTATTTGCCTTTTAGGGAAATCTTTCTGCATTTAAATATGATCCCAACATCAATATTTTGCTGCTGCCTCTTCACACTGGTTCCAATGGACTAAACATCATCGAAGCAACTCATATTCTGCTCGTCAAACCCATTCTGAATCCTGCACGTGAGCTACAGGCTATTGGCAGAGTCCATTGTATTGGCTAAACAAAGGAAGTGTTAAAGTTATGTTGAGTGGTTTAGATACGATCCAGAATAGAATTGCTGACTGCAACCAGAATAAATCTAGTTCACTGAACTTCGGAATTTTGGACATGAGGGTATTCACAGGAATCATGTTATTAAAGATGATCATGTAAGGGACAGAAAGATTAAAATTTTTAAAAAGTGCATATATAAGTGCATAAAATAAAGTTTGCTGGAAATATGCAATATATAAATACACACAGGGAGTTCTTCTGTGCTCTGGGGATAACATGCAGAACTGATAGGTGTTTAGGAAGGGTGTAGGCTTGAGTCCAAAATACTGAAAATCCTTCTTCAGCTGCTGCCCTCTTTTATGTGTGCCATTGCCTTGGTTTTTAACTGTGAAGTTCTGCTTGTGAGCACGTCCAGGAATGTGTTAGCTTTGCAGGTGTGGGTAACTCACCGTTGATGTACTGTGTGGTGAAGTTCAGGCACGGGCCTTCCTACTTCCCTTGAGAGGCTCCTTCTAGCCGGTCATTCCCAGTTCCAGATTAGGAGCTGCATAAGTTATTGTGGTTTTGTTGGGGGTTTTTTTGAGGGGGGTGGTATGGTGGGTTTTTTGTTGTTTTTTCTTCCAAAGAAAAGTTATAGCACACACACACTCTTTAGAACTGATTAGTTTTTAATCAGTTCTGCCCTCACCCCCATCTCTATCTTGTTGAAGGCATTAATGAGTTTGCATGTCTTTTGTTCCAGTGTTGTAGATTTTACATGGGTAGTACTGGACACTTAACCAAGGTTTTTGGAAAATTTATCCTCAACAGATAAGATGTATATGTTTTTCCTTTACGTTTCATGTCACTTGAAAAAATATTTTTAAAACCCTGTACATGAAGAAGAATAGCTGGAATCAATTCTGGAATAATAATATTCTAGAACAATAGTGGGGTTTGTGTTCTGGAAATAGAGGCCAAGCAAGAGGGCCTGAATGAGCATGTATGTGAAGGAATGTTTGTGATCAGGTGGATATTTGGGGGTGTTGGTAAACATTTTCAATTAACTGGGAGAGCATAGGAAAGATTGATTGCAACAACGCGCATTACAGTTTTACATGATGCTGGCACAAAAGGTCTGGTAAAAACCTGGCAATAAAACCAGTAAGAATGCGCGCTGTGCTGCTTAAGATGAAGAATTCAGCAAGGGTTATTTGAAAAACGGCCGTGTTCAGGTCCAGTGGGCTTAAGGGAATACTCTGTTTAGTGTCACAAGTGCAACTATGACCAGTCCAGTTGAGTTCTTTCTTACTTATCTTTGGGTAGACCTTTGCCTATGAACCATGAAGGATTCCCACAGCATTCATTTGTGTAATGTTACTTTCTGAAGATTCAGCTTAAGATCTGAAAATGATCCAAGCTCTTTCAAGGGTTCCTATCTTGAAAAATGTTTATATTGGGGAGGCTGGAGTGATTTTTCATTTTTATCTTTGGAGCTAACTCCTTTCCATTTCACTTTCTTGTGCCTGACTTTATTACAACTTTCTTTTTGAAATTTTATTTCATAAATGCAGTTGTTTTGTTTTATGTTTATTGACATTTTGGTTTTTACGTTTTACCAGGGGTTACAATTTCATGCTTACTGACTTTAAAAAAAAAAAAAGAAGATGGCAAGATACTACCTTTTAAGAACAATATTGTTAAAACTCTGGGAATGAACTTTAATTATCACACTGAGCTCTGTCTCTTGGACTGACTTGTGACAATGCAGTGTAAACATTGTATATAACCAGTGGGCCAAAGGCATTGATTTAAACAACAGGCTAAGCTCTGCAGGACTGTTTATTTATAGTAGGGACACAAAAAGAACAACTTTGCCCAGCATCTGCTTTAGGATTTTAGTCAGTACAGCTCCTATTCATTCAGTATGTGATCCAGCCAGGTGGAAGTGTGTGCTCTGGGAAGCGCTAAGCATCCTTAAATGTCAGGGGAAGTTCTTATTCACCTTGTAAGATTTCCTTCTTAGAGGCATTTTTTCAGCACTCTTAAAATAATTAGTATGGAACAAAACTGTGATCTTGAACTTTTACAGTAATGGTGTAACTTCTGCTCACTTCTGGTCTTGTTTTCTTTCCTTTAAACACCTGCAGATCTACCATTGTTCATAGGTTCCTGATAAAGGCAACAATAGAAGAGAGAATGCAGACTGTGCTGAAGACTGTAGATAGAAGGTATGTGTTGATGTTTTTAAAACATCACTATTTCACTGAAAATGAAAAGGTGGTTCTCAGCCATGCTGTTATGAAACAAAAAATATACCAGAAAGTGCTATGAGAATGAAATGTGGAAGGATGTAGACACCTTAGCCCACCTAGAAAATCTTAACCCAGCTTTTGGGGTGCTTCATCATAAAGGGCCACAAGTGTGCAGTTGAAGTTACAAGCAATTATTCAGCTAGCTAAAGCTGCAGTGCTGTCTGAACTAACAAACCATCTGCTGTATGCACGGGGAAAAAAAATGGAGGCAACATTGATGTCGCTGTTTGAGAAAAAAACCTGCTTGAAAGGTTTGTTTTAAACTGACCAATTGGACTATTCCCTTCCATGTTATGTTTATCACCTCTCATTGGTTGTAAAAGTTTCTCGCGAGCGTCTGTCCCTTTAAGAGGCGTGTACCGCGGGCTCTTCACGCGCTTTTTGCTCTCTGGGACCTCCCGTACACTTCCTGCTTTGCACTCTGAGGGGCGCCGCGGACTTGCAGCTTTGTCTCTGGGAAACGGCTTTCCAGGCTCGCGGCTTGGCTCCGGGGACCTTACAGGCTGTCTCTCCTCCGCTCGAACCTCCAGAGAAACTCTGCCTGCCTGCCTGCTTGTGGCTACAGCACCCTGCCTGAGCGGAGCTGTTTGCTGTGACAAACCCCCCGCACCGCTTGGGACAGACTCCCTGCCACTGAGACGCTGTGCTCCGGGGCTGCTCTTTCCCTGCTGCTAAAGCCGCTGCTTCTTGCTGCTTTTCTTCAACCCGCGCGCCCAGACTGATAGGAACAGCTCACTCGCGGTTTGCACATGGGATCCCGGCGTTTTGTAACAGCCGCAGCTCTTTTGTTTCACTCCACGAAAGCATCCACGTGGCCAGTGCCGTCTTGGACTCTGCTGCGGTACCTTTCCTTTTCTCTCACTCACGTTTAACCCTCACTTCTCCATCCCGTACAAAACCCTCCAATTTTGCATTGGTTTTTCCCTGCATATTATATATTTTGTTCTAGTTTTATTAAACTTTGTTTCAGTTTTCCAAATGTTCAGAGGTCTCACAAAATCTTTCTTCCTTTTCCTATCTTGGCTTTTTAACCCTTTCTCTCCCGGTGCAGGGGAGAGGGGTTTTAGGGATAGGAGAGGACGTGTCCCCGTGATTGGCTTGCCTCAGCCAACTGGTGACAATTGAAGAAGAGAAAAAGAACATATATTAATGTTGAGGAAAAAATAGCATAGAGTCACAGGTTATAATCTGTATCACATCCAATTTGCAGGTGTGTGTAACATCATTTGAATCATTTAAAGTCACATGAAATTCTAAGGAAGCCAACTTCATCCTGTCATAGTTTGAATTCCATTTCTCTCAGACTGGAAAGTACAAGTATATAGAAGTTGGAAAACAGACCATCTACTTCCACATGCTCCCAAAAAGAAAAGGCAAGAGACATAAAGGTTTTGCGGGATGCATGGCAGAGCAAAAAATCAGACCTGGAAACCAAGTACAGCAGCAAAAATGCTAACTGGCCTTAATTATGCATGCTTCTTCTCTGCAGAAGGCAATTTTTCAGAATTTCACAGCCATGATGTAAGGAACAGCAAATTTAAGAGGGGCAAAACCAAACTTTTTTTGAAAATTTAGACAATCTACCAGACAGGGAAGAGAACAGACTCCTTTCTTCCCCACCAAGTTGTTCTTATAAATGGGTATTTTTTTTGTTGCTTTTGTGTCAGCCATTATAGAGGCGTCCACTGTATTTAATAATTAAGCTGAGAGGGGAGAAAATAAAACAAATCTGAACTGTTATGTACAGAATTCTTGTTTCAATAGGTTCCACTGTTTTACATAAATGGACTCTGCAGTGTTACATCTCTAGGGTGACAATAAGCATGGCCTCAGGCCTGCCTCCTGGTTTGTGCCATAATTATTGTGCAAGTTGCACTGTGGATTGTGCATATGAGATGGAGATGGTTTGAAAAGAAATAATTTAAGAAAAATACTTGATGGTCAAGAGACAGTATGTGCAAAATGAATGTCACTCTTCAAGGAGAAAAGGGGTCCTTGCATGAAACAAGAATCTTGCTCTTTTTCTTAGCGCAACAGAAGTTGATAAAATGTACACAAATTTACATCATTCCTCTCCATTGTGAATGCAGTCATTAATCCTATCCTGCTGACTTACTTTTCTGGAAGGTGAATCAGCTGAAGCAAATATTAGATTGACAAGCAAATAATTTCAAGGAGTCACTGAAGAAACATAATCTACCGTCCAACAAAGAAAAAGAGAAGCTTTTGCAGGATCATCAAAACACCATTAAAGTAAACCAGAATGTTAAACTGCAGCTGGAGGCATCACATCAAAAAGTCTTAATGTTGGAGAAAAGCAAAAATCAGAAACTCAAGGCTAGTTTATGACATACTAGTGTGGAAAAAAAAAAGTATTTTGGGGATGAACAATATTAGCTAAAGCCTATTATCAAAACTCAGATCTTAATGATAGGTCACTGTTGTTGCACAGAATGAATTATTCTGTTATTTTGAAACCTCATAATTTTTTTTCTATTTTAACATCTGAATTTAAACTGCAGTGTGAACAAAATAGTTTCATAAAATAATATAGCCTACCCTTTGCAGTTAGGCTGCGATGAATGCAAGCTCCTCTAGCTCTGCTCTTGCTTCAGAAATACAAGGGAATTCCCAAGTGTATTATTAATAGGACTGGTTTTTTTCTTTTTCACCCATTATTAATTTATACATAAATACTTGAAAAGAAGTATAATAGACATGTATAATGATGTGTATTACCTTAGATACCTTCAAGAAATCAATTCTGTAAGTGGATAATAAAAACTTTTAAAGGTTCAAGTGACAAGTGTTAATGCAATATATAGAAGTTATAAAGAATGTTGCTGTTTAAGGAAAAAAAAAAACCCTTAAAAAAATCTACATGTGATTGTGACAGGGAGTTCAGATGTCCCTGCTGATATCACAAACCTCAGGGAAAACCTGCTTATAAAACATATGAAGTAAAACCACCCTAAGTAGAATTTATTATTTTGTTTATATATTCAGAATAAAATCCCAGCTTTAACAAAACCAAACTGAAGGCAGTAAGCTGGTAAAAAATGAAACTGAGGATAGGAGTTTGCTGTCAGAGCCCCTACAGAGCAACTGCTCCATCATTTACAGTGAATCAGCAGCATTTCTAATGATAGTGGAAGTTTTAGCCAAGAACAATACAAGGAAAGATAGAAGCCTTGTCTGACACACTGTAACAAGTAATGACATACAGGTAAAATCTGGAGGGCTTTTTATGTTGAATAATAAACCATCTTTCTAATAGTGCGAAGATGTCAGTGTTACTATTTCATGATATACAACAAATGTAATAGATGACACCTTCATAATTTATCTTTTCACTATTAAGTTTTATTTTTTAACTTTATTCTTGTGGTAACGAAGGGTCTTGTAAAGTGGAGATGAAAATAAAAGTTATACAATGAAAGACCAAATTCATCCTGGCATTACAAGTAATACAACAGAGTGATAAATAGGCTCCAACTACTTTGGTGAGTTTTTTTTGAGGAGGGGTGCTTTTGCTTACAGGAGATAGAAGAGCATTTGAAAAAGGAATTTAATGAGACTTTCAAGATCCAACATCAGTCTCATAGGCTGGAAATACAAACCTTGAAAGAGAAAGCAAAGAAAGATTTTCATGATGAACTCGAGCAGATACAGAAGCAGCAAACCCTGTTGCTAGGTATAATGTCTCATGTCATGCACAGCTCCTACTGCTTGATTATATTGTTTTCATGTACATTGTCTATATCTACCTTCCCCATCCAGCTGGCCTCTGACTGCCTTAATGATTGTCTGTCTGATTGTTACTAGGATCTCTGAGAGTGGAACTCTCTGAGCAACAGACACTGTGCACTAATCTTGAGAAACAAATAGAGGAACTCCAAACGGAGCTGAGGAGTGTGAGGACACTGAAGAAGCAACAGGCAAGAATCCAGTTACTATTTCTTAGCCATGTGTTTTGCAAAAGCAATAGTATCAAATTTCTCTCCTCAGAGATAATATGTGTATATCTCTTACAGAAATGGAATGGGTTTCCTTCCCTGATGTCCCACTTCAAAATATTAGCATTATTTGTCATCTTTTCCCTATGGGCAAGCTTTTGTTCCATTTAAAGATCAGAATCTACAACACAAGTAAATGAGTAAATGTTATAATAAAATAAATTTTGTGGAGACTGTAAAATACGTTCAAGAAGTTTTGATCGCAAACTTTTCCTTGAACGAACAATTGCACATATAATTGAAAAATCAGTCTGCAAAAATTCAATGCACACAATTCCAGTTAGATCTTCATGTCAAATAGTAGTAGGCTGGGAATAACTAAATTTGGCCTTTTTCTTAGGAAGGAAGTAGCCAGAGCCAGATCAGATCTCTTCATGATGAACTGGAAAAGTGCCAGAGTGAAATTTCTGAACTCAAGAAAGAGAATTTACTTTTGAAGGACACAATGGAACTACTCAGTGCTGAGTTGGAGCCACAGAAGCAAAAAGGTGCAGAGCTTCAGGAGAGTGAGAAACAGCACAGAAGGTTTGCCTTAAATTGACACTTCACGGTGCTATCTAGAGAGTGAATAATAATGCCAGCATCAGAGGTGTTCCAAATATGATGAGTGTCAGAATATCTCCTTTCTAAAGTACCAATTTTCGAGGTTAGGAGTTTTGCAAAAGCAGTAGTTCATTTCACATTTCTCTCCTGCCATAATAAAAGCATTTGAACTAACTGTTCATTATATGTCAGAAATACGTCCAGTGTAGCCCCACAGGAGTGACCTGAGAAAATCTGTGTAGCATCAGCCTTTGAAAGGCACTGGAAGGCATAAACAAATCCCAAACTTACCCAAGAGCTATTAAAAAAACATAGAAGTCTTTGAGAATAAATATCAGTTCTTTATATGAAACCAATGGGTTGTTAACTCTAAAGGGGACACTTGAGAATGCTGTATGTACTCTGTGACTCTGCTTTGGCTGTAACAGCCAGCTTTGCACTGGGGAAGGAAGGGCAGTGATAGCAGCTACTGGGAGTGCCTCTGGGCTGATGGAAACCTGGAGATGTAATATGCTGTCAGGGCACAGGAAGGGCAAGCTGGCTTGTAGTCTTGGCTGTGTTTGTAGAAGGTGGACCACATCTTAGAGTAGCCACAGGCTCAGAGCACGTGTTGCATTGCAGTAACAGCAGTCTTCCCATTTGTGTACAGAAAAAGTGTAGGACTTACCTTTTACATGGGAGCCAAGACAGGTTCACTGTCCAGTGCATTTTTATGGCTGTTGAATCCTTTGGATTTTCTGGATGATCATACTTAACACATTCTCTTTGCGGAGAGATTGCGGGATCTTGTGCATGAGTATCTTTCAATTCATTTCTGCAATGGTGTAGTATGTATGCCGTAACTACTCAAGCTGTATGTAGAAAAGGATTTCTGAAGAGCATATCCTTAAAGAAATCTTTGGAATTATGTCCTCTAGAGAAAAGCACTCAAGGGGTACAGTCTCTCTCGGCAGACTGTCAGAGTGGCCAGAGTAATTATCTTGCTGTCTACCAGTCAGTAGATATTTAAAGAATGAGAAAGAATTTTTTTTTTTCCTTTGTACTCTTTGGAGAGCTACTTGAAAGTTACTTTTATTTCAAGCTTTTGAAGCAAGATCAACAAAAAGAATTGCAAACCAGAGAGTTTCATCAGTGTCCTCCAGCTACCTTGAAGGAATTTAGAGCTGCTGTTCATGAAGAGAAGAATTATTCACATGTCAGTGATGAGGTCTAAAAGGCCTCAAATGCTAAAGCTGCTGGGCTGGAGGATAATCTTTATGGGGAATAGATGGTGTAGCTCTACTAGAGTAAGCATTTGAGAAGGAAGCATTGATAGAAATTATGTAAGGAGAAATTCTTGAAATAACAGGAGGTAGAACCAAAGAGCTCAAGTGGTCCTAGGCACCTGATACAGGCTGCTCTGAAATTAACCCATGGAAGATCTGAAACATTAACTTGCAGCTCATGTTTTCCTTTTGCAGGACTAATCATTTGGATAGGGGAATAGTTAAATTTATGAGTGCATATAAATAACAGCTTTTTTACTGTTACTTTAACAACAGTGACCTTGTCTTATGCTATATAGTTGTTTCTGATTTGAAAGATGAGAGTGGCTTGCTATTTGCATGTGTCAAAAGTTTCTTCAAGGTTTAACAAAATGTTAGCAAACAAAAGGCAACAAGCTAATAATGATTCTTCAATTGATGTCTGTTTGTTTTGGGGTTGGCATCAGAAAGCAATGTTATGGCTAGGCTTGAGAAAATGTTAGGCATTTTTTAGTTTTCAATTCATGGTGTTAATCAAATAACACTATCTTTCAAAATAGATTGTCTGTTAAAGACAAGTGTTGTAGTCAAAGGCATTGTAACTTTTCTTACCTTCACTTTTCAAAAATATTTTTAGGGTGGTAGTAGGCAGCATTAAATGTTTCTGGTGCCATGATGAGACAAAATATAGCATCAGAGCCTCATGTTAAAATCCCAGAGATTTCAAAATAATTTTCCTTAATGCAAGTGAGTTCATGTGGTACTTTATTGTAACATTTGACTGTTAAGATTGATGTACAAACTAACCATAGACAGAATATCAATAGCATCATTATATACAATAGACCTTCTGCTTCCTGAAGGCTGAAGGTCTCCAAATAATTTTCCTCTTCGTCAGTGTTAGTGTGGTTCTGCTTCAGATTGCAACTGAAATGTCAAAGTCAAATCAGTAAGGCAGAAGCCCAGAGCTGCGCTCAGTTACCTTTGTAGTCCATAAAAGACCTCAAAACTGCATGCTTTGATCAATGACAATAAACTAGTATTGAAACGAGAGAATTCAAACCTATTTTAGTACCACTGAAAGCCTACTGGTAGAAGACCTCAATATCAAGCATAAAAATGAACTGGACATACAGAAACAAGATCACCAGAAGAAAATTGAAAACATATTATCTGATTTCAAGCAGCACTCGGGCACATCTCCAAGGAAAGATTTTCTCCTTAGAAATGGAGTAAGTCATTAAATAAAATCTGGCTCCTACTGGCAATGAGTTCTGTTTGAAATTATTATTCTTGGTATATATAGTTTTTTATTACTTATAGGTAGAATATTATAAACACTGAAATAGAAGTGTATAGGTATTTCCTTTCCAAACATAAAAAGCCCCATATATATTGTAATAAACTGAATCTTTTAATGTAAAGCACTGTACATATAGTTTTACAGTGCTAAATTAAAACCTGCACTTAACACCTTGCAATTTTATGAAGTGTAAAATAATCTTTGTCACAAATGATACCAGAGGCCTTGATCCATCATCTTTTACTTAATTTCATTCATTCTTTGAGGTTAAGCTCTTGCTTATTCTCACTCCCTTGCAAATTTCCCAGGACAGCCCCCACTGCCTCATGCAAATAAATGCACTTTGCAGCCCTCTGTGGAGGTAAATATTTCTGTGGTGCTCCAAACTGTACAGGAGAGGCCACTCAGAAATAATCCCTGAGATTATATGTATCCCTTGTCCTTTTCTCTTATCCCAGCTGTGTGGCATAGGTCCAGAAAACAGACCTACTTGCATGTAAGCAGATCACACCATTCAGATGTTAAAATATATCTTTTTATCTAAACTCTGAGATACACTAAATTAAGAACATAAGATTGGGGGAGGTGGGTGTCCTCTCAAAAATGTTTACCTTCACCATAAAACCCCACAAAATGGTGGTTTCAGTACAGTAATACATTTCTCTGCGGCAGGTGAACTTCCTAGCACTCAGTTTCTCAAGCAGCAAAATTCGTGAACTTGGCTGATGAAAAAATGACTTGTTTTCTCATAGGTCAACCCAGTGTATGTTTCCACACCATCCCTAAGAAGGTGTAAGTTCTCATTTAAATCTTTTCCCCTGATTAAGGCATTTAAAGAGCTGAACTCACACTACAAGTTTTGACTTAGAGGATTCACCAAAGCAGCATGTATATCCAAGCCTCTTTCATTAAAGTTATAGGACTTCAGTTTTTCTGAGGCCTCTGTGAAATATGGTTGGAATTAGCCTATGGATTCTAGAAGTTTTGGGTCAGAAAAGAGAACAAATAGATGAATACAGACGTGTGTAGATACTGTGACACAGATTTTTTTTCTTCAGGAAACTAGGCTAGGAATGTTATGTGCAAGCTTGTTAGTATTTTACACCAGGGGCTGGATTTTACACTGGACAGGTGGTGTAGGTTAACCCTGGTGGCAATTAATTTTGGAACTCCACAACATTCTATACTTATATGTAATCCATGTACAGATGCCCATTTTTTAAAAAAAATACCAGAAAGGCCTGACTATGTCCCTATATTTTAGGCTTGGAATTTAGGGCAAGGTACAGCCCAGGTACCTCTTGAACCTGGTCTTAGCAAGCTTTTTCTGATCTGCATTTTCTTTGGTACAGACTTAAAGACTTAGAAGAAAAGTCAAGAAAGTGGGAGTCCAGATCAGAAGATACACACCTTATAAGCTGTCTGCAAGGCAAATTAAGTGAGAGAGAAAAGATTATCAAGGAGCTGGTGGTAAGATTTCCTTTTATATGTACATCTATATTTTTGGCTCTATTCTGTGTTTCACACATTGCTTCACTGATACTTTCTTTCTGTTCTGGAGCACTTTGACTAATGCATGTTTCCATACCGACTTCCAAGAAATACATTTTTCCATACGTGTAACTTTCTTTCCCCTCAGGAAGGAAGAAAATTTCAGCATTCACTCTTAGCCAACACCAAAGCTTACAGGAATCGATGATTTTCTTTCAACCCTAATACAGGATGCTTGACTCCTTCCATGAAGGTTAGATGGGCAGTGCAATCAAAATTGTAAATCATGATGTTTTACGGCTATTTGAATAATTTAGATGATGAGGACAATAAAGGTCCTATTAATTTTTTTATGGTAACATGATTCAGTAGAATTCTTTCCAGTAAGCCAACCTACAGTCAGGTGCTGAGTATAACATAAACTTAGTGGAAGTATATATGCACATAGATACAAGTGTTTAAGCAAATAAAAAACACTAGCACTCCAAAGACGTCACTCTGCCACTAGGATAAGCACAGTGTTGCTTGCAGATTTGGGAGCTGCTATGTGGCAGTATGCATCAAGGAAAATTATGAATTGTATTTGGGCTGCCCGAGATTTGCCCTTTGTCCTTCCAGCCCCTCTGTATGATACCATCTGTAGTCATGGAAAGAAGGGAGGTCAAGTTGGTGGAAAGCACCTAACCGAGCACTGCAAAGCTATTGGCTGTGATGTATCTAAAACCTCAAAGTCAAAGACACAATTTGTCATGCATCCTCATAGTGCACCCCCAGAATTTATTTTAGATGCCTATAAAAAAGATGGGAATCTTCATTTTTGGGTGCTCCTCACAAGATATCTGGGAATGAGGTATTGTTGAGATTTTATAGTATAAAGTAAAAAACATGCATGTGTAATGAAGTTTTCTGTTACAATAAAAAACAGAAGAAAACAGTTGAGGTGCCCAGTCATGTTGTCAGTGTTCCGAATTTAGCTTCCTATGCAAAGAGCTTTTTGAGCTGTGACGAGATCAAAAAGAAGTGCTCCTCAAATGGCAAAATCTACAAGCTTAGACCGGAGTCCTGGATGCCTCAGGGTGGGCTCTCCATCAGCACAGTCCTCAGACAGCAATGCTGACACAAGGTATTTGTCCATTTTGTAGTAATGTGTAAGATGATAAATGTATTGGTGTTCAGAGTCTTGTAGGCAATTCAAACACATCAGTCATTTGGAAATAATGTCGTAAGGTTCCTGTCACGCAGTGCATGCCATGTGTTCAATTCTCTGCAGGCAGACCCAGAACTTCACTGCAGAAGTAGGCTATGATCACTGCCCAGCAAAGCTAGTGCTTGTAACTCCTTGTGGTACAAAAAAAAAAGGCAAAGAATGGCAAGTATTTAGCTAGGAATGTAGTTAATCGTGAACGTGGCTCTTTAAAACTTTGGGCTGTTTAAAACAGTGGCTCTGTTAAGGATGTGTTTTCCCTGTTCCTTTTGTTTCACTTCGCACTTGCTAGGTGTAGATGGCGTATTTTTATTTTAGGGGATATTTGAATTAATCTAGGCTAATCATTTGGCAAAGTGTTTAGAGACTTAAAAAATTCACAGATACCCAACTAAAAACTTCTTAGTTTGGTATTTTTTCCTGAAAAGCCTTTATTTTTCTTCAAATTTACGAGTGATTAAACAATGTTTAGTGTTTTATACTTGACTGAACTATCTCTTCAAGAAATACTTTTAACTATATGTAGTTAACATTACACAGTCACAACGGTAAATATTTTAAACCCCTTACCACTATACTTCAGGACAAAAGCCAGCCTTCTCACCCATCTCCTAGTGGAGATGAGTTCTCCTGTAAATTGTGTGCTTAAGAGGTCTTTCTTGAAGGCAGATGGTGCTGACTGCTGCCAAAGACAGTAACCTGGGACACAGGCTTGGGTCAATTTGGCAATTCCTGCATCTTAAAGATCAAAGCACCCTGTGTCAACCCAGATGACTGACAAGGCAAATCAGATTTGTGTTTTAAAAGGAAACATAGAGGGAGACTGAGGGTAGCTTGGCTGCTACTTACTTCCTCAATTGTAAGTGAAGTCCTATTTGCTACTATAAGCTAACCAAAATTAATGTTAAAAAAGCATCCTGAATGCTGAAAAATCAGGGACTATGTAATAGGATTGATTGTAAAAGCCAGTTAGTATTCAGATAAATTTTTCAGTTCCAAATAAAGTTTTATCCAACACTTTTAATTCATAAATTGCATTTCATAAAGTGAATTGCAGCTGTCATTTTCTGATTTTCAAGACTTCATATTCTTGAAGCGTCCTTTTTTATTTCTTTTTTGAAATGTCAAGAATTACATGCAAACATTTCTCCCTATCTGTTTCTCTCTCCATGCTTTCCTTTGTGTTGCTACCAGTGCTGTCAGCCCAGTTACCTGCCTAGCACACATCCCACTAGAAATTGCAGCTGGCACCTTTTGGCCTCATCCAGTTCATGGATCATGAGTTTTTACAGGAAAAAGTATTCAATATTGCTAAGATTTTAAGTAAGTGATGCTAATGCTTATTTGTTTGCAAAGGACACATGGCAATGAACCACCACAAACCAAAGATGGCCAAAACCAAGATCCTCAGCATCAAGAGTGGTTTACTAAATATTTTTCATTCTAAAGCAAACCATTTCCATACTTACGATTACTAGAAAAGCTGTTCCTGTTTCCTTTTGGGAATGATAATTCAATATATGATTTAGAAAAAAAAAAAGATGTAATTTCCAAGTAAATAATAGGAACAACTGCACTCTCTTATATCTACTAACTATGGATTTATTGGCATGGATTTCTGAAAAATGCTTTTTTTTTATGAACTCTGTAAAAAAATGAAGAAAAAGCAAAATTCTGGATACTCTTATGTGAAAAGACTTTTTAATCAAGAGACTGTAACACTCCACAATTACATTAAATATGCAATTTGGTCTCTGATATGTCCTGTCAATCTGTCTCCAGATGAAAAACGATATGACTTCTGTAGGTGATTTCTGATGGTTTCTACATTTGCTTCACCAGCTGTTTAAAAGAATTTCTGCATATTATAATGTAGTTTTTGAAGTTTTTAATAGGTTTTTGTTAAACTTATTTTAAGCTGTACAGCACGTGGTATACCTCCAAGAATAGCGTGTTTCTAGCAGGCTGGTTTAGAATTACTTTCTGGTTTGCTTAATAAACTGTTTTGTATGGTCAGCTTGGCACTATAGTATTCCTGTTGCACTTCAATATATGTATCAGCCTGATAAATTGGGATAATATGTAATTATGAAGATTAAAACTTGCTTGTAAATCATCCATTTCTATGCTTTGCAAAATAGTGCTAAGTTATGCAGAAGTGTGAGTCACACTCATAGAGTTCCTGATTTAAGGGAACTGGGAACCGCATACTTGCACATTTTATCTCAATGTTGTTCTCCTGCCCACCTAAATGACCCCATGTGTCAGCTTGTGCTAGCAACTCATTACCAGGAAGAAAGACACCCACAAAGAAATTAACCTTCAGGTAATTCATCAACAAATGTGAAAGCAGAGAAACATGCAACCAGCAGCCTAGTATTTAAGATAGGAGAGTTCATCTTCAGCTGCTGTTATGATTTGAATCCCTGTACCAAATTCTACATGTGCAAAGAGGCAAACCTCCAACCTAAGCTCTTCTTGTATCAAACAGCTGGCAAGAGCTGTGCCAACAGATGCCAGTGTTTACTACAGAGCAGCCACTGTGCCCCAAAGGCAGTGAAAAGGTGGCAGAAGGGGCAGAATGCTTCTACAGGCCAATACTTTCATCCCTGCTGTCTAGATTTTTTTCCAAAATAAACAGCTTATTTTGGAAGGAGACTTTGGCATCAGATTTGGCAAAAAAAGACACTTTTTATACATGTAATCAAGATGGGAATAAAATGGTGTACAGTAAGCAACACAGGAGTGCCTCAGCATCTGTGAGAGGATCAGAAATGCACAGGGCTTAAGTTTCCCCTTGAAGTTTTCATCAACTCTGCTGCAAAAACTTCTAAATACACAATTACTAATTCTAATTTCCAGGGTTACAATATTCTAATTAGTTAACTGTCCCCAAAAGGGGTCTCTAGAAAGTGGCCTTTCTAGGTATATGGATGAATTAAGCTTGTTGCCTAGTAACAGAGAGAGACAGGACTCCTTTGCTCCTTTCCACCTCCCAAAATCTTTTGCCGATGTTTAAATTACAAATAGTTCACCGCAGTGGAAGCCAGTCCCATAGACTTGGGGAGTGCTGATGACACAACATCCACGAGTGGTCTTTATTTTGGGGGTGGGTATTTTACACCATCTCTACGCTAGCCTGAGAGACAGAACACCAGTAACATTAGGCCTGCACTACATACCACCCAGGGGTATGCATTTTGCAGTCGTTTCATCCTGTAAGAAAGAATCAAATTTGTATAGCCCGAGACCCTTTCATGAGGTGAGCAGAAGATGGACAGAGGAGATGGAAAATTTGCTTCAAAAAAAGTACTCTCTTGATCTGAGCTAGAGACAGAGAATTCTAAGGGTGCTTCTGCAGTGGTACTTATGGATAATTACTGGATCACAGAACATTTACAACTCCCAGTAAAACCAAACAGTAATCTTCACAAGTATTTTCAGCAAACCAGCAAAGATAATAGTCAGGGGAGGTCTATGGCCACTCTTTCTAGAAGGAACAGGATGCATTCTGGAAAAACACTTCTACCAGAAAACATCCTGAATAGCAATGCTGTGTATTTTCCACTGAAATGCAAAACCACTCTGTATTTAAAAAAAAAAAAAAAAAGGCATTTTGCTTAATTCTTAAGTAGTTGTATTTGTAGTACAAATTACACTATACAAAACCCATACAAAGTAAAGAGACCACCACTGCTTTGCATTGTTGAAAATACTCAGATATGTGAAACCAAAGATCATGTTTGCTTCATTGGAGCAGGAATATTAGCAGATGCTTGTTCTAGGTATGCTAATGGACCTTGAGGCATTTCTGCAGGTTTTTTGTGCTGTACACTGATATCTTCCAGGACCTGTTGCCAGTGTCGCAGTTTACTCAAATGCTTCTGAATTAATGCTTCTTTTCTCTGCAATTCATTTCTTAATTCTGAAACATCCTGTGGATGAAAAAATGTGTATTAGCAATAGACAGCATTCATAAGAATAAGGACCTCACATAAGAGCATGGAACGTTTTTGAGTTTTCAAGCTGATCTTACAGGGATTCTAATAATGGAAAAGTGTCTAATGAAACTGAGGAAAAGCACTGTGGATGCACTAGTTCCATTCCCCTAGGTGACATATTTCAGAGATCGTTAGTTCCAGCAAAATTTGACTAACTAGTTTGTTTCTTCCACTGAAACTACCATCTCTGTTCCAGTACTCCACAGAGCAGCAGGCATCCAGCTTCTCCAGGTTCATGGTGAGAGCTATGTTAGCAGTCAAGTTCTACCAACTTCAGATACAGCAGCATGTTGAGAAACCCAAAATTAATGTGAACGGGGTGATGAACTGGTATACAGCTTATCAGATATAGCACAACAAGGTAAATTAATTTAAACATACCTCTTTAATTACTTGCTCTGGTTTCTGGACTGATAGCTGCAGTCTTTTTTGTAGAAAAAAGCATTCAGTTTGTCTTGCAACATCCAGAAACTTCTGGATGCACTGATCAACACCTGAAGATAAAGGAACAAAATAGAACGGGTCTCAAACAAAAAGTTACCAGGCTGATACTAGCAGTTGTCTGCGCGCTATTAAAAACACTTTCACAGTACGTTCTAGAAAGAAAATCTTCAGATTTATATGACACATTTATAAAACCAGGACGTGCATTAAGTCTCCGTATAAAACGTGGCTTTGCAAACTTTCAGAACTTCTTTTAAAGGTGCAAGATGACAACTCTTTCTTCCCAAGTTTTATTCTATTTTTGTCAAAGAGTAATAAAATAACTTCTGGAACTTGGTTGATTAAAGGAAACATTTCACTGCCCAAGCAACAAGCTCAATGTAAGGTTCTAAAACATGGGTATATTTAGGAGTATATGCCACCTTCATACATGACGCACTACTGTTTCGGTAATAAAAGCTGTCTCATTCCAGCATATGCATATGACCCAGTGTCTACAAGTTTTCAAAAGCATTTATGCTGTTTTCAAAACAGTACTTGGAAGTCAAGCTTCAAAATTTTTTCAGGGAAATGTACATTTCAAAACAGTAGTCAAGGGCCATTTAACCTCCTGTTAATACCAGTTCAGTATTAATTTCACCTCCCACAGAGGTGCCTGCCACACAAGTCTTAAAGCATTGCTACTAAGCAGTCTAGACTTTCCTTTCCCACCTTACAGTACTGCTTTCATACAACTTCATAATACACCACATTACCTCCCTGGTTTTTGAACCATGCATTTCACTGCACTTTGATATAATCCCACACAATCCCGGGAGTGAGCTGGCACTGAGAGCTTTCCACCAGACCCCGATCATTCCCAGGTGGGTTTCTTCCGTTGTTACCCTCCCACTGCTGTCAACAGCATTCCAGATGGGAAGGGGTGAGCCACCCCCAGTTATGCCGGAGTCACTGTTCAAAGACCCTGTAATTGTTTTTAAACTTCTTTTGGCCTCAAATGTCAAGGCACGAGCACCCCCGGCAAAGTCCAAATGCACCTCCAGAACTTCCCAAGAATTTTTAGGGGAAGTGAGACACAAATTTGCAACCCCAGCCGTGCCCCACAGCGTTTCAGGCCTGCAGAAAAAAACCGTGGCGTATCCAGGGCTTTTATGAAGCCGAGCCGAGCCGAGGTGCGCCAGCAGCGCTCCAAAACTGCCGAGGGGTCAGCCCGGCCCAGCGGGCGTGAGGGGGGGAGCGCCAGGCACCGCAGCGACGCGCCTCAACTCCCGTGGCCTCACCGGTGCGGATCTCCTCCTGGTCCGTGCCGTTCACGTAGTCCTGGCTCACCAGCGAGGCGAAGCAGGCCTGCGACAGAGGGAAGCGGGGAGGTAAGAGGGCTGGGGGACCAGCGCCGTGAGGCCAGCGCCCGCCCTCGGCCTCCTCCACCCCGGCCCACACACCTCGAAAGACGCTTCCAGCTCGTCCACGAGCGTATTGTTGGGATTGCGCGGCCCCGTCGGAGGCGGAATGAGGCCGGCCGGGCCGGGCCCGCCGGGAGGCCCCGGCGGCGGCGGCGGCCCCGGCGGCTGGTTGCCGAACATACCGCTCAGGGTGCCCGCCATAGCGAGCCGTGCCGGACTCAAAGGCGGTCGCGCACGCGCCGAGGGGCGGGAACCGAAGGCGGGCCCAGGCGCCGCCGCGGGGCCGCCCTCGCGCTCCTGCGGGCCTGTCCCTCAGCCCGCGGCAGGCCGAGCTACTGGGTATCGACTGCCGCGATAAATGGCAACGAGAACACGCAGGGAAAGCAAAGCCACCCGTCCCAGGGGGACCCTCCTTCTCCTGCCTGTGCGCTCCCCCGCCTCCCAGACTCCAGCCCGGGTAAGCAGCACTTCAGCAGCACTTGCCACACACCAGCGTTTTAACAAACCGCCCCCGCCTCCAGGCCCAGATCCCCCAAATTCTCAAGCAAACATTGTCCCACATTGAACATGTTAAGGCTGTTTGACATCTGAACTGATTCTGGGAATACTGTCCCTGCTTGGACCTTAACAGCCTCACACAAGTAAAGGGGGGAATCAGCAGGGTGACAGAAATCGTGTGAGATGGTGGCAGGTTCACCCACAAAAAATGCCACCAAACACTTACTTGGGTTCACTAGTTTTTGTGGTGTAAGTAGTGAGCCTTAAACAAGTACCAACTTCAGTGCTGAAGCTATGTTCATCACAGTAATTGCAACAGCCTCAATACACATTTCAGCAGCTTTAGTTTTACTATGGAAAAATGGTAAAGGCCATTTCTATAAACACCTCTGCAGAGTTCCCTAGGATTCACCCAAACCTGAGGCACAGCTATCATCTCCATCTGTGGGTAATTCTCTCTCAATCAAAACACACACCCAAAGAAGAGATTTATTGTTTGCAATTATTATGCTTATTTTACATTAAAAATAGGAGTTCAGATGTTTTCCATCATCATGTATTGGTGTTAAATGTCTCAATAGTTCAAACAATATTTTTTATTTTAAACTGCATAATAAGGGATTTCAAATCTCAAAGGAGATTATAAATCAAATAATGATTTATAAAATGCATTTATAGTTCATTGTCATAGTGAAAATATGCTTGGGGCATTCATTTATGAATAATATGTTTCAGGATTTTTAAGGCAGATGGATGATTTGAGAATAAGTATTTTATTTGGTATTGTAACTGTCTTGACTTAATCGAGCCGCAAACTCTACTAGCGTCCTTGTAGGCCGCCCTGCCATGCCTTTTCGAAGATAGGGCACCTCATCTTTATTTGACATCACACCAGCTATATCTAAATGAGCCCAGTGAGAGGCAGTCACAAATTCCTTCAGGAATGCAGCAGCTGTGCATGCTCCTCCAGCTCTGTGGGAAGTAGAAAAATTGTATTGTTTCTAAAGCAGCACAAACATTAAACTAATACTCTGAAAGAAAGGGGCACAGGAAGGATACAGGTACATCTTACCTGCTGTACTTTCCAATGTTACTCAGATCTGCAAGAGGACAGTCTGTAACTTGCTTTGTGTAGTGTTCAAAAAGAGGCATTCTCCAAACTCTGTCTCCTGTCAAAATGCTGGCCTAAGAAAGAAACAGTTCAAGCAAATTTGTCTTTTTAAAAAAAAAAAAAAAAAGAAAACCCACCCAAAACTGCATTTATAAGCCCTGTATTATGCATGCTTGGGTCTGTTTAAGCTTTGATCTATCTAAAAATCCTCAGCCCAATATAATATTAGGGACTTGGAAATACACTGCAAAACAGAACAATGAATCCTACTTTTTAGGTACTTTAGTGTTAAGTCAAAAGGCAAAACCTAAAGACTGCCTTTTTTTTCCAATTATTTTTTTCCCTGACAACACATATCCTTACCTTCAGAGGAATCCTTCAGCCACCACACTTTAGCCACTCACAAGGCCTCTCTGAATTTGCCTCAAGTGTTGTTACGCAAGATCAATTAACTTTTAATGTGAACTAATTACTGTCAGTAGTCCAGAGCTTATGCACATGCAGTAAGTTACCAGAACACGCAGATCCTTAAGATGAGAGTGCTGTTTCCTGTATATTAAACCTAACTAAAGAAATAGTAATTAATAGTTAAAATTAACTACTTTCAATTAAACTCAGTACTAACACAGTTCCTAAGAGATTTCAAAATGTAATAACATACCTTTTAGATTTACATGCAGTAAGCCTTTCAGTAACGCATTAACTTTCCAATATTAACAGCTATTACTTAATTATTATTATTATTTAATAATAAAGCAGATGGCCTACCTCATAAAGGTGAGTCCAAAGCCAAGATGAGTTTGTGAACACCCCAGTGGCAGCAGACCCCAATGCAACATCCATGGCACCTACAGAAACACACCTTCGAGCTTATTCAAAGGCAAAGGTGGACCTGAGCTATTCCCCTGCATCCTCACAGAACTTTTCATTTTTAATTCCAGTAATTTCTAAGGTCTGCAAAAACTACAGATTTTAGTACACTTGCATTCTCAAAAGTTTAAAAGTTGTTAAAATATTTACATAATCTATTAGGACAAGAATTCATAAAAATTATATTCTGTATCTCATGAAACTAGATTTTCTGTTTTCATCTTGATGTTTCTTAGCAATATTTCTAATATAATGTATTCAGCAATAACAGTGTCTTCTAAAAAATAAAATCTAAATTTTGTTGTTTCCATATAGAAAAATACGAGTCAACTTTTTCCAATTTATAAGCCTCTACCACTGAGCTGATACTTTCCCATTTGTGAATTTAAACTTGCATAGTGTTTTGCACAGCATATGTGAATTTAATTCAAATGAAAATAATCCTTATCAAAATACTAAACCATGCCTAAACCAGAGGGATTACATATATATTTATTTGATGCCATAGAACTGCTCTCTAGTGCCAACATTCAATCTGCAGTGAGATAAAAAAAGGAAAAAAGTAGTGTAACAAAACACGTCAAAGAAATTTCTACAGGAGCTCTCCTCCTTCCTGCTTGGTGTCCAAGGATCCTCAATACAGAACAATCTCTAGTGGGAGTAAACTCCTCCTTCTATCATGACCTTTATATGGGAAGACTTTTATACGAGCCAACAATCTTAAAATCAGCTTCCCTTCTGTCTATTGACATTTTCCACAGCATTTGAACTGGAAAAACTGATGGAACATAATTTAAAGCAGTAGCAAAGAATATATAGAAAGATAATTATTTTGCTTAGCATATTCATTACGCAGCACAGTGGCCTCCTGTCTGAACTACTCTTCCATGTTTGCTCTCATTTCAGCTACAGTTACTTCACCCATGACAGCTTGTTACTGCCATTCGTGGGATGCATACACAATGCTGGGTTTAAATTTAAAACTATAACCTCATTCATATACAACTGTAGAGATTAAGCAATTACAGCACATTTTATTATGCCTGAAACCATGCAAACTGCACATAAAGAGATACTTCAGTCAAACGAATTCCTGGGAAGATGATGACGACTCCCCTATTCTAGAATCTAGATCTAGAATCACAGAGACCTGAGCTAGTTCACGCCATGGAAGAACTGATGCTGGCTAGGTCAGAGCTCAGGCACTCAGGGAAGCACTTCACAAAAAAGCTCATTTTGCTCCAGCATGGCCAGTGCCATAAGGACTGGGCAGGACGCTTTCACAACCATGCCAGTAACTGCATCACAGCCCCGTGAGCTCAAGGGCTTAGCTCAGAAACGGAAGCACTGGGAAACGTTGTGCAGAAACATCAAAGACTATGTAGGTTTTTCAGCCCTTCTTAGTTCCAGCTCAGCTGGACCAGCCCAACTTCATCTACACCACTGAGTGTACCCTGCATGCCAATACCCTCCCCAGTCCTAGAGACACAGTGCAGCTGTACGAATTGTTAGAGCATAAATGTGCAGCTGTGGTCTTAGAGCATGTAAAATCATCTCAGTTGCTTTCAAATTCAGGTTGGCTTGCTTTATATACATAGAGCAACTAATCCACAGCCCAATTAATGAGAGTAACAATGGACTTGCAAAATGAGCAAGGAAGGGAGGCTGCTTACCTGTTAATGTTGCAGCATTCACAATAGCCCTTCCATTAAAACAGTGAGCATAACAGAGAGCATCAGCTAACAGCAGTCTTCCTTCTGCATCTGTGTTATCTACCTTCAGGTGCAAAATTAGTAAAAACAAATTAACTACTTAAAATATCCCTTTGACTGGCTTATTTCTTCCTATTATTTTAACTAGCTGTCAGATTGTAAATGCACTGTCACAGCCCCTAAGAACTTCAGGTAATCAAAATGTAATCAAAGTAGACTAAAAAAGAAAAAGGATAGTATTAATATAGTTACATTTATAAAATAAAAGCACATCTGCAGCTGAGGCCAAGTCATCTGTCAGCACTGCAACCTCCTCTGCCTGCTGGGTCTCTGTGCTGCTGGCTCCTCAGAAGAGCCTGGAGGTGGGAGAGGTGCCCCAGTGGAGTGCAAGGGGCTGGTTACCATTCCCGGCAAAGCCCCAGGAATCCCAGGGGCTGCTTCTGAGCAAGTGCAGAGATCTGGCCAGTAGGAACCACAAAGGAGGAGAGGGTACCACAAAAGCACAGATGCATGCCTGGAAACCATTCCCTGCTATCCTGCTTTCTCTTTGGATCTTGAAACTTTTTCCCTTCTAAAAATAATAATCAATACCCCTTTTTTCCTTTCCCCTTTCAGGGAAAATTCATGATGAATTCTGCAAGATCAACTGCATTATGTGCTCTGAGCTAGCAGCACCTTCTTACAAACTTCTTGGTGAGGGAATATGTGGCCAGTGTTTTCCCTTAAAGCAGAGGGTGAATGAACTCAGTTTTGGGAGAAGAACCTCAAGGAACTGGAAGGTTCAGCAAGTTAAAGGTGGCAGAATCACAGAAATTCAGACAGAGAGAAATATTGATTAAAAACCATCTACTTCTGCATGAAATCAGTGGTTTATAGCACAACGACTTTCAGTAACATTTAATCTATTAGATGAGTACAGAACAGTTTGGATTAAATATGGAATATGTAGTTTGCCAAGGTCCTTTCAACTGACAGTCCCTATGACTGAGAGTTCTCATTGTACAGAGCAGCCTGGCAGTGTAAAGGCCTCGGTTACATCAGGAGGAAACTAATACTCTTATGTCTTACTCCAGATAGCAGGGAAGCGTCCTGCAGGGTCTGCTGAAAGCAATTAAGTTACTTATTCTGACCGAGAACTTGTATTTATGAGCATTGTAACAACCTCTTGGTGCCACCACAAGATTTTCACTGTTCAGATTTTCAGCATGTTCAGGAAGTGACCATACTAAAATGTCCATTCACTAAAAATAGTCAAAATCCAAGTTTCACATGCATACCTGTATCGTTTTTCCATTCTTTGCTCTAACTACATCCCCAGGCTTGTTTGCCTTACCACTGGGCATGTTTTCACAGAGGGGTGCCAAACCTCAGAAAGAAAAAGAAAGGTGCATTACTAGTTTCTTTCTCAGAGATAATGCAGAAAGAAACACTTAGAAAACACCCAAACTCCTTAAGAAAACAGTCCTATTCTCATCTTGAATTTATGCTAAAATTCCAAATTTTCCTGGGTATTGGAAGACACATGGTCCAGTTTTCCATCAGGGAAATTCCTCTGCGTGTTACACAACCACATTCTCTCATCTGCACCATTTTACCACTAGGATTTACTTCTACTTTATGGCCAGACAAGTGAGATCAGAGGAGCAAAAAATAACGTCTTATGTCTTCCATATATGAATAGTCACATGTAATGGTACTTCTTTCTTTCTGAAATTAAAAACATCTCAAGTTAACACTGAGCATTTGAAGCTCTGCTCATTGTAAACAAACACTGTGTAATGTCAAGAGGGCCATGGAACTCCAACTGTAAGAGCAAGCAGAAATGAGCAAAAAAGAGGGTCGGTGTCAAAACTCCTACTATAGATGGGGTGATGGGATGAAAGGCATTCCACCATTCCTGGGGAAAACCTGCTCCTGGCACAAGGAATAAGTGAACTGTGGACCACCACTTTTCAGGGGAATTATGTACACAGGCTTGTGCTCCACTGATTGAGCCCCTGCTATCCAAGTGAGGAGTGCGGTGAGGATGTGTGTCTCCCTGCCCTCTACTGGTTGAAGCATAAAAGTGACTAAAATGCTAGTTTCCTGAAAGTCAAGGTTCTCAAACAAAACTTATTCTAGAATGGATTACATGTCATAACCAACTGGTTTTGACATGGTCCCTGAATCAGCTCATTTAATTTTAGCTATGCAACATTTTTGCAGAAAAAAAAAGCATTGCTAGTACTTACAGATAGCATCATCAGGCTGGTTTTGTTTGTTTTAGATTTCAGTTGAGCTATTCACCTAAGGAAAAAAGAGCTGATCCCTCTTCCTGTTCAGCTGTGGCAAACACTTATGGAGATAGTTCAGCTAACTCGTTTTTAATTGCTTTTACAGATTTCCAGAATCCTTCTTGTAATGAAGGATCAGGAATTCTGAAAAACTTGTTGAAAATAAGTTAACTGACAATCATTTCTCTCCTAAGATCTAAAAATCATGCCTTCAAAATTTTAATTCAGTGTTGCAGTGTTTTATTCAAGCAAAACTAGTATTTTTTTTCATAAGCAAGTAAAAATTGAAGAGAGGCTGAGCAAGGGAATGAGCTAAGTAGGTATGTAAGACTCTATGACACTTCTCTAAGACTGTTACCACTGCTGATACTAGAAAATTACTGTCTAAACAAAATCTCGTAGAATTAAGATTTTTAGATTCTTGCACAGACTTACCAATTATGTTAAGAGGTAGATTTAAAGCTGCTGCTGTCACAATGGCTGAGCAGATAGTTGCTGCCCCTCCCATATCTGCTCTCATCGCATCCATACCCGATGATGGCTTCAGAGAAATGCCACCGCTAGAACAAACAGCGCAAGTATCATCCAACATGTAGGACGTTGCATTGACTGTTCTGTCCATCAGTGTGTTTTAGCACCAAGTATCAGTAAATGCTAGATTTGTTGTTTTCAAATATTCCTGCAACACCCTAGTAATCATGCTGAAAGCATTTTCTGCAAAGCATATCTGTGTTTTCATTTCGGATAAAGTATGTCCCTGAGTTACATCCTCATAATTAGGACACCGTAAAAATCCAGGTAAATCTGCAGTGAACTAACTCAATGGTCTTCATAATAGCAGAAAAGCACAAAGCAAGAACAAAATAGTACACTTGGTAAAACCAGCATATGGAAGGGGAACAGACTGATACACTCTTCAGTAGTTATGTGACATGAAAAGCTGTTATAAGGAACTGCTGTAAAGGATGAACGATTTTCCTTAAGCACGATCTAGATGTCCAGTCACAGACTGCAATTCTAAACATGGGACTTCTTCATCCAGTGATTTGCTCAGGCCAAAAAGGAAAAAATAGTACAATTCTTTGTTTTCTTTCACCCTGAATTTCCATATTTCCCTTACAAGAGGAGGGCATATCAAGTTCTATGTTGTCCAACTACTCGAGCTTGTCTCATTCCCAGGAAAGGCAGAAAAATCTACTCTATAAGGCAAGTTCAGTGGAATGGCATTGGAAGAGGTGCCAAGCAAAGAAACAGCATCTCCCCATTGAACATGAATAGCAGGAAGGTATTTTCCCCCCTTGTAGTCATTAAAATACCAGATTACATACCTGTCAAATGTAACTCCTTTTCCTACGAATACCAACGGGGAATCATTTGTATTAGCACCACCTAAATAGTGAATCTCCAGAAAGATGGGAGGTTCAGCTGAACCCTTTGCTACACTCAGGAATGCTCCCATCTGTTGTGTTGCTATCCAAGACTCTGGTCTGGAATAGAAATACATATTAATTTTCTTTTATTTTTGTAATTAGACACTTGGACCAAGCTAATTTTGTTTGTTTTTAAGAGGTCACAATTCTTGAAGGACACAAACTATTAATTTCATTTTGGTCATTTAAATCTAACCATTATTAGTTTTTTTGTGAAACATAAAAATACTTCCTCAAAGACACAGCTCCATCAGAAACATTAAACTTTCCCTTGCGCGTGAGGCTGTAGCCTCTGAAGGCATATGAAGTAACAATATTGCAGCAGGTTACAGTTTACATTTTTGCTATCAAGATGGTTAACTACAGGGAAAGTTAGTTGCCTTCAGTCTTTTGCTTTTCAACAAACAGCCTCCAACACTTGCACGACCAGTTAGTCCATTTCCATCGAAGAGCAGTAATCAGAAATTCAGAGGCAAGAAGCATTAGCTGTGCAAATTCAATTGTGAGGGCTTTTATTGCTCCATCTCAATATTTTTAAAAACTAGTAAAATCCCCAACAGTAACAGCAATAAAGAGAGGATGTTTAATCCAAACAAAAAAGCAAAGGTGCATATAAAACCCCCTTGGGAAGAAAACAAAAGGTGTATAGAAAAAAGGTGCCTGGTATTTGCCCTCTACTCACCCAGTCTTCACCAGGCTTCCTTTTACAGCACATGTGCTAATTAAGCAGTAATGGACTGCATGACTAATTGACAGTTAATCATTTTACTCTGTCACAGTATCTTGCTTACTCTGCAAACTAGAAGCTCACCTTCTAATAATACTGAGAGTAGTTTGCAGTCTGGGCACCCCTCACACCTTTTTGCCAAACATTTCCCATGCTTTTGGCATTTGAAGCAGCAGAGTGAAAATGAGAGCCTGCTACAGATTTGTATAACCTGGAAGGTATCTTACCCTACAGAGGAATCATTTCAATCAAATTTACCTTATATGGACCTGCACATTGCTGAAACTTCTAAGCTTCTGTTCAATAAGTTCGGCAAATTTGATTGGAGTTATATAATTAGCTGGAGCCTCCATAAGGTACCGAGCGAGGTTCTGACCCTCAGCGTAGGTAACACCTCTTTGCCAGGCTTCTATTTCAGCACTAAACAACACCATACAAAAATCAGGATCATAAACATTTGCAAAAGAAAGATGTTGTCAGCATCCATCTGTTCTCTCCCATTTGGAAATGTGGTATCATTACTTTGGGCCAATAAAGAATGTCATAGTGTAGAGAGGACACAGTCCCAGCACAAAGTCCAAGTCACATCAGATGTACATGTCTGCAGCTGAATGCCTGCAAGCTCTTTGTCGATAAAATTCATTGCCAGATGAGGTGACAATCAGAGTTACAACTATCACTAGATCCATATTTGGTGTTAGGTGTTATCTGAATGTCCTGGAGGAGTGTGAAGCTGAGTGGAGGTCCAGTGGTCTCATTCCTCCATTTCTCCCGCCCTGGACAAAACAAGCTGTTACCTCCACCCATGCAGGTGTAAATTGACGGACTTCGTGCCATTAACATGCATTAAGCTTGTCTACAGTCATCCCCACACGCACATCTACACCAATGATGTCATGTAAAAAACCTGAGTATAAACATGGCCCCAATTTCGACCCCAAATCGGGATAGGAGAAGATACCCATACCGACTGACAGATTGACAAATTTGCTCCCATCTCCACCCCTCCACTTGGGACACCTCATGGGTAAGACTCTTTACCTCAGCCTATGCTGAGTGATACTATTGTCCCCAGGTGTATTTTGTGTGGTTATAGTCGCGATTTTACTTACTCCTAATGTACTGTTTGTGCATTAGCGGGCTTATTTTACCATGTAGCCAGGCTACAACAGACAGGTTGTAAGCTTTTGGTATCAGACCTATGTGGTCTCTCTGGTAAATAAGCTGTTGCTCTGCAATTCGTTTATCAAAGGCAATACCAAAAGAACCTGTAAAATGTTGCTCTTGTAAATAAACCGTCATTATTCGTGCCCTCCCCGATTTTGCTTGTCTTGCATATTCGGTGTCAGCCTTAAGACCAGTTTTATTTCCCCTCTTTTCGCAACACATAGTAATCTTACTACAAGGAATTTAATATGAAATCGAAGGGGCATCTAGTCTAATAGCTCATCTCTGGTTCTAGTTAGTGCCAAATGCTTCACAGAAAGCTAGAAAAATCCTAGAGCAGACAGATGTAAAATTATCTAATACATTAGGTCTTGTCCTAATCCTTACTAGTCAGAGACTGGCTTAAATCCTTAAGCACAAGGTTTAATACCCCTTCCAAAATTTGTAATTGCATAATTTATAACAGCTCTGAAAGATTTTATTTGCCATATAAAGCCTCAAATTCTGTTTTTCCCTTTACTGAAATATGATTGTGATAAGAGTGGAATTTGGATCTCATTTCACAGTACACTCAAAGCATTTCACTAACAAATGACAGACAAAACATTTGAAGAGCTGCCTGCATAGGAAATGGGGATGTCTCTCTGGTTACTTTGCAACACTACCAGTACAAAACCTTTAGTTTTACTGAGACAGAACTAAAAGACTTAATTTGCTTTAAAAGATATCACAAAGCAGGGCATTAAGCTGGATTCTGCCTCTCAACAGAGCAACATAGTAAAGAAGGAATCCAGGAGGAATATAGAAACATTGCCTAGATATAGAGGGATGCAATTAAGAAGCCAAATCTCAGCTGACACAAACTTGCAAGAAGTGGGAAAGGCAGGAAGAGGACTTCAACAAGTACATCATCAGGAAAAGGAAGGTCAGGAGTAACACCATCCCCTTGCTCAACAGGGCAGTCAATCTAGTACACTGTAAAGACTGAAGCTCTCCATACCTGCTTTGATTCAGTCTTGATTATTAAGGTCTGCTTCCAGATTCCCCAGTTCTTGTTCCTCAATGTAAGTTGGAGCAAGAAAGGTACTAACCATGGCAGAGGAAGATACACTTAGGACTGCTTAAGGAAGCTGGACATACGAGTCCTTGGTAGCAGGCAGGATATATCTGAGAGTGCTGAGGGAGCTAGCTGGCATCACTGCAAGCCTGGTCTCTGGCAACCGAATGTGTTCCCTGATGACTGGAAAAGAACAAATCCCCATCTTATAGCATGGCAAGGAGGATATAGGGAATTACAAGCCCATTATCCTAGACTAATCCCCTAGAAGTTTATGAAGAAAGTCATCTTGACTCAGTTGATACTGAGGCTGGTACCTTCATCAACAACTTGGACAATGAAACATACCCTCAGAAGTTCATGGACAGCACTGCACTGCAGGGAGCAGCTGAAATAGTGAAGGTAGGGCCACCACTCATACAGGCCGTGACAAGCCAGAGGAATGCACCAAGGGGAACACAGTGAAGTTTAAGAAAGGCTGCTGTAAAGTCTTGTACCTGGGACAGAACAGCTCTATGCAGCAGTCAGGCTGGACACTGACTAGGCAAAAAGCAACATTGCAGAAAAGAACCTAGGGATGTTGGTGGACCAGCTGAACAGGAGTAAGCAGCACATTACTGCAGTGAGAAAGGCCAACTATGCACTGGGCTGGATTAGAACATAGCCAGCAAGTTAAGGGGAATAATTATTTACTTCCTCAGCATTTGCGAGGCTGCATCTGGCTACAACCACTTTTGAGTTCCTGAACACAAAACCAATACTGGTACACTGAATAAAGTCCAGAGGAGGAGCCCTAAGAGGAGTAGAGGCTGGAGCACATGGCACATGAGGAGAAGCTAAGAGAATTGGGTTTGTTCCACCCAGAGAACAATAATTCAGGAAAGATTTAATTGCAGTCTTTCCTCTACCCTTAAATAGGGTTTATAGAGAAGATGAAGACAGACACATCTTAGATCTGCATAGTAAGAGGGTAAGAGACAATGGTCTCAAGATTCAACAAGAGAAACTGCAATAGAACAAAAAGAAAAAAAAAAAAATCACCATGAGTGTAGTTAAGCACTAGAACAGATGTCCCAGTGAGACTGTAAAATTTCCATCTCGGGAGACATCCAAACCTGGTCTAAACAAAGGCCTGATCAACCTCATCGAGCTTTAAAGTTGTATGTAACTTCCAGGTTATCCCTAATTCAAGCTGGAGCTGGACTAGATGTCATGAGATCCTTCCCAACCTAAATTACATAGAAAAATTATTTCCAGTGTCATAAGTGGTCACAGGACTATCTATGTTTTTAAGAAGCATTTATTTAATGTGATCAGCTCCCAAACTATCTGCTGTGTTACCAAATGGAAAGTGTTGCATGTAGCTTATTAAGACATGCTTAAATTGAGAGGTTTTATTTCACTAACTTCCTCATAAGGAAGGACTTGTTCCTATATAAAGTACATACAGGAAATACCTCTCCTCTACGTGACAGAATATCCTCTATGGAAGGTCCAAAGTCCACTCTGATAGAGTAAAAGGGCATTAATAAAACTTTGTTCTGGAACCAAAAGCTCTGATATTACTTTCTGCTCTCAATAATAGTGATGTCTATTTAGAGGCCACAAGTACCCAAGCTTCTCTTCTTGTATTATAGTCTGTGAATGAAAATAGAACAAATGAACTATGTAAAAACACAACCATCATGGCATGGTCTGGCATCAGTTAGCATTTCCTCATTCTCAGGAGGATTTATTAATTTATGGACTTTGAAATACCTCTGCTCAACAATTTTGGCACACAATACCAGCAGAAGTCATTTACATCACAACTACACTTTAGGTAATTTTTTACTTTACTTTTACCCTGGGCCTTCTTTTCTGTGAAGCAGATTTTATTTACCCTTAACCTCAGAACAAGGCATACTAACAAAACATATGGAGCAAACACTATAAATATACTTGAGATGTAAAATAATTCAGGAAATTCAAAGGAGTAGGAGGAGTTAAGAGAGATATTGCAGCTAGCCCTATCTTTTCAGTTTTATGGGGGTTTTCAAGCACAAGCACACATACTGTTTTCTAAATAAACAAACAAATAAATAGGCAGGTTTTCCTTTTGCCATCACCTTCCATGAAGCTGAGGAGTAACTACAGGTTTCTTTTTTTGCTTCAGCTCATTATATTCATGTAATCCAAGCACAGCGCCTTCTGCAGCTGCTTGAGCATCTCCACAGGGGTCTACTTCAATACAAGGGATCTCCAGATCTTGGATCTGTCTACAGCCCACTGAAAAATACAGTACAGAACTAGTAGGCTGAGTATTGCACAGAACAGCAAAACAGTGATGATTATGACATTTCAAGAAAAAAAATTAACTCAAGATATCTGAGTTTAAGTACATCAATCGTGCAGAAGAATAATTAAAAATATGTCCATATACTGACAAATTTTGACTCAAAATATCACTTGATGAATTGTAACAATTAAGGTATTTCACAAGAATAAAAAGGAAAGTCTGCAGTTGTTCTGATTCCTTTAAGCTCACTCTAAACCAAAGAAAAGCTCTATCTTTCTGGAGTGCTATGGATTATGACTATCTACAGGTTGTAATTTAGGTTTTTTGCTAAGAATACGCAACTGCTCTTTTCTTCCAAATGAATTTATACACACTTTTACAAACAAAAATAATAATATATTCCATAAATTCTATTTTGTACCCAAATAATTTAACAACATTTTGGCAGCTGGTGAGACAACACAGGCTAGTGCTTTGGACATACAGCTGTCATACACGTGACTGACCTCCAGTCTCAGATTATAAACCCTATGGTAAGAACTCTTTTTATTCTTGTTTTATACACTTGGATGCAGCAGTCATCCTTGATTAAGCTAGAGAGGCCTCCCCTGCCTATGACAGATAACAGTGAATCATACCACTGATATTGTGAAAGACACCAGTTAGTAACACAAGTATCTCAGTTACAAACCAAGTAGCAAAAAGCAGCATGTGTGCATACTTAAGTACAGCATGAGCATAAAGTGAATTGGTGATGATCTCAGGCTCCAAAGTAGTAGTAATTAAACAAGTGCCTTTTCAGTATCACACTGCTTAGGAAAGTTATTAGGTTTAAGTAACTGCAGTTTCCTGTCTGCAGATTGATTTACATGCCCTATAACTCCTTCCTCGCTAAGGAAAAAGCTTACATGAATATCAGTGACAAGTAAATGCAAACCACACAATTGGTTTTGCATTTCAAAACAAAATCACATCTAGTCTCACTTCAGAAATGGAACTTGCTGCACCACTGCAACAGTTTTACAAACAAAATGCTTAAGAAAATTTTAAAGTTAACCTGCCACAGCTGCACGAATATTTTCTTTGTCTTCATTCCAGTTTTCTTGGTCATTTACTCCAGCATTCTTCTTACCCAAGCCAACTACAACCACACTCAGGAAGTCCTAGATGAAGCCAACACAGATGGACTCACTTTCCTCATTGTTACACACACAGCAGAGAGTTGTTAGGAAGACCTTACTTCCCAAATCAAACCATTGATTTACAGCATTTAAATACATTCAGTACTTTATGTTACACACGTTTCTTGATTAAGAGTGCCAGTATGGTGCCACTGTCCTGCACTCCCAATCATTTACCACAGGCATGCAACCATGTTCTGGTGTCCAGTTAATAGTTATGTGCAGTTAATTATGCGTATTGCAGCACATAGGGCTTTATTCTCAACACACAGCAAACTTGGTGCTTCCAAGGGCAAATCTAACAGCCCTTTGAAAGCAGATCCAGCTTTCCAAAACAAGGACAACAAAGGCCAGAACTGAGCTAGAGAATTGTAACCCTTTTTTGGCAGAGTACTATGTTCAAGGAAATAAAATCATTTCAAAGGCTGAGCTGGCATGATTTGCCAGGTTACAAACAAAGCTGCACAGAGGCACACAGCTCCGAAACTCAGGAAGGCAACGTAGCACAGCTTGCCTTAAAAGCTGCAAGCAGAAGGCAAAAAGGAAGAAATAACAAAGAATAAAGAGCCTTTTAAGAATAAGGTTAAATTTGTATGACTCAAAGTTATACATGTGGAGAGTATTCCCACAGCTCTGAAGAAAAATGAAGTTAATCTTAGGCTTTCCCTTCCATCTCAAATAGCTGTTCTGTCAGATACTAACAATCAGCTTTCAAACTGCTCCACCGTAGTGAAGTCCTTTAGGCCACAAGACACTGAAACTAGGGTTAGCTTTCCAGAAGATCAGTGATTCAGGTTAACTTTCCCCACACACACTTAGAAGAGTGCATAAGGCCAGGTTCTTTATTGCCTTCTCTTGCAGAGATTTGCTACTCACATCAGAGGTCATCCAGTATGCTGAACTGAGATAACGGGACCTTCAGTGGACTCAACTTCCATGAGATTTCCAAGAGCCTTTCTACTGAGTCCGGTGTCCCCTGTCTGGAGTCTCCACATAGGAATTTATACATGGTAGGCAATACTGTCTACAAATTGATTTATTAAAAATAATTTAAATAGCCCTAATAAAAGATTCAGTTATTTAGACAAGGACACCTAGTGTCATATTGCATGTCTGCCTAGCCTCTAGCTACTTCTCCAAAAAGACACAAATCGTACCTTATTTGCCAGCTCCACATAGGTACATAACATGTATTAGGGCTTCTCAAATGGCACCAAAAGCCTAACTTTAAGCAGGCGAATCCCCATCTCATACCCTTGTGACCTATGTGCAGACAAAAGTTCTGCTTGAAGAATAACTCCATATCTTGTTTTCATAGGTTTCAAACACACAACTCGAAAACCTCTGATGGCACTACCTTGTGTTACAACTGTCACATCTGGGAGGTCTCTGCACATATCGGTACACACTTGTGCACTCACTCCTCCTGAATACAGGAGGCACAGTAGAAGTCTGACCCAAAACTCTTGTGCTTCAGCTCATTCAATAAGCAGCTACTCAGAGCACACCACTTTAGAGCAGAATTGGTTACATCTTCTCAATTTACAGCACAATGAAAAGAGTTCAGGACTGTGCAAAAGGCCACAGAAACATGGGGAGGTTTCAGTAAGAACCACATCTTTTGTTGAGAGAGTTGAGGGGGGGAAAGGAGAGCAGAGCACTGATACAAGCACAGCAGTGAACTCACCTTAAAACAAGATGTAAGGGCAAACCTCACACATAACCAATATGCACATGAAAATCCAAAGTTCATACCTGATGCAAACCATGGAATATGCGTGCTTTGCCTTTCTTCAAAGGTGGCCCACACCTAGGACACAAAAAGATCCTTTCAATAAAGGAGTCCTTATTAGTGATAAATCTTATGGTAGTACGCTCACTCCACCACCACAGTGTTCCTCAACACTCTACTGGAACACTTGGCTCATTGGCAATTCACAAAAAAGGACAGTTCCCATGAACATTTTGCATTGTTTCCTCAGTGCTTGGTTTTTCTACAGGAGTTCCCCCTCCAAGCTGCTTGGCCCAGTAGAAGAAAATACCAGCCTGAGAACTGGCATGGACACAAACACTAATAATGATAAAACAAGATCATTCTTATTGGTGTTTGTAGGTACTGTAATCCACTTCAGAAGTTTATCACACACTTACACAGACAGAAGTTCTCTCAGCTTTCCAGACACAAGTCTATCAAAAGCATCTCCTGCACCAGTGAAGTGGGCAGCACCTTCATCCTTTTCACTTGAGTAGACTCCCAGAACAAGACCCTAAAAAAAGGACACACATTAACATAAACACCACAAAATTTAGAGACCCATGTGAAAGGCAGCAAACACATTGTTCAAACCACAGCTACAGTTTATGTATTCATCTAACACAACGCACAGAGCAATACCTTGGAAAACCAGGGTAAATTACTACAACTACTTTTAAGAGTGAAAAAGAAATGAGATCTAGCATGACTAAAATAATAACTTTGGCTAACATTTAAACAGAGGTTCTTTCAAGCTGTACTCTGGAAGTACAGGACAGCTTCTCTTCTCCCTGCCCTGCCCCAAACGCAGCTCTCCAGCCAGGTGCAACCGGGAGGAGCACAGCGGGCCGCACCGCTGCCGACTCAGGCCCATCGGCAGGGCTGCGAGGTGCCGGGGCAGGAAGGCGGCTCTGTCGCGGCAGAGAAGCTCTTCCCCAGGGCACAGCGACCCAGCACGGCCCCGCCACCAGCAACGCCGCAGGTCTGCGACTTAACGCCCCGGGCCGGACCTGGGGACACACGGAGAGGGAGGGCCGGAGCTGGGCACCGAGGACGCTCAGCCACACACTGCAGAACCAAGCAGGAGGAAGGAACACCCAACACCCCTACGCGACACCCCCCACCCCCGCCTCCCTCTGCCCCGCTTCACCCCGAGCAAGCGGGGCCGCGAGGGGCGAGGCACCCCCCGCCGCCCCCTCACCTTCCCGCCCGCCCCGCGGCTGTAGCCCCGCGGCGAGGGGCCCTGGGCCGAGCAGCTGCAGGCCAGGGGGAGATCGCGGCTGAGACGGCGCGCAGCCACCCTCCGCACCCAGGGCAGCAGCATGGCCGGCACACAGACGGGTAACCCGCCGCCTGACCCCGGCGCGCTGATGGCCTCATCAGCCGGCGCCGTGCGGGGCGGTGCCCACGGCGGAGGGAGGGGACGAGGGGAAGGCGGAGCGGAGGCACCGCTTATAAATCGGTGTTTTCAGGCCTACGAGATAGTGGCTCGGTGTTCGTTTGGTGTGAGGCGGGTGGTGCAGGGGTGACTGTTTGACAGCGGGTTTTTGCCCCTTATGCTGCACTTTAGATAAGTATTCCTATGTGCTGCTGAGGGTAAATCAGCTTGTCTTGTGGGCTTGGCACAGACTTTAAAAAGCAGGTGTGCTTTGTAATTGTACATCTTAACTACCTGTGATTGCATTTAACCTTTCTTCCACCAGGCAAAATTTCCCAGGGCAAATATTGTGCGCATTGTCTCCTCGGTGTTAACTGAGACACCCCATGCAGCTGAAAGGTTACTTCAGCCGTGTGTCTGTTTGGTTCAGATTAATTCATGCATGGTAATAGGTCTATTCTGTCTAAAGTGACCTGAAAATACTACTTTCTCACAAGTCACAAACGAGGCATTGAGTGATAATGTTACTTGGTTATTCAAGATATGCAGCTACCATATCCCACAGTAATACTTCATGCATCCGCTGTGAGAAATCTTTTGGGCTGGCTGTTACTGCAAAATATGCTTCACTGTGGAATAGATTCAAACCAAGAGATTAAAAAGCTCATCAGCCCAGCCATCCCTCATTAACTTTATTGATGCAGTAATGGTTCTTTCAGAGCTGCTGTGACCTATCTAGGAATCCAGTACAACAAATCTTTAATCTTCTTCTTACCTAAGTAGTCCCATGGCTCTTACTCAGTAACTAGTTTTGAGGGGGAAGTTTGGGGGGCATTACACAGTTCATTAGCAGTATGACAAATGTCTTTTAATATATGTGTATTCATACTACTAAAAAGCATTTCCAAAGCAATCGCTCTATATGGAGGATTTTAAAATCTGCTTCCTTTTCACTTCCTAGAGAGAATTGTATTTAGTAAAGGCTACGTTACATGTTGCAAGATAATTTAGGTACAACAGCTGCTTCTAAATTATATGTTCCTAGAACAATTACAAATGACAAATATTTCATCTTCTGCTTATGTAATTATACTGCAGTTTAACGTCTTCTACTTCTGAGCCACTCAGAATTTTCTGGGAGGCCTCTGTGGACATTTTTCTGGACGGTACTGTGCTGTTACCATCTAGGGCACCTTCACAGACTGGATTGGTTTGCTGCCTATCCATGTAGGCATCTGGCTGTAGCACCATCTTCCCAGAGTCATGGCCCAGGGTAAAATCTGAGTTAAAGCACCAGTAAAATTAGAAGAACAGTGAAGTAAGTGGGTGCTATAACTTAGGAATCACTTCTTCTGTCTTACTGAGTCTCCTTTTATGCTAAAATTGTAAAATTGTAATTGCTTTAGACTTAGGAAAACTTTCCAGCTTTCTCTTAAATTTTTAAATGGGACTTTAAAAAAAAAAAATTTAGTGCTCCTAAAAAAAAAAAAAAGTGGCTAAAACTGTCTAGAAGAAGACAGGTTATTAGGGCCTATTGTAGAAGCATCTTCACAAATTTCTGCTTCACTCATAATCCTGCTAAACCTCTAGGGACAAAACCAGAGATAGTGCAGGCTATGGTAACAAACAGTGGTCATCACAACTGTAGGCTAAGTTTGGGTAATACCATTTCCTCTGAAAATACGCCACTGACAGCCAAATGTCTGCTGGTCTTGCTGCATATGTGTGGAAAAGGACATAAATAATTTTCATTTCTTACCCCACACAGAGGTTGCATATACACTGCTGAAGCATTTAGTGAACAGAGTGATTGGAGACTGCCGTGTAAATTAAGAGCAGTTTGAACAGAGTTTTAGAACAGCAAAACTGATTTTGTAGGAATACCAAATGAAAGTAGAATTTACTTCCATAAAACATGTTTTCATTGGTCTTGTGATGAAAACAAAGTAAGAAAAGCATGGAAAATAAGTATTTGGGCCAAAGATACTAAACTCATAGGCTTAAGCTTAGTTATAATTCCTTATTTAAATATCTAAATACGTGGCCAAACATGTTGAATATCAGCTTATTCTAGCAACTTTCTTTACTGAGTGTTCTGCACACTTCGGTGATAAAACTAGTAATTTGAGTACATAAAATATGGGTTTAGGCACTTCTGAAAATAGTAGACCCTTACAATACTAATGTGAAGAAATCTTTTCAAATAAAAAGGAATTTTTGTATATCCTGACATGTTCTTAAAACACTTTGAATTCCTTCTCTAAAAAAGTTACTTTTTTTTTTTCAAAGAGCTTTTTACAAGAACAGAGTTACACAACCTAGTGGTCTGATGAAGAGTAACTGACTGTAAAATAATATATTTAATTCAGATTATAACTGCTTTCATTCATTCAAAGTCATTATTCGGTTATGTGTAGGTTCTATTGTGAAAAGTCAGTATGTGTTCACCATAGTAATCAAAATCTAAAAATTACATGCTTAATGGCATATTCTTTTCTCTGAAATATTCATTTCTTGTGACCCAAGAACTGCTGGAATGCCTGTAAAATTATGGTACTTCCTAACAAAGTAACTTTTCCATCCATTTAACCATTTTTATTAATTTTAGTGCTGTTTCATCATACATCACTTTTACTTGACTTCAGATAGACATACAAATTGACAGGGTTCTCAAGACAATCTGTCAGATCTTTATTTTCTGGGTTATCTAAAAGCACCATTCCTTAGATTCTGTTTACTTTATTTCCAGAAGCTGCAAGAAAACCATCATCTTGCAACTAATAATTTTTTTCACAGTCCACTAGCATCCCATAAACTTTGGTTTTTTCAGTTTTTACTTTGTGGGGTTTGATAATTTCTGTTTTAAAAGCATTTCACACATACTTAGCCTGTGCTTCCCCTTAACTTTAGCCTCACAGATGATGAAGTTTTCTTTTTCAGTGCTGTATAACATCATCAAACATATCTTATATGGCCCTCTCAACATTTTCCAGATAATTCTATGAAGGTAAGTGGCAAATGTCCATTCTTTCTCTTTTAAAATAACCTTATAGTATCAAAGATTTGTGATATACATATTTTCTTTATAAACAAAGACACACTTAATTTCGATGAAATGGTATTTCACCTTAGATTTCTAAAATATCTCAAAATGCAAATTATCTAAAAACTGCCAACAGCATATATTCACTGCAGATATTGGTCAGGTTTAAGAATAATGAAATTTGTAGCATTTGTTTTCCCACTTTCCCACACGTGTTAATTGCTGGCATTGTAGACTGACATCTTTACTCATGTTTATACCAAAATCATCCATCCAAATCAAAGAGCCAAGAAGCTGTTTCTGTTATGACAGTTCACTTTACCAAAGTAGTTTTGTGTAGATTTATCAGTACATTATATCTTCTGCTGTAACATTTGCTTCTTCTGTTTTAGTCTTAATTTTAGGGAAATTAATCCCACTAATTGCTATGAGAAGCAAATTTACTGCGTGTGCTGTGGCACTTGCCACACAAAGCCAAAAACAGCCTTCAAACTGTTCTTCTAAGATAACGAATTGAAAGACATTTTCCCGAAAATTGGCAATTCTTTCTGTGAGGTGATGGAGTTTCACAGCAGCCATAAAGCTGGTGACTGCAAGTACTATGAATCCACCTGCAACAGAATGAAAAAAACATTGTTGTCAAAACAAGACAGACATTTTGGTTGCGCTTCAGAAGGCTTATTGAATACAACAGTGAGCATTTTGCAGAGTAGGGATAGACTTAGGCATGGCTTAAACACCTTTAAAATGCTTAGTCTTTATCGAATGGCCAAACATGATACCAGTGTTTGTAATAAAGTCCTTTTGTCTGTGACATGGAACCTAAAGACTGGCTTTCGTACCTCCTGTAAAAAGTTGACTAGACACAGTGAGACGAGATGCCACCTGACAGTTCTGATAGATGAGAATTATGAACTTCATGATAGATGAAGATAGATCATAGGTGAACTTCATTTTATTCACAAGTATTTAAGTTGAGGAGATACTTAGTAAAGCAAGAGAAGGAAATTCTGCTTTTAACATTTGTATGAATGTGACTGGTGAAAACTACTGGTAAATGATTTTACCTGCAAGGAAGTTCCAAAGGCATACTCCTGCTGGACCTTTAATAGCCCGGTAAGGAACTTTTATTGCGTTAAGAATGCAGAATCCAAAACTGACCAGAGTAAAGAAAATGGCCACACAGAGGAACATTATAATCATCACGTGCAAGCCTGTATTCAGCTTTTTCACCATGTGTGGGAAAACTGTCAAGGAAAAAAAATCATCTATTCAGTGTGTATTTTTGCTTGACAACAGTAAACATCATAATGTGCTGGTGCTACAAACTTAAATTAACAAGATAATTTTTTACTGACGTGATCAGTTCAGGTAATTACATACATCCTAGTTCATGATGCTTTATTTGTCACTACAACAGGCAAACCAGGGATTTTCTACTGCAGGAATAATCCTTTACACAGGATCTGTGAGTAAGGATTCAGGCTTAAGTCCCATTTTATTTATCTAGTTGTGCTAATGTCTTTGTCATAATGTCATCATGCTGTATCATCTGCTGCATTCTTTTCTGTCTCTTTTTCACTTCTGCTCTCCATCCCAAACTCCTTTTCTTGCTTCCCATTCCTGACCCATGCTTTTAATCTCATCCCTTTGAAGTCCAATAGTCCCAATTTCCTTTTCCAGCCCCTTGCTGCCTAAAATAGTATCACTCCTTTCTGTGTTTATTTTCTCATGTTATTCTTTTTTCTCCTCTTTAATTCTGGCTCAAATGAGATCTACTCTGATTTCATACTTCCTAATCCCACAGGTTTCCACCTTCAGATTCCCTTCTTGGTTTCTCATCTTTGGCCCCTTTATGCTCTTCTGGGTGTCTGGACTGGTTTAGTTACACGTGTAGGAAACTTGTAAAGTACTGCAGTCAGTTGGGCTTTAGGTGCAGTGCTCACATGTTTTGCTGTAGGCATGAGCTCTTCCTCAAGCAGCCTGTCGCTTGCCTGTCTCTGAAGAATAGTAACTTGGTTTTGTCTTCAGAGACAGTTACTTCGTTGGAGGGCCAGGTTGGCCAACAGTAGGGAAGTGTGGAGCATCTGCGTATTCAGTTTATCCTGCAGCCCTCTGGAAGAAATGTGAGTGCAGAATTGTAGGTGACACGCTGACTGACAGGAAAGAGAGAAGCTGATTGAAAAGAACCTTAAAATACAAGCTGATCTAGAAGAGCCCTTCAGGTAGCATAGCTCTGCACACTCATACATGTTCTGAAGAACTAACTGTCTAATTACTAAAAAGTTACTAAGAAGAAGGTACATTCTATTATAAACAAATAGAGTGCTTCCTATCTGCATAACTGAAAAAAAAAAATCCAAACAAGGTACATAAAAACGAGGCAGCGATATTTGGTAGATGTTATAGTGAATATCAGGCATACAATTTGGTCTTCATGACATGACAGAATTCTAGTAGATTATGTAGAAAACTTCATACTGTACAAATTCCATACAAAAATTCATTATTCAACAGTTCTACCTTTTCATTAGCTCATTCTGGGACTGTAGTTGGGCCTAGTATATATGGGAGCTACAGAAGAGACTCCAACAAGAAGAAAGGAGGGCAGTAAATGAGAAAGAGAAGTGGGAAGTCAGAAACTAGCTTGCTTTCTTACTGGAAAATAACTAGTGGTAACAAGACAACACATGGAATTTCACCTTCTTACAAAGCAGCAGAGTTTTTAGGGTGGTTGTAAGGATTCTCTTGCCACCTTTCTGAAGCTCTTGGCCAAGTCCCAAAGACATAACCAGGGAGCCTGGCTTAATATGCAGAAATAAGAAGCCTCAGGAAGGATATTGCCATGGAGGCTCCTGACACATTCCAGCTGTTTACCATGCACAGGCAGAATGCCTGGCTTCTGCAGCTCATTCTTGGGGCTTTATTCAATTGTCAAAACATAGGCATCTTATGTCAATTCAGATGCCTTAGGACTACCGTAACAACCATGTGTATCTAACATACATGCTGCACTATGTATGGGACACCTCCAGAAGCAGGAGCTGGAGGCCAGATGATTCACCTTAAGAGTCTAAAATAGCACTGGACACCTATATGTCAATTGAACCATGCTGTCACTGTCCCAATTCAAAGAGAGTGTGCCAGCTGTAAGCCTGCTCTAATGAATGTTAACACAGTGAAAAACAATGTACTCATAACTGTGTGTTACTACGATTCGGAATTCTGAAGTGTCAGAGCTACTGCAGTACTGCAGTGTGTGAGGTGCTAGCTCTCTCTCGTGACCTGTGCTGCCTGTGCAGGCCATTGATGCTAAGTCCCCAAGAAAAGTCTCCCTTGTCTTGTTCCCCAGTAAGTTCAGAATACTTGGAGATTAAGGGGGACATTCAAAGCAAAAGAAGTCAAGTCAGACCCAGAAGCCCCAGAAGTCCTGCTGACCAGTGTGCAAAAGTATTTAACAGTTTTGTATGCTATCATAATACCATTGTGACTATAGTATTGTGAAAGTATCAAACCTAAGAGAGCTATTAAAAAAAGGAAAAATCTCTGGGACACTTGTCTACTTAAACACATGGTTGTGGTTGTGCCCACGGCATTTAATGACCCTATTTTACAGTTCTAAGAATTCTTACTAACTTCAGTGAGAGCTTGCTTTGTCTAAGGAGTATAGGATCATGTCCTCCAAATACATATCAATGCAGTCCAGAGTGATGGTGGAGCATTAGGCCTTCCTTTCAGGTTACACAGTAATTAATCAGAAAGTTTATTAAAGTTGTACAGAGATTTAAAGAAGATTGGCTACTTTTTTCCTCATGCTCTCTGACAGGATAGGATGAAAGAACTGGGACTGTATTTCTGAATGCCCTAAAGAGGAGCAGAGCAGAGCTGGAAGAGCTTTCATCCTGTCTGCCAGCCATTCAAACTTGCCACAAAGAATTTGAGCATGAGTGCGGTGTCCATGTCATGAAGTTGCAGCTGCAGTCAGAGCTTGAGTTAAGACTTGGTTGTTGTAAAAGCAACCAGTGCAAATTCATCACAGCTCAACAGCTGGTCATGCTGATCTAAGTTGAGGTTGCTCTGGTTCTCTTCTCCATTCCCTCTGAAGTCCCACAGTCTTGCCTTCCTTCGAGTTTTTATAGTGGTGCTTGTGCAGTTGTGTAGTAGTTGTATAGTAGTTGTAGTTGTATAGCCATGATCCTATGGGAAACTTTTTTTTTTTTTTGGTAGGTTAATTTTTTGGCCAGCTTAACTTCCTGGACTACCTCACCACCATAGCTACCAAAGCCATTGCAAAGGATGGGGCAGGACAGCATTGCTGTGGGCCACGGAGATGGTGAGTCTGCAGCAGCTTCAACTCAAACTGGTTTAAGTTGCACTGGATCTGCACATTGAACTAAAAATCTTCAATGCAAAATATCACTTTCACTACTGCACAGGATGTGTGAAAACTGGAAATCATCCAAAGTACAGATCAACATCTGAGCACTTTTGAGACCTCAAGAAAATCTTTTAGGTTAAAAGGAATAAATTTATAGGAGTTTTTTAAGGGTTCAGCAATTTTTTTCTCTCCAAAGTTACCAGAAAAGAAGGTACAAAAATTTCAACATGTAAATAAAGTTAGGATTATGTGCTATGGCAGACATCGGCATTAGGACAGCTAGAGAAATATGGAAATGTGGCCAGGTAAATAAATCCCTGCTTCTTAAAGGAAAAAAAAAAAGGGAGTAGTTTGACAGAGAAGGCAAGGACAGAGGCACAGCGAGAGTGTAGAGGAACACTTGGCATAGGAAAAAGTCAGCGAAGGGGAAAGCATGATTTACAGGGTCACCTCCAAATGACTTTCATTCCCTTCCCAAGACTAAAAAGAAACCCTCAATCTAGCCCTAGGGATTGGTTTTTTCCTTACCTTGATTCCAGGATTACAGAACATAATGAGAAGAAAAAAGCTAGCCTGAAAGGATATTCACAGTCTGATCCCAAACCATAAAGACCACAAGTCAGCCACAAATATAAATTTTAATAATCATCTGCATTCTGTAAGTTTTGTAAACAATAAGGATAGAGTGTTTTTAATGTTGAACTATACATTAGACTAAAGATTCAACCAAAATTGTACTTACTTGTGAATTGGGAACGCCGCCCGCCCAACCCACACTGGCGTATTTTACCACCCTGAAAGAGTCCGTAGTAAATTTCTCCAATGAACTTGACCAGCTCTGGATCTGTGGCATTGACCAAATCAGCTCCTGTTTTGCAAAGGATCTTTCCAGTCATCCACTTTGGGGTTCCCATTGCAACAACAAGCAAGATAAAAGACACAAAACTGATTAGAGAAGCCAAGGCAAATAAAGTCTTTTTAAAACAGCCAGGCATCCTACTGGTTTCAAGGAATCATCTCCAAGGCCGCTCTGCGGCAATCAGGCACGTTTCCCATTTTTTCTCATGCTCTGAGAGTCACAAATTAATAGCTGGCATTTCAAAAGATGTCCCGTTGTATTTTGAAGCTCCAGAAATTAATCTGTACGGTTAAAAATCAAGTCCAAATATACATTTTGCTGCGACAACATCCTGAAATGGTTGCAAGTAACAGCTTCATTACACTGTAGTGCAGCGATGCTTGTTTCTGCAGAAAGTAATCCTATATCTATTGCTTGGCTACTGTTTCATCAGAGGTTTAATTGTCCTGCTCAAATGATATCAAGTTCTTTACTGTTACCTCAGGGGGAGAAAATTAGGAGCAGAATCCAGTTTTTTAGATTATTAAAAAGTGGATAAATAGCTGTGCGCAAGGGGAAGAGCCTTAAAAGCACATCATTTGCCATCAGGGTTCTGCTGGCGCCTCAGCCGTGTTGAGCTGCCGTCTCTCGGCGCTGACTCCCACCCTGCCTCTAAATGTCACTGCTGCCAGAGCTGCGGGGCCGCTCGCACGCCTCGGAGCAGTGCCCTTCCATCTCTAAGCCTGTTAACTGAGGTACATAAATGATACGATGCCGAGGTTTCAGGTACGAATCTCCTGCGTTAAGCCGGGACGCAGGCAGCTTCCTGCCGCCCGGGGAGGCCCGGCCGAGGGGCCGCGCCCGCGGCGGAGCCCGGGTGCTCAGGAGCTGCTGCAAGCGGCGTAATTCAAGCTACAGGTGCGGTCCGGGAGTGCTAAAGGAAACCAGCCTTAATTGCCTGCGGTTCTACGGTTACTGCCACTCAAGACCTGCAGGGACCTTTATAACCGCCAATTAATTAATCCTAGGTGGCAGGTAACTCGGTCCGCCGCGGGAGCTCCGGCTGGGTAAGGAGGAGCGCCGGGGGACCATCTTGAGCAGAGGAAGGGGCGGGTGGGCAGGCAGGCAGGCAGGCTGGATGGATGGATGTCTGGATGGATGGATGTCTGGATGGATGTCCGCCAGCCCAACACCGGCACAGCACCGCCGGCCTTAGCCCCGAGCCAGGCTCAGGCGCGGAGGGCCCGGGGGAGCTGCGGGTGGGGGGTTTCCCGAGGTAAAAGTACCGCGGCAGCACCACCTGAGCCCTCGGGCGCAGGCGGGGCTCGGCCTAGGCACCGAGATTTCCCCTCTTCCAGGCACAGCCTGCGGGAAAGCAACAACACGATGTGCCCCAGCCCGGCCCTCACTTGGGGCTGGGCACTGCCGCCCCGAGCCCGCCCCTCGCAGGGGGCGGTCCGCATGCGCAGGCGGGGCTGGTCGAGTGGAGAGGCCGGAGCTAGAGCGGGGTGGGCAGGCGGAAAGGATGGCTGTGGCGGGCAGGGTGCTGGTGTACGGTGGCAGAGGGGCGCTGGGGTCCCAGTGCGTGCGGTACTTCAAGTCCAGGAACTGGGTGAGCGCCGGGCTGGGGCTGGGGTGGGTGAGGCGGGGAGTCCCGCCGAGGGGAGCGCTGCTTCCCCGGGGGCATGGCGGTCCTACGGTGGGAGCCAGCCGCCGGGAGAGCGCCCGAGCCGCGGGGCAGCGCCCGGCGTTCCGCGGAGCGGGCCGCTAACGCGCCGTTCCTCTCGCCGCGCAGTGGGTGGCCAGCATCGACCTGGCGGAGAACGAGGACGCCAGCGCCAACGTGGTGGTGGGGGCGGCCGACTCCTTCCCCGAGCAAGCCGAGCAGGTGGGTCCGCGTCGAGGTGCGGGGCGGCCGCTGCCCGGCAGGCCTGAGGCGGCCTTCTCCGGGCGAGGCTGTGGAAGTGCTTGATGCACCCAGCCTCTCTCCCTTGCCGTTCTCCTCTCGCCCATTGCCGCAGCTGCAGTAGCAGCAGTGAGGAAGGCGGCTGCGGGGATGGGTCCGGTCGCAGGCAAGAAGCCGCCGCTGTGGGGCTAAGGAGCCCGGCCGGTGGCAGGCCTGCTGCGGAACCTTCAACCCGAAGGTCCTAGCTTCTGCTTGCGGCTTCTCTCGGGTTTTTTTTTTAATTTCCTTTTAACTGCATGTATTAATATACAGAAATTAATATTAACTTGTATTAATATACAGAAAGAGATTCATCTGGGATTCTGGAGGTTCAGCACATAAGGCAATTTTGCACTATTTTTCTCTTGGTGACTTGAAAAGTCTTGGACTGAATCACAGGAGTGTAATGAAGGTGGATTAGGACAGGACGCAACGCTTCTTTCTAATGTCCCAACTCTTATATGTGTTGTGTGTAGCTAGGTGGTATACTCAAAGCATGCAAAACCTATGCCCCGATGGGGTCCCTAGAGAATGCACTTGTTTCCACAAAGGTAAATATGGGAGAATCCAAGCTAGCTTAAAACCTGGTTTGCTTTATTCTCAAGAGATAGGACTTAGTTTTTTAATGTTAACTCTTGAACCTATTTCTCTTATTGATAAACGGAATCACTAACCAGTATGTTTTCTTTCAATCTACACAACTCTTAAGGCTTTTAAAGAGTAGTATGGCATGTTTGCAATGCTGAGCCTTTGTGAAAACCAGTGGATTTCTTTCTTTTTTTGAGAAATGGATTGTTTGCTTTTCACTTTGGTAGAGAAAATTCACAGCCAACAAATTCATTACCAACTGTGGAGTCTTAGATTTGAAAGAGGAAAACATACTGGATATCTAAAAATACACAAACTCAAATTTAGGGGCCAGACTTGAACTGATGCTTGTAGTCTAGATAGAAGCAAGAAGAAGGCTTATCTTTAGTTGTTAATTTCTTGCACTATCATCAAAAGTGACATCAGTAGTGCTGGTCAGATCTGGAGTTTCATCTCTCATATTAAACAGAACCATACCCAGAGAAGAACCTGGCAAAAAGTAAGTCACAAATAAAATCTTTTGTTAATGATATAGGTAAGGGTCATATCTTTCAGTCCGGCTCAAATCAGTTATTTCCAGTGACATCATGCACTGTATGGTCTGACTTTCATCTATAACTACCTTTCAGCACAGTTGTTTTGACTTCATAGCTCATAAGTGTTAATTTTCTACAGCTGTTATATTAAAAATCTAAAATTTAAAACTTAATTTAAAAATTGCAGTGTATTGTGTTACTTGGCTATATATTGTGTTACTGGAAAAAAGTAATGTTAAGGCAGTCTTGGTATTTACTCCTTTACCTTAGCAGTCCAGTTTTTTCAATATTTTTTTTTTTTTTGATGTATTGAAGGTGACAACAGAGGTTGAAAAACTTCTTGGTGAAGAGAAAGTGGATGCGATCTTGTGTGTAGCAGGAGGATGGGCTGGAGGCAGCGCCAAAGCTAAGTGTAAGCACGAGTGAAATCTGAGAGGAATCCATAAAAATCATAGTAATAAAGATATTTGAGATCATCTTTCTTCCTGCATCCAGAAGAGGACAGGAGTGTGAAAGTACAAGATAGTGCAGTCACAGTGCTTCTTAGTGCTGCTCTGAATTTTTGCTGTCTGTTAATTTGCCCAGCACTCAGTATTCTCAGTAATACTTTTTGATGCGCCAATTTTCATCTGAAAAATCTTGATGCTCTTTATGACAGAGTTCAGCATTATTATCTGTGAACCAACTTTTGCTGAGGTTACCTGGGTCAGCCAAGTTACATAAGACAGTGGCCAGCTAGAAACATAGATGTTGTGTCCTAATTCATTGCTTTATACATAAAACCTCAGTTACCTCCTGCAGTTCTCTAAGCTATTACTGTGCAATACAGTATTGGAAGGAGCTGTCTAATGATGTGAGATCACGCTACAGAAAAAAGCCTTCAGTTAGAAAAAAAGTTTTAAACATGGAATATTGAGAATGAAATTTTGTACTTTACCCACTAAAAAGTAAGAAAAGAAAAAAGCCTTGTTTTCTGTCTGTAGTAGATCTCCTGTGTCTGTTTCTTCCCCCTTTCCAGTTAGGACGTTACAGGCAAAGATCTGTTTTTGAAGACAGACAGTGTGGAAAGACACACTGACCCCACAGTTGCATTATATTACTATGTACTGTATTTTAAATAAGCTAATTTATCATAACCATGATTTACAGTAATGTTATTGGTAGTAGGGTAGCAAGATATCTTGGGATAGGTGGTTGGCTTATGTCACAAAGTTAATTATGCTTCTTCCATATTGTATTCTGGAAATTGTTCTTTCTGAATACCAAAATCCTTGACATGGCTAGTTACTGTTTTTCTTATTTTCCAACACAGATATTGATAATAAAAAGGAATGATGAGAGTTCAGATTTTTTGCTTTCATTTGAAGTTATTGATGTACCTCCCCCAGCAGGCTGCCTTACCAGAGGCTGTGCTCCAGTATGTAGGGGCACTGGAATGCACGCTTGGTCCAGTGCAGATGTATGCATCTTTGAGATTCCATACCAGAATGCTACTGTCAGACGGGTTGCTTCTTGGTTTGCGAAGTAATCTGGTGATAAGAAATACTTTTTTTTTATTCAACTCCTTTATTTTGTGGAGTCTTCTGTCTGCATACTAATGGAGCATAGCTCTTTTGCAGGCAGTGATGAAGTTAGGGAAAGAGGCAGATCATGCTACTACAAGGTTAGATGACGCTAATGAGAGTTTTGAGATCCTTGATATTGATTGAAGCAGCCCGTACAGGAGTGTCAAGAACTTGGAAGTCTTTGAACCATTAGTGGAGAGCTGATGGAACTGTCTTGTGGTTTTGTTTTTTTTATTTCTGGTAGTGAGAAAGCAGGTAATTGCCTGGAACATATGCTGTGAAGCTGGGTCTTGGAGCCCAAAGAGAAGGGAGATACAAAAGTCCTGGATTGATATTTTGCCCAATGTGGAATTAGAAAATGGTAGAAAGCATGTTTTCATAGTCCTGTTGTACTCTGTGACAGTAAGGAAATTAGAGGTGGAAGTCTCCTATCTTTTAGTTAATTTCACTAATTCTCTTCCTAATCAGCTTTATACAAAAACTGTGATCTGATGTGGAAGCAGAGTATTTGGACATCGACTATTTCCAGCCACCTAGCCACAAAACATCTGAAAGAAGGCGGCCTCTTGACGTTAACAGGAGCTCAAGCGGCTTTATCTGGAACGCCAGGTAAAATACAATGCATTATATCTGCTGGGACATCAGCAGTTATACCTGCTTCTTAGTCTGAGCATTGTTCTGTGTGAAGCAACAGTTTCGCTCAGTCCTTCACATCCAATACAAATGGAAAATTATTGCTGAAATCCTTAAGGAAATATGTAAATTTACAGGTAGCAATACTGAATCTCTTGAAGCTGGAGTTCCAATAGATAGAATCATTATTTGAATAATATTTGACGTGCATTGATGAAATGTTCTTGGCTAATCTATGATACAGTAAAAAAGTTTGGAAAACAATGAAGAGTAGAAGCACGCAGCAAGCTGTAAGTACAGTGCTTAAATAAAGTTATACCTCCTGTTTGTGCTCTGAAGGGCAGAGTCCTTAATTGCCCGATTTTTCCATTGGTGATGACTCAGCTGATCCTGTTAACGGTGCTTGTCCTGTTCATGTTCTCTTTCCACTCTACCTTTGTTTCAGGCATAGATAAGCTTGCTGACCTTCAGCTTTGCCCTCCACTAGCTATTTAATATGGACTTTATTGAGCTTTCCCATCTTGCTCCTTGCCATGTTGGTCTGCATGGAAGAAGAAATCTGGGAGCAATTTAAAATGAATGAAGGAGGGGAAAAAAAAGCACTGACACACAAGCCCACAGGCAGGGAGAGGAAAGGTTTTGAGACAAATACTCTTATTTCTCAATCTTTTATTAGCGTGACTGCAAACAACGTTTTTGATGAGATGTAGACACTAAAACATAGAAATTATGAATATTCCTGAAAGCTGTGCCTAAAACTGTTCAGGAAAAATATGCTATATTTTCGAGTTAATTTTTTTATCATCTGTGTTTACAGCTGCATCTGGCATAGTCCAAAAAAAAAAAAAAAGGCTTATTCTATGAGACTAAGCAGATGAATAATTTACTGTGTACTACTGACTGGCCATATACAAATGAAAAAAGTGAACTCTGGCAAACTTTCATGTTGTTTGTTTGTCTGGTTTTGGGAGGTAGGGACCACAACACAGAAGTCAAAGTGGTTTGCTTTCATGTTTTGAACTAGCTGGTTTCAGCGAGTCTACATTTTTCTAAAAAACACAGCAGTGCTTTGGGCAAACACATGCAACTTATTAACATCAGGAAGAATTGGGAAAGAGTGGTTACTCAACTTTTGCAAATATGACTTGTTAGGCTTGTTACTACCAGTCATGGTGGAAGGAATAATCTTTTTCTTGTTTGCTCTTAGCGTGATTTTTATTTTCCTGTGTGAAAATGTTGACTCACATAAGGCAAACTGAAGAATGCCGAAAATTAGAAACAATTGCAGAAGCAGATTGACAGTCATGGCTGAGAAATGTTGAAGCATGGAAAGGTTTAAGACGACTGAATGTTTGGTTTAGACAAGAGGATAATACCTTAGAGACACAAATATTTTTATCAGAACAATAAGTTAGCTGCTGCTGCCCATGTTTCCTCCTAATAAAAATGGGTATTATACAATGTCTAATTGAATAGAATGGAAATGCTTCTACAATGCAGAATTAGCTTTGTAACTACGATGCAAAATACTTCCTCAGGAACGTTGGAAAGGAGTTGTGTAGCTACATAGATAGATGGAAAGGCATCCAGTTATAGTAGACAAAATACATTTATGTTTTCCTATATATTTCATCTGTGTCTGGAATGCTTGGCGGATACATACCATGAGATGTCTCAGACCTGTGGCTGCCTGATTGTCCAGATTTTGTACCTGACCAGTGTGCCTTGTGCTCTCATTCCTGTTGCTGTTACACTGCTCAAGACAGTCTGCCTGGAAAGCAACAGTGTTTAGGAAGAAGTTTGCTTTACCTACAGGTTATTTAGTAATTTTCTCCCATGAGGTTTTTGGGGTGTTTTTTTTGTAGTTTTCTCCAAAGGGCCTGTCAGTCTTGGGATGCAGACCAAGTGAATTGCAGTTCTGGAGTGGAGTGAGCTGTATCTGTTTGGGTCCAAACCTGCAAACACCTTAGCCATATGATTAAAATTAACAGATAATTGCCTTATTAAAGTATGTGAGCATCTTCACACTTACTCTATTAGATTTTTAGGATTAGCCGTATAGGTACCATCCTTCAGAGTATGTTTGTGTACATTAACTAAACGTACTTAACTCGGTAAGCTGCTTCTTATAGTCCTGAGTAAACTGAGTTCTGTGATAGTTTCTGAATGTCTAGTAAGAGCTTTTTGGGTTTTGTGTTTTCCCTTTTTAATAGGTATGTTTTGACATATTTTAAAAGTCTCATTCTGTTCTGACTGTGGTAAGTGGTCTTAATATTCATCAAACAGTCTTGAGTTTCTATCATACTACTGATGCTACTGAAGCTGTTTTGATTGTGCTCTAATTTGCCTGTTTTTAATTGTTAGGGATGATTGGCTATGGCATGGCCAAAGGAGCAGTGCATCAGCTTTGCCAGAGTTTAGCTGGTGCCAGTAGTGGCTTGCCATCTGGTTCTGCTGCTGTTGCCATTTTACCGTAAGTAGTTGTGTAGTTGCCTCTGCCTGCATTATTAACTACTGCTGTAACCTAGAGTCATATGGATATGCTTGTGATGGCCTGTTCACAGTACACAAACAGCTTCTCAGACTTAGTTTCATAGGGAAAGGAGGCAGCTTGAATGCATGAGCAAAATGATATGCAAGTCACCCTAAAAATTATGAAGTTCTTTGTTTTCCTTTCCTTTGCAAAATAGTAATGGATGTTAGGATTAAAATTTGATTCACTTTTAACCAGTTTAGCTGTAGCCATGCATTAATGTGTGATTTTTTTTTTTTTTTCAGTGTAGGCAGAACTGAGATGAGCTATTCAGCATAGTTTTAGACTTAGCTGTGTGACAATAGTAAGGTAAAGGATCACTTGACAAGATTTGTTTTGGTTAAAGATGCTTTTTCATAAGGTGCTGCATATCTATGCTTGATCAGTAAAATTAGGTTTCTTTGAGGATCAGTGGGAAAATAAAGTACCTTGTATTTGCCTGTCAGCTTGCTTTTTGATGAGGAAAGGTAGTAAAAAATGGATGGCCTAATAAGTCTTCATTATGTCTAAGTTTATCCATTCTGCTGCAAAAATTACAAGTATTTTTCTTGCCAGGTCCGTATCTAGTTCAGGACCCAAAACTTAAGACTAAAGAGTTCTGTATAGGGATTTTAAGCACCCCCTGAATTCTCCCTGCTTTGTTTTCCTCATAGATGTCCTCTTCTGCACACTTCCTCAGGTCAGAGAGCAGCAGCATTAAAAGTGTTTGGATAATTGATACCACCTTCTACAGAGCTTTACAGACAGGTGGACACCAAGATCACTGGACTTTTGGGCATTCTGCACTTGCTTAGTTCTCATGCAAAACTCCATTCTTGAGTGAATTTTTGAGACAGTAATTGTACCTCAGTGAGGGAGTCGTGAAAAGTTCCTCCCTTAATATGTGTATAGCATAAATACATATCAAAGTCAAAACTTCCTACGCTTGTGCATTTAATCTCTGCATTTGCAGCTGGCATAAAGCTGTGTGAAAGTATCAATGTAGTGCATGTGTGCTCTGCTTGTTCACATGTACTGCATGTTACTGCCATTCCCTGTCTGCATGAGAGAGACTGGAAGGGAGCTGTGGGCTAAGGGATTGCCCTGAGCGGCTGGATGTCATCAGTGAGCCAGGAGGGTGAGGGCTTGTGTGTTCGAACCTTTGATATACATTGAAACTCATGGCTATATCCTGTTAACACATGTAGAGGATGCAAAGGAAATCCATATCATGTGGTACAGAAGTTAAACATATGTTACAGCAATGAATAAAAGCAGGTGGTGCTTATCAGAAACGTGATGTGTAAATAAAAGGCTTATCTTTTTTAATCACAGGGTTACCTTAGATACACCAGCAAACAGGAAATCAATGCCTGATGCAGATTTCAGCTCCTGGACACCCTTAGAATTCATTGCTGAGTGAGTATCCATGTGATAACTAAGCAATTCCTCACTGTCCCTCTTGCTGCTGCATCTTATTGCGTGTTCTTTCCAAACAGCTGTCTTGGATTTGGGTGGTTTTCTTCTTCTGTCATCTCCTTATTGTGTATGTCTCTAAATCACATCAGGTTTATTGCACAGGCTTAAGCAGTTGGAAGACAGAATCTCATAAAGCCTGTAGACAAATTAAATTGCAGACAGCATGTGCAGGAGACAGTAGTCTGGCTTAAAGGTAAACTGCAAATAGGCACGTAAACTTTGAGATTTTTTTTTTTTCCTTTAAATACTCTTTACTGCCCAGTCTGTGGTATGTTAGCTCACTTCTCAGCTGGCAAAATTCCTGGTCTTGTTTAGAGAAACTTAGTCAAGATTTTTTTGTTTCCCATCATCCGCAAACACCTGTCCTGAATGATGTTGCAAAATGCTGAAACTGTACCTGTAGCTTATGTTAACAGCAGACTGAGGTTACAAGGCTTACTGTTTCTCATTTATCTCAGCTAGAGGAGGTGCAGGGTTAGTACCGCCTTCTGCGGTGTGATGGGGAGTAGCAAAGATTCTGCTGAAGGTGAGCTGTCAAAAGGAAGAAAATAAGGACACAACTGTCTTGTCTCTTTCAGGAAACCTAAAGATGAATCTATGTTCATGCACTGTAAAGAGCTTTACTCCTACATATTTTTAAAGTCTTGTAGAACTGACACTGAAATTGAACAATTAGCAATAGATAAGTACAAAGAGTAGTTTAGTTCTCACATTCGATTTCGTTTTTTTGTGTTTTGGTTTTTTTTTAAGCTGGAAGTCAAAGTGGGAAATGGTTTTTATTGTGAGAAGCCTGTGCATCTGTTTGATGTGGCTCTTTAAAAGAGCCTCATCAATTGAATTTAGTTGGCCTAAAAATGTTTCAAAAAACTCTTTAATTTATTGTGCTCCAGAGACTGCTTAGCCAGATATTGCAGTTTTACAAATTCCTTTTTTTGGTAAGTATTTTTCCTTATGGGAGAATTAGGTTGAATGGTTTGTTTTGTTTCTTGGTTTCTAGTTTCCTAAACTTTAAATCCAGCTTTGAAAACTGAATCTCACTGGCTGTGGAGGAAGACCATCTAATGTTGTTAAGTGCTGGTAACATCTGCATCTTGGGAAGGATGTAGGAAATCTTTTTCTGTATGGCAATTGAGACAACGGCTTCCAGGGCACAAAATTCATAGCAGGATGTTGCAACATGGCAGTTGCTATGCCTGCAATACTGGAAGGGTTGATAGACCTGGAAAATATATTGCACTTTTATATTTTGAGTAAGGAGTTTGTATTACATTTTGATGAGGAGTGTTCTGGTGTGCTACATAGGATGAGTCTATCTTACTTGGCACTATTTTGGACATGTTAAGGCTTTCGGTTGAGACCACTTTCCTGGTCTTGTGCCGAGACCACTTTCACAGTGAAATACCTAAGTGTTAAAATGGCCTGTTGTTAGAGTAACGGGTTCAGCAACTCTGTTTTAGCTATGCCTCTGTGTTCTCTGATATGTATATAAATTAAGAAGCCTCTCTTTCCACTTTTCAATTTTTTTTTTTTTAACTTGGAAAAAACTTGCCACTTTGGCACTTAAGCTCCTGGCCTTTTCCTTTGAGATGTTCTGAAAATCCTGTGTGTGCGCTGTAAAGCCATGTGGATTTCTTTGGGCCTCTGTCCAGCTCTGAGGGTCTGAATCCAGTGATCTCATTGCTAGTTTACAACATAGGTAGAAATCACTAGAGAGGGCAATAGGAAAACAAGGAAAAATAATAGGCTTTTATTTTGTGCTTCCTGTCAATATACCTGACACTGGTATTTATTTTTTCCTCCTCCTCACCTGTTTTATCCATTTATTTTAAAACAGAACCTTTTATGACTGGATAGCAGGAAAGAATCGACCAAATTCAGGGAGTCTAATCCAGGTGATAACTACAGGAGGAAAGACTGAACTTGTTGCAGCAGCACATCTTTGATGTCAGTCACTTAAGGCAGCAGGACTTCGACAAAGGAGAAGCTATGGAAAAATCTGTCTGCCAGTATAATTTGGATGTTCTTCTGTGTCCAGTGATGGTATTTGTGTCATTAATGGGACCAGATTTCAAGTAGTGTTTCTGTGCTGTCAGTTGTGAGCTATCAGCATTTGTTTACCAACAATATAAAGGATTTGTCTCTAAATGAAAGTTGCAAGCTTTAAAGTCTGTAGATGTCCTAATCTGGAGCATTATATGTCAACATAGCTGTTTTCTCTGAAATGGAAATTGTGCTTAATTATGTCGTGTAATCACGTATGTAAGGGCTGGATTTTTTTCTTGGTCAGTAAGTGTTTCTGGCAACTTACTGTGAATCTTTCAGCAGTCTGTCTTTTTCTGTCTGAGTGTATAACCCTGCCCCTGCATATTATGTTGTCTGTAATTATAGGAGATGTTGCAGTCATATGCAGTGTCCTAGTCGTGTAACATTTTTCTTGTGAATTTTCCACTCGAATTAATGGAACTGTATAGAGATTACTCACTTGAGAAGGAGTTCCTAATTTGCCTTACAGTTTATAAGCTGCTCTCAGGCCTACAGTTATAGGATAAAAGAGTCGTCCTGCCAAATGATTAGTATGTCTTTGTGTTAGTCATGGTGGTTCTTTACTTTTTCAAAAAAAAAGTGCTGTAAAGTACTAGAAAAAGCGTACACACACTTCTATTTGAATATGGAACTTTGTGCTAAATAAATCCATATTGTTTTATGTACTGGGCTGTCTCTGTCACTGTAATCCAGCTATCTGGATAACATTTCACAGAATCATCTGGTTGGAAGAGACCTCTAAGATCGAGTCCAGCTGTTCACTGCTGGGGTCCCTAAACTATGTCCCTCAGCACCACATCCACATGTCTTTTAAACACCTCTAAGGATGGGGACTCTACTGCTTCCCTGGGCAACATGTTCCAATGTTTAATGACCCTCTGTGTAAAGAAATTTTTCCTGATATCCAACCTAAATCTCCCCTGACACAACTTAAGGCCATTTCCTCTGGTCCTGTCATTCGTAACATGGGAGAAGAGACCAACCCCCACCTCTCTACAACCTCTGTTCAGGTAGTTGTAGAGAGCGATAAGGTCTCCCCTCAGCCTCCTCCAGACTAAACAATCCCAGTTCCCTCAGCTGCTCCTCATAAGTTCTCTAAACCCTTTACTAGTTTCATTGCCCTTCTCTGGACACACTCCAGCACCTCAACGTCCTTCCTGAAGTGAGGGGCCCAAAACTGGACACAGTACTCAAGATGTGGCCTCACCAGCACTGAGTACAGGGGTGCAATCCCTGCTCCTGCTTCCCTGCTCCTGCTGGCCACACTATTTCTGATAAAAGCCAGGATGCCATGGGCCTTCTTGGCTACATGGGCATGCTGTTGGCTCATATTCAATCAGCTGTTGACCAGCATCTCCAGGTCCTTTTCTGCTGTGCAGCTTTCCAGCCACTCTTCTGCAAGCCTATAATGTTGCAGAGGGTTATTGTGGCCCAAGTGCAGGACTTGGCCCTTGGTCTTGTTGAATTTCATACACTTGGCATCAGCCCACTGATCCAGCCTGTCCAGATCCCTCTGTAGAGCATCCCAACCTTCAGGCAGATCAACACTATCTCCCAACTTAGTGTCATCTGCAAACTTACTGAGAGCGCACTCAATCCCCTCATCCAGGTCATTGATAAAGATGTCAAAGAGGACAGGCCAAAATACTGAGCCCCGAGGAACACCAGTGGTGACTGGCCACCAGGTGGATTTGACTCCATTTACCACCACTCTCTGAGCCTGGCCATCCAGCCAGTTTTTGATCCAGTGAAGTGTACACCCATCCAGGCCATAGGCAGCCAGTTTCTGCAGAAGCATGTTACAGGAAACGGTGTCAAAGGCCTTACTAAAGTCCAGGTAAACAACGTTCACAGTTCTTCCCTCATCCACTAAATGGGTCACCTTGTCGTAGAAGGAGATCAGATTGGTCAAACAAGACCTGCCCTTCATAAATCCATGTTGACTGGGTCTGATCATGTGACTATCCTATATACGCTGCATGATGACACTCAGGATGACCTGCTCCATGAGTTTCCCCGACACTGAGGTCAGACTGACAGGCCTGTAGTTCACTGGATCCTCCTTCTGGCCTTTCTTGTAGATCAGTGTCACATTTGCCAACCTACACTCAGCTGGTACCTCCCCCATTAACCAGGACTGTTGGTAAATGATGGAAAGTGGCTTGGCGATCACCCCCACCAGCTCCCTCAGAACTCTTGGGTGGATCTCATCCGGCCCCATAGACTTCTGCACATTTAAGCTGTGCAGCAGTTCACTTACCGTTTCCTCTTGGATTATGGAACTTTGATAATGCTCTCCATCTCTGCCATCTGGTTCTAGAGGCCAAGGACCCAGTGAGTTGGTCTGACCATTAAAGACTGAGCCAAAGAAGGCATTCAGCATCTCAGCCTTTTCTTCGTCTTTGGTCACTATTTTTCTCTTTGCATCTAGCAAGGCATGGAGAGTCTCCTTAACCCTCCTTTTGCCGTTAAGGTATTTATAGAAACTTTTTTTATTATCCTTTATGTCAGCAGCCAAATTAAGGTCTAGCTGGGCTTTTGCATTTCTAACCTTCTCCCTGCATAATCTCACAGAATCCTTGTAGTTTTCATGAGTGACTTGCCCCTTCTTCCATAGGCCATAGACTTTCTTTTTCTTCTTGAGCTCTAGCCAGAGCTCTCCGTTTAGCCAAGCTCTGCCTTTCCGGCTCACCTTGAGGCTCACAGGGACAGCCTGCTCCTGGGCTTTGAAGATTTCCCTCTTGAGAATTGTCCAGGCTTCCTGGACCCCTTTGCCCTTCAGGACTGCCTCCCAAGGGACCCTGCCAACTAGTCTCCTAAAAAGGTCAAAGTCTGCCCTCCGGAAGTCCAAGGTGGCAGTTCTACTGACGCCCCTCCCTACTGCTTCTAGAACTGAAAATTGTATTATCTCATTGTTCTAGTAAGGATTCGTAGGATCCCGGGGTGATTAAAACCACAGGCACGCACACAAGGATAATCACAAGCACGCACACAAAGATAACTGGTTTTGCCTTATTTACAAACAGACTAACTATAGACTTATATATATATATCTACAGACTATTAGAGTTTAGGCTTCTAAAACGTTATGACTAAAATTACTGTTAATACAATTAGGGTAAATGACAATACACCCTCTTTGATGAATTGGGGGGGGGGAAGAACATTACCTCAGTTCATATACATACCGACTCTACGACAGCAAGTGATATCCAAACCCACAGCGTCCCCAGCATAGATTGTTTTTGGAATGAGGTGTCAGTAGGTACCGGACCCTTTGCGGGCGTCCCCACGGAGGGCAGCGTGGTCCCTTTTTTCTGTATAGCTACCTCATCTCTGTGCTCAAACAGCACTACCTTTATAGCAGAGATTAAAGCCGCCCCTCACATAACGTGTGGCCAGTACGTACGTGTGGCCAGTACGTACGTGTGGACTGCCCCAAACTCCACCTTTCAATTACGTAATCTGTAACTTCACGCATGCCCAATTTCACTACTGGGGTTGCTGTTTGGTGGTTGCTTGACTTCATCTTTACTCTTCTTCCTCGATAAGAGTTTTGTGAACCTGGGAAAACTCACTATGGTGGCAACTTCCCTCCTTTTCCCATCCTCTGGCATCTGATCACAAGGCTGGTGATTATGAGCTCATCATGGGAGAATCCACTTTGTTGCAATTAGTCCACTATCCCCACACTATCACTTCCCCTGAGAAAGCTCGTTATCTATAGTTTCCTGCAGAGCTTCCAAAACTCCCACTGCCTGGTGGTTTCTTGCAAAGCTCCATGTTCCATCTTGGACCAAACTGTTTAAAGGGGCCGTCTGACACACTCATGATCATTTAAATCAGTTTAACTGAACTGGCAGTTCAGTTATGGTAAAGGACTTAATTTTTTACTTACTTCCTTCTGATCATGCTGCGTAAAATCTATTTCTGTGGTAGAGGTGCAATAGAGCTGCCAGCCAGGCATAGAGGCCGGGCTTCAGCTGGAGCAGATGTTTTCTTTAATGCAGCTACATTGCGTGGAAATAGAGTTTGGAACACAGTGAAAACAATTGAATATGTGAAGTTTTATGTACATTGTCTCTATGCACTTTTTGATTAACTTCAGGGTTGTGTTGGGGAAGGATTTGCTGCCACAAGTTGGGGAACTTTTCCTCTCTTCCCGCTAGGAAAAGCTCACATGTGCCTGTGTCAGTTTTAATGTGGTCATATGGCTGCATAATTGCTTTTTTCCTAGTATGATTGTCCCTTCACTCACTTTGTTTTGCTGGATGCAGAGGTGTGGAGGGGAGTTTTTATGTCCTGTCAAACCAGTCACAAACTGTCAATTCCTGAAGCTGCTTTTGACTTTACAGGGAAGACTTGCAGCCATACTATTAGACCAGCAATTTCTACAGGCTGAGAGTACAGACAGAAACTGCAAGGCACTGGTAAGCAATGAACCACTAAGGTGTTAATTATTCTGGAAAAGGAAAGAGCTGTTGTACTACAAGCTGACATGATCTGAAGGCTTCTCTGTGCCAAGCTTTTCCAAGAATTTCCAAGTTGCTTGTGAGTTGCTGTGTTGTGTTGCCTTGCAAACATTTACTGAATTGTGTCTCAGAAGCTCCCTGAAGAGCAGATCAAACTCTTCAACGGTGAAGGGAGCATGGATGGGATTCCACATGTGCATTTATACACTCATATAAGGCACAGGGCCAAGGACCTAGCAAGCTGTATGCCTCGTGAATATCTTTGCAGAACTTGCTGTGGCACAAGATGATAACACAAGTGGATAGGACAAAGACAAGCAGAGAACCTTTTATTTGCTAAGGGCTACAGGGACTTTTCAGGCATCTTTTGTAGATAATGTGCACATACCTGGACCTTAATGTTATTAATAACCTGGTGAAAAAGGGAAATGACTGGTCATTGGTCATGTAGGATTAAGTTGAAGGATGTGGCTAACCAACCCTGAGATTATACAGGGGGAAAGGGAAACGAGGTTTAATTTTGGTAGAGAGCAAAATGTCAAAAAGACAATGCGATGTGATCCATATGTTTCAGCAGCTAGATTGATTCCTTCTCCTTCACTAGAAAGACTAGGTCCTGGTAGGAAAACCTGAGGCAAATCTGTGGTTCTGACCTAGATGCTTCAGGTATGCTTTGCCAGTGTTAACCAGGGATAGCGTCTGGGAAACAGGGGAGGTGTTTACGCTCTGCTAAGGAGGGGGTCGATAAGCCTGTGGAGACTTAACCTGGTTAGTTGGTCTCCCTCTGTGTCATATTGCATGAACACCCCAGTGCAGGTCTAGAAGTGGAACAGCTGCATTAGGACAGCGTTGAACATGAAACAGTGCCGCCAGTCACGCTATGCTGCTGTACATGGGCAGCTCTAGCTCAAGGGCTGGTTCAACGTCTCACAGGACTCTGCTGTGCATACACCGACCACTGCTCTCAACCAGCTCATTAAACGAAGGGCTCTGGTTATTGTAAGACAGAGCAGCTGTACAGGCTCATGAGGTGGAAGAAATCCATGTTGAATGGAGTGTGAACGTAGTAACAGGAACATTGTCCTCAGCTGAAGTTTCCTTCTTCCACTCTTGCTTGAAGGGGGAAGAACGGTAGAAAACACGAGCAATTTCTCTGGTCCTTAAAAGGTGTCTAGCCCAAGGTCCTCATTCAATTTGTACTGGTGCTTAGTGGATAAGAAGCGTTAATGTAGCTACTGGAAACAATGATTTGTTGACTGTAGCAACGTAAGGGTGGTGACATATGCTGACTGTGAAACAGTTAAAACCTAATTGTGAATGGAAGACTGTTGACTGGATTATTAACTTTTATCAATAGCAGGTTTGAGTAGGAAAGATGTGAAAGTGGCAGCATTGAAGCCTGAAAGTGAGAATGGTGGTGTTGGCAAGTGTATGTCAAGCTTCCTGCTAGAGATGAGAGATCTAACCTGGGGAGTCTGCTGGAAAAGAGACTTCATGTAATCAGTTTCATCCTGTGTCTCTGCAAACTTTATTCCAGTTATGTAATTGTCTAGGAAAAAAAGCCACCCGGACACTGCAGACAGCTGGGTTGTCTGGCTCCTGCAGCAGGCTCTGAGATCTGTGGGTGCTGCAGTGAAAAGGAGGTATGTAGTCTGTGGGAACTGCAGGAAGTTAATCCATGCTCAACACATACACAACTGGAGACTGCAGGTCTGTTGTGAAGATTTTCACAGATCACAGAGCAACTGGGGTTGAAAGGAAACTTTGAAGATCATCTAGACCGATCCCTCTTCTATGGGAAGGGACAACTTAGTGCTTCTTACAGATACACAATACCGATACCTGATGAATTTCCACTCTAGTGTTGTTTAGAACCTCTGATTTGTTCAGCATATTTTACTATTTATGTGGCACCATCAACAATGTAATGCTGCAGAGGTAAGAAGTTTATCCTTCTTTAATTTAAGGAATGCTATATTTCTTAATTTCTTATATTAAGCAGCTGGATTTATCAGCTGTACTGTACAACTGGTGTCATATTAAGAAATTCACATGCACAGAGCCAGTTTAATACGGCACCTTTCTATACAGCCTCCTTTTGAAGGTGCATCCTACTGTTCGCTAAAGAAAGTGATTGGTGAGGTCTGGGGAAAAACAAAACACAAACCATGCCCCGCAGATCAGTCCTGCCCTGGCACTCTAACCCATTTGTGCTGAGCATGCTGGTTTTCACAGGTGTAGCAGTCTGCCCCTTGTTCTTGGAAAAGGAATGTTTCCAGACCTGAGCCTGTGTGCCTCGGAAAAAAACGGTGTGATTACGTGGTACACCCGTACATGCAGAGGTGCAATTTCCCCGAACTGGGCTGGCTGTTACACATGGCATCAGATAAAAATGGCTCTGTCAGAATGCCACGGCAGCCGGGACAGGTCTGTTCTGTGTGAATGTTTTTTCTCCTACAGATTTAGCAAAAGTAGACTTTAGTAAAGCATGAGTAAGTATAAAAGAGACTTGTACAGGAGAATATCAGTAGTATCATTACAAATCCACAGACCTCTGAATACTGGTCAAGAAGCTGGTTTTGACATTTCAGGCATAAGTGAGTGAGGACCTGAGCTGCGGTTTGGACTGAGGCCACCACCCTGCAAAGCCTGACCCATGTACGATCCTGTTGCTTTGCAGAACCTTTGGTTAATTGCGGGACTGAGTGAAACATTTTCAGATTTCAGTGTGAAGTGAAGATCACATATTTTACTGACAGATTTAATTAATTTTTTTAAGTCATATTTTAATGAGAAAATTAGTTTTCTACCAATTAGTTAGTAACTATTGCCACAAAATGAAGGTTTAAAATTCTGCTCTGCACCCAAGGAAGACAGATGGAATGGTTTCTGACTATGATGGTAGCTGAATCATTCAGCAGTTGCAGTTCTACATTAGCCCCAAACTGCACTTTGAAACTTTTTGTTGAAATAATTCATTATGCTAAAAAAGCAGGAATTTTTTCTTAATAGTGGAATGAAAAGCACCACCAGAACAACAAGTAACATTTATTATGTTGTTTCTTCTTCCTTGTGTTGGCTTACTGTAAGAAAACAGATGGGGCCCGTAACAGCATGCGGAGATGCTTCAGACTCACCCTTGTAGTGTTGCGCAAGGTGAGAAGCAGGCAGACATCTGAAAAACGTTGCGGAAGTCAGTAGCAAATGTCACTTGAGATTCAGATCCCTGGCAGACACTGTCATTCTTGCACTTCCTGAAACACCACGTTCTAAAGGACCTGCTTTAGAAGCGCGGCCAGTCTAACGCTGTCTGCGAGGATCTCCGGGGGTATGATCACAGGCTCACACCGCTCCCTTGAGGCTGATCTTCAGGAACGCCGGTAGAGGGCAGAGACTTCCAATACATCAGGGAGATGTCGCTGCTGCTGGGAACGTGTGAGCAGGGTCTTCTTGGCAGCGAGGCGTTTCATCGTGCCACAGCCTCCTCTGAGACCCTCGCTCCCCGCTCTTGCGTTATTCGCCACAGTCCAAGCTCTCTGGCTTTCCTACACCAAGCACACGCAGCCTGTCAGATATACCACCTCCAGAAACCGTTCTGTGTGTTTCAAACAGAACAAAAAAGGGCAACAAAAGCACCAACCACCACCACCACCACCACAAAAACCCCCTCAACAAAAAAACAGCAGCCGAGGCTGTGAAGGGAGCACCACGGAAGGGTGTAGCATTGCTGGTGACATGTTATCAGAAGGTGGGTTGTCAGTCAATATTCTGTCACGGAGCTTTAAGGGCTTGGACACAATAGGGAGGGAAACGGATTATTTAACTTCTGTAGTGCACATAAGGATTATAAGAATTTCTTAACCCAACCAAAAGAACCAGCATCTATTCAGATGGTATTAACAAAGAGATGGAATTTGGAGACAAAATTAATTACTCTGCGGTTTTGAATGTGACTGTTTTAACTCATTTGCCTGTGAAATGAATGAATAGATAATATTAAAAAAGTCTTATTTAGGAGGGAACAAGAAGTAGCAAGCCAAACGACTGTCATTTCTATAGTTTAATATTCATTACCCAGTGCCTCCTGTAGATATGAACTACACCACTAATCACAGTATTTTCCTTGCATGAACTTCTTCTTAAATACTGTTATTAAGTACGTATTAGGACATTCTTATGAATGAGAAATATAGAAAAACCTTAAGATTGGAGCCCCTGTTTTCTGTTCCTGCTTTGGCTACTGGTCTGCCAGAAGAATTTGAATATATCTCTCATCCGTGCCTCATGTCCCAAATATACATGAGACCATTTTAAAGTGCTTCGAGATCTAGTGACGAAAATATGAACATATAAATGAAATATAATTATCTGTCTATGAGTGCAATAATAGAAGCTCAGAATACCTCTTTTGTCATTGGTTTCGTTGAAATTAACATAAAATTGTGATCAGAAGCCGAAGTCATATCACTTTGCTACCAGTCATATCTGGTGATTTGCAAATAAGTACTGTGCCAAGACTACCCCAGCCAGGTAATCTGAACATCACTTACCTGTGTATCTGGTGGTCGGTAGTGGTTTTTTCTATCCAACACAACACACATTAATTTTTTATGACTATCACAGCTGGAATTTTAAAATACAATGCTGTTTTTAATTTTTAACAAACCAATTACTCTTTCTACCAACGTATCCTTACCTCTCAGTGAGACAGGACTGAGGAAATAATACAAATGGGCCCCGTATCAGAATCAGCAGGTGTTAATGACCTACTTTATCCACATTACCTGACAAAGAGCTTTAACTCCACGATTTTTTGTGAATAACAAATCTTCTTTCTCCTTACAACGCCCTCCCAAAACTTCCTGTTTGCAAATTTAGGCCTGTCTTCAACTGAGGTGTTACCCTGCAAACCTTTTCACCATCTGTATAGCTAGTGTGGAGGGAAACCACGCTATTAGCAATATGAGGTGACATAGACATGTAAAACCGTGTATTCTTCCCCCTCCCCCATCTCAGCTTCCTGTGCTTTCCCTGTGGATTACAGTCTCAGCCCAAATTTCCTCAGAGAGGTGTCAGGCAGTGGAGGAGGTTGAGGTCCTCAGCGCCTAATGGCTTTCTGCTCCGTGCTGCCTACTGGTTTTCCTACTGCTCTGTTCGTTGGTGCCACTGCCCCGGCGTGGGATGTCCCTGAGGGGACCGCCGGCACCTCACGCCGGGGCAGTGATGTCCCTGAAGGGGACAGGGACAGTGGTGTCCACTGCCCTGTTGTGGGGTGCCCGCAGTCCCCTCAGGAGTGCTCCTGCATCCGCAGTCCCTCAGGGGCGTCCCTCAGGCAGCAGACCCCTCCATAAGCACCCCCTTTAGGCATGCAATGACCTCCCCTGAGAGCGTCCCCAGACTTCCACCGGTGTCTGTCTTGAGCAAGTTTCAGCCTGCGCTTCCCCCACCTGCCCTGGTTTTGGAGCACAAGGGGTTTGTCCCCTCAGGGCTCTGGGCTGGACGGAACCACTTCTGACTGGCCCAGGGCAGTTCTCGGCTGCCCCTCTCAGGACACCGGGCAGCCGCCGCCACTCACAGCTCCCTGTCACCCGTTATGAGGGTGAGCAGGGAAAAATATCACGGACGAGGGTCAGAACAGGACCAGACTGGGGGGGAAAGGCAGTAAAAAAGGTAAGTCTGTGCTGAGCTTTGCCACCTTGCCACGGGCTGGGTTGAAAGGCTCGTCTGATGTGACTGCAGGCACACACCCTGTTCCTGCTGCAGGTGGGTTTTACCTTCGTTGTGCTGGTAGAGAAAAAGCACATAAGTCATGCTTGGCATGCAAACTTCTTGAAAGTATGAAGATCACGTGGAAGATACATGGTGGGGAGAGGGGTTGGACCTGTTATAAATGATGTAAGAACTGATCAGCTGGCATGCAGTCGTGTATTCACTAAAAACATGCTTTTCTTGGTGTTTATGAGGAAGGGTGAAGGGCTGCTTGCCCTTATAGTCATCAGGTGGTATGAAATGCTGTTTGAAGGGACAAGGACAGTTTATCAGCTCTCACTGTAGGCTGCTTGCCGGGTACACCCGGCATGGGGCCACAGTCGTGCAGGCTCCTGGGCAGCACTGCTGCATACCCCGGTACACAGCTTCTGCAAGGGGTATAGGTACCCTTAGGCAACAGAGGTAGATAAAAGTATCTTTCAAAGAGTAAAAGTTGAATTTTCAGACAAGGTAATGGTTTTCTTTCATGAGGGTCTGATACTTCTTGAAAAACTTTAAAATTGGAACAAAACAGGAGTTGTCAATCCCAGAGTGCCCACTACTCATTTCCAGTGGGGGCTGCATTTTCAAATTATCATCTTCTCCTTAACCCTTGCACTTTTAGTTAGTAACTTGCTGAAAACACTGGATTTCAGATAAGGGGATACGCCTCCTGTTTTTTTAACTTCTGGTTTCACAGTCGTTGAGTGGTTTAAGTCAATACTTCCCATTCAGAAACAGATACTAGGTACATCTGCTGTTACGTACATCTGCTACAATAAAATTACTTAGGTAAGTACCTTCAGGATTAAGGTTTTCTAAAAGCTGTAGCAAATTTGAGTTACATTCTGTCATTTAATGCATTAATTTAACCTGAACTGTAGTCAACAGGGAACAGATGAAAACAGAGCAATTGCTTTGTGCATGGTTGCATTCTGTGGATTTCATGCAGAGACTCTGAATGCAACTAAATATGTCATGATTAGGAAAATGCTCCATGTTTAGATCTTTTTTTTCTATAATGATTTTTCACTGAGGGTGGCATTTGCAGGGTAATTTTGAAGTTCAGCAGGAAAAAAGGGGGATTGATCTTAAGTGGTTTTGTTCCACTTACTCATTGTGAAAGTTATTATTCTTTGTCCTATTAATTTTTTTTGAGATCTCAATCAAAACCACTTTATGTGAGGCTTGATTCCAGCCCCTGTGATTATAGGTTGCTTTGGATTGCTGAGCAAAGTGGAACTGTTAACAAGAGAGGCTCTCTGGTGTGGGTGAACTCATGTTAGAGCTTTAGAGCAGTTTATTCTAATGGAGAACAAGTGGGAACAGCACTGGAGGATGATGGTGATACTGAAGACGGTGATAAAATGGATTGAGTGAAATGAGAAGGACAAACGTGGACATGACGAAGAGAGGGTTTACTTTTCAAACGGAAGGTAAAAATACAAGCCCAGAACACCGGCATATGGCAAGAAGTGGAGCTGTGGAACACGCCTGTTTTCTTTTCAAGCAACAGAGCAAACTTAGGATCGTGCTCGCAGTAAGTGGCAGGTTTTGGTGTGAAGATATCAGTATCACACAGAAAAATCAACAGTCTAGGTAGAGATGCAAATCAAGAATTTATAACCAAGAGGGGAAAAAATCTTGAGAGGGGTGAATTTTGAGTTAAGAATTCACCAAAGCAGGCATGAATATCAACAAGATATTTTCTTCTCTTACTTGATTCTTTCCAGGTTCAGGGAACCAAGACTCCATATGTGCTTCATGCAGTCATGAAAAAAGTTAGCCAGCTGGGTCAGTCTCCCATACAGTGGAAATTATCAGCCAGGTGATAGAAACAATGTACCTGTTCCAATCAGCAACGGTAACATTTTAACTCCTGATTTGTATTTTCTGAACAAACAAGACTATCTCATGGTGGTGGTCCTAACTTCAGAGAAGACCAACCCTCCTTGTAGTAATGCAGACCTTTCAAATGTGTGTAATGAATTACACTATCTGTGTTTCACACGTGAGCAGAACAGTCCACCATTTTGATGGAAAGTTTCTCCAACCATAGAAAATGAATATTAAAAGGCCATCACGTGCTTATTAGCAGCATAAGCTGCAATTTAGATTAAAACATTTAATGTGGTTTGCTTGAACCCAGAGGAAATAAATGGGTTTGAATTCTACATCCTTCTGCTTGTACCAAGAGGTGAAACACCCATAACATCACTGCAGAAATTAAAACGGTGGTTCTTTTCATCGTCAGCATCTTCTGTTACCCCAAGCAGTTACTATTTCTGTGGGGAAACTAGAGGTATAAGGAGGACTTAGTGGAAGGAGTGGGTGAGAAAGTGAGAATAATGACCAAGACTGGGACACCGTAAGCTATAAAGCTGGCTAGTGGGAAGGGACGTGGAAAATGGAATGTAAAGTCTCGGATCTTTCTGAAGCTGGAAGACAAATCCACATCTACAATTTTCCACCACAGCCTTCTACCACTCTCTGTGTTTTCAGAGGATCGTTTTTGTTGGAAGAGACCTTTAAGATCATGGAGTCCAACTGTTCACCCTGCGCTGCCAGGTCACCACTAAATCATGTCCCTCAGCACCACATCTACTCGTCTTTTAAAGACCCCCAGGGATGGAGACTCCACCACCTCCCTGGGCTGCCTGATCCAATGCTAATTCTCAGTTATATCCAGGCTTATTTTAGTAATAGCAGTCTCCCCATTATGTCTCTTACTGTTGCTCAGTTAACTCTGCTTCTCTTCATCCCTCTTTTATTTTAAATAGTGTAAGAAATGAAGTTCGGTCTCACTTCAGTTCTTCCTACTTTCCAGAAGACACTCAGATAACTTCTTGTAACCAGTATGAGGTATCACATGGGGAAAGACTCTGAATGTAGCTTTCAATGCTTCAGTGCTTGCATTGGTGATGAAACTGGTATTTTGAGTTTTTAGTGCCCTGAGAAGAATGTTCTCCACTGCTACTAGCTTAATAACCTGAAGTTGTAAAGTATTTCATGGCAAATGCAGTGAAAATGAAACTACAAAATGTTGTTTGTTGCTACTCTCTACAATTGATCTTACCATGTCAAGAGCCCTTTCCATGTAGCTGTTTGGAATTGTTACTTGAAAGCCAATTTGTCTTCCATCATTGAAAATTAGTGGTGGAAAACTAAACATTTTGCGTGTGAATTTTTGGCTAATCAGTTGTTTCTTGTCAAATGAACTAGTGTAAGATAGAAAAAGTTAATCTTACAAGTTTCAAACCAGATTGGAGCAGTGTTAGTGTCACATCTTTTTAGCCAGTGGCAGTAACTTTAGGTATGCAGAAGTGAAGCATCTTTAAAAAGGTGTACTTCTACCCATACAAAGTCTCAAAGTCCCTGTAGGGTCCTAACCCTGAATATGGTTTAGTGGCCTCCATCATCACCAAGTCCAGCCAGATATTTCAGACTGGAATTTGGATTTGTTTTAAATTAACCCAGGTACAGCAAGAGTACAAGCCTCATAGGCCAAAGTTCAGCCTGAGCTATTTACTCTATGTAGAAAAGTTAAAAAAAAAAAGCGCCTGTAATCTTCCCTAAAATGCCTCTCAGAAGCTCAGACTGATCAAAAAGGAATAGGATCACAGAAAATATGCTTATTCAGTTCGATTTCGTTTCAGTTACAGTTGTCAATGAGTGTTCCAAGTTAGTGTGCCTTTTTCTGTCATGGTTAGTATAGCTCTCCCTTGCTCGTCAAGTACTTGATTCTTAAATTCTTTCCCAGAATGTCCTCCACTGTCCACTGTTGGAAACAGGATCCCAAGACAGATGGACTTCACCTTTGATGTAATGCACTGGTTCTTACATTTTTTGCATTTTTACGTCTTGCGACTCATCTGACATAGGTTCAACCTAGAAATTAGAATACATCTCTGATCGTTAGATCCACGAGGTTTTGGAACAGCCTTCTCAGCAGGATTAGAGAAGGACAAAATACTGCCGTGTCTTCAAGATGGAGCTTGTTAAATTTAAAAGTATTGTCCGATGTGACCATGTTTGACATGAGGGGCAAGGCTTGCTAATCCTAGGAGCTTTCTTCTTTCCAGTGTTTCTTATGCAAAAACACTGCTCCTCAGGAGCCTCTATTGCACCTCTGAAAACCAGGTATAAGGCTGTGTAAAGATGATGAGATGAGTGCTGGCAGTGGAGATAGTGACAATCTGCCTTTCTCATGAGGAGGACACAAGAAGATATATTCATTTGATGGCAGATGTCAAGAGTCGTGGAAATTACAGATTAAAAATCATTTATGTGGGAAACAGATTTTACATCTCTTGACTTCTATTTTGAAAGAGTGTCACGTTAATGCACCATCATCTAAATGCATCATGGGAGCAAAGGATCTGAGAAAGGCTATGCACTAACAGTGACCTACATCCTGGGGCATACCAAAGCCACAGCAATGTCAGACGGGATCTTCAGATTGGCCATTTAACTGTCAGCCACATGATTTGTAGCTGGCTGGAGTAAGGACTAAAAAGCCAGTATTTCTATTAAAGTGTAGTACATTAGACACACACATACAGGGAGAAAAAGCAAAATAAATTGGCACCACTGAAGTTTTTATTCAGATTGCAACTTGAAAATGGGGGACTCCTACTCACACCACTCGTTTCTATAATTACATGCTGTTTCTTAGGAATGGGTCTGTTTTTTCCCCTTCCTCTGGAGGAAAAAAAAAAGTGCAGATATGAAATGCAGGTTCAAAATTTGTGCCACATAATGGGGAACACAGTATTTCCATTGCCTGTAGACTGTCAAGTCAAACAGGCAGAAATTGACTCTGAGCTAAGGCGGGAGTCACAGCCTATGAACGAGCCCTGGCCCTTGAAAACCAGGAATTTTTTTTTTAATCTAGATCTTTTCAGTCTGTAATCTATCTGAGGTGCTTCTTGCTGACTCTTCTCAACCACATCAGCATAAACCCTATGAACAGTGGCTTTCAGGTGTGCCTCTTCAGTGCTGTCCCCTTCAATTGCTTCCTTCTCGTGGTTCTGTTCTCGCCTTGTGCAGTGATGGGCAGAGCTGTCCAGAGAGGGGGAATCAGCAGCAGCTTCTCTGTTATTTCTATTGCTGCTGCAGTGTGTTATCACTGGTCATGCATGTCTGCTGTGCCTGTGGAATAAACACCTGTACTGTAGTTGGGTAGCATGTCTTGTTCTCTGTATTACTGGCTGAACTGGATGTTTTTCTAAGGGCAGGAGTTGGGATTCAGAAAAAAGAGGAAAAGAAAAGCTGCAGCAGTTAGCAAAATCCAGTATTTAGCAGATCGTCCATTACTCCATGAAATAGACCTGCCATTGCTGGTGTTATGAATGATGGCTCACAGTTATGAAGAGAACCATTTCACTTCAGATGATTCCACCACAGGTGAAGTGCATCCAAGTGCTTTGCATCTAGTCCTTAAGGCTAGGAGCTGCTCTGTTACTTCATTAGTAATTCTTTAACCATCACTCCTACTAACAATAGCCTGAGAGACAGGCAGCAACAGTTCCTTGCCCCTGCCATACACAGCCTTGTCAGATGCAGACAAATGTAAATTATAGCCTGTTCTATGAGGCTAAAATTGCCCTCTAACACACCCTCTAAGCCTTTATTCCCCCTCAAACCGAGATCCCTAAAGCATATGAATGGAAATGAAACTGGTGAAGTGACAAAGCCACAGTTCTAATCAGCCTTTACTCAACGATCTGAAAATCTTGCTCATCTCTGCACGTGAATGGAGTGAATGCTAGTGTGAAGACAGGATGAGTGACTCTGAGGATGCAATAAATTAGAGGAGTGCAGGAGACACCACCAATAGCTCTTTAGTTTAAAGATCAGCTAATCCCGATTTCTTTTCAAGGTGTACAACAGCAACTCCCTAACTTGCTCCAGACTAATCTTTTCTAAAACCGCGTGGTGAAGAAGGATGGGACTGGTGATACATAGATGTTCATCTTGGACTTTGTTTCTAAGAGACCTACAGGGCTTCCCTATTCCATCTACTATGTGTTTTTTATTCTAAGTGTACTTTGTAATATTTTCATGGACAGAGCTTTGATTCTAGACCTTTTTGAAATGATCCAGAGAAGTTAAATCTTACTTGAATGCTGTCACTGTGGAAAACTCAAATTTTTCATTGCCTTGTTGTTTGTTCAGTTACTGATGACTCAAACGAGCTCTCATTCTGTGTGCGTCCTAGTATGCAGTATAAGGAAACCATGAATCTAATCTGCTAATGATCAGATCCACCTAAACATCACCCTGTAGGCATGTATTTATCAATTAAAAAACCCCAAGACATTAATTTATTTATCATGCAGCAGTAAAAGTATGAGGGGAGGCAAACAAAGCGGGATCAGAGATGCTGAGTTAGATGGGAACTTGATTTATGTAACCTAGGGTAAATATATTGTATTTCAAAGCAATAATTCATGACTGAGTGTTCACCAATTATCTGTAAGTTAGACAGAACCAAAGTAAGAAGCTTTCTTCAAAGGTATCTTAGAACTACAAGCCTGAGACAGAGGTCTTTGACAGGGATTTATTCAGATGCTTAAGCAGGGTGGTGCTGGTATTGTTACAAAAATAAAATTACCAAAGTTTGAAGTTTTATTTGGGAGATCGGACTGTTTATCTGAAATGCACGATGAAGTAGCAGTGGATGTTCTGGTTTGGACATCTTTGTTCAATTATTTTCAGTAGTTAACTTGATCTACCAAAACAAATTGTCATTTTGGAAGAATTGCAATACAGCCTTTTTTAAGAAAGAAAGGAAAAAAAGCCATGAGTAGGATCAGATATGGTTTAAAAGCTCATTTAGAAAAAAAAGGTCGTTTAATACTTTGTAATGTCTGAAAGGCTTGATTTAAGGTAAAATTACTAGCCAGTCTAGATTACTTGTACACTAATTAATGAAATTTCCATTTTTTTTTATAGCTAAGTCTGTAATGAAGATATTCAAGCTGACTTAAAGGAATAAATAGAAGTGCATTTTGTGAAATTAGAGAAATTATTTTATATATATTACATTAAACTGTATCAAACAGCTTTCAAAAGCTGTTATTCCAGGAAAAGGAAAAAACCTGTCCTCTTCCTTTGTTTCTACCTAATGCTTTTGGTGTATAAATGTATATAAAAAACAGAAACCAATAAGAAACTAAGTCTGAAGAAAGTTTGCTGCACACTTTCTTCTTCCTTTTTTAAAAAAAGAGGAAATAGGGACAATGCAGTAAAAAACCTCAAATAGTTAATGAGGAATTTAATTGTGACTAAAACAAGTTTGTGTTTCTATAAGATACATAGATGGAAAACTTCCCATCTGTTTTACCAAGAAGTGCTGAAACTTGTCTTTTGAGCTTATTACTGATTCTGAAATAGTTGAAAAAAAAAATTATAAAACGGTTTTCTTCTTTCTTTCAAGAGATTAATCATCTTTAAGATGCAGTTTCCTCCCTTCATGGCAGAGGAGGAAGACAGTAATAGTGATTCATGTATTGACATAGGATCCAAATGCTCTTCCACTCTACATTTTCCTTAAAAATACACTTTGTCTGAATGTTGCCAATCCCCAGATTGCATGAAATATTAAGATAATGTGCTTTTACAATCTGCTAAGTATAAAACACAAGACAGAAATACTGAATAAACATTTTTGTTTGCATAATAAAAATACTGTGCCAAATTACAACCAACTTAAGGAAGTCATTTAGTCATGCTAGATAAAAGTATTAGTTTTCTTATATTCACCCAACAGCAAAATGCTATACAGTCTCCCTCTCTTGAAGAGCTATCATCTTCTGTTCAACTCCATGCATTCCTTTTTAATACTTCACACTCTTGACAGTGTTTATGTGAACCTTTTCCGCTATTACCAACATTGCTGACATTGTTCAAGTGGTAGCAAGATCAGTAAAGTTAGTAGCATGTTCCTTACAGTCACTGAATTTATGCACTTCTCTTTGCTGTTCAGGGTTCTTAGCCATAATCTAGCAGATTACAGATCATTGCTGTGGAGCTTCATAAGATGGGGCTTTTATTTCACTGATTCTAAAATCGCTTGTCTTCTCATCGACTTGTGTTCTCTTTTAGACTATGCAAAGAGCTAGGACTGAGGAACTCTGCGAAGGAGAAGGAAGAAAAGAATGGTTAAGATTGCATATTGATGGGTTGCTTTTCCTAATAAGAGGGATTAATGGGAGTAAAACCTCTTGTAGAACCTCCCCAGACAAAAAGGATTTATCCACATTATGCCATGAGAATGTTTTCCCCCTAGGCTTACGAATGTTCCTTCACTTTGCTTAAGAAAGGAATTTTTTTTACTTTCCTTCTGGTAGATACATGGAAGCTTATGTATGGACAGCATTGTTTTATACTAAATTTCAAAAACCATTGGAATAGGAAGGCAGGGATTTTAGCCAGGCTCAATAAGCGCCATTCATCCAACAATAGAAGGAGGCTGTTCAGAATCTAAACAAGGCCATGCTTGCCTATCACATGGTCACAGAATAAGTAAAGGGCACCGGGTGGTCCTGCTTCTTCACCTAGTCGTGATTCTTCATTACCTTTCATTTAGACATAAACAATATTTCTGTACTTACAGAGCAAAAGGTGCAAATTGCTGTGTAGAAACGCTGTATTTTATAGGATTAGAAAGCAAGAGTTTTAACTGCCTTTGCTGGTAGGCTGAACATACACAACCTGAACGAATCTTGTACTCTAAAAACTTAGATTAAAAAATTTTCCATATATGATAAGGAGAAAATAATTTCCTGAAAATATTCAATTAGGATATTTTAATAAAAGTGAAACAAAATATTTATGGTATTTTCCTATTGCTCACAACCTGCAGGCAACCTGCAAGTAGTATGCAACCAAATATTTAATTGCTAGAGTATTAGACAACATTGAAACAGCAGAGCTTAACAGTGAATGCTCTGTAAAAGTTTGTTTAATTGATGCCAGATCAAGGATTTATTAAACTGTTTAATAGGGTAGATTGAAATTTAATAGGGTAGATTGGAATTTATTAGAGAGACTATGCTATTATGATTCTCTCTTCCCTGTCATTAAACGACATTGTCCCTCTTCCTTCCCAGTAAGTTCTTGGATCATAATTTGAGATGTACCATATTTGGATGTTTAGATATGTCTGTCATAGTAGTTTGTCTGAGAATTTAAAATAATAATAATAATAAAAAAATAGAGTAGGTAATACTGAAGTTGGTTTGCTCTATTATTTTTCAGTTTGTTCATTTGTTGGTTTGTGGTCTCTTTGGTTCTTATCCTTCCTTCCTTTCTGGAAAAAGGAAAAACTTTGTAGAAATATCTCTTTGTTCTTGCTTAGTACAAACTGTAGGTATAGGGAGGAGAAAAATGAACGCAGATCTTCTGTCATGGAGTCAAAGACAGGAAGTCTTCAATGCTGAAATTCTCTTTTTCAGAGCTTTCCCTAAAAATAGAAAAATATAAGTTGTAGATCTAGTGTATTTCTCAAGGAATGATTTATTACACATCTTTTCTGCAGCTAGGCTGCTCTGTGGGCACTGCAGCTGCTAATTTTAGGTGAGGACCATCCTGAATTCAAAGACTTGCTTACTCTTTATTTATTCAAAGTCTCAGATTTTTGCAAATTTCTTAAATCAGGGATATGCAGCCCTTGAAATGGGAACTTGTAAGGGGCTTAATGTCCGTGTCCTTGTTACAGACTTTTTGGTACCCTGCACAAACAATCCTTTGTCTCTTTAACTGGAGTTACCCAAAGTTAGCCAGAAAGGTTTGAGCAGCAGAACATTTGCACCCTTAATACATACAGACTAAAGATCTTTGCATAGTTGTAGCTATCCTGGCAAAAGAACTCCGCGTGTTTTATTCCACCCAAATCAGGAAGGAGCAAGAGTTCCTGTGCTGCAGTACCTGGGTTGCTGGCTCAGCAGTGGGTTGTAAGAGGCATTGCTTTGAAACTGCTTTGCCTCCTGGGCAGGCCATTAGGACAGTGTTTGCCCAGCACATGCTATGCCTCCTGGCCCTTGTACTAGGGGACGGCTTGGGAGCAGGCTGCAGGAGGGATGGATTGACCTGGAGATGGCATCAGAAACATGCTCCTGCTTGGCTGCTGTCTTTATGAGTCCCTCAAGTTCCTCTGCTACCACCTCTGCTTCAGGACTCGAGATTTGCTGAACGAATGTGTGATTTAGATCTGTTCTATCCCTTAAAACAGCAAAAAGCCTGCTTTATAGGGTTGATACTTTTACCATGTGTGCACTTAGGTAACTTCCCTGAAAGCCAAAGAAAGCAAGTTTTTTTTTGTGATTTCCACAGTCTGATTTTTACATTCTCCATAAAAAAAAACCCTCAGTATACGTTATTCTGTGTTACATTGTAGAAATTACAAAAATATCTGATACTGAAACTACTCTGATTTCTTTTTCTTCATCTTGACTATGAGGCCAGGTAACACTAAAAATCCATGCACTGAACAATATACAAACCTGTTAACATCTGTTCAAGGAGATAGTATATCCTAAAACTTAGGACAAAAAATGATTAATAAATATTAATCTTGTCACTCTAAAAATTATACATTTTACTTTGTTAATATACAATATGCAGTAGATGTAGCTATAGAAGTGTTACTGTTCTTGATACTCTTTCTGGCTTTGAAAAGTTATTAAATGATACAGTACAATATTAATTAGACATCCACAATAAAGTAAATGCATACCAACATGCACAAAAATCTGAGAAATAAAGGATCATCATAAGTAATAGGTTAATTTGATTGAACACTTTTCCAGACATTTAACTGCAGTTGCAATGTGTTTGTACTGAAGGTATAATGTTTACTGAAGTAACTCAGCCTGCGAGGCACCGCTAAGCAATAAATGGCAGCAAAACAGCAACGATGATTTCATAAACCTGCGAAGTTTTAAACTTGTTTTTTTCCTTTGGCTGCCACTTGGGTTAGTCTGCTCCTCCCGTCGGTCCGGGCACAAAACAGCAATGTGCTGCAATGAGTCTGTGAAGGAACAGCAATAGTGCAGGCTGGATCTGGTACCTAAATAAAGGGAAGTTAATTTTTAAATTTGCTGGCCTTTGATATAATTACAGGAACACTCATGTGCCAGTCTGCCAGGACTGTGCTAACCTTTTCTGTAGCATCGCCAATCTTTATTTTTCCCTCTGAGATATACCTCCGATTCATGATTTTTCAGTGTTTTGTGAAAATTAGTTCAGTAAAAGATTCCTGCTGAGTCTAGATTGCTTGCGCTAAGCTCTTGTGATTTGACATAAACAGACATTCAGGACTGAATAGCTGTCTTGCCATCACTGCAGGCTGATGCTGTACATATAACAATTTCAACAAGGGCTGAATTACTCTCCCTTTAAGCACGCCTGCTTTCTGTTTCATGTATTACTGACAATCTGCTAAGGAAGAGAATTGCAGTAAAAAATCATGGCAATTCAGGCTGCCACAGGATAGAGAGCAGCCATACAAAACTTTAATTATCACAGTATGTGGAAGAAAAATTTACCCAAATTTTCCTTAAACTGAAGAGCAATGTCTTACACAGTGTTACTTCTGGGCTCATGCTGAAATGAGCTTTGGAAAGTAGATCATTGAATAAAGGCTTAATACAGTAGATTTATGTATGCTGCCAGTTTCTAGGCAATATAATTATTGTCAGTTTTCTGCCTCTAGCTACTTCTTTAGCTTCTGGGAATAATGAGAGGATGTGTTCAGCCATGTGACATCTTTTCCTTTGCAGAGCTAACCGCTGTTTCCCCTGTGGTGAATCTTGCATTTTAAAGAACTCTCACATGTTCTTCTGTGAGAATTTTGTAAAATACCATGAGACAAAAAATCATTTTACAATATCGTAGCTGCAGTGGCTTTCCATATCACATGGGCTGCTGAAAAATCAATGTCAAGCTTGGATCCACAGGAACGCTCTGCCTTAAATAAACTGGAAGTCAGAAGATGCAATCCCTCAGCTTTATAAAAAGTCGCAGAGTGACTGTGTGATACCTGAGTTTGATTCATCATGATAATGCACTGCATAGTCAGTCCCTGCTGAAAATTATTTATTAGAGATGTTCTTGCATTCTTCTCTTCCTTGCTTATTGTCCTCTCTTTACACAGTTAGCCCAGAATGATCCCAGATCCTACAGTCTGAATGGCTGCCCTTACATCAGACTTAATCTGACTCAGAGCTGGTGAATTATCACGCTGTGAAGTCTGTAGATTAGCAGTTGTTTCGTGTTTAACCAGTTCAGAGAAGGAAGACTGACTTTTCTAATTTGTAGTCTTGATCTTGGTCAGGAGAACAGACTTTTTCATGGTTCGTTTAAATTAAACTACAGTTAGGATTGGTCTTGTTTTGTAATTCTGTGATGCTGTGAGAAATGACTGATTAAATCCATGGCACATGTAATTTGAATGTACAAAGTCATATAGGTCAAAGTAGTGTGTACTTTCATTACTATGCTTCTATGTTCTGCTTTCTCTTCCTTAAAGGGCAATGAACTTTGGATCAGAATACTCACAGAGGTGTATTTGTATCGAATAATGCATGTTTGTATTAGGAATAACGTTCTGGCCTGACTGCTTTGTTAATTTCTAGTGAGAAAGGAAAAGTGATATATCTTTTGTAGTCTGGGGTTTACTCAGCAGGAAGGGGTGTGATGAGAAACATCTGAGGTCAGACTAACAGGTTTCAGTTGCTGACTGTGAAATTAATGATCTCCCTGTTTCATTGGAGGGAGGCTTGTTGTCTGTAAGAACTGTAGCTGCAAGATCTGGATTTGGTTTTTTGTGTGTGTGTAAAAGAGATTGACTTGACCTCTTTTATTCCTGCTAAGAAGGAACTCTGTTTTAATTTCTAAATAAGTTATATTACAAACTAGGGACGTGATGAAAACATTCTGAGAAATGGAAATGTGATCTTAAAATGTTCTTTAAAATTTTTTGAAAAATAGGTGTCATTAATATTTACTATATTTGTGAATTTATGGGAAATGATAATAATTTACATAAATGCTAGAACTTAATTAAAATATAGTGGTAAAATATAGAAATTTGCCAATATTTTTCCTGTTGTTTTAATAAGACCTGACTGGAAATTAAAAATTCAGGTCAAAATCAGGGGAATTATCCCAAAGATTGATTGAAACTTTAAGGTTATCATTCTGTAGAGTAAATGTGCACAGCATTATGCAATTGATAGCCATAAAGCTTTTATGCTTTACACACTTCAAGTAGCCAAACAAATTGTTTTACCTATGGTGTAGCTATGGTATACCTGTATTGCACTGACTCTTGGGTGCCAGCATGGCATCAATGCTCAAAAAGGCTAGGACACCTTAACACAGCAAATGTAAAATTAGTGTTGTGGGGCAACGTGTTTCATAGGAGTGCTTGCTGTGTCAGTGGATTATTGCATCCGAGATTTGCCCAGGTTCTTAATTCTGGTTTAGGTCTTCAGTGGAAAAGGAGAAGGATTCGACTGAAGACAACACGTATTCTTGCATATCACAGAGTTATCAGAATCATGAATAGGATTTCTTTTCCTTGGTAAAAGGATGTGGTAAACCAGCATTAAAATGAGCTATATGGAGTTATTTTAAGATATTTGAGCAGTAGCTTCTAAAGCCATTGTTCAAGATAATAAGATTAATAACAAATGGATAAGCTTAATTTTGTCAGCTAGACAAGGTGAAGCTTGGTTTCGTGTGTTTTCACGAGAACTAGACAAGTGTTTCAAGGGACTGTGAAACAATGTTTAGATGGCTCCTGTAATAAGCAGTGAATACACAGTAGCAAAGCTCAAGAGGCATCTAACCTGGGCAGAAGTTAGCTAGAAACTGTGTGAATTTACTCTTCTCTGTTGGTTGTCTACATGGGAAGAATGTTTTTAGAAAAAAAGGAAAAATATGTAAAGAAGAGCAAACTTTAAAAATACTTTTCTTATATGTAAAACACATAGGAAAAAATATTTAAATAGACATGAGAAAGCTGTAAGAAGGATGCCTATTTGAAGAGCTTTGAAAGTTAACTCTGATATTGTGAAACTTTTCTTACAAGTGTTTTCACATACTGTAGTTATTTACAGCTGCTTTGTCAGGCTTTCAAATAGAGTACATATTCAAGCAGATGCTTAAACTACTGAATTAAACCCTGTTGAATTTGAATGAGTACAAGCTTATATTTTGGCTGTGTTCTGCATAGTGATACTTTAACAAGGTCTGAAATTATCTGTTTTGTACACATCACAGAGGCCATGTTTTCATATTACAAAAATTTGGCACCAGTTCCAACAGAAGATACTTCCCTTCCTTATGACTTGCTTCTATGGAATATGTATCTTTGATATAGACATGGCAAAAGGAGAGTTTGCAGGCCTGATCTAGCTTAAACATCTCATTTTTTTGTTTCTTACATTTCATTCCGGCTGCATCAGTTTCCTGATCTAGTTCCAAACATGGCCCACAGAAGGTGGGGCTGGTCAAATTTAGATGGTCCATATGTCAGAGTGCAGGACAAGAGAAATTTAAATAATTTTTTCTGCTGTATTTCGTGACTAACGCAATGGTTATAAGAAGAGCTGCTTTTCGTGATATTCTAGTGGAGGGCTATTCAGCAAATTCTTGCTCAGCTCCACCGAGTGGTTTTATGTACTGGCTCCAGCTCTACATGCTTCTTTTGTAGCAATGGTGGAGGCATGTTTCAGCTGCTTCTCAGGAAACACGGAACATGATAATCACTACAGGATCTCTTACTGAAATTGAAAATGCCTTTGGAGTTCAGATTTGGACTGGAATAGCCTAATGCTACGTTGCTTCAAATACCTCCAATAGGTAGTGTTTGAAGTTCGCTGCTTGAGCAGGAGTGTTAGTGGGTATTGCAAAGGTTGATCACAGAATAAACTGGGCTTTGTTTAGAAACAAGCAAACACCTCTACTCTTCTCCCACATTCCCACAGCAGCTGAATAATCTTATGATACCACTGACTTTCTTAATTCTTCATTTCTTCTTTTAACATTTAAAATTGTTAACGGCTGTAACTGTGGAGCTGTTAGCTCCTGGAGCTGTGTTAGCTGCTGTTAGTGTGTAACTGTAACCTCCAAACTTGAATTGAGTTGAAGTAAAATAGAAAATGTTAGAAGAAAGCCTGGAATAGCAGGTCTGAGAAGTGGAAATTGCTCCCTGTCCCCATGGGCTCTGCCTGGAATAGCTTCACCACCCTACTGGAATTCTTTTAGGTGTGCACTGGAGTAACACAGCACAGGTAATGTGGCAGCGAGGAATCACCTTTGTTATCGGAAACAACAGAGAATTAAGCAGCTGACGAGGTCCTTCGTTCAGATTACATAACCCACCACAGCAATTCATAATTGGTTGCAAAAGCCATCCTACAGTTTGGGCTCTTGTCTGGTGTCAGTGAAACCCAGGCAACTTACAGGCAACTGGGAAATAGTGAGGTGTACACTATGGTATTAGCTGAGAAGATGCTGCAAATTCTCAAGCTAATTAAAACTTCATAAAGCTCTTTAAATATCTGGTAATACCATTTTTGTATGTCATATTAAGACAGTAACAAATTATTCGAGTCATAAAATTAATTAAAATTTACATTTTTAGAGTAATTTTTTTCAGTTCCTTAACCTTTTCTTTTTCTTTTTTTTTAACATAAGGCAATGAATAGAAATTCAACTATTTGAGACTCAAAAATAAAATTAAATCACTTGATGTAGTTAATTATGGAATATTATTCTACCATTTTTGCTTCAAAACTTTACTGTAGTAAATTCCTGGTAATATTATTGGGAATCTTCTGCGTAAATCTCATGTGTATCAGTCCAAGATGCTGTTATGTTTGTTTGATTATTACTGATACAAAGGGTTTGCAGATGCTGCTGCTTTCCTTTTTACACAGTTGTTGTCCAGCAATGTGATATACTGTTTCGTATTTGAAAATCGGTTATGCAAAGTGTTAGGCATGTACCTGGAACAATTAACTCCTCTATTAAAGTTACCTACATAGCTTTAACTATGCTATAATGTTAGCTTTTTTCTTACATTATAGTTTTTTTATTTAGATATTCTTGCCATGATTGTGGCAGCTGCTAGCACCTACCACATACAGCAAAGTGCATCTGTAACAAACATTACACTGTGGTCTCTGTTTGGGATGTGCTAAAGGTCTATGTCAAATGTAATTGTTTCACCAAATTTTTATTCCTAACTTGTGTTTTATAAATGTTAAATCACGAGATTTTAATGAAGGGGTCTTGGGCTTCCTGGTTGTACAATGGCATAATTTGTTTCAGACATCAGTTTGAATTGTCCCAGAAGATTCCATGATCCCCTGAGCCTTCGAGAAACTTGTCTTCAGTCTTATCCAAACCTGATTTTTAGAAAAGTGTCTCTGGAGACAGTTCCATGAAATCATCTCTCTTCCTGTAAGACATGTAATTTTATAGAGTTACAGAACAGTATTTTTGGTAAATAAATAGCAATGTATGTCATTTGGAAGATAGGAAGTCTAGAAAACTCATAAGGAAGCCAAAAACAAGAGGGGAGAAACGCAAATCTAATGATAATGAGGAGTGAGAGATATCCTAGTCGTGCTATAGATCCATTGTTAACTGGAGATAATGAAATCATTAATAATGATATAGAAGATGTAGAAATATTCTGTAAGAGTTTATGTTTTGTACTTGGAAAGTCTTGTGCTTGCATTCCATGAGGATAAGAAAGTAATTTTCAGGGCATAGCTAGTCACTAAAGGATAAACACTTTGAGAGTTGCAGATAATTTGTACCAAACAGTCTTTAAAGAACTAGAAAGACATCTGGCATGTGGTAATTTTTAATAAATCTTGAAGTACTAGATAAAATTCAGAAGAGCAGGAGAGAGAAAATGTAAATATTAAAAAGAAAAAGGACAAGTTGGATGAAGCAGCCAATGGTAGTGTCTTTAGTTGGATGGAAAAGCAGATAGAGAAGTGTACAGGTCTTCAATTTTATTTTTCTCCATGTATGAAAAGGTTCTATCATCTGGAAGTAGAAACTGGACAATTAATATTAGAAATAATTTTTAATAGCAGAAGTGATTAAGCTATTGCAAAACATACACAAAGAGAAGGTGAGGATATTCCACGTCTTGAAGTCCTCACATCAAAATCATACACCTTTTGGGGGTATTAGTCAACCAACAGATTAGGGGTTCCGTAATAGAATTGATAGGTAAAATGTACTGTACACTGCAAAGATCAGACCAGATGATGTAATGGCCTCTTCTGGGTTTTGACTTTAACAATACATCAAGCGCTTCCAGTGTATTTCAAGCTGGGAAACAGATCTGAGCATTATATGAACCTTATGTGTCTGTTTATTCTGAAGGTAAATAAAGGGTGGAAAGACAGTTTATTTTAAAATAACTTTTGCATCATGTTCTTCAATTAAAATTTTTCTAGTGTTTATTGGCAGACAAAAAATTTTCTTTTTGTGAAAATATGTAAATATATTTGTGCATGTGTGTATATATATTCATATACGCATTTCTTAACAGAAGAAATAGAGCATGGAAAACAATTTAAAAAGAAAAAAGGCTTTCAGAGAAAGTATTTCTGACTTTCTACAGGGGGCTATGACATGCAGGGCACTGAAATAATACTTTGAGTATAGTCTTCCCTTTAAAGCAGGGCATTGATGCAATGTCTACACAGCACAGTTTCTGGAACAGTTTCAGGCAGGATGGTGGGGCTTTTGCAAAGTTACACGCCACACCTGACAGTCACCAAATAAATGTTGTATAATGGGGAAAAGGGATTATATTCTTCTGATATATAGGCTAGGATTTGAAGAAGGGCTTGTGTGCCTGAAAGCTTGTCTGATTTTCCAACTGCACTGAATTTATGGATATATGTATTATTATATTACCTCATAGGAATATATGCAGTAGTGTGTTATTTATCTAATACCTTTAGCTGCTGGTAAATCTATCAGTTCTAAAAGGCGTTATCTCTTCTCACAATCCTTGTCTCACTGAGATCCTTAAAATTTCTCAGTTAGAGCAACTCTGTTCCTAAGCGTAGGTCCTGTAAGCATTAAAGTTCAAAGAATGTTGAGATAAGATGTATAATATCTTACAGTGATGACATTCTAGTGTGTGAATATTCAACTCAGTAAACTGTTTCAAAGATATTCTATATGGATATGTCCTTGCCTGCATTTTTTGCTTTAGTTTTGACTTTTCGTTCATAACACAACAGTTCTCCCTGGTTTATAAAATGTCAAGGTCAAAGAGAGGTGAAGCTGAATGGTGCTGGGAATCTGAGATGCAAATAAGTTTTAGATAATCCATGTGATGCTCAGAGGCCATCTAGTTTCACAGAGCCATTAGCATTCAGGGACGCTCATTAGCACTCAGGCATCCAGTCAGTATGCATTAGCAAAATGAGATGTGTTGATTAAAGTTACAAATTATGTGTTGAATGTTTAGACTTCGAACCATGGTGGCTTCACATTTATGAGAGTATATTTCCATACTTTCACATTAAAAAATGTGGACTCTTCCTAGAAAACCTTCAGTGCTTTTTTTTGTGTGTGTTTGCCTATGTTTCTGTTTCTGTGTATGGTAGGAAACAGAAGTGAAAGCATGGATGGAAGAGAAAATGAGAATTTAATGCAATTTAAATATTTGATGTTTTTCTTTTGAAGAGTCTTTGGAAAACTTACTGCTAGGACTGCCGCTGCACTGGTAGTAAAGTAAATTTGAAATAAGATCAGAAGTACTATAGAGACTAGGAGAATTTTAACCTTTAATCTGTGTTACCCTAGGTACTGACCTGGGAGAGGGAGCTTACATTGTTTAGACAAAAATATCCTATTGTTTTATTGGGACTTAGGGACTAACACTTTTAGAAAGTCTGGCTTATACTTCAAGGGATAATAAGCATGCTATTATCTGATAGTAATTCAGATCTTCAAGTGAGATCTAGCTAAAGCCAGAGGATCATGTGGAAAAAACTAATATACTAGTTTAACATCTGTATTAATATTAAATTTTACCACAATGTGTCATGGTCATATTACATGGGGTTATCCTGTGTAAACAAGGATACTGTATTTGAACATTAGGCTATCAGCATTTTGGATATCATTAGTAAAATTCATCATCCTTATTGTGCAATGTGCATCATTGCAGATACTCTAGAATACTTACCTTAAGCAAACATAGTATGCCACTCTAATCTCTAACAATACTGGTCTTTAATGCTGCCAAGATAAGGTACATCAGGCTGGGAGCTTCATCAGATACATAGTTCATACCCTGTGTAGAAAGAAGTAGTGTAGAGTCTTACTAGCTAAATAACTGAAATAACAGTATTTGCTAGCAGTTTTCACACAGCCTGCGTGGCAAGTAAGGGTGTGCTCCAGTAGCTAATGCCTGTTCTTACATTCTGTGGTTCTGTGGAAGGGCCTGGGAAGACCCATTATTATGCAGATGACTATATTAGATGAAAACAAGTTATGCAAGGCTGATATTGTGAAAGTGACTTATTTGCAAGACTAATAAAAAAGGAGTTTGTTTTTCTTCTTTCTCAGGGAACGGTGTTTAATATCTGCAGCTGAAAAGGATCATGGAGAAGGTAAGAATGATTCTGGGCATGGTTCAGCACAGAATTTAGTTTTTTTTTCTGGGTATTTGAATAGATGATACACTAAATCCAGATATCGTTTTTAGGAGGAGAAGTGTCTTGCAAAGTTACTTAAAACAAAGGGCTTTGTGGGGAAAGCCCTGCTGTGGGTGCAGATCAGCTTTGAACACAAGTTACTATATTGAAAAACAGCATAGGTAACTTCTGTTTTTCTCTTCCTGATCGTGTTGCATTAAGAACTTTCTTAGTGGGTTAGATGGAAGTGCCAGTTCAATATCAACTGTTTAGTCCAGCTCAGGATCTTGCTTCTGATAGCGATGTCTCTGCTCCTGGGCAGACCACCACTTGGCAGCATCCATCAGCTCCTTGGGTAGTGTCAGGGAGTGGTGGACGCTATGGTGGTCAGGAACAGACCAGTTCCCTGGCTTTTCCACTTTTGATGCTTTGCCCTCTTATTTCATTTGTTGTAGTCTGGGATCATTTGATTTCTCCATTTTTTTTCTGTAACCCTCTTGCTCCCTGTAAGGACTTTGAGTTTGGGAGAAATCATCACTGGCAGCAGAGTGGGTAGGTTTCGAGATGAGATGATCAGAATTCAGGATGCTTAATCCCGCAATCAACATTCATATTTTGCATCTAGGCGATATTTCCTCCTTGAAGTAGACTTTAACCTTCTATGTTACCTTCTATGTTAACAAAATCTGTTTCCTACTTGGTATCTGTTTCTTGAAGCCTTCATTTCTAAATCATCATTTCTGTTTTTTTTTTGCCTTTTTTTTTTTTTTCCCCCATCAGTTGCATCTTCATCATTTGAACTCCAGATGCTGTGCTTCAGAGATAAGGCTGTTTGTTTCAAGCTAGACTATTCCTGGGGTAATCCAACAAAGATACCTGCCAACATCAGGTGCCATCAACATAGAATAAATGAGATTGAGAGTATAGGGTAAGCCTGGTGTTTTTCAGTCTGTCCATCTGACCTGAAGTTTACCCTTGTACCATCAGGTTTAATAGCTGTCAATAGATTTCTCCTTTATTTCATGTCATTTTATTTCAGATCTATTTATACTTTTGGGCTCCATGACATCTTGTGATACTCAGTTTCATAATTTGAGGTATGTAGTTCATACTACATAAAAACATAAAAAAAAAAAATCCTTCCTACTGCTCAGAATCTTCTCTTCTGATTTTGCCTTAAAGAATTGCCGGATTTTGTTTTATAGTTGTCTCTACACACCAAGAAGACATATGATTCCTTCAGAAAAAATCGTAGGTTGTTCTGTCAGACAATGACTGTATTCAAAACATTAGAAGCAAGACCTGTTTTAGATTAAATTGTTTATAATTATAAAGAGTGGTTTGCTTACAGCACTATTTCCAGCTAGTTATTAATAGCATTGACAAATCCTGTTTTTATGAAGCTAAAAATTGTGTGTTAAATAGCATTTCTTTCTGTACCTTGAAATCTGGACCCAATCAGTAAACAAAAAACTGAAAATTTCATCAAACTGACACTTCAAGTGCATTTAAGACCTTTGAACATCGGTTCATAGTCACTGGGATAAGCTTTGTGGTTATTCCCAAACAAATGAGAAATAAGACTATTAGAAAGACACACTCTGATGAACTCATTAAGTGTTAACTTATGTTTCTGAAATTCCTTTGTGCTGTTACCAGAGAGCAGAAGGCTTTATTTTCACAATAAGTATACATGTGAAATTAGTATTAGACATTTTTCCATAAGATTTTTGATAGAAATAGTAACCTGTTTTTCCTTGGTGCTGGGAATGTGTGCTTTTAACTGAGGTCAGTAAAAGTAGTGAATTTTCAGCATATTTTAAAAAATGTTTTCTCTACCCAGAAGTGATTTAGTCATTTTCCACGGTGTGCCAGTCTCAGTGAAGTTTTCTGAGATGAGGAAATAAATAGTATGTTAGGGGTGAATTCCAGTTGTTACCCATCTTTGCAGAAGGAGATTTGTCACTGATGCAGGGGAGCTCAGGTGGGCCCTGTTATGATAGCCAGACTGCTGTTGGTCAGAGCAGGATTTTTGAAATCTGAGAATAAATAAAATCATCTAAGTTTGCTTTCTGGAGCTTTCAAAATCAGTTGGAAAGTAAGACACATGGTGGGTTTGTTTCTCTCCTGTTTGGTCACTTTTTATCATGTTTCAAATATATCAGAAACATTTAACAGAAAAAAAATCATAAAGGTCATAAGTGCTTTCATACTTGGAAGTTCTGAGAGGTATATTTAAGCCCTGGCAGACTTTTAACCTTTTCTAGCTTACAATAAGTTTGCCATCCTTTTAAAACCCTTTGACTGTATGGCTTTTGTTCCCCTGAAAGGGGGACAGGGCTGCCTGGTTACTCAAGCAGATGCCAAGCTTCTGATTTGCATTTGATGAAAGCCACTTGTGAAAGCAGAATCAATGCTCGGATTTACAAACAGTAAATGTGGGTATTGGCTTGTCATTTCTTCCTAGGTTGTTGTCCTGTAAAGCTGCTCAAGTTCCTCTCCTTGCAAGAACCTCTTCCTGCTGTCCTTGCTGCCCGTAAACATTATGTTAGATCGAGATGAAGGGTGAGTAATTCTTTTTACTTCCCTTATCTGTTTTTTTATTTAACGGCAAAAAAAGGAGAAAAAGAATGAAAATGCAGCCATTTAGAATAATGCATTATAAGTTGATGAACCATAATAACAAGACTGTGTGTCTGAAGGGGCCTAATTACAGAACACCAGAGGCACAAGAGGGAGCTTATTGTGGACAACAAAACAGTGCTCTAATAATGCTGTCACTGTACTGAGTACAGCATCAGCCTTAATCCATGTGGTTATGTCCAGGTAGATAATGGAACAGAATGCATTGAGAACAACAGAAATGAGTCTGAAAGGGTTATATATCAAATCAGAGCTAGCAGGGAGGGAGACATTATTCTGAATGAGGTTAACTGTAAGAAAGATGGCAGTGACTGAACCAGTGTTTCTAAAATAAGGGTGTATTTGACTAGTCTTTGTGTAAACTTCCACTGATGAATATACAAGGAGTGTATATGTATGTTAGGTGTAGTTTAAGGAGTAAGAGAACCAGCAAGGATGGACATTATAAGCACAATCTGTTAGAGTCTTTTTATGTCATGAGATCAGCTATTACAGACTCTATCAAGGCCAGTGCCCAGTAAGAAAAGTTGTGGATGTATCTTTTCTCCTATTAAATGGTGTCTATGCTTTTTACTTTGGATATGTGGTATGACATTATTATTTCATGCCTAAGACATCAGTAGACAAAGTGCATTGTCAATAATGTGGCCTAATAACAGGAGAGGTGTTGCCATTTCCCTTCAATATAAGCTTGAATGAATCTAACTTACTTTGGCTTGAGTGTCCTACTCACTAGGCACGCTCCATAAAACCCTGTTCACTGTGATAAAACATAGCCGTTCTGACAGAAAAGCTGGAAGTTTCACATGTACCAGATGACCATTTTTTATAGCGCAGGATGTCAGATAGAAAGCAATAGGAGTGATTATAAATATCAGGGTATTCAAACGCTCATTCCTTTGGTTTGGGCTATTTCTGGTTTTTTTCTGGACTGCGCGGTGCAGTACAGTGCATGGACTCATGAGCCAGCTCTAAACGAGCTGTTGCAAATGTAATTGTTACTGCAGTGTAGGTGGTAAAGCACCTCTTGGACTAACTTAGTTCTTCCTATGATACAGTTGCTGTGCTCAGTACGAGATAAATCAGCTTTAGCAGATTTATACCGTAACAACATTACTGAACTGCTTCCAGTGTCTGATCAAGATGGCTGGTGCCAGTTTGGATATCTCTGAATGTAGGTCAATGATCACCTCGTGTCAACTTTTCCTCTCACTCTTATTTTCCAAATTCATGTGTGCATCAAATATGCCAAAACGTTTTTCAAATGTAATATTGAGGGGTTCTTTCTGTAGGTGAACAAATACTTCAGTATGTTATAAAATTACAGCCAAAATGTTTGTACTCCTGGCTTTATAGTGCAAAGATTTCATGCATTTATTTTTCAGAATCATAATTTCCCTTAAAAAAAAAAAAAAAAATTATTGCTGTAATATCAGACAGCTTCCCTTTAAAAACAAACCCCAAACAAAATTTCCTCATTCAGGGCTACTTGCCACTTAACACACAGGGAGATCAGGTAGGCTTTTGTACGGGGTAGTTGATACCCATATTTGGAACCTGAAGGCAGGAATACCTGCACAGAAATTCCAGATGTAGAGATTCTCATTATTGGTTTTTTGATTGTTTTTTAATATATAAAATAAGAAGCAAGGTTGCTACTTGGTCTCTTCTTGGCCTGCCTTTTAGTCACGAAGTATGATTCTTGTTTAAAGCCTGACTGCAGGAACCAGGACATGAATTTCCTTGGCTCAATCATGTGAAACTTTGTATTTGCCTGGTTGTTCAAATTCAGAGAGTATAAGACGGAAAGTTTTCATCCTGAAGTATTACGATATACCTATATCCATTGCAATGCAGGAGTACGTGGTCTATTGTAGTGATGGCCAAGTGAAAGTGAGAATTGGCTGGGTGTATGGAAATTGGCCTGCTTATATGTCCATATAAATAGTTAATGTGAGTAGTTATAGTGATCCCTCTTCGCTCAAGATATTCCAGTTGCCTTCTTCAACGAGATTTGAATCTACTTATGCTCATTTATTTGGGGGTCAGATCATCCTCTGTCTAAACTATTTATACCCGCTCAGTTTTTAGGTTGTAGACATTCTAAAACACTTAGTATTCAGGACCAAAGTCTGGAACAGCCTTGGACAGCTGTAGGCAAAAGGAAAGAAATAAAGGGACAGTTTTTCATGCAAACGTATGATCAGGAAACAGGGATGGATAAGCACGACTTCCAGGAAGACAAAATCTTTTCGTGCTCCTGAGAACCAGTTCTCTGACAGTACTGTAGCAGCTGTTCCCTTCTTTTCCGTTTCTCTGTGTCTTCCAGCTGCACCAAACGGCTGAACTTTCTTTACAGTTAACAGATTCCACTACAAACCATTCTCTTACAGTTCTCCCCCTTTTCTGGCATTGACTCAAAGCTGAATACTTCTTAATGGCCTTCCCAAATTAGGTTTCTAGTTTTGCACACGAAGTGTATACATCTCTTCCAGCCTTTATCATTCTATTTCAAGACCCCCTCTGCATGTCTTACCTGACAGCTGTTTTGTGACTCAATTCTTATGGGCCAGCTCTTCCCTGCACTTGAAAACGACTCTTTTATTCTGGCACTGCCCACCTCACTCCCTCTTACAGTCTCTCATTAAATCAATTTCTCTCAGTTTACCACCCTTCACTGCATCTGCTCTGGTGCAATCCAGGTCTTAGTTGTAGGTATCCAAAAACAAAAGAACCAAACACATATAAAGGAAAAAAAGCCCAAATTAAAGACTAAGAACACCAACCTGCAAATAAAAATCCTTATAGAGTGGTCTGTATGCTCCCTTATCCCATCATCAGTCATCATTTCTTCATTAATATCTTACCAAGATTCCACGCTCTTCAGATGGGGGACCTGACTTTCTGAGTTGTCTGTACAGTGCATTCTTTTCCAACAAACTGTGAAAACCAACAGACTCGTTTTGTTGGAAACCCAGTTGTTTGTCTGTGTGTTCAGAAAGAGAGGTAGAGGGAGAGTTCATTTTCTATGATCTCTTTTGTGTTTCAGATGGAACAGATGGCTGAGCAAAGTAAACATCTGTATGTGAACTGTAAAGTATTCATGTGTTAGTCTGTGCCAATGTAAAGGGTGTCCTGGGTGTCAATACTTATCCACAAACTATTTCTGGGGGAAGATTAGGAACATTTTAATTTAACACACAGATCAGTAGAAATTTGCTGAGGAGTAGCAGAAAAAAAAGAAAAGGAAGAAGAAATCACTGGCTATCTCTGTGGCATTAGTAACATGCTTGGCTCCATACTAGACAAAACAGCTATGAGCATCTCTGTTCTCACAGGATTCCTTTTATAATCCAATTACTGTAAGGATTCCTGTAAGCAAAGGAAAAAAGGAAGTCAAGGGCACTGTTTGTTACCTGCTGATTGTCTGTTGTCCTTGCCTTTCTTTCTTTGATGCACGATAATTACAATACATTGTATTACAATACAATGTAATTAACAGTACAGTATTACAGTGTAATTACAATACAATGTAATTACAATACATCAACATGCTAATAATTGCCTTAGCTGATATTTGTTTAGTCGTACCCCAGAATTTCTGTTGCATTCTGTATTTAAGTTATGACTTTACTGAAATTGGAGTCTCCAGCTTTACTTTGATTCTCTCCTCTCTGGTTTAGGGAACAGTTCATGCAGCATGCAGGTTTGTCAGTCAGTTTTCTGTAGCTCCTCTACTGTCACTACATGTTAAAATGGGATAATTTCTGTTTAATATGGAATATCAGAGGCAAGGTTTGTAAGGCAAGGGAGTATCTTCTATTAGACCTACTGTCAGGGGTGTGGGGTATAGACAAGTTTTTGGATGTAGAGGCTCTACTGTAATGTATTCAGTAATTATTCCCCATTCTCCTATCCGTTTCTCTGTGCTATGTCTGAGGTTTTGTATTGCTGTATTCTGTTTTGTTTGACTAACACATAACTGTATTGTAGAAGTTGTTACAAGTTGAGAAGAGGAATTTGCAGTCTGGGTGGGGAATAATTGATGCTTTTGACTCCTGGAAAGTTGTTGAAGGCTATTTGCACTTATTCAGTGGTTTCTACTTGGATGATGGGGAGTATCGTGATTTAACCTGGAAGGTATCTAAATGCCACATGGCTGCTTGCCCACTCCCCTACAGTGGGATGGGGGAGAGAATTGTAAAAAAGGTGAAACTTGGGGATTTAAAGAAGGACAGTTTAATAGGTCAGAAAATGGAAGTAAAATAATAATAATAATGAGAAAAGAATATAGAAATCAAGTGATGTCCAATGCAATTGCTCACCACCTGCTGACTGCCAGTTCCTGAACAGTGACTTGCCACCCCTCAGCCAACTCCCCCCAGTTTTATTGTTCAGCATGATGTCATGTGGTATGGACTATCCCTTTGGCCAGTTTGGGTCAGCTGTCCTGGCTGTGTCCCTGTCCAGCTTCTTGTGCTCCCCAGCCTACTCACTTTGCAGGGCAGTAGGAGAAGCTGAAAAGTCCTTGACTTAGTGTAAGCATTGCTAGCAACAATGAAAACATCAGTGTGTGATCAACATTATTCTCACCCTAAATCCAAACCACAGCACTATATCAGCTACTGGGAAGAAAACCAACTCTATCCCAGATGAAACCAGGACAAGGAGGAACTTATTTCGTTGTTCTGAGCACACTGTCAGGAACAGAGGGGGTTTTTTTCCCTTTCTTTTCCTAGAGAATGTAATGTGACCTCTCTTAACCAGTTATGACAATCTGCAAGCCTGGAGCCTCTACTTCCGTAAATGTTGCTTGATTCAATACAGTAATCAAAATTATTAGCAGTAAAAATAATGTAACTTTTATAACCTCACTTTTTATATTTTCAAGATAAAGCCATGTTGTGGTAAACAGGGCTGCTGAAACTTCTCAGAACTTGTTTTGGATTGTAGTGTCTTGGATGAAATCCTGATTCTACAGAAGTCAACAGCAGAGTGCCAGTTGACATCGATGGAGCTAGGAATTCAATGGAGCCTCAATTTCTAACACACTTAATGATCAATTTTGGGCACAGATATATTTAAATGAGAACCCCAACTATGGGAAATTTTATATGGTTGTTTAATGCACCTATTCTCAGTTGAACTTGCACAGAAGCGTAGCATGTGCTTGTTTCTTTACAAGACTAAATTTTTACTGAGGTGGACAGAATTCAGATGTTATTTTCATTGCAGACCTAATCCTACTTTTAATGTCTGATGAGCCTGGTGGAGAAGTTTTATTTCAATAATAAGATCGAGATCCCAAGATTTTAGAAACTAGGAGATCCCAATATTAAATCTAAAGATCTCAAGGGTTTTATCTGCACAGAGAGTTCTATTGCAATATATTGAAATTCTAAAGTGGTGTTAACACTGTTGTGATAAATCAGTCTTGTCTTGCAGTAGGGAAGAACAAATTAGGGCATTAAAAGGCCTTAGATGTATTCATAATACCAGAGCAGCCAAAATTCTGTTCTTGAAATCTTCGATACTTTACTTATCTCCCATTTACCTTGGACTCACTTTCAGCTTTATCTAGTTCTTTGCAAAAGAACAGCCAACAAACTCTATTTGATGCTCTCTTCTAAATTAAGATTTCTGGACAAAATTGATATGTAACTTCAGTATCTTTGGTGCTCTTATTATTTCTTTTTCCTTCAGGTCTTTGAGAAAGCTGAGTTCTAAACTATACTATTGTAGATAAAAAAAAAAAATAAAAGGAGGAGTAAGTGAATGAATGTTGATTTTGGAGCACTAAGCATACCTAGCTTTCATTTTCAAAACTGTTTTTTTCTGTTTCTGATTAAAGCCATCCAGCCAAACCCATTTGTTTTAATTCTCTGTTCAAGGGAGAAATTAAAAACACACAAGGCATTCTAAATGGATGCTGTACAAAATTGAAGTCAGCTTTAGAAAAAATAAGAGGCATGAAATTCAGGACTTGGAAAACAATACACCATGCTAAGGCACATAAAGTACTTTTCTTTAAACCTTAATGAGCAAAGTTGGAATCTGTCTCAAAGTTTTCCTAAGTCAGGTTTTTCCATCTTTAGCTGTTCTTGATTAAATTGCATTAAAAAATCGCCTTGCTTGTCTGCCCCTCAGCTGCAGTGTTAGGAGGCATTTATGTTCCATAGCGTATAAGTAACACAAGGAAGACTTCCTATTTCATCTGAGGTTGGGTCTCCTCTTCCCCAGCCGTCAAAAGTAAGAAAAGAGTAAAGAATACAAAAAGTTTTAGCAAAGCAAGAGGGATAAAAAGAAATGTAATGTGCATGTACTTCTTTGGGACAAATCAATATTCATCATACTTTTACATGAAATGCGAAATTAAAAATACAAAAGAACCCAAAACAATAATTTAAATGAAGAGTATTCTGTTATTTTGAAAAATATGATGTTAACTTCATTTTTTTTTCAGCTGGCTTTGCTTTTTAATAATAACTTTCTATTTCAATCATCTATATTTATTTTTTATCACATAATTTTATCAATGTACTTGATTGCATTTCATGGCTTGGCTTCGCGGACGAAGATTTGGGAAGGGCTTTGCCCACGCTTATTGCAAGCGCGTTGATGGCTGAAAAGGCCAATGCGGGATAGGCAAGACCGGTTGCAAAGAGCACACCGGAGGGTCTCCTTGGGTGGTATAGTCGAGGCACGGTTCTTTCTGCGCTGTCTTTTCTCCCTGAGCCTGATTCTTCTTGATTGCATTTAGGGTAGGTATAAATTATCAAAATTACAGGAGCTAGAATTTATGTAAAATAATCCAGAAATCACTTGGAAACAAACCAGATAGGAAAAGCCTACATTTTAAATTTCATCAGGCTTTCTCCCTCTCAGCAAAACAGGACAAAGAGTAGGATCAGGAGCTGAATTTACCCTCAGTCTAAAAGTATTTCAATCTGAGGGTTGCAAGCCAGAGGACTCCCTCTTTCCTCAGCTACTTGAATGGATCACAGTGAAATAACTAGCTGTCAACTACAGATTCAGAATTTTTCTTAATCCAAACAAATTCAAGGCCGTGGCAGATGCGAGAAGCGTGAGTACCTTTTGTTCCCTGTGAGCATAATATGAGGAGAGCAGCTGCAGAAGCTGCAGTTTCAAGTGGACAAGAGTAGCGTGTTGTAATCTGTTTTAGAAGCAAGGAAGGAATGGATTACTGTAGTCTGAACTGCAGCTGAAAGGAGACGTCTTGACCTTGCAAAGCAAGCATTGGAGGAAAAAAGTTCAGTTATCTTCAGGTGTCTGTAGAGAGCCATATGTCTGACTACACCTCAGTCACGTGAATCTATTTAAACTAAATGCAGAAGTATCTCCAAATTTGAAATTGAAGGCAGCTTTCTGGTTTCTTCATAATGTTTCCTGCAGGCAAAAACCATTACTTAGGAATTATATTAGCTGGGAAGCAGTAACTTAGCCCTCGTTTGAGGTTTTATTGTCACTGTATAACTGGGTACGGGTGCTTTATTTTAAATACATGGAAAGCATGTCTACCGGTAAGCTGGTAGCAGTTCATTCTGAAACCTCTCCAGTGGATTTGCAAGAATAGTTCAGTCAAAAGTGATAGTGTCCCTGCAGTTCACAGGATCCAGCCAGAAATCTCCAAGGTAGATGGCAAGGTATTCCGAAGGCCTGAATATTTCTGACAATTTGTCTTTTCCCCATGCAAAATTAAAGACTGTGTTGATGCTAAGAAAAGGTAAGAAGGTCTGTGAGCAAAGCCCTAATTGTCTGAGAGATCTTGGTACCCTGCTTTTCTGTAAGAAAATGTTGAACGTTTAGATTCTGCTCAATATGAGGCACAACTGTCCGTCTTGAAAGACCTTGTTTGAAGCTGGGCATAATCAACCCATCACACCTAGAGATCTGGTTGGAGTGGATCTGGAAAGGGGCTCCAAAAGTCAAGTTTGAACTACTAAAGGACTTCTCCCTTGAAGCTTTTCACGTGCACTACTGCTGAGGAGTTTGAGTGAAGAACTAACCAATCTTTACCTGCTGTTAGGGCAAGTGTAAAGATCAGGGTTGGGAGAGAAAGTGTAGAGTGCTGATTCTGGTCGTACTGGAAATGGACTGATGAGGATCAGGTGTGAAAAAGGCTACATGAATGGGGTTTAATGTCTTTATTGTAACTGGAATGTGTAAAGGGACTTTTCCAATTTTGAGGTTCCTGGTTTTGCAATCGGTAAAATACTCTTTTGATTTGTGTAATATGTAATAAATGGCAGAGCCTTGGATATTTTTCACTTACAGCCTAAATTAATGCATAGGTATTCATGCATTAGTTTGTATTTTTTGCGTGCAGTAAATTGTGTACAAACATTTTATTTAATTATTGATATTTAAAATTTTTGTAAATGTATGAATGTTTCTGAGATTTGGCTTCAGCACAGACTGTGTTGGATATAATTTTATATGGCCCTGGAAACATAGACAGCATCAGGGATGGCAAAATAATTTTGGCAGTTCTGTTAGTTGTTAAATTGGTTTAAGCATTTCCTTCCCTTGATCTATTCAGTCATTTCTGCCCAAATTTAATACCCTCATTTGTGCTTATAGAACTAATTACAGGCCTGTTTGTTGAAACAAGTCGCCAAATATCTTTTTGGATTGATGTGGTTTTCAGTCTAGTCCAATAAAATGGACTGGATGGTCATGGGAATTAAAGTTAGGGCAGACTTGCTTAGTGGAATTTTGCTGCTTAGAAATACGATTTTGAAATTGTGGATTTAGGCAAAATATCGTCCTTTTTTCTTGGTCTTTTGTTCACAGTTCTGCATGCCTACTCTCTGCCACATCACTGCAGCTGCCAATGCAGCTGGTTTAGGGTCATGCTGTGGACCAGATCTTCTGGTGGCTTATTAGCAAAAAAATTCTGCATAGCAATCCTTGCATTTAGCACTAGATCTAGCAATGATTACACCACTAAAAACAAAGCATGAGTGCTTTTTTTTTTTTACTGATGTCTCTGCTACTCCTGTATCTTCATGAAAATGTTTTCAAGAAAAACTCTCTGATACAAAAACAAAGTTCTGACCTTAGCTGGCCAGTGGTACTCTAGAACTCCATGATATATTTTTATTTTTACCTTTGTACCTAGGTACCATTAACAAATTGGAATTTACACCAAAGAGGAAAACTGATAAAAGCACCTGAATCCTGACTAATGACATGTATTCCTGAGCATGACCTTTCTTTTCAACCAGCAGGCAATAAAGGCTTTATGCTTGCAAAGCCGCATGTTGAACCAAAAGAGCAATAAAATAAAAGGCAATAGAGGACTTGTCAGTTTTGTCAGTTTTAACAGGCCTAAACTCCTCACCAACAAGTTCAATATTGGTTGAGTGTATTTTCAGTACATTACACTCAATTTTGTCGAACTTAGCGGTAAGATAATTAGACGAAACCACCTAGGAAAGTATCTAAGGGTTGGCACAAATAAATAACAGATCTGTTTACAATATTATGTGCTTGAATCTTAACGTTCCGTTTGATTTTGGGAAAAAGTTCGGTTTTTACATGGAGGTGAGGGCCTTCTTATTAAACTATGTACATTTAATCTATGAAACATCAAGGGAGTCTCTCACACTCCCCACCCTAGCACATGTGCACCTGGTTTCTTTGGCAATTGAGCGTTTCAGATCACAACTCTGCAAAACAGCAGAGGCTTTCCAGATTTTTTTATAACTTTTCCAGATTTTTTTGCACTGATACCACAGGAGTTGTACAACAATAAGCTAAACACCTATTTAATACCTACAGTACCTGTGATGTATTATAAAGCTATGATTAATGATTTTTCTGTTGTAATTAGAGCTAACAACTGTGTGATCACCTCACTTCAGATGTAATCTACAGTAATTAGCAAATTCATAAATTATGCTGTGAATAGTTATTGACCTGTCTTTCACTATTTATGAAGAAAGATACCACATGAAGAGACGGCTGCAAATTTTATTACAAGTTAAAATCAAGTTCACTTCAATTTAGGGTATAAATAAGAGATGTTACAACATGCAGGTGGTTATTTTAATGTCAAACTTGTCCTGCTGAACTTTCTGCAAGTTCACAGCCAGCCCACATTGAAGATGGGGAAAAAACCCTGCAGACCTGCCAATTTAAGGCGATGGTTTTCCTTGTTTTTCCTTTTTGTGGACTCCTAAAGATTTTCCAGCAGTGATTCTGACTCTTAGAAATTTCAGGAAGGTCAAATAATGGCTACATTTCACTTCCCATGGATCCCTTAGCAATACTACACAGACAGGGCCAGGTTAAAAGCCGCTTGTCAAAGACCAGTCACACACAGAGCGGTTTTCTTGAGTTCAGGAATCTATGCTGTTTCTCCATTGAAAAGTAGCCACTGTCTTGCCACTATAATGAATCAACAAAAACTTTTGTTCCTCTTCAAACTCATCTACATTCTGTACAGACAAGATCATGGTGACTGGCTACTCTCATCAGTTATTTTGCTGGCAGCGAGGAAAAGACTTAACAGGTGAAAGGTGGGACCTTTTCCTTTCTCTGATCTAGATGCTGTGTGGCTCGTTTTGAGGACTTTTCCAGGGCTATTTGGTTGGGCTAATCAATTTGTCTCTGTTGGAATTTTTTCCTCTTTCTTTGAGGGGACCTTATATTAGATTGTGGTAGAAATAGGAGTGCAAATGAAGTCTAATGGGACAGTTACGGGGCAAATTGCTTGCAGGAAGCAGAAGTAACACAGCTGGATTTATTTCTGGGTGTAGCAAGACACACATTTCTGACACTGCCAGTCACTGTTCCAGATAATTGTTTATCATTCAAAGCTGCAGCTCTTGTTTTTTGGTAAGACAAAATTCTTAAATCTTCTTTGTCATTGGTCCCCAGTGTTTCTTATCTCAGAAATTCAAAGAGCAAGTAGTTTTCTGAACACTTTTTCTAATGCACCTGTCTTGAAAACTCACGTTTAGCTTTCCTGGCTCTATGGATAATGCTCTCTTTGCTGCTGGTCGTGGATGTTGCTCCTTTCACTCAAGTTATTTTCCAGCTACTTGAGCCAGCTGCGATTTTTACCTATTTTGTGCAAGCATCCTTACACAAATCAGCATGGTTTCTCCAGTTTGGACATTATAAGCCTGGTTTTTTTCTGTGTTGAGACTTGGAGTCACTTTCTCCAACAAGAAATGAATGCAAAGTGAAGATAAGGGAGACTGATGCAGACTTCACTGTCCACTTGCTCCCATGATACTGAAATAATAATTTTCTCCCACCATAAGTATGATTTGAGATATATTGTGGAAGGAATGGGTTGCTCTTCTTTTGAGCTGTACATTCATCTTTTGATCTAGAGTACATCTTCTGCTAATATCTTCTACTACAGAGTTTGCCCAGATTTTTCTTCCTTAAACGTTTTTCTGTTTTGACTAATCTCTCTCTCTGGGAACTCTCCTAACCTTACTTCTGGGCATCTTTTAAACTTTTTATATTTCAAGTGCAGCGCAGAGCATTTTACAAATTTTAAAACCCTGTGAAAAGCTGGAAAGGAGAAATGATTCTCAGGAAGAAAGTGGCATCCTTTCCCCTCGAAGCAAAGACTTTTTCCATAACATTGATCAGCATTGCTGTAGCTTGCCAAGCTTCTGTGTTACTGCCACTTGGGAAAAGCTTACTATATGGACAGTATATTGCAAAGTAAAGATGTCTTACAGATTGGAGCTAGCCACCTACTTGGGGAATGTAAGCACCTGCATAGCTCTTCCCTAGTCATATAATACAGAATGTGTGGCCAGTACTGGACAAGGCCTATGCGAACTCTGTAGTCTTTTTGGCATTCTCCTTCGGTAAGTCATTGATCCATGTAATTATCAATAAACGAATAATTTTTATTCTAGAGCAGTATGCCCAGATAGAGAGACATCTGCTCTTACTTATTCTAATGCAGCAATGCCAGTGATTCTTATCTACATCATCAAGAAGATGAACTGGCATAAGCATAATTCTAGAGCAATTGCACTCCATTCTGGTAATTATCCTCTTTGGATGCGATGGAAAACGGGTTCTTACAATGACAGATTTTCCCCTCTCCTATGGACATCATTCATGTGTAGGAATGCTCTGCCCCAGAGCCTTTCCAGGTTTCACTGGGCAATTACATTCTACTTGTCCAAATGGTTTCTCCCCTGTTTGTGAAACGCATCCCTTCCTTTCTTTTTGAACTGCAGCATACTGTTCTATAAAGTGGATATAACACTTCTATGTAAATTTAAATCACCTCATAGATAGTGTCCGTATTTATTTGGTTTATGTCCCCCTGCCACACCCTAGAGTTTTTGTGGTGGTGGTTTTGTCCACAAGTAACATTATTTTTTGTAATGTAATCCAGCACAGCTTTGTGAAAATCGGTCCCTTCAGTCGCTGTTCCTTTAGTACTTGGTCACTAGGTGTCACTACTGATCCAGGGGAAAAGCAAAGCTTTTTTTCTATTTTTGTGTTAAATTTGTACAATGCAGAAAATCATTTGTATATAAGAGCTTTTTTATTGTCTATAAAAGCTCATACCTACGGACTCCATAGCATGGTTGGTAAGGAGTCATTGTGTACCCCAACTTCAGCAAGAAGTCTACTCTGCAGACCACTTTTAACGACACGGAGTTAGTGATTGGTTTTTTCCCCAGTATGTTAGCAGGTTTGAATGTAGAATGTTTTTACCTGCCGTTCAAATCCAGAACCATAACTGTAAAAGGGACAATATTTCACTTTTTTTTTGGAAAGGAGTTCAGAAAACTAGGTTGTAACAGATTAAGAACTGAGACTATATATGCAAAAATCAGTTGTCGAAGTACACTTTCTGCTTCAAATTTCATTTGGAGCTTCTGGATTCCTGTTCATGTGTTAGAATCAGTAGTTTGAAGGATTGATCAGCCTACACACGATATATGGTGATCTCAAGCAAGGCTAGAAAAATCAGACTGAGAACCTGCTTCAGGATTGAATGTTCTGGCCTTTTGCTATTGTATATAGGAGAGCCAAATTTGAATCTGGACATAAATCTTGTTCACTTGCTCGTTGATAGCACTTGGTAAATGTGAGGCACCATTTTGGAATGTATGCTGCTATTCTAAGAAAACGATCTTTGGCCTTTTAGTGAAGGAAAACCTGCTTCCTTTGCTGCAGTGCTATATAAACATCTCCTACTCATGTCTATTCTCTGCTCTTGGGATTCAACAGAGCTTAAGAAAAATATTTTAATGGAGACTGATTTCTAACCCCTGCTGTACACCTCAAGAAATAAATGTCTAATGATTGCATTCACATCTCTTCTAATCATTTAATGGTTGGCAATTGACAGAAAAATGCCCCACTTGAAGGGGAAGGCCAGGGGGATGTTAAGTGATCCCTTCATGCAGGAAACTAACGATGTGTTTTGTCAGTCTCCCTTATTTTTTGTTCAGAAAAGCTAAATTCTATGTGCCTGAGACACCTTGTGAAGGTGGCTGTGTAAGCTATCAGCAGTTTCATTTTCACTGCCTGGGAGTGGCAAGTTTTTAAACACAGGCAAGTGGTGGTTTAGCCCTGCCCGTTGCAGATGCTTTTGAATACAAAGATATTTTCGTGGCACAGAGGAAAGAGCTTGGTTTTCAGCTCATCGTGTTGTACCTGTGACATAGCCCTATAGTGCTTTGGGGGTTTTTTTTGGCTATTGAGGAAAATTACCCCCAAGCACTGCTGAAGCAGTATTCAAAAGATTTTTTTTTTTCCTGTAAAGCCTTACCAGAAGAGGATCACTTTATTTGCCCTGCTACTTCATCAGACTTGTGATTTAACTGTTAATAAAACAGTTTCTGGATAGAGATTTTCCTGGCTTGTCACTGAGTAAAGCTGTGGGTGCCTGAGAGGTGCCTTTGATTGTGCCTGGAGTCCTTGCTGATTTATTTTAGAGGGCATCACCCAACTCCCCTGCTGTGACATGGAAGCTGGAAAGAACAGTTTAGCACTACACCTTCCCAAATGTTAAAATGTAGAGTTTATTCCTAGGATCATGGGTTCATATCCCCAGAGCCTGACTCAGCCCCTTCGCTGGCAGAGACACATAAACTTAAAACTGAAGAAATCTTTGTGTTAGTCTTCTGAAAATATCCATAGTAACAGAAGTCTTGTGTCCATACTGAACAAGCTAATAATCCTCTGTACTTCTCTGTCAAGGTAGCTTCCTTTTCTTCCTTTTTGTCGTCTTCTCCTAATAATGACCATTATTTACAAATTTCATTGCCTCTCATGTGCCACAAGAAATGCAGACGATGTCACAGCCTCCAAGGTAAAAACTGCCCTCATGTACTAAAACATGCGAACACTGAGAATGGGAAAAATCAGACTGCTCTGCCAGAAAAGGGAGGGAGAGAGAAGTATGCAAAGAACAGTCACAAAATGATTTTGCGAACGACAATCTATGGAGCTTCAGTTGGATCATATGTCAATAGCTCCAAATTTACGTTCTTTTAAAGGTATTTGCTCCACTTTTTTTCTCCTTAGGAGGAAAAGGCTTTCATATGTCCTATGTACACGGAAAACAGAATTCCCTCCCTAAGGAGCCAAGAAAATGTTTCCCTTAAATCTGTGACAGCAACAGTGCTCTTGTCCATGTGTTTAATAAGAGCAGAATTACAGTAATGTTCCTGTAACATGTGAGCAAACATTTCCACAATGTCTACAGCTGGGATTTTGTAATGCTCACTGCTTTAACCAGTTTAAATAAAGCAAGGCAAGCCTGAACCTAAAAATCCCAATCTGATTTGCTAAACAAGTTCTGTCCTGACTCTTTGTGAATATCCTAAATCTTCCTCCAGCTGTTAGTCCAAACAAATGCATAATTAAGGAGAACTACCCCTTATTACTGTTTAATTTCCTGATAAAGACATTAAATTAAATTAAAAGGAATTTTCCCAAAATCCCCCATTCCAAACTGAATCCCTGCACTGACTAGCTATTAGATTTTTTGCAAAACAGAATAGCAAACAAAAAAAATTCTACTTTCGGGCTTTTAGATTTGTGCAGTTTAATTGTTGGTCTGTTTCCCTGATAAGGTGAGACTAGTCCCATGTCACTAGGGGAATGGTATCCTGCTGTGTTTTTCCATCCTCATTTACAATGATTATGTTATCAGGCTAGCCAGGCAAAAGGGTGGAGCAACTATAATTTCAAAGCAGGATTAGGTTGAAATAACGAGGTCACCAAGTTGTGGTTGTCATGGCAACGTCACATCTAAGAATATGGGATGCTTCTAGGAGATGAGGCAAGCCTGGAGTCTCGCTCCCTTTGCACAAAATCCCAGACTATTTCTGTAAAATTGCTTAATTGCTTCTAAACAATTTTTTTTTTTTTTCCCAAAGAAGCTTTTGCCACAACAATGAATCCAAATTGTACTTCTTTATATTGGCAATGTCTTAAGCACGTGTTTATCTCTGATCTGCTATTGATCCTGTTTTCCTGTCATCTTGTGATGGGTATTTTGGCTGTCTTTAAAAGATTTTTTGTTTTAAATACATTACAAAAGCTTTAGGTAATTCAACCACTGCTCAGGTGTTTTGATTCTCCTTGAGACTTCACAATCTTCTAAATCACAGGGTTCTCTCTCAGGTCATATACTGCCCTGGGACCTCTCTCACACTCACAAATAAGGAACAGACTTCTGCTGTTAACACTTGAATTTCTGTGCTAGTGGTAGTTTGTATTCATTTCTTAGTACGGTTCTACGTTTTTAAAATTATATGTTAAAATCTTCTTTTTCTGGTAGCACCTGAAATTTTTTTTTTATCATGTTATTTGTCATTGTTTCAAGTTGTATTAGATAGGATAGATTTGAGTGGCTGTAGAGCCTTACTTCACCATGCCACTGCTTGCCCCAGGCTTTCATGGGAAATTCATGGTGCAAACTCCTGACAAGTGCGGTAGAAAGCAGCTGCATTGTGTGTGGTTTTATTTTATTATATAAAATCTCACCAAAAAGACTTCCTTTTACTTTCTCAACTTTTATCTATACTTTAATATTGGTGTAACATTATGATATAAATCTCACAACACACATTACTATTGAAATCATTTAGATTTGTGTGCTTTTTTATTGCCAAGCATCTACTGTTATCAGTATAAAGTAGTGTTTAAGTGTACCAGGCTAAAGGATTTGTGAAATAAGGGAGTAAGTTACAAATAATATAAAGGAGGTGGAGTAGAGTGTAATGGTAGGCTATGGGCTTTAGTATGTAGCTCGGGAGCACTGAAGCATGAATTGCCTCATACTATCTTTTACTTTGTTGACTGGGGTATCTGGGCATCTGAGCTCCACGCACTATGTGGTCTCTGTGATGCAGAAGTCTCCCCAGCGGCGTAAGTTCCATCCCTTTATTTATGTATCAGCCTATGCTGCAACATAATGGATCTAGAGACCACTACCTTTTCTCAGATTTTGGTTGAAAGAAGCAGGTGGACATTCAGGCAAAGACATAAACACAGAGAACGATCCGAAACTGTAGGATGAGGATTCCTACAAATAGTAAACAAACAGTCTGAAAAAAGGTCTTTTTTTAATAATGCTTTGGGAAAATTATCAAGCCTGCCATATATATGGTTTATTTGATAGGGCTTTTAGTTAAAAGAAAGTTTAAGAAAGCAGAGAGACAATACTATTTTCAACATCTTGTTTCAAGGATATAAGATCTAAGGGCAGATGATGGTTTTAGGCAAACTGACTTTTGACTGACATCAGACTGCCTTTGTAGCATGTTTTCTGTTTCCCTTTCTCCCCTTTTCCTCCACTTCCAAGTTAGAGCTTGTGAAGAGTGTGGCATCTTGCACTTTGCTGATGTGCTGCAGAGTGAGGACTATGCAAAGCAGATGATTTCCATCAATAGTGAGACTAATTGCTCAGTTCTGAGTGTAAAAGGAAAAAGAAGTCTCAGCTTTGGTGTGGAGTGCGCTGTTTAACCAACCGGTAGCAGAGTACTATTTGCCCTCTAACTTAGTTTTGAAGAGGTGTCTGGTTTTTTCCACAAAGGATGGGATCTGTCCAAGAGTTGTTGATTAGAGTCTAGCCAGGTGAGGCTGGACTCTATTTATTTAACAGGTCTGCCATCTATGATGGTATATGAAAACAGGAATTTCCACCCCTCTTTTTGCAGGTTTGTATCTTGTCCCAAGGAAAAGTTATAGATTACTATTGAATGGATTGAGTGTAATTTTTTCTGTGAGCTGAAGAACTATCTGGGAAAAAATTAAAACCAAATTGTCAGTGGGTGTGTCCACCAGATGGTGATGTTCTACCAAATTATTTGCATGTTGATCTCGAAGTAAAAATCTCGTAGTTTGAGGGGATTCTGATTACTTCTTAAATTTCAGACAAGTGAACCTTCCTGTTGCTTCACTGATAATTAGGTTTGGATAGAGATCATGTTTCTGCCCATGCTGAAAATTCTACCCTGTTTGTGTTCAGTACAATAGACAGAGTGAAGAATGGGGAAGAAACATCTGTAGCTTCTACCATATTAAATCTGGGCAAATACTGGCATATTAGAAGCGAGATTTACATGGCTGCTTCACAGTTATGGAGGACATGAATCTGCCAGCCTTGTTTACAATTCAGGGGATTGTATTCCTATTGGAAAGAAAGCAACAGAATGCGAAGTGTGAGGAGGGCTTGTATTGCTATATTGTTCCATGGCTCTTCTTTCCTTAGCCTGGAAGATCATGTGGATGAACGCCAAAGGTTTGGTTTGCTGGGTGGGGTCTCATCTGCATCTCAAGCTGGAAAGCAACAGATCCGCTGCACTCACCCTCCCTTTTCCTTGGCTGCTTGTTGAGTTGAACAGCCCTCAGGAAAACTGTGTTATGGAAAGTTACACAATTTGAAGTCTAGCTTTTCCATCTCGATATACAATAAACATCACTGCAGCTTCTGCACATGCAATGCAGCCACTCAGATGGAAAGAGCTTTGCTATTAAAAATTGTTAGAGTTATTGATGTAGTTTGAGGAGTAACTGCCAGTAAAATTGGATTCTTCAAAAGTTTTTGCCATTTTTACCTAACAGAGGAAAAGATTCTCAGACAACACAACGCATGTTTTTTTTCCTGTTTAGTCCTAAACTACAGTTATAAAAATCTAAATTATAGTTTCTTGGTCTGTTTTATATTTATCTCTTTCTCATTGAATTCTGTAGGATATCAACCACCTCTAAATAGAAACTTGCCTGTATTTTATCCAACAAGGCCAAGAGGGCCAATTAATATTTGTGAAAATGTCACCATTTGTAATGGGAATGCTCTTCCCAGGATAGAATATCAGTGGCAGTAATGCTAATCTTAAATTTGGGTTTGTCAGAGAAAATACTTGTTATTATTTAAAAAAAAAAAAAAAGAAACAAATTAAATTGCTATTGTACAAAATACCAATTTCAAGTAAGAGTTTCAGTAAAAATTATTTCTGTTAATGAATTCTGAATTGTGAGGATGGTCTGCCTTTTCTGATAGTAGTATCCTAATTTGGGAGGGTTCCAGTTTAGGGCAGGTCTCATGGTACTGATAATACTAATACAGATATGGTTCACACATCCAGATTAAATTCTGCTCCTTGCCACAGAGTTTTTCGTAGATGTGGATCATCTGGGGCCACAGTGCATTTGAAAGGAAATGGGATAATGTTCCTGCTTCCTGCCCAGAATATATTAATTATATGCTGTGGGTGCTGGCCATCTCCCTCAATACTATTAATCCTGTTCTCTTCATGTCCTTAGCCTCCTTGTTCTTAGTCTGGACAGCTGGGACGGATTTTTGTGTGGTTGTTCTCCTCATCCCTCACTATAGCTAGCTGCTTTTGTAGAGGTTACCTGTGTATGCTGATAGTTTGGTGGATTTTGTTTTCTTTCGAAGATAAAAGGATAAACAATTGCCCTCTCTCATGACCAGTATGCATTGGTCACTTTTTCTTATCACTCTGTTTGGAAACTAGCCTGTATTTCCTCATCCCATTCAGCACTGCGCTGAGGCAGAAAAACAGCTTGGTTTGCTGCCATTGGTATTTAGGGTACAACATAATTTTGACAGAGTTTTTAATGGTGTAACTTTTCAGTCTTATCAGTGAAAAGGCTTGAGGTACTTGGACTGGACTGTACCAGCTATAGGAAGCTGTCACATAGGCTTTTCTCTAGTACTGTTCAAGTCTATGGTTGACTTACTCATTGAATTGGTCTTCTCCTGCAGACAACTGTTTCATGGACAACAGTGAACATTCAGGAAAGTGTGAGAGAGCTTATGTGAGTTTTCCAAGTTCTGTAATGTTCATGAGGAAATTACCAAGGAGCTTGCAAAATCTGAAAAACCCAAGGTATTCCAATGCACCCTTGCTATGTGTAGGTGGATGGCCCTGTGCTTCCCCTCTGCAAGCTGAGAGTGCGCTCCCAATTTATTTTGCCACCAACATGGAGTGTTTGAGCTGTGGCCCGAAATGTTTGTAAACGCTTTGGGAGTTACCTTCAGGTATTTGGTTTGGTCACGTACTTTGATAAGAAGTGTGATCAAAACCAAGTTGTTCTGTGAGCAGCTGTCCTCTTTATTATGGATTTGTGTCTAATAGTTGGATTCCCTTCTGTCTAGTATCAGTGAAGTTCTGACAGTAGTTTTTCCCACGGGTAAGACACTATTCACCTGTGTTGATTGCTAAGGATTTAGTTCACATGATTGAACTTCCCTCAGTAAATTCACTGATAAGGTCTCCCTCTAATTTGCCATTCATTTTAATTAAATGTATTGGAAAAATAATAACTTTGAAACCCTTGCCCTTCTTGTCAAAGCTGGTTGAGATTTGCCAAACTTTTGTAGGAAAGAAGAGGGCAGGCTGACAGATGAGGAGTCACATGGCGATTGCATAATCTTGTTTCCTATGAAACCAGGCTAATAGAGAAGCATTAGATGGCTGATCTTCAAACCTGTCCCAAACAATGGAATCTTGCAAAGGAAACGGTGCTTGTAGTGTCATACAGACTATCTTTGTGAAACGTATGCTGGTTTGGCACCTAGATTTCAGTGAAACTGCCCAACTAAATTGTTAGTGGGAGCTGTGCCATCTGAACAGATGGGCATGTGTAGGCAGTCAGTAGTCATGTTTGTTCTTCATTTATGGGAATTTAGACCAGGATTTGAAATACCACGAAGCATAAAAAGCAAAATGTCCGGGTAGGCTATCCTCAGATTTATATCCAAAATAGGTACCTTGAGCATTTGACCTGTTGCAGAGGGGACATCCTCTCAGTAAGCTAGTCTGGGACAGGACATCTGACATAAATAGTTTTTGGCTCAAATATTTCACCCATCTCAATATTCAGATTTATCAATTCATTCTGTCCTCCTAATCCAATCCATTTTCCCTGTGACTCTTTAGACTATGTTACTTTTGCTTTTGAATCCTTTTAACGATTTTCCCATATCTATTGTGTTCAGTTCCAGCTTCCTTGCAGTCATAACTGTGAGTGTTTTCAACTGTGCCTGGAATTTTGCTCATCTCTTTCCACATCATCTTCTTGCCCATTTGCTGGGGGAAAGTTGCTTCTCAAAGCATGTGGGTATATACATAAACATCCGTGAGAGGTTAGGTTGGAAACCTACAGTGTGTCAGCTGCACCTCCATAACTTCCCAACTGCATTCTCTTCCTGGCTGTAAATATAAGTAATTTTCCTCCAAATTCTTACCCTTTTACATGACCAGGCATAGTCGTATGTGGTAGATATCTAATTATATATATAATTATATATAACCTCACAGTAACTTCCATGTGTATCCAGTCAAGACTTCTTCAAAACATTTAGCCACCACCTCCACTACTGTACCTGGCATTCAGAGCAGTTTTAAACCCTTTGTACTTTAGGAGCATTTTACGATTTGCTGTGGCAGAAGAACCTTCTAATGGAGACAGGTTATACCAACAAAGCAGTTCTCCGGCTACAATGGCCTATACCTGTTCATCACACAAAATAAGCTGAATCACAAAGAGACTTTTTGCTTGTGACTTTGTTTCATCTATGTTAAGGTTTTGGACAGATTGATTATGTCAGGCAGGTCTGATTTTTATTATTTTCCTTCTTGACATAACTAATCTAAGAAAATCTTTACATGCACACCTGGCCTTACTGAAAGCACACATGTTCTGCAATAATGTTAGATAATAACAGAGTTGAGTGATGAAATTTTGAGCCTGGCCCTTCATCTGTTCATGCTGTGTGGTATTACTTTGAATGTCTGCACTAAGCATTTTGTCTCATTTAAATTAAGTCTCACGAGACAGGGACCACGTCTTTCCCTCTGTATCGCACAGCCTCAGATACCTTGATGGCACTCAAGAAATTATAAATAATTTAAGGCCAGTACTGTTGAGAGATCAGCCACATATGGAGTGTTTCTGGCCCATTTGATGCAGAGGAAATTCTGTGCAGGAAGTCAAAGAGGTGGCTAAGGTCAGAGTCGGGATTTACAGAGTCTCTGGCAACTTTCTTAGGCACATGTTAAAACAAGTGTTCTTCAGATTCCAGGGGAAAGCAACAGGCAATATGCATCGCTTACCACAGACCTACATAGGTGTAAAGACTTTTTCCTAGATACAGCCTTTCATGCATATTTCTGTGATTATTTGCTTGCTTTCTTTCTAATTTATGGAAAATCATGCTAGCATAGAGGATACCCTGTGTTTTGTGACTTAAAAGGGACCTATATAAACATGCTTTTCTTGATTCCTTGTTAATAAACGAATGGATGCACACTTGCACAAATGCAGCACATGCACAGAACAGCTGTTCTGCTACAAGTAAGGGGAGGGGGAAAAGCCCAGATGTCCAGAGCAGGGTAGTCTGAGCAGTCAGTCAACAACTTTAATCATTTGCTAGGCAGGGACAACTTGAGAGCTGCCAGAATAACTGCCTGTGGATCTCGTCAAGGAGCCAAATACCCTGGCTGAGACTATAATATACAGACTGGCATCTGGGCTCTCTGATTGTCATCAGTCCCTGAGCATGAAAGAGGAGGAAGTGGATAATGGTAATTGAAATGCTCACTGCAGCATTTTAAAATTAATTATTTCAAATATTTTCCTTAAAAAAATCCAACTATTGGGAAAATAATTAAACATGGGTTTTGAGAGGGGAAATGCAGTGCTACCAAAGCAATGCAAGACTCCTTCTAAGGGATTGCTCTTTAAATGACTGTGTATTATTTCCTTTGCTTAGATGTTTCACTCCACGCTGCACTCCTACTATTCAGTTAGGCACCAAGATCATTTCTGTTTATTCCCATAGGTTACGTAGTTGCTATTTGTACAGAGAGAGGTGTAATACAGTCAAGACAAACTGTGGATGTGTGTGACTGCACCTCCATTTGCTCTTATGTGCCCTGGGATACTCTTGTGCTACAAAGCTGATGTACCCTCTAGGTCGTACCTTCAAGAATGTTTGTTCTCTCACAGACTTTGTTATTTCCCTTTTGCGGGCAGTCTTGTGTGATGTGAAAGCCAGCAGCCTTAACATGACGTGAGAGAAACCAGCTCTACTCTGCATCTTTATCTTCTGGTGCCTTATAAGGTGGATCATACTTTAAATTAGGGACTAGGGTGCCTTGTCCTAGATCTCCCACGAAGTTTTGTTAAAATGTCTGAACCCCACCATCCCTGTGTGCTTCTAGGCTTCATGCCTGGACACATGTGGCACTGCTTAGTAGTTTTAACTGAGGATCTGAGAAAGATTGGCCAAGCCAAGGGCAGAGTCCAACTTTTCAAGAAGCTAGTCTATGTCTGCCCTGCCATTTTATGCTCTTGTCACTCAGCAGCATCTAAACCTGCACTGAGGTTTTCAATTCTGTTCTGGGAAAGTAGGGAGAGCCTGGCCCTTCTTTGCCTTGGGTGTAAGGGTTACACATGCTGCTTTAACCAAGTGGAGAATGGTAATGCTTTTTCTGTCTAGGGGCCTGGAGTTCTGTCTTCCTTTGTGATCCAAACATAAACACTTTAATTTCACTCTAACATTTGTAAACACTATACCACAATTTGTTCCTAAAACCAGGAAGAGAAATTGAGTGGCTGCAGTCTGCTAGCACTGCTGCACTACTGTGTTATCCACCAGCAAAGAGGACCTGTAGATGTAGGGAGAGATCTCCTCCATATGGGCTAGTTCACAGAGATATGATAACTCCTTTCTCTCTATGCTACCTCTTTTTTTCTGGAATGGATGTTATAGTTCTGATGATGAAGTTTTTAAGCTAAATCCCTTGTTTTTGTTACAGCCACAGGGGATGAAGTATGAAAAACACTAACAGCATGCTACATGAGAGTCACTAAGAGGATCACTGGAATAATTTTTGGAATGGCTTTCAATTGTTGGATGTTAAACTAAAAAAATAATTTAGGCCTCTCAGTGATATTTGTTTTGCAATGTGTTTTCCAAAACTATTTGTATTTTGTTTAATGTTTATAATTTCAAAAGTACACAGTCTGGGTGCTGCAGGCTTAGTAGATTCAACAAACAAAGCAGTATAGAAGATGAAGTTTTGTCAGGGTAATCAGAGAATGGACACTCTCACCTCTTTAATTTCTGTAAAAGCCAAAAAAGTTTAATACATAGTATTTAAATGCCTCCTCTTTCCAGAAAGAAAGGTCTTTTTCAGCTTAAAGTTAGTACTTATATCACAAGAGTGTAGAGCTGTAGAGCCTTTCACCTCTCTGTCCCCCAGTTTAATAACACAATATAAGAATATTAGAAAAAAATTACTGAGGGAGACCACAGATCCATGTGTTCATCTGACATCCTTCATAATAGATAGCAACAGATGACTAAGAAAAGAACACAGAACCGGGGCAATTTACTATAATACTTCTTCTCCATACCGTCTCCATTCCTATTGTACTGCACCTTAGGAACTTCTTGAACCTTAAGTTATATGCAATTGCTTAAGTTCAATGTCCTTAATACTTTTTTGTTAATTTGTCTGATCACTATTTGAATACATCCATATTTCTGGCATCCAGAACATCCTCTTGCATTGAGTTCCTGGGCTGTTTAGGCAGTAAGTAGAAATCTGTTATAATTTCTGCCTAGATTAGTAGGGATTAGTATTTGTTCCTATTAAATGGAAAGTTTTGGAAATGTCAATCTGATCAACTCGTCAGACTGTCCAGTGTACTTTAGATCATAAACTCTTCAGGAGTGAGAGCACCTCTTGTGTCTTCAGTACTTGATTTGCTTTGGTCAGTTAGTAAGAAAAATCAGTCTCGTATTTGGAGTTAGCAAGTAATTTCCCCCATGTCAGATTAGGTGGGGCGGTGCAGGGTACTTTTCTTTCCTGCTCTATGGAGAGGAGAGTATCCTAGGATACTACACCTTCTCACTGAGGAAATTCCTTGCTATTTATTTTAAGTGCCTATGGGATTGAATCTCCTACTTTTTTTTCCTTTTTAACATCGTTGTATGTGGCTTTTGCTATTTTTGCGAAGTTTCAGACAGGAAGATGGAGAGCATGCTGAGTTCAGTTAGTGACAAGATACATGCGTTCATGGATTCTTCTGAACTAGGTATCTATTATGTGATTTCCTGTCACTGTGAAGATGTGCATTCAGTGATATACATATATGTATAATTCCAGATTTTTCAAAGCCTGATTGCAAATTCTTTTTTTCAGATTGATAGGGCCAGGAAACATTCACCTTTGCTCTTTAGACTGTTTCTTCAGGCCCTTAGCTCTACCTGCAGCTTTGCAGGAGTAAAGACTCCAGTTCATGTTGTTCTGTAGTGGCTGCTTCGTCAAACTACTCCAAAACTTTGGCCACTCTATTTCCATAGGCAGCTGTCCATTTTTTCAACCCCTAGAAGGCTTTTTATCATGTTTGTCTCCACAGAATAGAAAAACAATTCATTCTGTAGTAAGCACTATGCTAGCCTGCTGTACTTTTCTACCTGAAAAGTTAGGAAGGTTTTACCCTCTGATTATGGGCTTCAGCTCAGGGAAACTTTAGATTCTTTGATTCAGGTAAAATCTGACCAAAGAATACTTGAACCCAAACTCCTTTTTCAGTGGTGATTCACAAAGAGATCATATTTCATGCTCAGAGATATGTCAAAATTCTTTGTCACATAGTAAATACAATTTAAATCTCCCACATCAAAGTGGCATGGAGGTAAGGTAACTGAAGATTTCGTTATTCCTACTGGATCTTCTTCCACTTCCTAGAGTAAACTGCTATCTCTGTAGGCAGAACTTGATTTGTAGGAAATAAACTTTGATATGACTGTCTCCAAGCTCAATGTTTCTGCTTGGAGAAGGAAGCCACAGATTGTCTAGGGCTCAACTGAGAACAGCAGTCATGTGGTGAGAAGCCTGAAGCGGCGATATTCCTGTCTTTCCTGGCTAGAAACGTACTGGCCTTTTTCTCCCAAAATCTGTTAGGTCAGATTAAATTATCAGTGGTGAGATTTTTGTAGTAAACTTTTAGGTTCTGAGCCTGTAGAATATACTCAGAATGAGTTTCAAGCTTTTCTCTGCCACAAGATAACCCTCTCCCTTTTTATTTTTAATGAGAGTTCAATTTTTTTTCTTTTTTTTCAAAATAATAGCTCTTAAGGAATGGGAACAGAAAAATAAATAAGCAAATAACATCTCAGTATCATAAGTGGTGCAATATCACAAGGATTTTCAGTGTCACTTGGGCTTTGCATTTTTTCAGTCCTCAGAAGGAATAACATCCTCCAGATGACAAATCTGTATTTCTCAGAATGGGAACAGGAGCATCCATGGAGCGAGAAGGGCAGGTGTGGTGTTAGGTTTAGAAATGGGCTAGGATGTGTAACAAGGGAAGTGATCCAGAGAAGAGACCAGGATGGAGGAGAGAATGAGTGTATTTCAGTTTCAGCAACTATGCCAATCTAAGCCCTTTTCAGATGGGGTGGAACTTGGCATTATATATGTTACCTCCAAGAAGTTAACTTTTGGGCCTGGCTAGTGCTGGAAATGCTGTGCTGCCGTAACAAGTGATGGCATGTGAAAAACAAACTCCCTCAACTGGCTCTGAGATGCCTTAAAACATTGGGTGAAGTTCTGCTTGAGGCTCTGCCACCTTTCCTTGGCATAAATCCTGGCACAAATGCCTGGCACTAGGAAGTCTGCTGGGAGGAAAAGTTATAGCGGTACAAAACTGCTGCAACAGCCTTGGTGCCAAATTTTGTTCCAAGAGGCCGCTGCAAACCAAAGGCAGGCAGTTTTAAAGGAGGACAACCATGGCCTGCAGACGTGCAGAATCAAAAAATGTTTGAGGCTGGTGTGTGTGTGTGTGCGCATGCGCGGGTGCAGTGTGTGGGGTGTGGGAAACCTCTGGACATCAGCTTGTCCAAACCCTCTGCTAAAGCAGGGTCAACTAGAACAGGCTGCTGAGTACTATGTCCAGATTGCTTTTGAATATCTCCAAGAATGGAGACTCCACAACCTACCTGGGCAACCCGTGCCAGTGCTTAGTCACCCTCACAGTAAAAACGTTTCTTGATGTTCACAAAGAACCTCCTGTGTTTCTGTTTGTGCCCATTGCCTCTGGTCCTGTCACTGGGCACCAATGATTCCTTCTTTACACTCTCCCTTTAGGTATTTGTAGACACTGATGAAATCCCCCTGAATCTCCTCTTCGGCAGACTAAAAAGTCCCAGCTCTCAGCCTTTCCTTATATGAGAGATGCTCCAGTGCCTTCATCATCTTTGTGTTCCTTCACTTGACTCTCTCCAGTAGTTCCATGTCTTTCTTGTACTGAGGAGCTCAGAAATGGGTACGGCACATGGATGTGGCCTCGTCAGTGCAGAATAGAGGGGAAGGATTACCTCCCTTGACCAGCTGGCAACATTCCTCCTAATACAGCCAAGGTTACCATTACAGTTCTTTGCTACAAGGACTCCTTGCCGGCTCATGTTCAACTTGGTGTTCACTGGAACCACCAGGTCCTTTTCTGCATAGTTGCTGTCCAGTGAGTTGCTGGTGTATCTCTTACTGGCACTGCTCTGTTGGAACAGAGTTTTCATCAGCCTACTTATCCTGCCATACAACCCGAGAGAGATGCAGCGTTGACATGACCTACTCTTATGAGGTGGGCAAAAGGGCACGGCTGGAGGGAGTTGAAACTCCCTTCTCAATGCACTGCCTTCACTCTTGGAGACAGAGCTTTACTAATCCTTGTAGCCCATAAAATGATGCAAGATAAGATATTTTACCCTTGCTAGACAGGTTACTCTGCAGGTGTTCCCATGGAATACTGAATCTTAGGTGTAAGAATGCCATGGATGTTTTTGCAATGTCTAGGGCAGACAACAGAAACAAGATGAACATGTGTCCAACTCAGTTACCAAGTACTGAAACTTTGTCCAAGACTAAAAGAAAACACAGTCTTAAAGAGAAGCATGAGTAATGAAGTAGGTCATCACATGGAAATGTGAATAGCCTTTCACAACATGCCACAAAACGGGGCTTTGCAAAGATGATGCAATCTGAGAGAAGTGCATGAACAGTGATGTCCAGCCTGCATGGAGGTTTTGATAGAAATCCTCATGCTAAATCAGACAGAATTTGAATCTGTGTATATCACTCAGCAGAGTCCTGGACTTGAAATTGTCAGAGGTAACAAAAGTCCAATCCAGTTTTTATATAAAACTGCTTGGAAAAGCCAAAACAACAAAAAGAGACTGTGGCTATGGTTGCATAATCATTAAAACCAGATCTATGTTCTGGAGAATCATTCAGCAAGACAAATGTGATCCGGATCAGGCACAAAAACGCAATTGCATTTCTGTCTATTTAGTCAGAACATGGTATGAAGTTTGTGCCAGTTTTCTTACTTTCACACTGATTTTATGCAGATTGTAGAAAGACTGACGATATCTGATCCAGAATAAAACCTGGCAATTAAGCTCTTATGTAATTTCTGTAGACACAGCATATTTGATCTGGTTACTTAGGAATCCTTAAGTTACATTTGTTGTCTCATATAACCACAGCATGAGTTTTTTCCAACCCAAAACTCCTACTAACAGACCTACAAGCTGTATTACATGGATTTCTGGTAAACAGAACCATGTCTTGGTACTTCTCTCCCTGCCATGTGCTTTTTTTAACATGACTGGATGCAGGCAAGCAGATGAAAAGCTCCCTGCAGAACCCCAGCTAGTGCCAGGTCTACTACAACAGCCAGACTGAAATAAGGGGGTTCAGTCATCATAGCTGCACCTTGCTACTAAGAATACTTATTAGTAAGATGTGTTACTCCAAAGAGCATTTATTGTGATTATACAAAATGTCTTAACCAGAGGAATCACCTTGGCTGCGGTATTTAGTTCTATTATCCCTGTCTGGTTTGACCTTTTCCTCCACCCCTCCCCTTTTCTTCTTTGCCTTCTGTTTTGACATTTATGGGTAAAAAGGCCTCTTTTGTGACACTGCCATGAAGTAATAATTTAGAAGGCAACTAAAAGCAATGTCTTAAGCAGGTTGATTTTGGTACAGGTCACTCAGGACCCATAGTAGCAGATAAAACCTTGTACAGTGTCTGCCTTTGTCACCAGGGAGGCTGTCAACGAAAACTGCATTTCCTGCCTCTGGTGTTCGGTGTTCTTTTGCCTCACCTTTAGGTGTATGTTTGTCTTGTTTTGTTTTCAAGGAAGCAACACCGAATTGTAACAGCAATTCCCACCCATATCACCTGTTGCTGAAAGGAGAGTTCTTACCATTTTTAATATCACCTGAAAGATTACTGGGACTGTTTCCCTTTAAAAATGTTTCTACAAGTAAAGGGCAGAGGAATAAGGGGTAGTTGATATGAAAACATGAGTTAATACTTTGCAATTTCAGTTCTTTGACTGTTTTTCCATTTTATCTTTAAGGAAAGGTTAAAGTGATTCTTAATAGTTCCTGTTGCCGGGGACTAAGAAGCTGAAGATCAAAATCTTCTTTGCTTAGTGTTAGTGACAAGATAGGCAGTGCCCAGGCCTATTTCTTCCTGGAAAATTAACCCAAAATAATTTGTCTAAATGCCAGTCTTCAGGGCATAAGCAGGATCTCCTTATTTTGAGGTTCTCATCATGTACTAAACATGTCCCCCAAATTGCCATAGATCAAACAAAACATTTAGTTTGGCAAGAAATGAATGTGTTAAGTAAAAAAAATTCCCAGGACTTCTGATTTCAGGTTGGGCTTTAACTTTTTTTAGTTCAGTCTATGTAACAACCCCCCAGTTGATGCTTTCCAAAAGCATAAACCAAGATCCAACATCTTAATATTCTTTTTCTCAGTGCTGCAGCTGACAACAAAATGTCTCTCAGGAATTGTATTTTCTCTCCTTGGAACTAGGGTAAAGCAGAGAGGAAAAATGAAAAAGGGAAGTGTCTAGTCTCAACATTAGTTGTGTATCTGTAACTAACTTGCTTTCGTTCATCACTATTAGTTATCCCTGTTCTGATTCTTGTCATGTTGACACAGTAATTGGAAGATAAAATTGACCTAAATGAAACACAAGGGAAGTGGTTAATGCTTATTGTTACCGCTTTGCATTAGCCTAAACATATTAGAATTGCAATGAAATAAAAACTGCCTTGCTATCAATATTTTATTTTGTTACAAGAAAATATAAGCAGAAATGTAATCCTGCTTCTGTATAGCAGTCTACAGAGTGAAATTACTGGGAAAACAAGAAGGCACTAGAAAGGAGTTGATAGACTATACCGACTATCTTGTTAGTGAGAGTTAGTTTTCTGATAAATTTGTGCCAGTCTCATCTCTTTTATGCCCACCTACCTCCTGATGGCATAGGTCGAGGTCTGTAAATGAGGTCCCAAAATCTCTCATGCTTTTTCTTTTTTACTCTCCTTTTTCTCTTTTCTTTCCCTGTTCCTTATTTCTAACTTAAAATAGACCTTTGGCCCCACCCTTTGATCATTTAAAGGAGAAGAAGGTCTGTTTCATGTTAGAAGTGTTTGGCCTTCCTCAGTTTTATAGAAAATATGTATAGTAGGGCCAGATAGATTATGAATCTTGAAATACCCCTGAGGTAAACCAATCAAGTTATGTAAACTTCTGTAGCTAGCAGCACGTGAGAACAGATATCAACATTTTCATCATCAGCAATCAGATAGCAACTTCTAATTCCTAGCCCAAATTATGAGATGCTCTTTCACATTGGGTAGACTGAGCCTGGGAGACCCTTACCTGTCTTGAGTGCCTGGCCTCTGTTTATCAAGAGTTATGTAGCCAGAAGTGAACTATTGAATATTTAACAAAGACTTCATTTATCCCAAACATTCACTTGTCATTGTAGACAAGTAGGTGCTAATAAGTACCAGAAAAACACCGATAGTTTAAATAGTATTAGCAAATATCCCTTCCTTTCTTAATTGGTGTATGCTACACAGGAACTGAATTTTGAATGTACAACCAAATGTTAGAAGTTGTTTCCAAGCCATACTCTCTCCTCAATGAGACATCAAACTGTTGTCACCCAATCCTTTGTACTTTGTTTTTTGATTCAATACTTTGATCATTCCCCTCTGACATGGTTCCTGCTGTACCAGATTAGCTAGCAGCAAGTTGCTAGCTAGATGAAAAAACCCTTTAATGGGGTCTGTTTAGTACTTCATCTGTAAATCGTTTATGTAAAGAAAGTGTAACTAAGTCACAAATTAGCAGATAATTTCTCAGATATTTGTGTTGCTTATGAAATTATTACCCAGCTTTCCCTTCTGCTGAATATTCTTTAAAATGGTGATATAAAGTTTTTTTTTTTTAAGGAAAACATATAGAAGAAGATTGGAGCAAACTAAACCAATGCTTTATTTAAGAAAATAATATACTTCTTAAACAAAGGAGATGCACTTCCTGTAATCCACTGGAAGTCAGTAAAGCCACTGATTCGGTGCAGTAAGGAAGAAGGCTACTTGAGTTGGAAAGATGGGAGTTGGTACCAGTAGCAGTGAAACTGTTCAGAAGATAAAAAGTAACAAATAGATATGAAAGTGGAGGCCAGGAAAACAATTAGAGTTGTAGCAAGAGATCTTTAAAGCTATGGGAAACCCAGAAAAGCATCTCCAGTACACAAAGTATTTGAGGAAGGAAACCATGGTCGTTATTGCTTGGTTGAAACTATTTCTACATACTTTTTGCTGGTACAAGATAGAGCCCTGGAGGAAGAGAGAATTTGGATTCTTGAAGAAATAAGAGGAAAGGTCCTTTTGAGAACTCAAATCTGATTAAAGCAGACAGTTGGGTTTTAAGGTCACTTGAGAAAGGAAAAGAGTCAGTAGTGGAGACTCCCAGAGATCAGTGCTAGAACCATTCTTATCCAACACCTTCATCAGTGACCTGGAGAAGGGAATGTGCAGTGGAATCTCCAAGTTCATGGACAATACTATGCTCTTTCAGGTTTTCAAATGCCACACTACTGATGAACTCTGAAAGAACTTTGCAAAATTGAGTGAGGGTACAAAAATATGTCAGATGAACTTCATTATAGATAAATGTATAGTGATGCATCTGCAGAAAACTGTCTTAAAATATACACACTACAGATCTTGTGGTTGCATCTCAGAAAAGAGATCTTGCGAGTTGTAATTGATTTCAATTCTCTGCAGCAATTGGCTCAATGTGCAGTGTCAGCCAGAAGAGCAAACAAACTATCAGGCATCATTAGGAGGGGTTCTGAGATTGAGACAGAGGGTGTCATTTTGCTACTGTGTAAAACCTTAAAGAACCCACATCTGAAGTACAGTGTGCCATTCTGGTCTCTGTAGAGGACGCAGCAGAACTATGGAAGCTCCAGAAGAGCAAAACTGAAATGGCTGAGGGGGTGACAGCTGTTGTATTGCAAGGACAGACTAAGAACGCTGGGACCTTTCACCAGGGACAGGTGAAAACTGAACATGATACATCTGCTGTTTGCGAAAAATGCATTTGTTATTCAACAAATGTCATGACAGTAGATCTAGAGACACTCACTGAAAATAGTAAGAGATAAAAACTGGGTAAAAAAGGAATTTTTTACATGGTAGATAGTGAACTTGTGGAACTGTTGCCATAGGCAGTTGTGGAGAGGAAATGGATAGTATCACCAGGTAGAAAAGAGGCTTGGAGAAATTCCTGGCCAAGAGGGCCAAGGCAGGTGTTAAAGAGAGAGGCAGGGGTGCCCTCTGGGATTCCTAAGCCAAAGATAGCATCTTCTGAGAGAGCAAGAGAGGAGTGACCTGCAGGTTATGCCAGGCTGTTGTGCTCCCCTGGGCTAGGAGCAGTCTCTGAAGTGACTGGAGTCAGGCTGGCTAGGTAGTCTGACCCAGTAGGATGTTTCTGTGCTTTTATGTTAGACTGGGTGTAAGGGAGGCATCCCCTGAGGATTCTTTGAGGTTTTACTCTGGTCACAGTCTAAATAACACGTATGAGGGTCTTGTCATAGTCCTCCAAAGCACAGGGGATACAGCACTTCACAGGTTACAGAGTAACTGTATTTGGGTAGACTGAGAAATAAGCAAAGCCTTCAGCAGTGCAAGGAGCTGGGTGATTTCGGTTGCAAAATGGCAGGTAAGTAGTTCCAGTGAGTGCTTTAAACTCGGTAGGTTTTAAGGTTCAAAGCAAAAAAGGTTTTCCCTTGTTTGCATGGCTTACATACATATTTCTGTCTCTCATGTATCCATTGACAGTTTAATGGTTTTGTTCAGAAAGTATTTAGTGTCTTTTGTGGTTCTGGCTTCGTAGATGTACTTGTTTCCCTGAATTTTTTCAGGTCTGGATTTTGTTGTTGTGAATGTCTATTTTGTTACTGTGGCTTTCAGTAAGGAAATGACACCATATAAAGTGGCTCAAATTGAGAGTATTTTGTAAATTAAAAATATGAGACTTAATTTGGATTTTTACTTATCCCAGTCTTGAAGGTAGCCATACCTTGCTACAGCCCTAGATGTTCTTTTCTGTTCTCAATAGTTTTGCCTGTCTGAAACATTCTCTTTAGTGCAACACTTGATGTTTACCACTAGGGCAAAGAAAAGATATTTTCACATCTTCCACATTTGCAGGTGATGTGGTGCCAAAAGAGTTTCATTATTTTACAAATGTGCAGCTCCCAATGGTTGCCAAAAGGTTACATAAAAGTGTGTATTTTAGTTTATTAACATTTGCATTTGATTCAAGTTGTTGATGATTTTTTTAGACAGGTGTTAGGGATGTCTACCTTGAAAGCTTAAGATAGATCATGCTTCAGTGTTCTTAATCTGTTTATGTGCAACTTGCATATCAGTTCCAGTGTTGATTGGGTTGTAACTATCTAAGAAATATTCTAAATTTGTTCAGTGCATGTTTATATGGTGGACTTTTGCTGGCATAGCTTTGTTAGCCAGGTAAACTGTGCTCTGCTGGCTGATCCCACTCCAACTCACATGTCTGAATTTTTCTGAAATAAGACAAGACACTACCAGCCTAAGTTTTTTACCATGTTTCTACATGTGAGCAGAGGGAGCAGAAAGGAACATGTATCTTTGTTATGGGTGTTCCAGTTCACATTCTGCTATATTTGCTTAAATTGCTAGTGAAGACAGGCTTGGGCTGAACTGTGAACCGGAGTTTGCTTTTGTTGTCTCTGCTATGGGGGCAGTTACTTCTACCAGGTGGGTGAGGTAAACAACTGCAGGCAATAGTGTAATAAATCACTGCAGCAGTCTTCTTTGCCTGAGAGTCAGGATGTTATACCTAAAAAGTATATTTTTATTAGTGTTATTTGTTTAATTCTTGTTAGGTTTAGTGTGTCAATATAGCAACATCTGTTTTAGAAGCATTACAGTGGAATAGAGTGTGTTATACTTTACAGTATGCAGGCATGTATACCCTGTTTATATAACACTAATGTCATACTAATATAGATACGGTCTAATTGATGTGTAGTTATGCTCTGACTGAAATAGCTGCAGTGTGGCTCACCCGCATGATAGGAGAGCAGGGATTATACTTTATTGATTGGATTATTTCTCACTTTAATTAGTCTTACTCTTATGAGTTGGAAGCTGTTAGTTCTACCTTAAAATCTCAGGATTGTATTTCACATAATTCCTCTTCCTCCAGCAGCCAGAAAAGGTGGAACCTGCTTAAAAGAGTGTTTACAAACCAAAAAGTCTTGGAGAAAATGTCAAAATATTGGGCAGAAGCAAAACCTTGCTGCATCCTTTTCTGATCCTTGTGAAACTTTTTTTTTGGTGTCAGGTCATGTGAACAGAAGAACCAGATTGCTATTGTGATGTTATGTCTCCTCCTTCAAAGGGTTATGTGCCTGCACCACCTTTCTGTAGAAAGGCATTATTGTGGCAGCTCACAACAAGGCTTGCCTTTGAGATGCTGACTAAATAAATACATAGGTGGTGTCACTTTCTGTATGGCTGCAGCTATGTTACCAGTGACACCTGATCTACCCAGTTTTAACCTAGTTTGTGGCTACTTCTAAGAGTTACAGTCACTACAATACAATCGGACCTTAAGTCAGATTCAGTTGCAGCTCTAAGTCTGGGGAAACCTCTGTTTCTGCAACATTCCTTTACAAAAGAAACCAGAAAGGCATTTGTTTAAATTTTACCTGTGAATAAATTCCTAGATCTTAAGATGTTTTGGCACTGTTGCTGCATACACACCCTCCAGTCTCAGGGTGTAGCAGAGAAGGTCTGATTGTGCTGATCTGTGGTGTGTCAGGACAGGGATGCTTCTCTGGTGCAGACACCCTCTTCCCTGTGCTGGTATGTTTTCTGTTTTAATACAAAAGTCAAGCCCTAGCTGTTAGCCTTGAAAACAGTCACTGGATGCAGGGACCTGAAACAATAGCTCTGACAGATGTGACGAGCCCATTCATTTCAACGGTATTAATGCTGATACCGAGTTACACTCTAAATGTCATTGCCGTTAACCATTTCACTGCTCATCAGAAGCATGTTAGAGCAGGATTATAAACAGCTCCAAAGCATATTAAGAGCCAGAGCTTATTTGCTACCACTAGTACCAGTGTGGGAGATAATGCACCTCTTTACCTTAATCAAGAAGGGGCCAATTGTCCCATTGGGACAATAACTTTTCCTACTCTTGCTTTCTTCTCTTTCCCCATAGTTGCCATTATTTTCTTATGGTGAACAAGGATTAAGAAACACGTTGAGACATACAAAGTTTATTGAGAGGTTGAAAATGATGAGCCCATAAAGCTGATTGAAACAGTCAAATCCAAGTGAGGGGAACCTGTCACCATGGAGCCCAGATCATATTGAGAATGTCTGCACTAAAAGCAGTGTATGACTTGTACAATAGCAGAAGAGGAATAGATAGATTATTCTGCAGCCAAAACTTGGAAAGGTTAATGTTTTGCACTGATGCTGTTGAGGGGCTGTACCAAAATAATACGGTCTTGGCCTTGGGTGAATGACTAACAGGAAAGAGAAGGTGACAACAAATGGCAACAGAGCATCTGTGTAGTTTAAGTCTTCATAGGAATATGGTATAGCTGCTAAAGCAAAGCACACATAACTAGATTTTGCTGGCTTACTTTAGTATCCTGCACAGGGTTAAAGTTTTAAACAGTATTAGACTAGGCTATCTGCTTTCCTTCTACACTTTCTATAGAGCTGTACAGTGTAATGATAAACCAGAGAAAGCTGTTGTTTTCTTTTGATTGCCCTTATTTGTAACGTGAAAAGACAAGACTTATTTTTATTCTTCATGTTGCTGTTCAGTAATGCCTGTTTTGAAAGGGCTACCAATAATGTGACAGAGAGTCACTGCAGATTTCCATCTCTGTGCCCGACCTCTGCACTGATCAATTCTTCTCATACCTGTGGAAGAGCAGTTGCTGTTTGTCTTTTATTGCTGCTTTAGTATGTAGGTACCAGTGAGGAAATTGATTACTAACCATGAATCAGAGTACTTGTCTTACTTCAGGTTTGTTTCTTATCTGGTTATTTATGATCAGTGTTTAATTTTCTTTCTTAATTGGTGCACTTGTAATTCCAGGAAAATTCATGTGGACCCCTTCCCTTTTAGATAAACCAGGAACAAAGAAGTAAAGTTACTGAATATGTTCGGTGTCACAGTTGTAAGGCATGTGGTTTTAATTAAGTTTTAACTAATTCCCTTTATCTTGTCATAGTAATTATGACTGTACAAGTCATGTCACATTAATATGTGAAAGCAGCACTTTGGCATGGCTGGTCAAGGAACAAAGCCTTTATGACCTGCCTTGTTAAATTAAAACAGAGAGACTGATCAACTTGTATTTTGCTACCTTCTTTGATAAATTATGTTAAAGATGAAGAAAAGTGCTAAAGGGCCAACACACATTGGTACTAAATATGCTGATCTATGGCAGCAAACAAATTGAGAGGAGACACCTTGCAGATCTTTGAAAGACCCTGGGCTTTGATAATGCAAAATGAAATGACATGTAGGAATGATGTAGCTTAAGTGAATTGATAATGCTTGAGCAAATCTAAATCTATCCTTTTTTTCTTTTAATATGTATAGAGTTGGATACTTTAGAGTTGCAACTAATTTTTCCATCTTCTGTTTAAGCAGAGTATGTCTTTTACAGAATAGAAGTCTGAAGTTAGCTAGGGTGTGGATTTGCAGTACATTAGCTAGTGTCTACTGAATCATCCAGATACTTACTCAGAAGAGCAAGTGCAATGCAGTCTTCTCACCCTTCAGTAGGGCATAAGGTCTGCTGCATTTGGAGGAAACTACTTTTTACCATCACAGCGAAGTTGAAATGAATAACATACTATAAATTTGTGTTCTATCTCACTTTGCAGAAGATATCCTATATGGGCAAGCTCTACCAGCATCTTTGTAGCTTATCTGAGTCATCCTGAGTTTTGGCTTCTCTACTGACTTACGTTTGCTTGAACTGTATCATAATAGCCGTTCATCTCTTCATTACAATGTGAAGTCATGCTCATAGAAACTAGAAAAACCATGAATACATAACCTTGTGTCGAATTCTTCATGGGGATAGTCTGCTTCACCCCTCACCCCCCACCTCCTATACACCCCTCACCCCCCACCTCCTATACACCCCTCACCCCCCACCTCCTATACACCCCTCACCCCCCACCTCCTATACACCCTTTGAAGGAGCAAAAGAGAAGTGCCATCTCTTTCATGCTATGCCAATAATTACTGGAGGGGTCCCTCACAACCCTGCTGACTGCCATGTCAATCCTTGTCTTTTTGAGCCATTTTTTGTTATAAATAACTGTAGTATCTGCTTCTGCCGGTTTTGCTTGAAGCTGCTGTAGGGACAATTTTCGAAGACTCCTGGCTGGATTCTTAGCTTAGGTCTGTGGCCTTTTCATAACAGAGACTTTAATCAGTTTTTAAATTTGTCCTCTGTTCCATGAGGAATCTGCTCAGTAATAGCAGTGTATCATTGTCACAACAGCTTGCGGGCAGATTCAGGAAGACTGCCCTGTTTTCTTTTCACATATCTGCATATATTTCTTTCCAATACCTTGGGACCAAAAGGGACAAAGAAACCCCTTTTTTTTCTTTTTCAGACAAAGGCATCTAGGAAAAGGGTATGTATGTTTTAGGTCCTTCTGTCTGTAAGAACACTTTCTGGTGGATGGCATTCTTCAAAAAGAGAAGATAGATTGTGTAAGGAATTACAATGTGACTCCATTTTGCTACATACAGATTTTAATATTGTTTACTTAAGATTTAAATACTTCTTGTAGTAAAAGCATTACAGGCAAAGCTGGGTGGTCTGACTTTGGAAAGTAAATAACCAGGAAAATGAGAACTAAGAGGCCTATTTACGAGTCTGGAAAAGAAATTTGAGGTAGCTGCCTGTTTGTCCACATCAACACCGGGAAGTCACCTCTAACTGACATGCCACTAAAATAAAGCATTGCAGCAAGATGTTTTGAGAGCCCTCAGAGCATTCAAGATTTACAAGATTATTTTGTTAAAAAACATAGCAAAAATCATAGAATTCAAATGGAAGAAAACGTAATAATTTGGAGACACCTGAATTAAGATTTTCAAAGACTCTAAGAAAGCAAACGGCTGATGTGAACTTCCAAAAAGTCGAATTTCTGACCATTTCAGTCAGCATTTCCTAAAGTACCAACTATATTTCAGCTGCAAAATAGACACTAAGGTCTGATCTAAACAATTTGTTTTACCAAAGTAATTATACAGGAAAGTAAACTTACATTTACTTTGACAAAAGACCTGTTTTACAGGCGTGCGTATGTTGGGCATGTTTTAAAAATTGTCTGCTTGGAAGACATTTAATCAGGTTCTCCTGTATTGCCTCTGTAGCTCATTTAGAAGTTAAATGGCCTAAGGGTGACTTTTGGAGTGGGAAACAGAATGACTGCTTTTGGTGAATTAGTTCAGGAGAATTTACGAAGGTCTGGGTTCTGATGCTTTCCACTGAAACAAAATATAATCATAGCTCTTTACTGAGTTTTCAGAACAATGTACATAAGTATCACCCTCCTTTTCTCAGACCTGTTCTCTACCTCTAGATTCCCAGCTAGCAAGACATAGCAAACTTGCATACTTACTGATGTTGCTGTTTATTGCTCCACAATCTGCAAACAGGAAGCACCTGGGAGATTAAATCTCAGAGTGGGTTGTTAAAAGGGCAAGAAATCTGAGAACCTGACAGAAGGTGACTGTTGGTATACTGAGACCATAAGAAGCACCAGAATTATGAATCAAGCTAGTGATTGGCAGGCTCCTTGCTTGAATAGAGGATTGCGATGAAAATTAGTGGAAAGTAGTGATTCAAAAAATGCGAAAGATCTGACTCCTCTGGTGAAGATGGAAGGCCTGACCACATCCTGGGTATGTCCTAGAATGCATCTTCTAGACTTTCATAAATCAAACTTCTAGTGGTTTTACACTTGCTTACCGTTAATTGGGATGAAAAAGTATGGAAGCTGCTTTTTGATTGACAGATAATTATCTTCTCTTAATTATTGAAATGTGGAGGTTTGTGGTTAGAATGAAGACACCCTTTTGCTGTTGGGGGAAAAAGTATGTTTTAGGAGAGTTTTCAAAAGCATCCATATAATTGTTAGGATTTCTTTTTCAAGATTGGAATATTTGTTTTTGTGCTTGAGTTTTAAGTGAATGGTCTTTTTAGTTTTGTTTCAGCTTGCTTTCTATTAAAGAAAGATTTTTTTCACCAGCTGACCTGGCATTAATCTAAGCAATGAAAGACTTTAATCAGATGCTGCAATGTGCCCATCTCCTGCAGGCTTCTAACATGAATAGGAACCTGCTGGAAACAGAAGCTCACTTTCTCCGTAAGTTGTTGTTCAAAGTGAGATAGAGATTTCAGGAGTGGCACCTTCTATTCCCCACTGGGAGCTGAACCCTTACTTCACTAGAGAAAAAAAAAAAAGGCAGAAACACTGAGAGTGAAATCAAAGATTAAGGAAATAAAGCCTAAAAGTGAGAAGGGGGATGGGAAGGGGCATTAATGCAGGTCTGATGGAGCCTACTCTGCAAGAGCATGCCTTTTACTTCAGCTATTCCTACCTGCTTGCAGAGCTTGTCAATGTAGAATGTCTGCAGTGGAAGGTTCTCCAGCATTCCCCTGCTTCCATCTTGACAGCCAAAATAGACTATTTGCCATAATGTTAATCTTGTTTCCATCACAGAGCAACTAATACTTGCTCAGCCTTACCTGCTCCAAAGTAAATGATTCAATTCATCATCTAAGTCAACAAAAGAACCCAAATTCATCTCTGGAAGTTAAAGAGTTTAGGTCTTGAATAATCTACATTTAAATCAGTATTATTTCATGATATTAACATTCTCTGCCCACCCCCCAGTTTTTCTTTGTAATGTATTAAAAAAGAAAAAAAGTGTGTTGGAGGATTTTCTGTGTTAGTGGCATTATAACTTTTTTTTTTTTCCTTTGGAAGAAGAATAAAAACAGCATGCAAGTGCCTAACTTTAGCTCTGCCCCAGTGCTTTTCAATGATCCCCAAAAGGGAAAAGATTTCCATTTCCAGTCCCCCACTTGAAGCTCTATTTGTTCAATAACACCATACCCCCCTCCAAAACAAAACCAACAAAACCCCATAGGTTTTACAGCTTGGTGAATGACACATAAAAAATACACATTGCAGAGCCTAAACAGTGTGAGACAGAAACAGTAGAACCAAGAGGAAGAGATGCACAAAGAATACTTGTGTTCATACATTTAGTGGAAGGGAAAAAGCAATAAGAATATTCTAATTGTAAGATATTCCTTTTAATTTCTAAGTGTTATCACTGAAGCTGGTCAAAGACTAGCCTAGAAAAAGCCCCTCCTTGCATGTCCTGCTTACTCAGCTCAGTGCAGCAGCTGTTCCAATAAGCAATTTGATGTTTAGCACCTGAGAATTTGCTCTCTCCTTCAGCCAGGATTGCAAGCTCAACAAAATGTATAAAAGCGTGAAGTTTCATAACTCTTTCTCTTAATGCAATAGCCATAGAAAATCTGGGTTATGGCAGAGTCATTAGCTTTCTAGTAAAATTAGGTTTTATATTTTGAGGCTTTCCTTTTTTCTCAACACAATGAAAATCTCTTCTCTGTGTCCAAAAGGAAGCATCTAAAAGAAAAAGAAGGGGTGGGGGAAGAACATGAATGAAAGATAGTGCTGATTCTTACATCCAAGTAACTTGCTAAAGATACACATTCCTTGCTTGCAGGAATTTACTATTATTTATGGATAAAAATTATGAAATAGAAAATTTGTCTTAATTATCTTTTTCTGATTTATTTAAAAAAAAAATCAAAAGAATTTAGTTCTTACATTCTCAGAACTTCCAATTCACATAAATTTTACCTAATCTCAAGTGGACTTCTTTCCAAGCTGCTAGGTGTAGTATTCCAGTTTTGTCACCTCCAACATCTTTCATATGAATCTTACTATACTTATCTCAAATTCCTGGAGTCATGGGACTTCTTGTTATTGTTTTCTCGTTACTGCATCAGAAAGGTTGGCTGAAACACACCCAAAAGTTTTGGGAGCAAGAAGCAAAAAAAGTTATAAAACTTAAAGCCACTTAGGAAAGGTCATACTTCCGGTCTGAAGAAATGTGTATATATTTTGTCGATATTGTATTCATTCTCCCAGAAAAGTGTCATTGCTTCCTAAGGTCCCCCACACTGTCCACCCGTTCCATCTTTTCCTGGTTTTGGTTCTAGGTCTGGTTTTGGCTGCTTCTATGCAGGCTCCTCAGTAACTGTGATAGCTCAGCATGGCTCTTGGGAGCAGAGATTCATGGAGTGGTGGTACATGAAAGACGTAGCCTGAGAAATGAGAAAGGTTTTGTGAAAGCAGGAGTTGTCAGAGCAGTTCCATCAGAGAGGCTGTAGAAGTGGGGTTAGATCTTTCTTTTCAAGTGGATGTCCTAACAGTCTGAACGCAAAAGAGAGCTTTGTGTTTGCAGGCAAGCGTTAAATGTCTGCGGAATGGGCAGGGTCTGAGGAAGGAAAAGGAAAATGGCGATGGGATGGTGTTAAAGTAATATCTCACTGGATGCAGTAGTTATTTCTCAAATGCTGCATTGCTTTTTATCTAACTGTTTAACAGTCACCAGACGTACAAAGTTAAACCATGAACAAATTCTGATGGGGATGAGAGTATAAAAAAAGTGGTAATACATCATCAGTTTCTTTTATGATTTACTGCTAAAAAGGAGTATTTCAGGAGCTGTACGAACAAGAAGACATTGCTCTCAGCTCTGTAGCTGTTGCTCTTTGAAAAATTTTAGTGTGCACCAGAACAGATCAAAGCAAGCACATCCTTTTACAGGAATAAAAGGATGGGCTTGGATTACTTGCAGTTTCTGGGCCTGTTTTCTGTGAGGCTCTGAGGAGAAAGGATGTGAAAGTTGAAGAAGAGGTTGTCAGTGATTGCTGGGTGGGTGCAAGTGGAGAGTAGAAACCAAGGAGCAGGTGAAAAGTTTTATATGGTTTTGCTACCAATGTGGGTGGAGCTAAACAGAGACTAGGGATCTAACGATGCAGGCTCTCCTTCTCACTGAAGAGAGATTAAGAACTCTTTATTATCCTATTTTCATCAGGCACAGCATGGTATGAACATAATTTTACAAGATTATGGACTTTCCAGATATGTGAGGAAATTTATATTTATTTCCCCAAGACAAAGACTTCTTGGCTAGCTTTTCATAAGAAATCAATTGTGAAATACATATAAAGCCTTTTCTGCCTCATTCCTATTGGAAGATATCACAGATCTGTAATTTGCTTGCAGCTATTCTGTCTTTTGTTTCCTCTGTAGACTTCAGTGAGAGTTTGCTTTTTTTAAATTGTTTCGGTCACAGCAGACACTTTCCATTATGCTTCATATAGCAACGGACTACGGTCTGAAAAGGGGTTAATTCTAATACAGAATTTGGAAGCCAAGATTTTTTGTTTGGCATTCTTTTAGAACAAAAGTACTGAACTTACAGTGAAAACTATTGTCTTCTGTATTTGTGCACTTTTCAGTCTGATATACCTAAATATTGTTGCTTGGATGTGGAAGATGGTCCTTAAACAAGAATCAGTAACAATACGTATTAGCACACTGCTTATACGTGTAGTGTTACCTGAATATTGATGAGTATTAGAACAGGGTTTGACAGATCCTGTCCTATCTAATTCTAGACATTTCACTTTTCTTTTGTGACTCATCCTATTCTTTGCCTTTTGTCTTGTCTATTCAGACTATAACTTTCTTGGAGTAAAGGGATTATCTTTTATTATGATGATTGCACAGTGATGAAACTATCAGAAATCTATTTCTCCAGAGGGTTTTGTAGACAGTGCTGTTACATGTGAAGTCAGCTAAGGTTCAGGTGTAGTCTGGTTTTGCTTCTTCAGCACCTCTGGAGACAAAAACATTGTGCATCTATTTAAAGACTGTTATCTGCATAATTTTTAAAATCTTGCTATTAATTCCATGGTTATTTGTATGCTTGGCGTTTTGTGATCACACTACAAATATTAGAAATACAGACTGCTGTAGAGAGGGTTGTCAGTTGAGGCAGGCAATACCAAGCTTAGTAAATGCACTGCTTGTGTTGTTTGTAAGCTCATTTTAGTTAAAAAATTATTTTAGTTAAATTAGTTGGAATGACAACCTGTTTGGAGTGAAATGTGATTCAATGGCAATTTAAGAGTAATCAAATGAGTATGACATGCCTTCAAGTGATAATGAGGTTTTTGCAGACGTGCACGGTTTTCTTTGTTCTAGTGATTGCAAGTGCACGTAACCAGACGAAACGTCTAAAATTTAGTATTAAAATTAGCTGTATCTTCACTGATTTGTTGTAACAGGAGGTTACTTTTGGTTGAAACTCAACATTCCAGGGAAGAATTGCTGTTTAGCTTAGGAATCTCCTATCATTTTCTGTCTCTTCCAATTCTAAACTTGAAGTTCTCTACGTGTGCACATGGTGCCACCTGACACAGGTTAAATGTCAGCCCTGTGGCAGCTAGCTTCCTTTAAGGGACCTCTACTAATGATAACTATCGATCCAGTGGTCAGCATAGCTCAAAGGCAAGATCAGCTTCAATGCTTTTCTCTTCTCCTGCCCTCTCATTTATCGTAAAGCTGCCCTCAGACATTGCTTTCAGGCTTGGTGATGAAACCTACTTATTGGTGAAGCACCCTGTGTATTCATTTATCAGATTTTACTGCTACATTATTGTTGCAGAAGAAATCTTTAATATGACATGAAAATATCCACAAGCGTTGTTCATAACACTTCAGATGTGAAGATCTCACCCACTGGTACAATGCTGTGTGGAGCTAAGGTTCTTATGTACTCACTCAATGTGGGGTAATTTTATTATATAAAAGAAGTTTTAGTGTTATCACAAAATAATGCATGAGTAGTTATGCTGTATACTCTCAGTATTTCTGTGGATTACCATATTAGTAGGATATTAAAATTTTTTTAACTTAAATATTTTTCTAATGGGAACATATAAATAACTTAAAATGACATTTGGCTTTTAAGGAATCCAGCGTGATCTTAAGTAAACCAAAAGGCTTTGATTCTTCATTGTATGGAGCACATTAAAACTGATGTATAGTACCTGTGGAACGCCTTGCCTCAAATTTTCATACCTGTATGTTGTGTGTGCATGTGTATATTACACGTATATAAAGAAATTTATACTTAATAGGTTTAAATAGTGACTGGGCAAACTGATGGCAAAACCCACCCAAATCCACCATTAATTCAGGTACCCTTGTCAGTAGCAAATACATAAAGGCTTGAGAGTATCCTGGGAGAGCACCACTACATGTTTTCATGCTGTTGGCTACGGTCAGAATACTGACAGGTTAGATAGACCTCGGGTGTAAGTGCTTTTCACCATTATTCTAGAAGGCAAAATATAACCCCTTTACCCAGTGGATGGAAATCAAGTCAAAACCAATGTACTTTCAGTAGAGATCTACTATTATGAACGGAAAACCAGAAAATTCTATAACATAATGGAATTTCAAGACATTTGCTTGTTTGTACTAGGGAAGAAAATCTAAGAAAAATATAACTCCTTTCCCACGCCAACCCCCACCCTTCTAAAACTGAAAGAGGAAATATGAAAATATGAATCCTAAGTCTGTGTTCATTTTTTCCACCACTAAAATAATCTTCATCACGGAGAGAAGTCTGCCTGTGGTACTATGGAGACAGAATTTGTTACTTATATAGTTAACTTAAGTAATTCAAAATCTAGTCACTGCTGAATGGTTTTCATCATGAGTGCCTATTATGCAGTTTGAAATTTAAAAGATTCAAACCATGCTTTTGCTGCTAAATCCTGCTAAATAACAAATTTTGTATATAAAATTGTGCTAACTAATTTGTTGCAAAAAGATAAGAATATCCATCAGAGAACAATAAAATGTAACCCGTTAACTTCAAAAGGTTCCCACGCAGAACTGCCCGGAATGTAGTATAACATCTGTAAATGCTTCTAATGCCTGGGACCCTGTTCTTCTTGGCACAGACATGGACTTTGTCCTGAAAGAGTCTTTTTTATTTAAAATGTGACACAGAGAGATAAACCAAGGGTGTGAGAAGGGAGATGACTGGTAATTTTGAACCATTAATGCGTTAGGCATGTCAAAATGCCCCATGGATCCACACAGTGCCTTAACCAAGGATTAATTTATAGTGAACCATAAACTAAAGATAAAACAAAATTGCTATGAAATGTCAATAAAAAATTTTCTTCCAAAGCTACTCTATCGAGCAAATTTCAAAAGAAGAAAATGTTCCATGGCTGAAGACTGATTAAATGGCTGAAATGGAATAAAAGAAAGAAAATAATGAAAATCCAAAATAATGCAGAAGATAGAACTGTCAATGCTAAGGAAGTTAATACCCTTATTGCTAGGTCACCAGCTTGCAGTTCTCTTCCAATCAGATGATTCTGTGATTCATAGGTTCTGCCTTTTTGTGAAGATAATGCCATTGAAATAAATGGGATTGAGTCAAGGTGAGGGTGGTGTTAATAACCTGATCCAGAACAAGAGATATACCTCAGTTTAACTAAGATTCAAATTAATAAATCTAGAGATTGATATTATAGTGGTTAAAACCAGAAAAGGGATTGTCTCCTTTTGGGACACAAGTAAAGTAGAGTCTAGCTGGAAATGATGGTCTAGCATTTAACCAGGTTGAAAAAAAATATCAAAGTAATTGATCTGGAGGAGTAAAGCTTCATTTATTAAGGAAGCACCAGTGTCCCCAGTAAAAAAAACTCTCAGTACTCAGTCAACAATTCAGCTGTTGGCTGTAAAATGCAAGGAACAGATTCTGTGAATGGTTGTTGTGATTGCCAATATGTTTAAAATCGAGCAAGGAAAGACACTGTAAAAAAAAAAAAAAGCCCGAAGTAGCAGAGTTCGTAGTTTACTTTTGCCTAAAAAGGAAGGAAAGCTAAAAAGAAACTAAAATAAAAAAGGCAGAAGTAACAGTCAAGTTGGTATGTCCGTGGTATTTAGTAATGCTGAGTGTATTTGTTCTGTAAGAACAGGAGGTAAAAATTCTCAGAACAGGCAAATATGTATAAATAGTAATTCTTTACAAATTTCCAGTACAAAGATATGTCTTTAGATTTTTCTCTTAAGGCAAAGCTACTACTGTTGCTTATGTGATGTCATGAGCTACACATTCCCAACTGTAGTTTGAGCATCCATTTACATTCATGGAGTCAAGACCGTCTCTGCCAGTTTACCTTAGTAGACCAATTGAAAAATGCTAAGGGATGGTCTTAGCCAATGTTAGCATTACAAAATGCCTCAGCATGCACAAATGTTTTTGTGTTTGACCCTATAACATAGTCTGGATGTGAATTACTGTACTAAAGTAAATAAATTTAAAAAAGCTACAGTTTGCTGCAACAAAGTGAACTATGTTTGTAAAACCACTAAAACTGACACCAGACTTGACTGTACCTGTGGTCTCAAAGGGAGTATGTATTGCCTGGTGAGCTGAAGTCAAAGCACTCATCCTTTAACTGTTGACCTTCTGAAATACAGCAGGATTATTCTCCAAAAGGTTAATTACTTTCAAAGAATGAAGTGGGTTTTGTTTTGTGGTTTTTTTTTTTCCTAAGAGTTCAAAAATGAGAACCTTAATAGAGAGGCTGGTCTCATGGCACCCTTTGAGCTGATGTGGGCATTCTGGCCCTGAAGCATCAGGTGGCTACACCTGGTGGCTCTACAGGGCAGTTTTTTGCTGGCAGAACAGAGATTGGAAATTTCTGAGAGGCAAATGAGAAGGAAGACCACCAGCAGAACACTTGATGTCAGGAAGTCATTCACTTCCCTGCAGAAATATGCTTCCTTGTCTTTGTCCCATGTATTAGGGTACTTGATTTTTCAGGAACATCTCTGGGACTGAAGGAGTTTCTTTGTGACCATTTTTGGAGGGCTAGCTGACTGTTCATTCTTCTTCATGGAAACCAACACGAAACTCTTGTTCTATTAAGTTCAGCTGCTAAATATACTGACTTCTTAATTCACTTCATGAAATGGAGACATTACTGGTGATACCAGAAGATGAGTGATCTCTGGATCATTTTGGTTTCAGTGCACACTAGAAAGGAAAATTTGGCCTAGCAGACTCTTCAAATTTCTTTCTCCTTTTCTGTTTAAATCAAACATCAGGTGTTTTCACTGACCCCCCCCTAAAATAGAATGAGCAGAAGAAAACAAGCTCTGCTGCAGCCAGCCTGTGGAAAATCAATGAGCCTCCTTGGCGATGCAGGGATAAAACAAATAAAACAAAACCAACCCAAAAAACACCCTGTGACTTTTTGTTTCACAGATTTCGCCCGTCTGGGCAGCCATGTGGTAGAATTTGTTGTACCACTTTTGGGAAAGGCCCAAGCATTTTGTCTGCCTCTGAAGGAAGAACTTCCTCGTTGGGGGCATCCTCCAGAGCTGCACATTCAGAGCAGCAGCACTGAAGATCTGTTTTAAACATGAACATAGTTTGGTGCCCTGCCACAGATAACTTACACATTTCAGAAATACCTGATTGAAAAGAATAAGGATCTACTGTGCCTGACTACTCAGGATGCGTTATTATGAAACCTATTTAGGACGAAACTTGGGTTATATAAAACCATTATTTAAAAAGTCAAAAGAAGTAGATTAGTAAATTAAATTCTGCTGGTTAACAAAAGCAATTGAGCTATAAAACATGGAATGTATTGTTCTTAGCTGAACAATTTTTACTTTATACTTTCAGGATTATGGTGTTTTTTCCCTTTTTTTAATGCATCACAGACCTGATGCAGAAGCACATGTAAATGCTGTGGAGAAAATTTCTTGGCTGTGGAATGAACTTCCAGAAATGAGGTGAATTGAAACTGACTGTCTTTAAGAAAAGCTTTAAAACCTCTCCATCTGATGAAGTTTTTTCATCAAAACTAGAATGTCACTCACACCACCAAGTATTCTCACTTCTTAAATAATCATAATTTTCTAACATCTCAGCAAGAGCAGAGCTTTTCCACAGCCTCAGCAGACAGAAAGTCCAGAAATTCCACATGGTTTACCAGAGACTTCATTAGCGCTAATCTGTTTTATGTAGAAACATTCTCATTCTCCAATGGCTGGTGACAGTACGAACACTCAGATCAGAGGAAGAGGGTTTTTAATGCATTAAGAAGTTTTATTATTTTTATTGGCTTGCCTTTCAGGATAAATTCTGTAGGCTTTCACAAGTACTGATCACTTACAGCATAAGGGAGGCTGAAGGCTTGTGCTGGATGAAATAATTTTGAAATGTCTGACTGTGATACATATAAAAAAGACAAGAATGTGATGACTTTTTTATAAAATTATTTTAAGCATAATTACATTTTCTTAAATATTTTATGCCAGGAAAGTGAAACTGAATATGAAAAACATTTGGCTTAGAGCCAATTCCAAGGTCATGTCTTTATAGCTAAACTTAATGTAGAATTATTTCGTGAGTGCTGGGAAAAAGACTCCTTCAACTTGTTGAACTGCCACAAAATTATTCTTTACTTGTAACCTCAGGCCTCTGCTGCAGCTTGCAGAAGGTAACACGCACTGGACCTGCTCTTACCTCCTGATGTCCTCCCCACCTCAGCACGAGATTTGATGCAGAGGAAGTTCAAAGGAGGATAATGAAGCAATTTTGCAGATGCTTAAGAGCACTGTTCCAAGTGTGGGGACTAGCACGGGGAAAAAAAATGCAATGGTGTTTATTTGAAAAGATATCAAATGGGTAGGATAGGCTGATCTAATGGATCAGGTTCAGTTGATTTCTCAGCTGTGAAAAGAAGAATTTGGAAGTGGTAATAGGTGGTACACATCAGATGGTGTATCAGATAAAAATATTACATAATGATCTAATACCACATTTAAAATAACATGACCAAGCTTCTGAGTTGTGTTTAGAAGGAATAGAAGTTTTTGTCTAGTTCCATTGAATTCTACAGCTAGTCCCTAGGCAGGGTATCAAGTAATTTCATATTCATTTAACAAATAACCCCATTAGAAGTGCACGAATGCCAAATCCAGAAAATAAAATCTTGAGCCAGACCTCCAAAGAGCTGTGAGATTAGCTGATATTTGTGTATGTATGTGCACTTATGCACATAAATTCATATTCTTATATATTGCTTCAAATGCTTAGATTTATTGGCTTATTTTGGTGTGCCTTTTGATTTTGAATATTTCTGTCTAGCTCCAAAGTGTTGGTCTGACAGGGTTTTCAGCTGTTTTGGTCTGCCTGATGTTGCAAGGCTTCCAAAATTATAATTAACTCTGTGCCGCTCCCAACCTGCAGATCATTGCAACAGAATTGACATCTGCATGTCCTCAATCCTGGTGCCCATTCTGAGAGGACTGAAGCTTATCTTGTTACAGACAGATGATGGAGTTCCTGTATCAGTTCCAACTCTAGATCCAGAAGTTCTCACATTCCCCGCTCCAGTATATTAATCTCCCTGTTTCAGCATTGCTGCTTTTAGTTTCATGACTGCTTTCTCTTCAGGCCCTGGGTTTCTCTAATTCTTTGGAAAGCATTAAAGAAGAGGTTAGGATCCCCATCTTCTCTGTAAAGACTAGTATTAGAAAAGGCAAGTGTCTTTTTTTAGCCCAGATCTGGGGCTAAACTATAGCAGTTACTCTGTCACCTGATGAGCCCTACCCAGCCTAGAAGGGGAATTGGAAAAAGGATACCCACAAGTTGAAATGAAAACAAGTTTATTGAAATAGCCAAACTAATACCAATGACAATATATTCATTATACAAAGTTATACTCCATCTCAGAAGCAACCAACCCACCACCACCATCTGAGCAAGCATCCCCTTTTATACTGGGCATGACCTTTATGACCTGTAGCCAGCTCGGGTCAGCTGCCCTGGCTGACTCAAAACTGCTGATGGCCTGCAGACCATGGCTGGCCTATGATTCTCTGCTAGCAAAACCAGGACAGCAAGAAAAAATACTTTTTTTTTTCTCACAAGAACCAGGTGGGAGGAGAACCTTAAAATGCTGAGCTGTTTCTGCTGTCTTGTACAGTCTTCCCTCCAATGAGAAAAGAGTTAGTCTCTGGAAGCTGGGTTTGTGCATCAGATCTGCTTCTCTGCTTGACTTGTCATATATTCCCTTCTGCTCTTCCAGTCAGCCTGGACATTTTTGCTAAGTTTGAAGCTTTTCTTCTCATTGCTAGATTAGATTGTGTCTACATCAGCTTGCACAGGAATTTTTGTGGTGTTTTGGAGCATTTATATGGCATGAGATCTACTTGCTCAATGTGGGTTCTGTGTAAATGCCCAGTAAAACTTCTCAGTTACATAGCGAATGGTAGAACTTTCAAACAGGAGATGCAGCTTAGAAGAGCTTAAGATCTGTCTGTAAAGCATTTTGTTATCATGACACTTTTGGGTGTACTAAGTGGAGCAACCAAACCCACATGTTAGAGAGAATAGCAAAAAAAAAAGTCAGCCTTGATCATTGCGTTTTTCCTGTGCGTAAGAACAACAGGGTTACCACTGGAAAAAACAGAGTAATCTCCTTTTCTGACAAATAAAGCAGGCATAAGCAAAAGGAAAATCATTAGGTGGCCCAACACGTGTAATGTTAGACTTGTACACACAGTGTACTTCAGGTGTACACTGCAGGGGTATAATGTGGTGTATTTAAGGAGCAAGAATTGTCACAAGACTGCCCACAGTAAAGAGCTTCAAGAATTCAAAAGATGCAGTAATATGAAATTGGATGAATAGCTCAGTGGTTACACATATGGAATAAAAAGTGATTGTAACCGGAGCTATTTCAATTTAGGTAAAGTATTAAATGGGGTCCCTGGGGATCAATACTTGAATTTATACTGTTCTAATCTATAAAAATGCTCTAGGTGAAAAACCTAACTGCAAACCCATACAATTTTCTCTTGAAATAAACATGGGAGAAGGTGGAGTGCAGAACAGTCAATGAGCAAATGTAACTTTGAACTAGGTCAGCATATAGCAAACAGAATCTGTTAAAGAATATATAGCCAAGCAGATGGGATCTCAGAACTGGGTAAATCTGACAGGAATAGAACTGTACTTGGTTAAGAAAAATTTAGAACAGAGCACAAATTAATTGTGGGAGAAGGCAAGAAGGATCTGGTCATGTAGGTAGCTTGAAATGCTGGAGACTGACTCTGAAAAGCATAGTGGCAGAGAGTACTATTTCATCTCCAACAAAGGAAAGCAGAAAAAACTTGCAAACACCAGTCATTTTTGGAAAAAGCAATTCCAAATTAATTTAAACATGAAACCTGATCCAGCTTATTCTGCACCCTGGAGAAAGCTAGGGAAGTCTGAGATGAGTGCTGGCAAAATCTTCTGCCGACCAATTTAGAAAACCTCCAGTGATCTATCCAGAAAACCTGAGCCAGGATCAGCCATATTCCACAACTCCTTCCAGCAAACTCTAGCAAGGGGGCTTGGAAGAAACAAAAGAAATTGTCAGAATTTTTATCCCAACACTTAAAAGTGTTACATAAAACATTTTTCCCGAGAGATTATTCATCTTACCCCAACTTGCTTATGTGCTCTGCTAAGTTAATGCTTTTACTATGTTATTTTTGTTATATGACATTTCTGTTGTTTTGCTTTGCCTTAGTTGTAGCTCCGCCAAAAATTGACTAGAGTTTCCAGTCAAACTCTTCTGTTGTTTTTCCCCAGTTTGAAAGATAATCTAAATAAACATAAGTATCTTTTACATGATCAAACTTCTGTGTTTTCAAATTTAACTGAGTATTGACTGGGGTTCATATATGAGCTTGAAAAATGGTCAATTTTTTTTTTGTTGTTACACCTGGATATGAGCTTTTTCATACATTACTTATTATGACAACCTCTTACATCATACATGAAAAATATTTGAAATATATTATATTCCTTCCTTTCTACCAGTATTTGTTTTTCAGCAGGTGGTAAAAATGCTCCCTTTTTACATACCTGTTCCTTGCTAACTTAGCTGCAAATAAAGTATGATCTTTATCTCTTATTTCTTCTATTTTGAAAACAATGCGCAGTGCATGTACTCGCTCCATTGTCTGTTTCTCTCTTGTATGCCCAGAACAATGTGTCTCTTGGGCTCCTCTTTTGGCTTCTGTCATAAGGTAAGAGCAACATTTCTACAGGTGATGGAATTAGCTATATTTTGTTTTCTGTAGTGAACATTGTCACCAGAAGATTGATTCAGGCTATTCTTCAGTAATTTTGGCCTGTCTGCTTGGTGAGACTAAATGTAGGATGAGTTTTTAACATTATAACAATTACTACTTTTTCACTGGTGTTATTGCAGTTTTGTTCTCATCCATGTGCTTTGTGCTTAGTTCCCTCCCCAGAGGGAACAGCCATTCCTGTAAGCTGCATTTTTCACCCATTTATGTTCTATTTCCTGTTCCTACCTACTCCCTGGTGCATGGGCTGGGCTGATGTACGAGGGAGGAATGTCCTGCTTGATTAAAATTGGGTTATAGGCTATTTACCTGTATTAGAGCAGTGGGCTGGCAGAGGTGATGTTTTCTGGTCAGCAGCTCATGTTGCTGGAGCTTGCAAACTACTGTGAAGTGACAAAATGAATTTCATTTATTTCATTTCATTACTTACCTCTTTCTGTTGTTGCAGCTTCCAGTAATTGCCGTAATGGGTATGAACTTTGAAACTGCCCCCTAACCTTTTTAATGACATGTTTCTTCTGTTGTATATCCTTCATCGTGACTTCAGCGTCAGAGAATTGCTTACCTTTCACAACCCCATAATCTTCATTATGTATTGGAAAACTATGGTTGTGTTGTAAATTCTAATTGCATAGTTCAGGGTTAATTCTGCGTTTTCCAGTGAACACCCATTTTGACTTCCAGATCTCAATTACAATCTTATCTCATATCTGGTCCTAGTTAGACTTGCAAAATTGGCTTAGATTGATCACAACCCCCTCTGTAATTTTGCATTCTTCTGTGCTCTGATTAAAAGCACATACTTCATGTGTTTCATTTTTACAAGGAATGCAGTGCTCCTCGAATTTCTGGTACAGTTTCATAGTTAGACTTCTATGTCTAAGATAGCTGAAAACTATTAAACACTTGTGCTCTGAATCAGCCAGTGCTACGTGAAAAATCAGACCATCTCCCATGTATCGTCCTACTTTTTTGCTCCAATTCTTTGCAATTACATCTGAAGTTCTATGTAAACTTCCTTAAGTTTTTCCCACCTGTAGGCATTTCCAGCTCTCATCACGCTTTTAGTTACTTCATTCTTCCACTGTGTGCATAATTTAAAACCCAAAAATGTCATTATTGCAGCATTTGCTAGCCTGAAATCAGAGACAGGTCTCTGGGCATAGTGCAAGGTATCACAGCAGTTTGAGCGGATCTAACTGCAAGAAGGTGCCACCTTCAGAGAAGTCTTTGTCCTTATCCCCGATGCTGGGCTGTACAGTCCTGCAGTCATCCTGCTGTACTACCAGTGTACTCTTGCCAGACCCACTTGCCAGTCTGACTGCAAGATAACTAAATTTACATTTTTCTGCGAGAGGAGTGAGATTGTCTGTGCGAACAGACAGAAGGAAGAAGTGGCAACATGCATCTGGCGAGGAACAGGGAGGATACCACTGCACCTTTTTGCACTGGTTGGCAGCTAGATCAGTTTAGACTAACCTGGAAATCACACCTACAGACCTGCATCACCCAGTGTGTCAGTTACAGCCGCTCCTGTGTTTTACAGCGCCAAACTGCAGGGACAACGTACTTTCTCACTGACTGCCGTTGGCCTGGCTGTGCCTCCCATTGCAGCATCACCTCTTCGTTGGATATCTCTGCAGTGTTACAAGCATAAGCACGGTTAACATTGGCAAATTCCTGAGAATCTTTAGTTTTCTTGATTTTGAGCTCTTTCTTTTTTTCTGGATTTTTTTTTCTGTTTTAAACTCTGGACAGTATTTTTGTACTGGTACTCAATCAAGTGGGGAAATGGCCTCAACACAGAGTAGGGCAAATTACCATTACCTCTTAGGTTGGAGACATTTATCTGATAGGACATATTTAGAAGTAAAAGACTCATAGAAAACAAAAATCTCCCCTTTCCTTGTCCCTAAGCCTTACAGCACAGCTGAAGATATACTGTTCCAATACAGAGGCGATGTTTTCCAGAGTAAAGAAATATAAATTAAAAACCAACCTCTTTTCTTCTAGCTTTCTCATTTCTACTGAAACATGGCTGAATTTATCCCTTAAATGCACAGGTTAAAGAGTTCCACTGCTTCTAAATACATTTCTAAATTTAAAAAAGCAACTTTTTTACTATTGTCTCAATGAAATTAAATGCAAGTCGTAGAAAAAAAACCAAGAACAAATCTGGTGTGTTTAGATGGGCATTTGAACTGAAGCCAGGAAAAGGAAATGAAATAATGAAAACTGGTTTTGTTCTGAAACACTTTTAAAATCTACTATGAAATATACCTCTTTCAGGGTTCTGAATCCTTTTCTCCTTAATCTTAAAGAGCAGATCTCGCAGCTTGATTGATACCCAGAGTGTGGTGGGAGGAGCTGTGATCTGCAGTCATAGTTGCAGCTTGAAAAGCAGCATTTCTCATGCGACTCTTTTGAACACAGCACCCCATCTGCTTCATAATGTTGCAGCCTGTTTCTAGGGCCACATGTGAGACACAGCTGTTTGGAGGTCTGAGTGGTACTATCTGGCATAGGGGGTTCCTGGAGCTGGAGGGAGAAGCCTCTGTGTTGAACTGTGAGTACAGAAGTTGCCAGCATCACATCAGGGGACAAGGATGCCAGGTCTGGAGGAGAAATCCTCCTGCACAGATACTTACAGGCAACATGCGAGGTGTTTTTAACCAGTAAATCAGTGAGTGGGATTCTAGAACAGCCTCCCGGTAGGACTAGTCAGACAAACCTAACCAGTCTCAACTTCAAGTTTTATAAATTCGTGAAAGTGATTATATACTGTTACTCTATAGAAGCAGGGAATTTCCTGCTAGATTTACGTTCTAAAGCAAATAAGACAGACATTTTTTCAATTGAAATGTGCAGGTGGAATGGGGAGAAGGAAAGAAACTCAACCCCAGAAACCTTCAGCACCCCTGAATGAGCTTCCTCATAGAAACCTTAACTGAAGTTTAACTCTGGAGCATTAAAATTCTTATTTGGTGTTGACAATTCCAGTACTGATGGATACATCAACAGCTGCTACAGAATGCTCCTATCCTGTCATCTTGAATCTATCCTGGGACTTAGGATGGTAACCTGCAAACTGCCGGTTTACCAGGCCTCCTTAACAGCAACCTGTGGTGCTGTGATGTAAACGGTGCATCAGTCTGGCCATTGCGAGTTTGAGGGGAGGGTAAAATAAACTAAACTGTATATAGAGAAGAAACTCCTTGGCGAATAGTCAGTTTTCATGTTTAATTAAAAAGCTTCTGATTTATGCCAGGCTGCCACCAAATTTTTTGTTCACTACTCAAGAATTACATAAAAAAACCCCAGGCAATTCAGATAGAATTGTATTTTATTGGTGTGAATTTTAGGCCCTGACTATTAAAACTGGCTTCTCCTCTGTGAACAAACAGAGAATTTTCCTGTACTGGTTTTTGCCCTCTGGTGAGAAAATGTACAAGTAAGCCTTAAGTATTTACAAAAAGGAGTGAAAAGGAGGAAGGGAAACACAACAGATACAGTTTGGACCATGCTGAAGTTAGAACTTGATTAGAAATAGACCAAGTGCTCTTCCTTAACTAAATGTATAGTAAAAATATTCTGGAATATGCATATTAAAACTAAAAGTTATTTTAAACTGACTTTAAAGATTATTTCAATTTAGCCAAATACAGTTTAAGCTTTCTTTTAAAAAAAATACTGCTTTACCATGAGCATCTCTCAGAACAATCCTTTATATTAAATGCACAAAGCTTCTAAAAATGCTCTGATAGCAAGACTGTGAAGTGCAAGTTTACATGCAGTGTTGAAGATATTCATTAAAATTGTAATTAGAGTCACGATTAAATTCAGCCGCAGTAGAAACTTTGTGTGTAAGTGTTGCTACAGGAAGAAACCTCCAGTCTGAAAATTAGTTCAGCAGTCTGAGCTATTTTAATTATGCAGAGTTGATTATCATTGGAGAAAGAAACCTTTATTACCGCACCAGAATGCTGATTCCTTCCAGCCCCCCCAGCACACTGCCTGTTTTTCTGGGCTACAGTGTGGTATGTTTTGATAGCCTAGCGATGTTCTGTGTAAATAATAAGGAAGTTAATCTGAGTAGGTTCAGGATCCTACTTATTAACATTTTATTAAATGACCATTCATATGGTCATTTAATGTAGCACCTGTCTTGTTTATCGTGTTACAGCGGTAGCTTCTAGCTGCACACAGAAACTCGGACTTGTAGTGAGATGTTTTTTAATCTGCAGGGTTTTGCAAAGCTGCATTCCAAGGCAACATCTTGTTTCCATTTTTGCAAACCCAAAGCTAGTGACAGAGATGCTGATGGATGGCTCTAACTGTCTAAAATGTCACAAATATACCTAAATTTGGCAAATCTGAGGATAGCAGAAGGAAATGTCCCTCCCCCTATTCATGTCTAATTTGATTATCGACAGAGTCCCCTGTCTTAGCAGCAGATTTTATACATCAGTTGAGAAGAGCTTGATTCTCTGAAATGGAACTTGACTTTATTTCAAGTGAAAAAGCAGAGGGTGCAGTACACGCTCTCCTTGCCAGCCCCTTCGTGCACATGTCCTAGTACGGTGTGGAGGTGATGAGCAGCTGTGCGAAGGTTTTTGGGCAGGGTAATCTGACTGCAGCACTATGCCTTCCTCCCTAGGAGCCTTGCTTAGACTGCAGTGGCCAGAGAGGGAAGGTAGTTGTTGCTTTGGTCTGAAAGGGTTCTTCCATCCATCCCCTAATATTCATCCATTGTCCTGGAATTTGATTTCCAAGCATCGCACACAGATTAGTCATTGCTATTTTGTTTTCCGGCATGGGAGTTTTAACACTACCTTTGGGATTCCTTTATTTCTAGGGTGGGGTTTTTTTCGTGTCTGCTGCTTTTCAGAAGCATGTACCTTCCCCAAATGTGCCAGTTTTCTCTGAGCTGGTCCTTCTTTGTACGTGTATCTGTGATTCTGTGAGTCTTTGATATGTCTAAATATTGAAACATAAGCCATGTAAGGTATGAACTATTCCTTTAATTTGTCATAAAGAAATGGATATGTCAAAATAAATTGACAGATTTAGTCAGATTTACAAACTTACAGCCCAACTACCTATTTTGGTATTCTGATGTGACAAATTATAATTTTTCCTTATTTCCTATATATTAGTGCCTAGAAATATATGCTTTTATTTCAAAATAAAACCTTTAAGGTGGAATTGAGTTAATACATCAAGGTGGGAAAATTCACGTCGAAAGACTTGACCAGACGAAAGGAAGACTGGGCAGTTTAGAGAGAGGTATGGCAAGCTTGTTCTGTGGAGTAATGCAAACCTGCAGTTCATCCACTAGCTATTGTTACTGTTGCTAAAAATAGATGAAATCCTCAGCTAAGACTTCAGACCAAATAGATCTGACGCTGTTGTCACCTCTCACCCAGCTATCATATTCTTTTTTTTTTCTAAAGAATGAACTGCTTTTTGTGTCTGCCCTATAATGTATGTTTTTTTGGATACACAAATTTAATACTAATCCCTGATTTCTGTAGCTATTGTTACATGGCTATTTTTTTGTAATGATAATTATTTTCAGTAGTGCACTGTGATAGGTGCTATCCGTATATTGATAACGGCCTTGGCCTGTTGTTAACGATGCTCCTCATTATCCCTTTGGGGGCCAGGAGATCAGACCTACAACTCTGTGACCTGACTGAGTTCTGTGCTGCTGGCAAAAGTATTTTGAAAGGATAAAGAGGTTTCTGGTACAGAGCCAGCCTGGGTGGATATCTGGGACTGCGAAGCCTGGATAGAGACATGAATCATTTTTGGCGATAGACGAATAGTCATTTTACTTGATTTTTCATTGGTGATAATGTGCCAGGAAGTGCGCTGGAGCAACCCTATCTCTATGTTAACTAAGTTTGGTTTCTTTATTTGTTAGGTATTTTTAACAGTAACGAGCCTATCATACGTTGCCAAGAGTATAGCAGAAGTTTGTCCTCTCTGTCACTGGGAAGTCTCTGTTTACATCCTTGCTCCACAGGAAAGCAGAGGTTATGTGTCCTCTTGTTAATTTGGTCAAGCATAAGCATCCAGAGTAGGCAAACATAGTTCATTCTTTTCTTGCAGTTTTTTGCAAGGTGTATTGTACCTGATAGGCAGTTCCCAACTATGACAAGTATGGGACGGAACAATGGGTATTCCGCAAAATCCTCTTATGGCCCTTTACTGGGAAGGGATTTTAAAGGATGGGGGAAGGCAGTAGCAGTGCACATCTCATTTTGGGCCTTGAAGTGCTTTCTGAAAGGTTTTCAGACTCTTGATCTCACTGGAAATTATTTCTACAGACATCTTAGTAGTTCCTTTTTAGAGGTTTTTTTTTAACCTGAGTTTTATTTTTATACAGTGCTAAGTACATGGTACTTGTGAGGGTTTTTTTAATTGTTTTACAGAATATATTTTTTCTTTCATGTTATTTTCTATCTTGCTGTCTGTCTGTATTAGAGAAGTCAGGTATTCATATTTGTTGTGCTTCTGCATGTTGCCAATCGTTGCTGTTATATCTTTATATTACAATGGAGGCTCTTAGTCACGTCATCTCAATGTGTTTTTCCAAATGCGTAAGTTTTTTCCTTTATTCGTACAAATAAGCAATCCTCTGTGTTTATAATAATGTTTATATCTTTCTCCATTGAAATATTCTATGTAACAAAAATATGAGTTTTAAGAAATACTAGTATAACATAAACATGAACCATACCATGTTTGACAGTAACGTAAGTGAAGATATTCTTTAGTCTGTCTCTTTGTCTTCTTAAATAGCTCTCTGCAGATCATGGGAGATGGATTGACATGAAAGTAATTTAAATAGCCAATTTTATTACTGATTTAAAGCCTGAAGCAGGAAAAACTTGTTTTAAGTAATAGACTTTTAAGAGGCTTTCCCTGCCACGACTTATGTGCTGCTTTGTGAAAGAAGAGTTGGTTTGTATGATAGTCAATGAATTTGTACTTCGAAAGTTGAAGTTGCCATTACATGTTGATTTGGTGCAAAATATTGTCTTTACAATATAAGAAACAATTGCTGCTTACCCCTATACACATTATTTAAGGTATTCATAAAGAAAGAAACATATTCAGATTGTTATCTGAAGTAGGTTCAAGCACTGAAAGTTTTACTATTCTAGGGATTTATATTTTGAACACCTTGTGGAGGCTCTTGAAATTGAGTTAATAGATATAAAATGGTCCTGTGAATTTAAAAAAATTAAACATATTGGATGTACAAGTAAATAAGTTTATAAAAAAATGTTTATCTTAAAAATGCAATTATTTAAAAATATTAGTATTTTCTGCAACAAAGGAACTGAAGTAGTACCTTCCAGGGACTGAGTCTGCCAGGATTTAGAAATAGTGGATCTCATTCACTAATGCCTTGTTCTAGCCCTAATCTTGGAGGGATAAAAGTTTATATTTTTTCAGGTTATAGGTGGTTGCTCTGCTTTTCGTTATGTAATCACTGAGTTTGCTAGTCGAATAAGCAGAAGTGACGAGAATATCCCACCTCCCTGGTCTTCAGAGGCTACTGCAATAAATTCTGGTTGAAAACCAAACTGAAGTGTTAAGGTTTTAATGAGACACTTTAACCCTGCTCTTGGGCCTTTCACAAAGATTGTCATAACTTGATATGGACATCCTTTGTTTTCTGCGTTTTTACCTGGATTGTGCTTCTTTCTGCCAAGATGATGAGGGACATGCACTTGTGTTGAAGAGAGCAGGAGATTTAAAATGGGCACACACAGTCTTTCTCCTCTAAACTGTGTTCTGCGAACTGGGGAGTGTTTTCTGTCCCCACCTGTGTCAGGAGGATGTGGGGCATTTAACACACTAAAAAACTGAGTCCTTGACCTTCAGGTTGTGCATCTAGTGGAATAAATACATATGGCTTTTACAAATATGAATTACGTGTTTCTTGCTCAAAGATCCTTCCAACTCGAGTCCATGATGATTAAGTGAAAACATGGCTTCAACTGTCTGTTGGCAATAGTTCTGAATTGGTGTGTTGGGAAAAAAGCCCTGCAGCAAGGAAATGGTGGTAGGCGATAGGGTTAAGTGGTAAAAGGCCAAAAACCACTTCATCAAATTTGTGAAGTACAATTTCTGGGTGCCGTTGTGAAGTCAGTGAGAGAACTTTTGCTCAAATATCCATGTTTTTTAAAAAAAAGCACATTGTAAAAATTCATTTTTCAGATTGAGCATATTCTTGTTGCTGAACAGAAGAATCTTGAGTAGGTGTTATGGAAGGATAAAAAAAGGCATCTAGGATTAAGGCCTCACAGCTGTCTGACAGAATATATTAAAAGATCCCTTTGCCTTTTTAATTTTTTACTTTCCTTTCAAGTTTCTCTTGGTATCTCAGGGGAATCGGGGGAAAAATTATTAACACAATACTACAGCTTGCAGTTGTAAGGGAACTGTATCTGAGCACTAGGCAGGTAGGCTAAAAATGGCTTAAGGGAGTAGCAAATATTTTTGGTATGTGTTTTAAATGCTTGATCGTGAAGACGGCTGAGAAGCATCGGGGGAAATAATGAAGCAGAAGAACCTGTCTGAATATTTATTTTTCCTGTCATGTTTATATACTATAGGTAGTCCATTTATTTATTTATTTTAAATCATAACTGCATGCTCAAAATAATCTCCTGGGTTGCTTCTCTTGCAGTTTTTTCCTTGTGGGCAGAGTTTTGCTTCTTTTCCTCTTGTTATAAAGCATGCTGTCTGCCATGAAACCTATGTAATTTTGTTTTCCTAGACCAAGAGCTGTCTTTGAAGTGCCAGTGTAGAAATTTAAGGAAATGATTTAAGAATGGGGATCTTCCATACGGAGAACAGCGGAGACTGTTCCAGTGCACGGTTGCTGGCTGTGATAGCAGATTGGCTTCACAGAGGTACTACTGCAGGCTGGCACCAAAGGGTGCTGAGAAGAAGAGGGCTCTTTCACCCTTTCCTTGCTGAATACCTCCCTGCCAACCTCATGGCAGGGAAGACTGGAGGGTTATCTGTGCAAAGGAATAGGGATTACCTATAAAATATATTTCTGGTATATGTTAAGCTGCTTGCGTAAACAAGATAGTGCTGTAAATTTAATGTGTTATCTAAGGAGAAGAAATACGAGAAGCAAACAATAACTTGCTGTCAGAACTTTAGCTCAGGCTAGGCAGTAGGGTTAGGAAAACCTCCACCCACCCAGCCCCTGCCCTCAGGTTAGTGGCCATGAGCATCTGCAAACCACCAAGCTTAAAATAACTGATGCTAGACACGTTAGTGCCTGTCTGATTATTTTTAAGAGGAGGAGAAAGAGACGCTGTAAATGATGCCAGAAGAGAGTCTGAATATCCAAACCAGTATCTCTCAGTATCTCATGAGAGACTCACTGCTAGTTCAGCTGTCTCATCTGACACTCCTTTTCCTTGCTTCACTTACTTACCAGTATTATTTCATGTGCCAGCATTACTATCTTCACTGACAACCCGGCACTTGCTACCTATTTGCATTAGACACCTGTTGTCTCTCAAGTGTCCTTTCATACTTCATACTCTACCTCAGGTCCTGATGGAAACTAGTCACCTAAAGGCAAAAATGATGCAAGCTGTGTGCCTTCCCAGTTCCTGCTAAGATTGTTCTCAATACAGAAAATTGCTTAGAAACGGGTGTCTGGAACCAATACACTCCCACTAACATTTGTGGGAATGCTTAACTTGCTGCAAATGTTATTTGACATTTCTTTACCTATGTTGAAGGGGCAGTGGCAACTTGACTGATAGATGGCAGGGCCTCCTGGCTCTCTAGCAGTCATTGGTTCTCCTCTACTTACAGCCCAAGTGCTGTTTTGCTACCCTCTGAGATGAACTCTCACAGAAATCAGATGAAGAAATTACTGAGGATCAGTGAGTGTATGTACATTGTTAGTGAATATTCTTTTTGTGTTTATGTATAAATGGAAGCATGTTGCTATGGAAAAAAGGTGGTGCTAGAAAGGGAAGTAACCTTTACTGCTCAAGAATCCTGCATGTAGGGCAAAACGTACCTTGTTCTTCTGGAGCTGTTTGCAAATGAAATTTGTTTCTTTTTAAATTTGAATGTAGAAATCAAAGTCTTCATGCTATCAAGGACTTCCTCTGCACTTGCTTCTTTACTAGCTTTCCAAAGATACAGGTAGCTTTTCTGACAACGAATTTAATGATTCATGTGCTTGCTGGATGGTTGACCAAAGGATTGCTTCAGTGCTGAGACAATGATTTTGCAGTGGGCAGATTATTGTTGCAAGGCTGCCTCTGCACACCGTAAAGCCAAATTAATAGAAGGAAGTAAAAGAGCATTTGTAGACAATCAGTATAAAGTAATGAACCTTTTGAAGTTTTATCATCCTCTTTCCCTATAATTCAGGTAGTTTCGGAAGACTGGAAAGAATAGGCAGGTTTTATTTGGCTGCTTTTTCATACTTAAGGTATCACAAAGCAGTTTTGGAAAGCGAAAAAAAATTAAGCAAGAAAGGACTGAGTTCTAGCATTGCAATAGGAGATACAGTCAAAATCCTATGTTTGTTGATTGATGTGATTCTCTTAAGCAGTTCAACATTCCACCTTTTTTTAAAAAATAAATTTTCAGAAGAAATAAATATGACAATATAAGACTTTTTAAAAGCTGGATTTTCTCTACTTTCCATTCAGATGATTGCTTAAAAAGAATTCACCAGTTTGATAAGAAGTATTGTTACCGTGTAGTCTATGACCTTGGTCAACTTATGAAAAGAGGAATTAACAGATTATTGCCATTTTAACCCCTTAAATGCACTGCTCCTTTCAAAACAACCTACACTTGCACAAGTTGTCTGAATTTATGCAAAAACCATGCCTCATTAATAGTCATGAGATGAAGCTGCACTGTCTAGCAAATGGGCTAGCTGGGCAAAAGCATTTCGTGTCAGAGCCCGTTTCCATAAACCCCAGTAGAACAACGTAGTGAGGGAGCATGACTAGGCCAAGAAATTTCTGTATTGCTGACACATGAGAAAAACGTTACAGACAATTGCTCTGTACTCCACTGAACATGATACTGTTTCATTTCAGCCAAATTCCTGAGCGAAAGCTCCTGGTTTCCTACTGAATAGGGCAAAGCTGTGTTGAGCCATTCAGGTTGTATCAATTAGGAATAGTGATGACAGTTATGGTGAAGTCCTCAAAATTTGAGGTATGGGGGGGATCGTGTAGAATTTGGGTATTTTATCAGGTTTATGACACAGGTGATAAGGAGTTAGTCTGGGTGATTCCTTAATACAAGGGGAAAAAATAATAATATAGAATGTAAATGCACAGTTAATGGAGGAGGACTTAAATGATGATCTCATGATTTTTGTTAGCTATCGCAGAGAATGAAAGCTAAGGTAGCCTTCTGGGATTTACTTCTGAATTCTCCTCTAATATGCATAGACTTTGGTCAACAAGAGTAAATCAGGAGAAATTAGACATGTTCCTGGGCTTCAGCAGTCTTGTTCATCACTTCTACCAGTGAGAAAATGCTGAGAGGAGTACATGTGGTCCTCTTCACTTTTCATATTATGGAAAGTTCTCACACAGAAAACATATTAGTCACATTAGGCCAAACTGCTGCCAGCACAATAAGAGTAATTTCAATACAGTTTACCAGTAAATAGCTACAAAATGTGTTGGAGTGAGAGCCAGACCTGAACAGTTACCTGCGTATTACTACACCAGTTTTAGAACTTACGCGAAATGTCTAGGACTGATGATTATTCATGAGAAAGCACTGAAGAAAATCCTTCAGCAAAAGACCCTTTTTGCGCCAACAATGCCAGTAAGATCTCTATCCTCATTTCTGAACAGACCTGAGGACCTGGGATTTGGCAACTTTCTTGTTTTGCAGTAAATATTCAAATAGCACCAAATGAGTTAGTGATGTTTCCAGCAATATATGTGCTCTTGTCCTTTGATTGGTTCCTTGCACTCCCACACCATTTTCTTCAGTTATTCTCTGCCCTTGATGGGTCATGAAAATCTGACTGTAGGCTGGTGTTTGACCAGCTGTGTTGGGGCTGTTCTTTCCATTAGGCTTCTCCTCACCCAGTGGTTTCTCTCCTGAAGCAATTATTGCTTTTAAGGTGTGCAAAATATTTGGAGCACACTGTACTCACTGAAAATGTGGCCTAAGACTTTTTTAAGACTGTTAGAAGGAAATGGCATTATGGTACTTAATTCGCTTCCTTGTTGTCCACCTAACTCTGGGCTGCTCTGGAAATGGTTCCTGCAAAAGTTAGGAGCACCACTCTTGTGGTTGCAGCAGCTTCTCTGCATTGCCTTGCAAGTGCAGTGCTGCCTGCAATCATCCCTGGTGCAGTGCTTTTCTTGACAGATCTCTTTGGCTGTCTTCATGCAACTGCTCCTTCATCACAGCTTGCAAAGGTACCCTAAGGAAGTAATTCCTTCCCTGGGGAAATCTTGTCTAGGGCTTTTATGTCACTCCATTCCTCTTACATGTGTATGGACCTCACCAGTAGAAAGAAATTTTTCCCTTGAAGATTTCTCGTTGTCCTAGATAAGACTAAAATTTCCACTCTTATAATCCCAGTGGAAAACAGGCAGGAACAATAGAAGTTTAGGTTGTTGCCAGATGTCCTGTTTTTCAGCTTCATTGCCCAAAACCTAAAGTACAAGACTACAGTAAACCGTAGCTCTTAAGTATCAGCATGTTGTTTGACTGTTTAGGAAAGTTTCAGGGGCTGACAGATAGGAAGCGGTTTGTTATGACTTATGAACTAGCCATAAAGAGACGTGGTATGAAGAACCCCCAGTGTTACTTCTTGACAATTACTACGTTTTAAAAATCAGACTAGAAACATTTTTTGAGCTGATTTTAAATTACTCGGTGAAGAACTCGCCTTCCTTGAGTTGCTTAATTAATGTCTTAAAGACCTCCAAGTATAAAAAATCTAGCTGAGAAACAATTAAACCGGGCTTTTAACCCCTTAATTTAAATATGTTATGATATAAGGAAATATTTTGACCAGCAGGAACAAATCTCATAATGCCATTAAGAAAAAATGAAGACATTTTCTTATTTCAGTTATTCCAGCTTTATGAACTAAATATTCTGAAATCAGCTAACAGTACAGATTACTTTCGTAAGCAAGTACCTTTGGTATTCGTATGAATAATCCCGACTTGGTTTATCAAAAATATGGAGGAATGTCATACATTGCTATCAGCATATATGGCTTTCTGTAAAATAGCTGTAAGGCTTGCACTTACAGAATTCCCCAAATAGAACCTGTATTGTTGGTCAAACGTTCAAAATATTTTTCTAATTCCATGGCACTAACACCTTGTCCCCATAATGCTTGCATTATTTCTAAATGATTAGTAAACACACTGTAGTAGTAACTTAATTAATATTCATAGGAAATAATTGTCAAGGGAGTTTGTCGATCTTGCAATCTGAATGAAAGATAAAATAGGTTTCTGATGGGTTTTTTAAAATGCAAACTACATGCTTCTTTTTTTCTTCTCTTAAATAGAAAAAAACCCCACAAACTAAATCAGAAAAAAAAAAAAGCTGAGAAAGATTCTGCCATACTGACAATGCTACCAGCTGTCTAGACACATAAGTAATGTGAGGTGATGCCGTGATGGAGCACTTTCCATTCTTCTATTCCTCCTTGCAGTTAGACTCTTTCTTATTAAGGAAAATGTATATTCCCCATTCAAGAATTTGCGGCTTGAAATAAAACAGAGAATACATTTCAGAGAAGGAGGGGGATAGTGTCATTATCATTGTAACTACATTTTTTGCATAATCTTTATGATAAATGAATGTAAAGCAACAGAAGCTGAGGAAGGTTTGTGCTGCATTGTGTTACTGTGTCTGTAAAACCTTTTTCTCTCTCTTTTCTTTCTCTCTAGAATGTTAAATAGAAGCCCTAGCTTGGGAATCGATAGTTCAATTAGATTATATGGTAGGTTTTTGGATGACTGTTAGCATAGCCAGGAGATTACTTTGCTTGGATATTGGGAGGAAGCTGCTCTGGAGTGGAAGCCTGTAACTGCACCTTTAGCTAGCCTGCACTGGGACAAAACTGCAGTAAGAAACAGCCATAAGCTTGTGGTTTTATATTATGCTTGCTGGATGCTAAGGGACTGAAATACAATTAGCTATCCCGCATCCAGAAGGAAACAGAAACCATTTGCAATACATACAAACAATGAAAGGAAGTATTAGGCCCAGGTCCCAAAAAGTATGTACTTAACTTTAAGTATGCAAATTGTTGCACTGGAATCAACAATACTGTCTAAGTGCTTTAGAGTATTGGAACATGAGTGCCATAAAATGACACTGCACAGACATTATGGGATAGCTGACTAGAAGACTACATTTTGAAAGTGGGAAAAAAAAAAAAAAAAAGCTCAATTTTGGGGTAAAATTCAAACTAAATTTTGCTTTTGAAAATCTTTAATAAGCATAGATGTAAGCAAATAACCCTGCCTAATAGCATCACAAATAGCTTGGCTGAGGGAGAATGCACTATTGACCTCTTAAAATAAATGTTTGTAAATTCTCTTCTCCACCAAACCTCAAGCAGAGCGCCTGCCGTTCTGCAACATCAACATCCATGTGCATTGCACTAATGCCATTTGGAATATTGTTGGATACCTAACACTAAAATGTTTGAACACAGACTTATTTTGTGGCTATGAGATCATTCATATAAATTGCACTAGATTAAGTAGGCTTCGGTTTGCAGTTTCCCCCCGCACACTTCTCACGCACAGACAAGTATATTTCATTTTGGGAAGCTTAAATTTTTATAGACTATTCCTGTAAAAATGTTACATGGATTGGAGTAGAGATAAGTATCTATTCTCTGTGTTAAATAGTAGTGTGTCATTTCTAAAGCAAATGTTGTCATCTAGGTGGTCTTCTGGTAAATTCTTAAAATATGAAATAAATCTGAATTGTTCATTTAAAGAGGGCGAAACTTTTCCATAAAGATGCCTTTTCTGGAAGCAGCTTTTTGCTTTTATAAATGATCTGTCTGTTCAATAGTGTAGTAATGTTGCAGGCATCCCTTATGAAGCTCACGCATTGCTCATTATAATAATATTTCCAGACCAGAGGTTTGAAAAGGTTAGTCTTTATTCTCAGAGTAACCGATTTAGAGAAGCTGTAACGAATCACAATTAGAAAAATCACAGATTTTATATTGATCAAACTCCAATTGCTCTCTCAAAGAATTAATTAGAAGGGAAGAAGAGCCACAAAAGATGCTGGGAAATTTTGAAGTTCAGGGTGTGTTAAGAAAGCCCTGATATCCTGTGGGATCCTGTCTGCTTATCTGGGTAGAGGGGTTTTTTGTTTGTTTCCAAATGTATCTACAACTATCCTAACCTCTTTATAAAGAAGACTAAGGTTTAGAAAAGGAGGAATTAACTTAGCAGTGTGTATTGGTGGCTTCTGTTGCATGAAGGAGAACAGAACTGCAACTGATCTCCGAAAGCAGAGCCACCAGGTGAGCTAGGGACACCAGTGGAAGAAGCAGGATGACTCCCAAGGACCTCTTTACCAGGAAGAACTGAACATGGGACATAATAGAATGGAGATGGAAAAGAGGAAGATGCGAGTAGAAAAAGAATACTATTAGCAGTAAATACCATAGCAAATAACACAGCCCTTTTCCTGTCCTCATCCAAGCTAAACCTTACGGCAAAGATACAATGTTGTACTTTCCCATTGCACTCCGTTTGGATGGAGTTCTCTTGCTGTCTCATTCTCACCTACAAATACAGCATTATATGAGATATAAATGCTTTATCTAAAATCTAGTTACCATCCTTAGGCACCTAGAACAGAGAACTACACTGTAAGCAGTGACAATTGCCGATGTATCTTTTGAAGAACTTCTGAACTTGATGTTATGGAGTCTCCATAAGCATCAGTTTCGGTTTTGATCGCGCATCTACTTTCGTCTTTTCACCTTTGCATTGGGCTAGAAATCAAAGACTAACAGTGACAGTTTACATAGCAACAACCCTGTAAATGTAAATAGAAAATAATTTATGAGGTCGTTACTTTAAAATAGGAGTTATCTGCTGAGGTAATGCCAACTGTTTCTGATGAAGTCTTGTCAAAGGAAATGGAAAGTACCTTGCCAAGCATTAGAGGCAGACATGGGCAGAGATACGCTTGGATGGACTAACTGGAACTGAAGCAGATTTGCATGATTTAAAAGAGATATGCTAAGGGAGGAAATCCTGGAGTTGTCCATTTAGATTAATATATACCCCTGGACATGAGAAATATAAACCAAAGAGATGAAGCTTTACTTAAACTACAAAATGTACATGTGAAGTGTGTTGGAGGCCCAAAGAAAGACACTGCTGAAGGCTGGAGAGAAAGCTAAATTTCCACAAGTGCAGTGTGGTGGGACTCAAAGAGCGTGCACATCTGCGCGTGCAAACTACAGTGGATCTGCATACGTGTATTTCACTGCCTGGGTTGACAAAACGTGAAAGGCTTTTTGGTTTTTACTAAAATAGAGAGAGAAGTAACCATAAAGTATATAAAAGTCCGGTTCATCCTTTACTCTGCTACACTGTTTGAAGGTAATAAAGAAAAGGACTTTCTGTTTATTTGGAAAGTGGTGTTGTTTCACATTACTTTCACAACTAGGTAGAGATGAGTTGAGATGAGCCCCAGCAACAGAGCTCAAGATCTGAATTTCGCCCAGAGACCAGGAGGTATCTTTGTTCTGTGCCTACACACCCATGTGCCTAACCAGTGAGTGGTTAGATGGCAATTGCTCCATGTCTTTATATGATAGATAAGGAAAGACAAATCTTGTTTTGCCATTCCCCTAAGCGTCAAAGCTTAGCCTTGAAAAAGTGTTGAGGAAAATAAAACGATAAAAATCCCAAGAATTAATTGCCAATGAAACTTTTAAGGGTCACAGACTTACGGGCTTTGCAGGCAATTCTTCTGGTTCATCAACCATGCCCATGTAAGAGGGACAGGCTTCCACCACTTCTGCAGTGACTTGTGCTCTGTCTGGTGTCACTGGGTTATTCTCCCTCAAGAAAAAAACAGGTGTAAAACAACCTATTGTCAGTGCAGCTGCCACTGCGAAAGTGAGAACCTGTCATGATGTTGAAAAATGCCAGTGATGACAATGGATGTGTGCCCCTTTCTTCTTGCTCCCTCCGCTGAACACTGTTAAAAGATGACGGCTGATAGCTGATGCCATGTTAACGGCAGCAACAGATATACCAAGGTGAGGAGCAAGTACATTCAGCATGAATTATTGTTTCACACTTTCTCTACAAAATCCATGACTGATACAAATTGAACATATCTCTGTAACTAAAATTTTAGCCAACCTACAAAACCTCCCATGATTTGTTTGCCTGCATCTTATCTCTTCAGAAATTATTAATATTTTGTGGTATCAGGGCTGTAAGTCAAACTAGAGACATTATTAAAAATCTAGGAGAAACAACATGAAAAAATGATGCATGTGATGAAACTTCAAATCCAAAATTATGTTAGAATGGTGTAAGTTGATCATTTTCTTGTTAATCTAAAACTTTCATGCCATAAAAACCCTGATCCCGAGAGGTACAGACTGCAGCTGAGCAGCTGTTTCGTAGTTCATTTTTTCTGGCAAGCTACAAATGAAAGCATGGTATCTGCTCCCGTGAAGTTATATGAGAGAGCTGGAGATAAAAAGTAGACATGGAAGATACTTCAGAGATTAATCACATAATGCAATTACAGCTGAACCAATCTCTGCATTCTCAGTTCTGTGACGTTCCTGTCATGGTGTTGCTCTGGGAGAGAGGCACTGTGTCTCACTCTTGCTTATGAAGTGTCTTCCCTTCCTCACCTTCCCACACGTTCTTGGGCATCTTGGCTGTTCCATCTCTTCCATTATCCACAATTCGACACAAACCACGCTTTCTGGAGATACTTCTTCCCTTATTCTCCCCCAACAAAAGGCAGCAGATCTCATGTTGGAATGCTCCTGGCCTCCTTCCTGCCTCAAAACTGGCAGTAGCTGCAAGATCTGCTGCAAGATCCTTCTCTGAATATTTTAGAGTCTGTAGACTGTACAAAGGAAGGGGGTGCTTTTTTCCCCCCTTTTTTCCACCTTCTGCTTTCATAGAAGTGTATCATTTTCAGGAACTCTGAAGGAGGTAGTTGCTGTATTGCTGTCCAAGTAGGTGTTTTGCACTAGATATGATGCTGTCACCTGGATGGACGTGAGTTGCGGTTTGAACTTAGCATGAAGCCTGTCTGTTGCCTCTCATTGATCTGAAAATATTTCTGTGAAAATAAGACACACACAAACACACACACACACATTTTCCAAAATACATTCCAACGCTACTGTAAGAAATCTGTCGGCAGCCCACAAGACTTTATTGCTTTACTAGAATTCTAAGCTATGAGTTTAGTGACAGGATGTTTGGTGGTCTGCAAGAAATACTGAGACTTCACTGAAGACCCGTCATTCAAAAGCTTTGGAAATCAAAGTAGATTCTCACTGATGTTTGACAAAACTGAAAATCTGACACACTTTTGTAGATGTCATGATAGGTGTTGGTCATTAGGCAGGGTTGAGTATTTAAAGGATTTTCAAATATCACAGGCATCTTAAAAAAAAGCTTGAAATTGCCGATGGGGAAAAAGAAGCCTGGATGTGAGGCTGGTGTTGTAGCCATGACAACCAAAGCAGAGGAGATGTGAATGAAGGCAGGCATTCGGAAGCAGAGCTGTGCAGGGCCTTGAAGAAAAGGCCAGACATTAGGAAAAAAGGTGGAGCTGGTTGCTGGTAGATAGATGCAAAATATAGGGAAGGAATTTGATCAGAAAAAGCACAGATACATTTTACAATGTGCTAGGCTTGTGAATGGTATGTGGCAACTTTTATGATGTGAGAGGAGGGTATTGACTCTGAAAGGAGGAAAAAAGCAAGAGTAGAAATGATTTGGAGGAAGAAGTATATCAGGTACAGGGCTTCAGTGCAAGGGCAGGTATCTATGATGTCTGCAGAGAACGTTCTGGTACTGGCTGTGACACAATAGGAAGGAAAGGACAGAGCTGGGCATGGAAGTTAGTGGTGCCCATGTTTTAATTGTCAGTATTGCAGCTGGAAATGCCAGATGTGGTTTTGGTCAAACAGAAATCAGTTGTGAGTGCAGATGCGGAACTGAGCTGTCAGCAAAGGGTTGGCAGTTGAAGCATGTAAATGGCTACCACCTACCCAGGAAGGGATGTAAGCAAGGGGAAGCAAAGAAGTGAATAGTTTACCACGTGACTGGTATCTCTGGATTCTCTATAAGCTCTGTCCCTGTCCTGCTGTGTGGTACTGGACAACTAATTTAAATCTGTTTCTTATCCTATTCTGTGACTTTATATAATTCACAATTACTGTGAAAAGTAGGTTTGGGGATTTTTTAACTATGTGCATGTACAAAGTTTACCCCACTTAGCCTCACATTCAGTGGGGTCTTTTAAATGCTACCTGAATAATTTTACAAATGAAAAATAAGAAGATTTTAAGAAGTCTGAGGAGCACTGCAGAATATCCCAGTCACAGTCAGTCACTGTCTGTGGAGTATCGTTGTTTATACTCATTACATTGATAAGACTTCTCCTTCTGCTCCAGTGTTTGGATTACCAGTACCCCAGCAGACTTTTGCAGCAATATGGGGACCTTTCTCACTCCTAAGAATACTAATGTTGTTGAGGTTGCCTCCTTCTAAAACATTTCACTCCAAGTCTCTTTTTGCTTTTTGAATATAGAAGAATTCTAGATTTATTACAATTGACAAGCATTATTTTTTGAAAAAGAAAATTCTTCTGATCTGTTTGTTCTAGAATATATATAGAATCATGGAATGGTTTGTGTTGGAAGGGAACTTTAAAGGTCATATAGTCCAACCGCCCCTGCAGTGAGCAAGGACATCTTTAATCAGATCAGGTTGCTCAGAGCCCCGACCAATCTGACCTTGAATGTTTCCAGGGATGGGGCATCTACCAACTTTCTGGGCAACCTGTGCCAGTGTTTCACCAGCCTCGTTGTCTTCCTTGTATGTAGCCTGAATCTAACTTCTTTTACTTTAAAACCATCACCCCTTGACCTGTCACAACAGGCCCTACTAATAAGTCTGTCCCTAACTCTCTTATAGGCCCCCTTTAAGTATTGAAAAGCCTCAATAAGGTCTCCCCAGGGTCTTCTCTTCTCCAGGCTGAACAACCTCAACTCGCTCAGCTTTTCTTCATAGGAGAGGTGTTCCCACCCTCTGACCATTTTTGAGGCTCTTCTCTGGAACAGCTCCAACAGATTCATGTTTTTCTTGTGCTGAGGACTCCAGAGCTGGACACAGTACTCCAGGTGAGGTCTCACCAGAATGGAGCAGAGCGTCAGGATCATCTCCCTCGACTTGCTGACCACACTTCTTTTGATGCAGCCCAGGATACTGTTGCTGGCTCATGTCCAGCCTTTCATCCACCAGTTAGCCGAAGCCATCCTCTGCAGGGCCGCTCTCAATCCCTTCATCTCCCAGCCTGTATTGATACCAGGGGTTACCCTGACCCAGGCGCAGGACCTTGCATTGCGACTGGTTGAAGTTCATAAGGTTCATGTGGGCCCACTCCTCCAGCTTGTCCAGGTCCCTCTGAATGACATCCTGTCTCAGGCATGTCAACAGCACCACTCAGCTTGGTGTCATCTGCAAACTTGCTGCCCACTATGTCACTGATGAAGATATTAAACAGCAGTGGTCCCAGTATGGACCCCTGAGGAACACCACTTGTCAACTGATCTCTGTGTGGATATTGAACCATTGACCACTGCCCTCTGGATCTGACCACCCAACCAGTTCTTTACCCAGCAAACAGTTCACCCATCAAACCAAAACCATCTCTTTCCAATTTGGAGAGAAGGATGTTGTGGGGGACCATGTCAAAGGCTTTACAAAAATCCAGATAGACAACATCCATAGTTCCTCCCCTGTCCACTGATGTAGTCAATCCATCATGGAAGGCCACTAGTTTGGTCAGGACTTGCCCTTGGTGAAGCCATGCTGGCTGTCTCGCATCACCTTCCATGTGTTTTAGCATAGCTTCTAGAGGGATCTGTCCCATGATCTTCCCAGGTACTTCCCAGGCACAGAGGTGAGGCTGACAGGTCTGTCATTCCTAGAGTCCTTTCTACCGTTTTTAAAAATGGGTGCAATGTTTCCCTTTTTCAAGTCACCAGGGACTTCACCTGACTGCCAGGACTTTTCAAATAGTGTGGAGAGTGGCTTGGCAACTACATCAGCTAATTCCCTCAGGTTCTCTCATTAGGTCCCATCACATTATCACAGAATCATTTTGCTTGGCAGAGACCTTTTAAGATCATCGAGTCCAGCCTTTCACCCTGCACTGCCAGGGTCCCTAAACCATGCCCGCTGCACCAGATCTACACGTCTTTTAAATAATTCCAGAGATGGGGACTGCACCACCATCCTGGGCAGCCTGTTCCAACGCTTTACCACCCTTTCTGTAAAGAAGTTTTCTTAATATCCAACCTAAATCTCCCCCGGTGTAACTTGAAGCCATTTCCTCTCATCTTATTGCTTGTTACTTGAGCAAAGAGACCAAATGTATATTCAGGTTTCTCCAGCGGTCAGAAACCTGATCTTCTCTTACAGTGGGAGGGACTTTACTCCCTTGGTCCCCATTTTGCGGTCCATCGATTCAAGAGTTGTGAGAAGAGAGGTTGCCAGTTGAAGACTGTGGCAAAAAGTTGTTGAGTACCTCAGCTTTCTCCTCGTCTGTTGTTACCAGCTTGCCAGTCATGTTCGTCAGAGGGGCTATGCTTTTCTGACTTCCTTTTTGGTTGACATACCTGTAGAACCCCTTCTTATTACTCTTTACATCCCTTGCAAAGTTCAGCTCCAGCCATGCCTTGGCCTTCCTGACCCCATCCCTACACAACCAGTCAGTGTTCCTATACTCTTCCCAGGATACCTGTCCCTCCTTCCACTGCCTGTGCAGTTCCTTGCCCTGTAATTTAACCAGCAGATCTCGACTCAGCTATGCCAGTCTCTTGCCTTCCTTATACAAATACTTATAATAAAGATATATTTATTCTAAATTATGTAAGAGTTTGATTTTCCTGATTACAAAATAGGAAGTAAAGGTATTAATAATAATAATAACAATAAAGACAATTCTGTTGTTTACTTGACCAGTGATCTCTTCATCTGCTTCAGCATCCTGGGCTAATTTTGGAGAGGCTGACAACTCAGTCTCCTTCCTCCCACTTCAGGCTTGTAAGCCTTGGAGAATTTTTCTGAGGTTGCATATCCTCTGATTTTTTTTTATCCAACCTTAAAGTAAGATTGTATTTAGATCGTGGCATGTTTCAAAGTCTGTATTGCTCATAGGTGGCTGCATTTTTGGTAAATGCATGTAAGCATTCTCTTTTTTTAATTGGCTACCCTGACAAGCAGTAAACTGGAGCGCTCTTCAGGAAGACATGGAACTATACAGAAATTCATCATAAATTTAGCTGAGCAAAAGAGAGATTAAGGCTACACAATTGACAGCTTATGCTCACAATGTGTGCCAGCTGTGGCCTATGAGTGTGCCCTGCTTCATTTCTAGGAGTTCAGTGTTTCACTGGAGAGATGGACCCTTCAGATCTGACCACTTCACATCACTAGCTAGGCTACTCTAGGCCCATACAACTTTATATGTTGCTGGCACACAAGTAATGTGGACTCACAAATCTCACCTGCAATCTTCTTTGTTTCCCTGTAAAAGTGGCATGTGTATTTGTTTTCCCACAAATTCAGCTGTTGCTCAGAGCAACGTATATGTAGTATATGGATGCTGTGCCAGTGTGGCTACCAGGCTCGATATCAGGTGACAAAATAATCTGGGAAATAAGTTGTAGTGCCTCCTGAAGATTCTGCTTTTCAGCCCTGGGCATCACAAGAAATAGTAATGTGAATTTATTTTTAAATATGACATCTCAAATGAAAAATAAACTTTCTTTCTTTTTAACTGTTTAAAAGCAAGCATGATCTTTGTGGTATTTTGAAACAGCTCCTTTACATCCATAAATTTTGATGAAAAGGTTACTACAAACAGACTTTCTGGCTACAATTCTCCCTGAGCAGTAAAGAAAACAGATTGACTTACTACTTTATTGCTTAGTAACCTAGTAGATTTTGCTTTGATATTTCTTCTTTTAGTTAAAAAGAAAGTCCCAGATACTTTTTCAGGAATTACACAGAGTAGGTGTTTCTTATTATTTCTTCAGATATTTGTTTTTAGCACTGGAGTCTCCGCTGGCCTAGGGACAGCACAAACATTCGACTTCGATCTTGTGGTAATTATTTTAAATACTTTTGACTATCATTACTACATGAACAGAACTTTATGCACCATCAATATTTCAAATGTAAATAAAATCGTTCTTCAAAAATGAAGATCACTTAAAACATAGTGCTGCTTGAATGTTGAGGAGCCATTATGTTTAATAGCATTTTTAAACTATTAAAGTTGAGTGGTTACTTTTTATTTTGCATTTAGTCACTCATGGGAGACATTTATTTTGTCTCATACTCTGCAAATAGTGGTGCTGTTAGTAGAGAAGGTTCTCATTTTGAATAATGGTCTCATTTATATAATATCCCTTAGTATAATATATTCATATCTTAGAGAGGAATGAAAATTCACAAACTGTTAAGGGGTGTACAGAAAATCAAATGAAATGTATGTCTATAAAAAGTCTTGGGGGAAGGGAAGCAAAAGGGTGAATGTCCTATTCTAGTAATTATTTGGTTTGAAGGTAACACCCTTTTTTAGCTATGGTGAAATAGCAATAGGAAATAATGATAATAAAAGTAATTTGTATTACGGTTTAGATAAGATTTTTTGCAATATCCTTGGACAGTGAACTCCAGGACAATTCGGAATGGCTGACTGCATGGAAATGCAGAAAGAAATTATGGAATTAGATGCAGCAGTTTTTATAGCCCTGACTTAGCTTTATGTAGGCATTTGAGAGCCATTCTTGCTATTTTTTATTCACTTTTTATGGCTATTCCAGCATGTTCCAGTGATTCTCTTTTTATGCTGTGGTAGCACCAAAAAGAAAGGCTCATTTATTTGCTACAAACCTTGCAGAAAAATGTATAAAAGACTGATTCATCGTTTGTTCCACACAACGTATTTTTTTCTATTACTTTCGGGTGCCTTGCCAAATGCCTGGGTTTATATTTCCTGATCCTGAGTGCTTTGAAATTTGAACCAGAGAAATGGACAAATTGTAGGTATAGGTGTACAAGTCTTCTTGGACGCTCTTGATTAAGACAGAGAAGTAGAAGTGGGAACCAGAAACCAATGCACATTTAGAAGTACTTAAATCATTGGTGGAGTGATGGATATTCGGTAGATAAACACGTATGTGCAAATGCTAGAAGCTATATATATGTAGCCACCTTCTTGAGTATACAGTTGTTATTGCTATCAACAGGAATTTGACCAGAACAGTATATATCTCTACCTATTTAAGTAAACACTGCTTTTAAACCAGTTATTTATAGCATAAAATTAGCATTGACTTTGCTAGACTTGGCAATTACCAGAGCTGCAAATGGAAAGTCAGCAACAAATTTTGGAGGTTTCAGTGCGGTGTCAGACTCTGTGTTTTGCTCACCTCAGATCATGTCAGAGGGGACGAATCAAAGCATTGCAGCTAAAATTGTATTGGTCTGGTAAAGAATCTTTAGAAGTAAGTAGTATAGATAGCCAAAAATTCTGCACTAGAGGACTACCTTTCAATTTGTATGCCATTGTAAATTGTAAAATATACTTTAGTTGTACAGAAGCAAACCTTGCAAATGCCTCTTTTTCCTAAAGCAATCAAAACCCGTATGGATTCTGGCAATACCTTTTTCAGTAGCCATGTATCATTTAGCTACCCGTTTGTGCTTTGTAACCTTGACTTGATAAAGCTGTTTAAAAAGTTTTAAGAAATCTTTTGTACGGAGGATTGTTAATACGTGGAAAAGATCCTATTACTTTATCTAAAGACTAATGCACTACAGTGGCCTTTTCAGTGAATATAAGCGATCTTCTCCAACATGTCTGTAATTCTGTTAAATATCTATTTAAAAGATGTCTAACAGTGTTACTAAAGTGACAGATGTTATTTTTACTTTTACAACTAAAAAGTACAGCACCTTCTGAAATACTTTAAGATCGTTTATGTGCAAAATGAATGCATGGTATACTTTAAAGAATAGATTTTTCAACTTGGTAATTTTTGCACTCTTTGAGATTGTTTCAATTGCTACAATAAGGGAATTTGAACTCCAAATAATTGGCGGAGCATTGTGAGTTTTATGTGGAATCTGTGGTCTTTTGAGCATGAAACATAATTGCTCTTTGCTTTTAGAAAGGTTTTCTTTCAATAGCATATTTCCTCATTCTCATTAATGGAAATTAAATTTACTTTTTTTTTTAACTTGCAAAGTTTGGGCAAATTTCTGTCTAAATTTATATCTCAGTTATCTATCTAATTAATGTACTACAGGTATTTTTGTATTCTATTAGTGCACCATACAAATGTCATGGTTAACTTATGCAATTTGTATTGTGCTGTATGGCTTGGCATAAAATTTTAATGTAAGCAGGAATTTGTAAAGAAATTTTCAAAGGAAATGATCTGATAGTAATATTAAAGGAAATTTTTTATTGAACTTTAGTGTATCATGTTATATATAGGGCTAAGATATACATGCTTTATACATATTTTTATCTATTAAAATTAAATTTTACAGAAATAGAGGTATCTTGGAGGAATTGCTAGCCAACTAACTTATTTCCTTTGCCTTCCACTATCTGCTAAAGAGGTTTTAAGCCAATAGATTCATGGTGAATCTCTCTTTTATAATGCAAATAAAGCAAATGTTGTGTGTATGATTATAGTTGCTTGAGCCCCGAGGCTGTACTCTGTTACATGCCATGTGCACTTCTCACTGCCAAGACATGGCCCTCGCCCAATGTTTACAAGCTGAAGAGGAGTTTAGGCTCTATACTCGGGTTTACGCTTTCAAATCACTAGACTTTTGTTATCTACACTAAGTGTGCACAGTAAATGATGAACAATGCTTTTGCACATTGCAAACAGTGTTTGGAAATCAGCATATCTTCTAGTCCAGGATATCTATGTATCTTCATCCATAGCAATGTCTGATGAATTTGAGGCTACTGTATTCTTTATTTCAGTACCTCTACCTGAAGCTGTCAGACATGTGACATCGGGAGTCGGGCAAAGTAACTTCTAAGTTTCTTCTCCATCTGCAAGCTGTCTTAGCGCTATAGAAAAGCCTATGGTCAGTTGCTCTTCACAAGTTTACTGTCACATATTCTTACCCACCATGGTGTTATTGAAAATAGAAACTACACAGTGGAATAACGATAGTGTACACTGTTTCCCAAGAAGATGCTGTGCATTACTTTTCCAAATAACTGTTACTGCTTTAAATTAAAAAAAAAAAAAAAAAAAAAAAAGGAAAAAAAAAAGGCAAGATTTCCTGAGCACAAACTCAATCCAGACATCTTCTTTTTGAGGAGTTGCAACACTTGTGTACTTAATAATATTGATCTGGCTCTTGCTCCATATGTGTGACCTTTGTACCTAGCATCAGGCTTTTGACAGAGAAAGGGAAGTTTGCAGTGGTGGCATGAGATGTGGAAGGTTCATGGTTTCTATGTGAGATGGTCTAGAAAGGTCCATACTACCTGAATTTTTAGAAGATAATCAATGTTTTATGTGATGGCAGGACATCTATTCATAGACCTTAATAGTGGAACCATTGTTCCAGGTTAACCTCTTTCTGCTAACTTAAGACACCTTTTTACGGATGTGTGGATAAAAGAACAGAACTGTTTAGATTCATCATAAGTAGCTGTAGAATCTCTGTGGAGTATGCTTTTGGGAAGTCTGGAAAGCAAAAAATGTTGAGACTGAGCATAAATATCGATAGGTTACATCTTCTCTATGTTTTAGTTTTGTAATGAATTTTGCATAGCCTTCATGAGAAGAGAATAATGCTGTTCAGAATGTTCTGAGGATCAGGAGGTGAACATTTTGACTGGCCAGAGTGGAAGTTTCAGATAACTAAGACCTCCACCCACAGACATAAAACAACAGAAATATTATATGTAGACATAAGGTAGAAGGGCCACTTGTGAGGGACTTGTGCTTTGTGATAAATCTTTTAAATATAGAAGCACAGCATACCATCTTGAGGAATTCAAACCACGCAAATATAGGGTGTTTCTGCATCAAAACACAGAGGAGCAGTGTGAATGAGAGAGGATGCTCTCTTCCTGGAAACTGTCCGTAGTAAAAATGCCTTTATAAAATTAATCTCCTTGATTATTAACCCGTGTCTTGTTACTGTTTTATGACAATGCGAAACATACTGAGCAGAGATAAATAAGTAAGTACTACAGTAAGCTTATGAATGTAAGATACTCATAGTGTCTGTCTTTCTGCATTATCATATGAAAGAACGGAGAGTTTATATTTTCTCTTTGGTGATTAAGTGAATGCCAGTTTACGTGCCCCTGAGGCAGAGAAAAATTAGACCACCAGTTCCCAGGAAATTAAGTTGTCCCCTATTCCTTATTAACTTTTATTATAATGTTTCATGTAATACTTGCTGGAATTGGTCCCATCCACATTTAAGAGTCTCCACCTGTGATTCAGGCTAATCCTCCTGCTGTGATTCAGTTTGGGGTGGTTCAGTGTCTCAGTGATTCTGCCTGGTTACTTGTCTTACTGAGAGTCATGAACATCCCAGGTTTGTCAAACAGACTGCAGCAAACTGGAATAGTATTTGTGCACCTCAGAATAATGGCAGTGGTCAAATTGTACCTGGACTATCTATTGCTCATCTGAAGTACCTTTACTTCATTACAACAGTTAAAAGTGTCTTGAATGTGCTTCTTATTTATCATTTACTGCGACGCCTGTGTTATGTTCACATTACTATATAGCTGGACACTTGAGAAGATAAAACATTTCCCCCGGGCTAGATAGTATCTCACTACAGACAGGGGAACAAAGTGGTAGGTGGTTGATGAATAGAGAGAAATGTGACATAAATATTGGGAGTCCTTAGGAAGTGGAATTAGAAAATACAGTAATAATGATGAGTTCAAAGAAAGGGTTTTGGATTGAGATGCCAGGTACCCTATAGGAACTGAAGTATACATAGACACCCCAAGTGCTTGTTTCTCCAAAATAGAAACATTTTTAGCAGAAATATAAGTTGCTTAATATCAAAATTAATTAAAAATCCCTACTTTTTATCTGAGCAAGGAGTTCTTCTAATCTTTAAATTTATCAGTAGTATAGTTTGACCTATTATATATAGGCCACAGAATTTTCCTGATTATCTCGTCAATAGGTCCTAGTTACTTGTGTTTGGCTAGTGCTGATTTTCTAGTTGGGTTTGATTCAAATTTATCAGGAAACGGGGAATTTACTACTTCTTTTGGTACTTCCAAGAATCTATTGCTGTCATTGTTACCATTGTACTTCCAGTATTTATTTTATCTGGAGATAAATTCCAGTCATGGTTCCCTGTTACATCTCTTTCTGTGGAATTTAAAAAGCCATTTGCAGCTTGGCAATTTCTTTTTTTTTTTTTTTAAGGTATTTAAAAGTTGCAATCACATCTCAATCTTCTTTTGCTAACCTACACACACCAAATGTGAACCTTCATTGTACGTTCTCCATCTTTCACATCATTTTTGTAACTCCTGGATCCACTTTTAATCTAATTTTGAAAACATGGTCACCATAACGTACATAGTGTCCCAGTACTGCTGCAGAGAAGGGTGAAACAATCTCCCTACTACTGCAGGAAGGGAAGGGAGAAAATAAATTTTCCAGTGTTATACCTTATTTAGCAATGCTTGTTTGCTTAAGATTAAAAGGGAAATGTGTTCCCTCTCCTAAAGATGTTGCCATATAAAAGTTTAGTTCTGTGAAGTCCTTATTCACCTGGCTAACCTCACTGAGCCATGACCATGCCGACATTACCCGATACGCTGCTGTGGGGTGTGTTGATCTGCAAACTGACTGGAACAACTGAAACCTCTGAAGGAAGGGACTGTCATTTAATGAGGAGTTTCTAAATAGTACCTGACACACTGGGTCTCTACCCTAGTTGCAACTTTTAGGTACTATGAACATATAAAGGTTAAATTTATTATGATAATAAAAGATTGTAGGAGCTGTGCTGCTGAAATCGATCAGAGTAAGATTAAACAATAAAAACCTGGTTCAAGGCACAGTGAAGTAAGGGGGAGCATTCACTGGACTTTGGATCAGGCCCAGAATTAAAGGTTCTTTTCTTAAAAGATATTTTAAATTCACTATATAGATCTCCTACACATTTTTCCAAGGGTTTTTAAGAAATAACAACTTAAGAATCATCACCTTTCTTATGTCTTATGTTACTAGGAAGTATATTTTCTTGAGAAATCAGTGACACAAACTTAAGTAGTAAAAATAAGTGTTTTTTTATTTTGCAAATACCACCCGCACTTCTTAAAGCCAGTAAGATTCTGCCTGCATGTGCAGGGGGCAGAGATGGCATATTGATCAGCTGAAGTGCTGCAGAGACTATAAACTGATAGTCTGAAGGAGGAAAGAAAAACAAGAAGAAATCACAGGAGAAGACACAGCAGCAGAAAATCTGTTGAAAATAACCCACTGATGTCTTCTTCTCAGTTTTTATCCCCAAATGAGACTATATGTCAGTCTGTTTCTGGTCAAGACCAAGCATAACAAACCTTAAACATTTGGTTTGTATTTTTTCTCCACGAAACTTTGAAGGAATTATAGAGAAAATCAAGGCATGTCATTAAAAATTCTGATCAGGTTTCCTCTGGAGTCTTGCTGCTGGAAGAATGTCTTATGGGTAAATTTCCACTCTCTCAGCGGGGCAGTGTTTTGCATGAACCAAATCCCAGGAGAAAATGTTGTGTGCTTATTCTGTACAACAAGACTCAGGCAGCATCTCCATATTAAACTGACCAGAGGGAGGGAGAGGGAGCAGTCGACCCCAGGCAAAAGGGGAAGGGCTGAGGAGAAGACAGTGTTTATTTCCAAAGCCAGACAGTGCTATTCATAAAACTAAAAAAAAAAAAACAAAACCCAAACCAACCAAACAAAAAAATGCCCCACTTACAGCTGTTAAAGAGTACGAATATCACCTTACCAGAAACAGGGTTGTTAAAGGTATGAGATAAAGCTCCTCAAAAAAGAAATCCTTGTGTCAAGTAATTTTTTTTTATTCTCTTGTAGAGAAAGTCAGAAAACTACTCCCCTTCTTTATTCTTTTTCTGCTTGGACTTTAAGCTTTTTTATGCTGTCTAAAAAATTGACTTAACTTTTCAGTCTTTTTTTGAACCGGGTTGGCAGTACATACTGTCTCACTAATGGAGCTTGTTGTTACCGGGCTATTTCTTGGTATGGTTCTGTGATTCAATACTTTTAATTATCTTTTTATTACAACATGTACCAGGTCCTAACATACAGTAGATTTACTGATAAGGTCATATACCACTTGTATTGTATCCATTTATAGTCATTTTTATAATGATATCTCACTAATAAAATGTTATCTTATTCATTCAATTTGTGTGTAATAAATCAACAGCCTGTTCGCTTTCTTCTCCTGCAGATATCGGCGTAAGTATGTATGGCTCTGTGCATGTACTAAACCTGATGATGTTGCTTGCATACAAATGGAAATTAGCTGAAGAGCATTTCGTTAATGAAAGTGTAGTTGTTTGCCTGTGACCCAAGTAAAATTAATACCCTAAATAAAATAGCATGGGACTTCATTTTACTTCTCACAAGTAGTTTGAAAAAATGCATCCAGCCCATTTTCCTGACATTGTTCCCATATTAGTTTGCAGACCTAAACAATTGTAAATGGTATATGATGCTTTCTTTCAGTGTTTTTTTCCGCTGTATGAGATAAATCAGGGATTCCCCAATCTATATTTTTGTGCAATACCACTAAAATGCTGCATTAGTTAGCAGCAAAAAAAGTAGCAGCAAATCTCAATCTGTGTGTATGCAAACAAGGATTTATTTAGCTGCTTACACTGCATTGATATCACATTTAGGAATGGGTGACATACATAATGGAAGATGAAGTAATGCTCTATGCCCTTGCTTTAAAGGTGGCCTGTAGAAAGCAGAAATTACATTGTACCTCCTTCCAGAGGAACCTGAATCAAACTACAAATATCGTGAGGATGTGATGACAGACACACAAATACCTTGGATTTAGTCTAGATCCTTTATAAGGGTAATTATGCTCGTAGAGATAGTAAAAGTTTGAAACAAACTTTAAAATATTTGGAGAAAGGGCAGAATTAGGTATTTCAATCTTCTGTGAAAACAAGCAAACAAAAAGCCCTTCACAACTCTGTTCTTGATGAAGCCATTCTTCCATGCAGAAGAATAATCCTAATAGCCATACTGCTTAGACTTTAGACTACTTTAGACTTGACATTAGGAAGCATTTCATTACTGAGAGGGTGGTCAAACACTGAAACTGGCTTCCTAGAGAGGTGGTTGATGTCCCAAGCCCATCAGAGTTTAAGAGGCGTTTGGACAACATGCTTTAACTTTTGCTTAGCTATGAAGTGATCAGGTAGTTGGACTAGGTGATCATTGTAGGTCCCTTTTATCTGAAAGAGTTCAGTTCTATTCTATTCTATCCTATTCTACTTCAAAAAGACAACTGAAGACTAAAATCCACACATTAACAACATTTTTAGGAAAATATAATTTGGAATCCATTTCTAAGAAAGCAAATATATTACTGTAACTGTTATGGGATGAACAACTTATGCCCTAAACATGAACTACATCACCAAAAACATATATATACTAAAGACAGTGAGAGCATGTCAAAGTGGTCTTCTGATCACTTTTCTCTCTCATCCACATTTTTAAGTTTTCCTCTCCTGCTGAATACTTGATTGAACCATCTTTTAGTTGGTGAAATCAGTTCTTCCAGCTCTTCCTGCTGTTTGGAATCATCTGTTGAGTAAATGAAAATGGAATCTAGAGAACTAGATTAGTGATCAAATTTACTCTGAAGATTTCTAGCGTGATTATTTTGAATGTGAGAAGCTGGGAATAATAAGCTTCAGGGCGGATTATCCATGTTTCTATATCTTCATTGTTCTAAATGGAAAAATAACTTGTTCTTGCATGAAAGAAGTGAGTGGACTGTATTTCTTGATCAGAAGATGACATTTTCTGTCTCTGAGAGCAGGTTGGCAAGGGTCTGCATTTGCTTCAAGAACCATCCACTAGTTTTCTTACAGGAGACTGCAACTAGCATTAGCTGGTGACTCAATGTTCCTCAAAAGCAAGAACTCATTTCAGGAGAAACTGAAGGATTTGAGGAGAAAATGAGGTGTTTCTTCTTGGGGTAGAGAAATTTAAAAGCCCGTTATGGTAATGAACACTTTCCCCTTCATATTACTCAGTTTTGGCGGACATTTACTGTATTTTCAAATCCTGTAAGGAAAGCGGTTTCTTTACTTGGGACAGCTGATCAGTGAACATGGTTCAATTGCTTCTATTGTAGATTCTCGTCTGGCTGTATTCCTATCTGATCGAATCTCTAAGAGAAACGGGTCAAGCTCATCTTGCTACAGTAGCAACCCCTGTCCAGGGAGAAATTTTAACTTCTTTTTATGGAGTCCAGACAAATGTGTAATTTATTTATATGTTTATTGTTATGTTTATTTGTTTATGTTTATTTGTTATTCTATTGTGTGTGGCATATTAAAAGATAATCTGCAAAGCTTGGTTAAAGAATCCGCCTCTAAATTTTTTTTCCTCCCCAAAATTAGTAGCATTTTCCTTCCTTCCTCTGGAAAACAATTTCTGAAAACTTTTAAATATTTTCCTTGGTTACATTTATATTATTCATCTCAGTAATTAAATCTTTAGGAGTTCAAACTGTTGAATCTCTTATCTGTGAACTGCAACTCTTAATTCAGAGTACAGTGTGAGCTAATGAATATCCTTACAGTAATCCTGTTCTCATTAGAGAGGTCTGATCCTTCCTCACTGGTTTTCAGGGACTGGTTTTCCTACTCAGCACAGGTGTCATGATTTTGGTTGGGAGAGAGTTCTTTTTCTTCCTAGTAGCTGGTATAGTGCTGTTTTGGATTTAGTATGAAAATATTGTTGATCACACACTGATGTTTTTAGTTGTTGCTAAGTAGTGCTTATCCTGTCAAGGACTTCTCATGCCCTGTCAAGGACTTCTCATGCCCTGCCAACGAGAAGGCTAGAAGGGCACGAGAAGGCTGGAGGAGCACAAGAAGTTGGGAGGAGACACAGCCACGACAGCTGACCCAAACTGGCCAAAGGAATATTCCGTACCACACGGCTTTGTGCTCAGTAAAGGGGTAAAGCTGTCTGGGGGCCACCGCTTGGGAACTAACTGGGCATCAGTCAGCGAGTGGTGAGAAATTGCATTGTGAGTCACTTGTTTTGTATATTCTAATTCTTTTGTTACTATTGTTGTAATTTTATTATTATTATTATCTTCCTTTTCTGTCCTATTTAACCTTCTTTATCTCAATCCATGAGTTGACTTTTTTTTGGTGTTCTCTTCCCCATCCCACTGGGCAGGGGAAGTGAGTGAGTGGCGGCGTGGTACTTAAGTTGCTGGCTGGTGTTAAATCAGGACACCAGGCAGGATCCGAATTCAGCCATATCTTGACCAATGCTATAGCCTCTGATAAAGACAACAGAAAATTCTGTTGATGTGTGTGTACAAAATATTTGATGGTTTAAGTCATAACAAGTTTTAAATAAATTAGTCCATTTGTTTATGAAAAGACAAGTTTGAAGGAAAAACCGAGGGATATAATTTAAGATAGCATCCAGCATGTTAAAAGCTGAAACAGGATAACTATGCTAAATGGGTACATTCTTTTCTTTTTCTTCTGTCTTCCTTTTCTTTCAGAGTATTTCAGGCAATGTCATAAACTCTTAACAACGGCCATTCTTTTAAATCTCAGTCATAATAATAGTAATAAACCCCCAACTTTCTACGTGTAAGTGTTTTACAAAATACAAGAAGGAGATAAAATAATCCTAACTCTTTATATCGAAAGGGTTCATTGTTTTAGTTACTTGTTTCTCAGTCTGAGCTCAGCCTTTTCTGTTTGTATACAATGTTGCTGCCAGCTACCCTGAAATCTCTGAATGAGATCCCGGGCATATGGATCAATTGTGCTACTCTATTTTATTTCCTTTTTATAACGGAGTCCTGGGTCTCCAGGCAGCAAAGGTATTCAACATTAGTGTGAGTAAAGTGCTTAAGGTTTCAGCATGTCCTTAGGAGCTTTACTGCGTCCATTTTATAGTCAACGGACTGACAAACTTTGAAATGGTCAGAAAATCAGCTTGTTATTTAATGACACTGTTTTGGAAAGAAAATTTTTATTACTCATAAATATTACAGGTAGGAGGAAGTGGCTGATGATGAACATGACAGATCATTGATACACAGTGAGTTCAGATTGCTTGTTAAGATGAGTGGAAGCAGGCGATACATGTTGTAGCATGGTCAGATGGAGATGAACAAGGGACAAAGCCAATGCTTGGGAAATGAAGACTGTTGTGGGAAGCTGTGGCTTTAAAAGGCTTTTGAGTTCTGGTAAACAATCAGCTAAAGGTGACCTGCCAGCTAACACAGTAGGGAAACTAACGTGATGCTTGGATATATCAAATGGGGAAATCTTAAGTAAAGGGTAGGAAGATGATCTTATTTTGGGGTTTAAGGAAAATCTAATGAGACCTTGGGTTTGGTTTTGGTGCCCGCTTGTCAAGATGACAATACTTTGGAGACTGTTGAAAGGAAAAAGAAAAGAATGGTTAAAATATATTTTAAAATACGCTTTGCTATAAATGAATCTGGGATCTCCATCTGTTTTCTTATCAGAGGGCGTTATTTAGTCCTGGTGTACAAGTACTAAAATAGAGAAGAATATTCTAGAAGGTTACAGACAAAAGCAAAACAACACTCTGAAGCTGGAAATTGAGGGCACTTTCTGAAATTAACCATTATAATACATTTTTCTAAATCAATGGAACAACTTACCTAAGATTTTTAACCCTGTGATTCCCTTCTGCAGAAAACATAAAAACAGGTGTTTTTGTTGAAAGTCTGTGCTTCTGTTAAAAAAATAATTTTAAAAAAAACCTTTCATGGTCTGTGTTACACAAAGGGGTCAGTTTTCATGACAGCAATGCCTCTTTCAGCCTTGTTTTTTTCTGATAAGAATCTGTAGAAAGCAGTTCAGTTCTCACTATTAAGAGAAAAAAAAGTCATGCTAGTTTTCTCTTCAGAGGAATGAGAAGTGCCTCCACAAAACCAGTAGTTACCTTCGTCTCTCAAAGTCTGTGCTACGTTTACACTAAAGTGGCTCTTAAAACTATAATTCCCTTTATATGCATGTGGAAAAATACTGAGAATTATTGAAGAACAGACACTTTGTCTTCAGCGATCAAAACAGCATGGCAAAGAACTGCAGGCCTAAAGCCACCTCATATTAACCAAATAGGTGGCTGAATTAGCTGAAAATACTGTGACTTGAAGTACTGAGGGGCACGAGTATGATCTTGGCTGATGAGAGTCCCCAGGATAGAGCTGCCCCCTTCCCTGGGACTGACACGCTGGAAGGTGAGCACTCTTGCAGATGCTCCTCTGAGTGCCGAGCACAGTGCCAGTGATGCTGGGCAGGAAGGAGAGAGTGGTTCAGCTCCCTAAAGTAGAAATTCTCCAGCCCTATGAAGTATAAAAGTAGCTAACAAGTCCTGTTTTTCAGAAGGGATAAATGTTTTAAGAACTGCATTGTGAAGGCACCGCTGTAGGGATCTTCAATCAGTGCAAATGTGGTGCTGGTTCTCACTGAATTGTATTTTGAGGATGTGGGTGCTGTGCTCCGTTGCCTGGTGTAAACACACCCTCAGTGCAAGTGAAGTGTGTCCTGAGCTGGCTGCTCTGTGCGATGAGATCAGGACCAATGGAGATTCTCTGATGAAAGAGTAATTGCATGCATAGTGTTATTTATGACTCAGCTGAGTCTACACTTGAGAGATACCTGATAATAAGGAGTATAAGCATTTACAGGATGATGTTTCTGATGCTTTTCCAGACCCCATAAATGGAATAATGCCCTGAGAGTTTGTTGGGTTTGATAATAGTATCATTAAATCCACTGCATGTAACATTGCAATTGCTTTCTCACTTGCTTTTTGTACTTTTTCTTTGGCAATTATTTTCTGATTCACCTCTCTAGAAGTAAAATTACCCTTCTCAGAGCCAGCTAACATAAAGAAGATGGGCGTGTATGCATCTTCTCCTCCAATCATTTTATTCAAAGCAAAAGATCTATTTAAAACCACAAGTGGAAAACTTCTACTTCTTTTTAGAAAGTCTATTTTATTTTTATTTATGTCTCTGAGTTTGTGTGAATTTCTTTTAATTCCAATGCCATCTTGGCCTGTTATGCCATTGCCTAAATTATGAGTTAAGCTGTGCTGAGATCAGAGAATTGATATGCTTCATTGTCACATTTTGTATTAAATTCTCCTGTTGTAAATTAAGGCACTGCTCATCTTTTCCCCCCTTTTAAAATTACAGAAATGTCATTTGGGTTTCATTTTCTTTTCTTTATGAATGGTTAATATAGATGAACCTAAGGCCAGAAGAAAATAGACAGGTTTTAACATCATCACATTGTCATGTACCTCTATCTGAAATTAGAGAAGAAAAAAGCTTCAGAAATCAAAGTTCCTTAAAGAGATTGATGGTATTTCGGCTTGATCCTGAATGGTACTGAGCGTTCTTTCCCCAGTCCTGTAAATTCTTAACTTTTAAGTTCTCTGCAGCTGTCTTTGTGTTTTAGGTCAAGCATGTGTTTAAGTGTTTTGTTGGATTTGGTCCAGAATGCTCAGCAATATAACTAAAGAGGTTTAACCTGTGGAATCTGGATCCCTTAAACTTGAAATTAGACATATAGCATTTCCAAGACCAACAATTAAAATAACATTCAATCTCTGTTGGCTAAAGTATTGATTAAGGAACAAATTTTAACTGTCATCAGTTTTGCTTAGACTCTGATCTTGCAAACAGCTGCACATATGATTAATTTTACTAACCCCTATCTTTCAGTGTTAACATGTAAAGTCTCTAAGTTATTTGAAGACAAAATCATCTTTACTATTACCATGTCTCCTCACTGCATTTTTTCACAAGGAGTGCAGTACGGTTGAGGTTTTCTTGTGAACAGTAAAGTATCTTGGTCCAACTTTAGAGATATCTCCTGCCTTCTCTGACAAAGTTTGACTTCAGTTATGGTAAGCAAGGAGGCATTTGCTTGCCGTAGTTTGTAATTTAGCAGGGGGATATTTTACCAGTTGTTAGGAAAGAAATGAGTTCTGCTTCCTAGTTAGGACTTTGTTTTCATTGGATGAGAATGAGAGCAAATATTTGGATATAAATGTTTTATGGCAGTACCATATGGTCCTTGGTAATTTTTTTGAAATTTTTTGCAGTTGCATTAAAATTCCTTTAATATTACCAATGTATTTCATTTAAAAGATAAATGCTGCATGTAGCCTGAACAGATGTTTCTCCTAAATGTGCTATAGCATCAAGAGTTTTGCTTCTTTGAAACTCAGTGGTTTATCTGAATAGACACTTTTATCTCTAGACTGTTTGTGGAGAACTTAGTTTCTCTTTTAACTAATAAATACCATCTCAGTTATATTGCATTGTCACAGCTTTGTACTTAATTGTAGTTCGTGAGTAATTTTAATAGAAATCAGTGAAATTAAATAGTTGGTTAATATGTGTTGCCAGTATTTTCTTCCCCTTCAAAGAAATGGCACTGAATTAAATACAAAGAAATCAAGAAATCAAAAAAACCCTCTTTCATTCTTTCTTTTTCCCTTTCTCTCCCAAAGGGAAAAAAAAAAATCCCTTAACTGGCACTGAAGAATCAAAACTGAAGATTTACCTTATTCTATTCTCCCAAGGTAGTACTACAGGGGAAATGAGCTTCAAAATCTGAAGGCCCTTGCAGAACCTGGGGACTCGCTGGGACAAATGAAATACACAAGGGTTTAATCTTTAGAGTATCTTCTCAGAAGAAAAATGTTAGATTGGAGTAAAATTACTGTAAAGTTATGACTCAGTACTTCCCAGTGTCCAACAGAGTGCATGCTATTTAACAAAAGCAAATAGAGAGTAAGAGCTGTCCCCAAAGAGCTCCTGTGTGCACTAAATGCACTAAATCATACCCTAATAAATTGGGAAGAAGGGCAATGAGAACATTTGAAAGACTCTCTACCTTTTTAACTGTATCTAGCCCACAGTTCTCTTTTATCTCTTTTTAAAATTATGCAATTTTTTTTTGGGGGGGGGGATGGGGCAGAAGTGAAACAGTAAGATTTCATATCAAGGTCTGATTTTATACTTATATTCTAAAAACTTATTTTCTGTGAGAAGTTAATTCAGTAATAGTCACCAGATGGTGTGCAAATACTAATGAAGGGATGTTATGACTCTTGGGCTCCTTGTGGAGGTTGTAGGAGTCGGAATCTTGCCATCAGAAAATAGATGCCGGGGGAGTAGAAGTGCTCCCTGGGGAGGATGTGACTGGACCTGCAGGGCTTCGTTTTTGCTGCTGTTTTGCTGATTGGACTTCTATGAGTTGTAGGAAACTTTCTCTTCATTAGTTGTAATGAAAGAGAAAACGGTGGGACACAGTGCTCTGTATCACTATTTTGAAGAGTGTGATTAATCTTTGCTTTCATTGAACCTGAGAAAATACAATTTTTAAAAGTCAAGTAAAGTACTACTGTAGCCCAGACAGATTTGGAGTTTGGGACACAGGGTGAGATGGTAATTTATGAGATAAAGAAACAGCTATTTTGAGTAAGAGGAGAAATGTTCTTTTTTTTTCTAGCAGAATGCTTAATACTACCTCTTTAGAATGATAATGCAGTGTGTTCTCTGACATATGATTTATTGCTAGTTAATCCATCACATCTGTTCTCTGTCCCAGTGGCAGCATATAAACATTGTAAGGCAAGCAAGATGAAACAGAGCTCTGGGATGTCTTTTATAACAGATCTATGTAAGTGTGAAAGTAGAAATGTCTGTTGATTCATAGCAGCATGCTAAGGAGCTTCTAGTCAACAATGAGCACTGACATGTCAATTCCCTTGTGTAACTTGGACTCTTTTCCCATCCACTCACTCACTCATCCCCAGAATTTACTCTGCCAAACTAAAAAGGAAACGAAAATGTTGACAAATACATAACACTGTCTTTTCCAGATACATTGCATTTATATTTGCCAGCAGGAGAGCGACTGACTTCAACTATTGAAAAGCCTTGGGACACGTGTTCAGGGGCTTAGTAATGAGATGTAACATACCCTGCAGCTATGGAGAAGTCTGATGCAAGATGGTGTTGTCCAATCTGAAACAGTTCATTGGTTTTACTCAGGTTCATGAAAGGTGTGCCCATATTATATAATCTGTGATGATCTTTTAAATCCTTCCTGGTGAAAGTTGTTAGACACAGATATCTTGTGTGTAGTCCTAACATTTCAGATTGAGACATACTTGCGAAGCACCTTGGAGGACTGAATTTCTTCTGTTTTCAATGACAGATAGAGTTAAATATCAACTGTTGTAACCTTTTTATGATTACTAATCATACTCAGAAAAACAGTCAAATCGCAGCAATTTTCTATGAAATAGCTTGCTTGTGAATGTTGAGAAGTGTTGCTGAATATATATGCACCTAAAGAGAACACGGATCCACTAGGACCTGTAGATATGTCAGCTTAATTAAGAAACAACAAAATTATTTTAAGAATAATATTGCCTGTATTGATGCCATAAGTAAAGCGTGTAACACGGCACATCAAGCATGATAAATTTAGGGAACTGAAAAAATGGGCCACTTGACCGAAGTACAGATAGACAAAGTAAGTCTTAGTACACCACAACCTTCACTCCCCTAGTGCTATCCTGCCTGTGGTTTAGTCTTAAGTGCTTTGAGTGAAGCATACTCTGATAACTTCTGGTCCTAAGTTCAGAGAACCAAAGAAAATTATCTTTTTAATTTGATTCACCAGCTTCTGGAATTTGACAGACTTCTTTTGGAAATGCAAAGAAATTTTAAAAAACCTTTTTCTAAACCCAAATTCTGTTTGGTTTCCATTTTGCTTCAGACCTACATGCAAGACGTTATCTTGCATAATCCATTAAATTTTTTCCTTTTCATTCAATTAATCTTTGCTTGTAATTGTAAGGCATATATCAAAAGCTGGAACATATATTCATATCTTGCCAATGACATTTTATATTCTCTATTATCCAGGTTATTTCAATGGAGACCAGGGTTCCAAACCTTAGAACTAAAGTCATTTTGCTCTCTTAATAGACTGCTATATCACAGATTCCCATTGTAGCTGCCTGAACAAATCCAGTCTGTGTAACTGGCATGTCAGGACTTAGATCTGGAATTTGCTTCCATTACCATTGTGATGGAATTTATCCCCTCAAAAAAAAAGAAAGGAAAAAAAAAAAGAAAAAAAAAGAAAGAAAAAAACCCGAAAAATTTGGCAACTTGTACTATATGGAGATAAGGATTTGATCACTTCTGTCAACAGTGATTAGCAAATAATTTTCCCTGTGGAGCTCCTCAGCACCCCAGCAGAGTTTCTGTTTGCATCTAAATTAATATGTAAAGAAGAAAGAAAGAACATTCTGCTGAACTTCCATTGAAGTTTCAAGTGGGTTTAGATGGGAAATTTGGTAATCACAGAATCAAGGAATAGGTGAGGTTAGAAGGGACCTCTGGGGGTCATCTTATCCAACCCTTCTGCTCAAGCAAAGCCACCTAGAGCAGGTTGCCTAGGAACTTTTCCAGATGCTTTTGGATATCTCAAAAGATGCAGTTTCCACAACCTCTCTGGGTAACTTACTCCAGTGCTCTGTCACCCTCACAGTAAAAGTGTTTCCTGATGTTCAGAGGGAACCTCCAGTGTTGCAGTTTGTGCCCGTTGCTTCTTATCCTCTCACTGGGCTGAAAAGAATCTGACTTTGTCCATCGTGCAGCCTCCCATCAGTTATTGATATACATAGACAAGATCCCCTTGAGCTCTCTCTTCTCCAGGCTGAACAGTCCCAGCTGTCTCATTTGTGAGGTGCTCTCATCCCTTCATCATCTTCATGTCCCTTTGTTGGACTCTCTCTAGTATGTCCATGCCTCTCTTGCACTAGGGAGCCCAGAACTGGACTCCATGTACTCCATGTCTAGCCTCAACAGTGCAGAATAGAGAGGATGGATCACCTCCCTCAACCTGCTGGCAAAACTCACTCAAACCAAATCATATCGAATAGTACCTCTCATGATTTGTATTCCGTCATACCAGCTGAGATACAACCACATCTAACCTTCTTATACCTTCATTTTTCATGCACTTGAAATCAGTTTCTTTCTCTGATCTCTTTTCAGTTTCTGCCAAAATTGATCTTTTTTCAACTCCTGCTAGACTTTTCATATGGCCATTAGAATAAGAACTTATGCTCTATAAGACTCTATTGTTTTCAGTTTGGGATATAAAACAACTTCTACCTGTAGAAAAGCAGCTTCTACACAGTTTCATTTGTTGTATATTATGGAAGTGCCTGGGATGTAATTGAGCACCTGGGCTGATTTGTGCTAAGCCCAGTACGGACAACTAGAGAGGGAGACAGTTTGCTGTGGCTGTGCTTGCAAAGCAAGCAGCGTCTAGGAGTGTTCCTGAGCACTGTCATTCTGCTGGTACTTTAGGAGAACAGTTCCTGGTGTGGCTTTCATCTGTGCCTGCTAGCAGGTTACCAAATGATTCCTACACAAAGTTTAAAATCAGTGCAGGTGAGGGGTCACTCACAACAGGCTATTTGCCTCTGTCCTCCCTGTTTGGATGTTCAGAACCATTTATCATATGGTTCCACACCATTCTGTGCCTGCTGACCTCAGTGCTGTAGTATTGTCTCGGGCACATTTAAGTTGGTAGTATAGGCATAACCTCTGCCTCTGGGTCCCGTGATGCCTCCAGTATATGTGCCAGGATATAAACAGAGAAATGAGGTTATAGTGAGCAAAAAGCTTAAGGAACACAGTGGAATAATAAAGTAGAGTTTATAATTCCTAATCAATACAAGATGGAAGAGATTTGTAAATACCATAGCAAAAGTAAAGTTAAGAAAGTGATTAAAGTATAAAGAAATCGTATTTTAAAAGTTTGGTGGAGCTGTTGTCTCTGCATACCAAGGCAGTCCAAAAGAAATCATCAATGCTTGCAGGGCAGCAACAAGAATTTGATATTCATGTTGCTGTCAGAATGAAATGGGGGATGGGGGCTCCATAAGGTAAGAGATCTACATAACAAATAGTGAAGTTCTGACAAGATGTCTCATTTACTGATGTGGAAGTCATCATCAGTGAGCCTAAGGGCCCGTGCGGTTCAGTACAACATACAGCAAACCGTAAGGCCTCAGATGTTTCCTACAAAGAAGTCATAAGTTGTATTAAGGTACCAAAAAGTGGCTTAGTCTTGTAACCTGTGATTCCCTGAGGGTCAGCAAATACATCTGCAAAGTGTGTGTATTGTAGTTACCTATATTTCTCAACACAGATTTGTCACAGATATATGCAATCTATTAATGTGTTAGGTTAGATATTTAACCTACCAAAAGTTTGGTACCTTCTCTTGTTTGATCAGTCTTCACTCCTTGTGTGTTTGCAAGATGGGAGAAGTTAGTAATAATTTGTTTTCCTTCCAGCCTTCTGGGAATATAATTCTATCTAAGGAGAATGGAGATATTAGTAAAGGCACATTAGTACAAGGCAGTATTTCACAGGCAGGGGGAGGAGGAAGAATAAAGCAACAAAGCAACTCACTACTGTTGTCAGATTTCATGTGCCCCAGGCCACCCCCACAATGGATTATGTAAGTAATATAGATCCTGATAGCTTTGTTTGATTCTCACCCTTTTATTAGACCAAACTGTGGTGGTTTTACTTAGTTTTGAAGCGGAAGTTATTAATAAAAACACATTACCAAAAGTGCTGTTTGCAATGATTTTATTGAGTGGCAAACTCTACAGTAGGAGCTAATCTAGAGGCTACGCTCAGTCAGATGACCAAAACGTGATTTCCCATGAGTGGCTTACTATATTTAATGCAAGGACAGATCATACCATGCTCCCACTGACACACTCAAGAAACAAAGGATGAAATTAGGACCATGAAACACAGAATCTCAAAACTAAGTAATAGAGGAATTTGTTGGAGTAGTGAACACTTAAAAGTCAAAGAGAATGAAAGTGGAATTGAAGTCCTAGTAGTTGCCAAGAAGTGTGTTTTCAATTCTAAAATCTTTTTTGCAGTGTAACAGAGCTTTTCCTTTTTTTGAGTACCATTTATTTCTTTTTCATCTTAATCTAGATCTATTATGCAGGGAAAAAAAGTTAGTTTTTCAGCTATATGTCAGATAAACCTTTAAACTGCTTGTGGAAATGGCAGAATAACTGCACTGTATGGACCTTGAATCTTTTTCAGGTGACTGGATATCTAAATTGCTGAAAAGCCCTTTTTTTTCCTTTGGAGGTATCTTGGAAAGGTTGTGGCAAGGTCTTAAAAATGCAATACTTTATTAAATACGTAAGGAACATAATATAAATAAATATTATGTAAGTGTAGCCCTCCCGCCACTTGCGAGTAGAAGAGACAGAGAATATCTTAAGGTTAACATTGTTATATGTGACAACAGCATTGACTTGTTATGAAGGAAGCCAGGGTTGCTGTGTTGTTGCCCTTTGACACTGAATAGTTACAGTAGGTGAATTGGTAAATCTCTGTTTTCATTTTCCCAAACACTCTTATGGCACATGCCTACGAAAAAATCTGAGCTTGAAGAGCGTTGCATCTTTCTTTAGAAATCCATGTAAAATAGGTTTGTCTTCCCTGAATGCATCAACTATTCAATGTGGAGTGCAAACTTCGTAAGTATTGCAGATTTTTGACAACTCACAGTATTTCTGATCAGGTACAGAAACTTACTTTCCGTGTATCTGTTCAAAATAATTTTGAAATTCCATTACAATGGAATCTACTGGAATTATAAAACTAGTAGATCACTTACCTTGTGTTGAGAGAATTTTTTTTATCCACTTGAAATATGTAAATGATTATCCACTATACCTAGTCTAGCCTTCACCAGAGCTAATATTAATGCAGCTTTTTTGGTATTTGCATTGGTCTTTCTTTATGTCATGGTTTAGACCCAGCTGGCAACTGAGCACCAGGCAGCCACTCTACCACTCCAGTAGGAGAAAATACAACAAACAACTTAAGGGTCAAGACACAGGAGAGGGAGGGCTCACTCACCAGTTATGGTCAAGGGCAAAAGACAGACTCAACTTGGGGAAACGAAATCAATTTAATTTTAACAACAAAACCACTACCAAATCACCAATCCCATCAGAATAGGTCAGTGAGAGAAACAACGGGATCTTAAAAACATCTTTCCCTCCATCCCTGCCTTCTTCCCAGGCACAGCTTTGCTACCTCTTCCCCACCTCTCAGTGCAGGGAGGGCAGAGGATGGGGGGATCGCAGTTAGTCCTAGTTCCCTCCATGCTGCCTCTGCTGCTCACTACTCTTCAAGGGAAATGCACCTCACAGCAAATGCACCACACAAGAAAACCGACCTTTTCTCCACTGGAGATCTCTGAGGACTGCAAGGACTCAGTCTACCATCTCGCCACAGGCTTAAGGGAAATGGCTGCTCTGGCATGTCTCCTTGACCTCTTCCTTGCTAACATGTGTGACCTCGTGGTTGTCTCCTGCATAGTTGTCTCTCCCTCTGTCCTATCCCCTCCAAAACAAAAGGGAGCTCCTAAACCAAAAGTTTCCCCCCCGTAAATATATTTATTTGCAGAGGCACTGATTGGCTCAGCCTTGGCCAAATGTGGGGCTGAATTGGAGCCGGGGGAGCTTTTCGAGAAGCTTCTTACAGGGGCCATCTTCCGCTATTGAAACCCTGCCAGACACAAACCCAACGCTCTTTACTATGGAGCTGTCTTGGGATATAAACTGGGACTTGGATGTGAATGGCTACTCTGCAAAACAGGACTTCCATGCGTCTAGCTGCTGCTTCTGTGATAAACGTTGCTCTAATAAAGGCACACAGGGCTGTGGTAAACCGAGATGCTCAATGACGCTTTCCTGCAGATTTGTGGGAGATACAATGTGGGGGTTTTTGTGTACAAATGAAGGATTATGAGAAGGCTTTGAGGGGACTCCTTGAGCTCAGGTGGTTTGGTTTGCATCTGGGTTGCCAAGTGGATGTTTAGCCTCTTAAAGAGAGTGGTCTGCCTGACTGTAGCCTGACCTGCACATATATGGGAAGAAATTTATGAGTGCATGAGAGAAGATGGTCGTGTATAAACTGAAATTATTCACTAAATTAACATCTTTAAGACTATAAAATATCTTTCATAATGAGATTTTTCAGGGAAAAGAGTGCTTATGTTTACTTACTAATTTATAATGAGTCTGAGATTAAATGTTCGTTAAACCTTTGCAATTAGGGAACTTTTCTATTCGCTCATAATGGTGACTCTAAATACTGTCTGGTAAGTGTTGTAGTGAATCTTATACTTGTCAAACAGTGCTTGGAAACGTGACTTTTTTTCCTGAATACTGTTGAAAAACATTATTCATTTATTAAGTGCCAAAAGTGCATTACTGCAATATGAAGAGCAGAGTAAGACTCAGTTCGGCTCCAAGGAGATTACAAGAGAGCAGATATTTGATGGAATAAATACACTGGGCAGTTCAGATGTTCTGACTGCTAGTGGTGTCATTATTTTCTCTTCATATGTCCTCCCTCGTAGCTCATGTGAAAGATGGCAAATGGGTAAAAACCCACTTATTTAGGTTGGTGAGTGCTGCAAAAAAAAGATTTGGCCTGGGAAACACAGGCTGTCTGCGTATGAGAGTAAAAGGGAAGCCTAGGTATATAGTTCTAAAACCTGAGTTTTCCTTCATTACTCTGCCACCTGTACAGCAAGAGGGCTGCAATGCTCACATCGTTTAGTGGCTGGAGAAGCAATTTTGGTATGAGAACTATAAATTTTATTTTTGACAAGCTGTATAACCTTAGGGAAGTTATTTTATTTATCTGGGCTTCAATTCATCCAACTATACAAAGTGGAAAATAATGATTTTCCACCTTTCTGAAGTGCTTTGAAAACATTATAGGTACCATTTACAGAATATGCAAAATACTGGTGATATTCAAACTGACTTAGAGGGAAACTCCTTATCTTCTTCCTCATCCCTTGGGATACTCAGCTGTCTTAACTAGATTTTAGGTGCATCTCCAGATATTAGTATTCATAAATCAGTTTCAGAAAAGTTTTTAGAACTGTACTTCATGATCACATTTGGTATAATCCTTAAGAAAAATGAAAGCCCAAGGTGTATCTTTTTAATGCCATTAACTATTCCTCTGTAGAGTTTAGCTAATGAATTTTAAAGGCTGATGGGCCTTCAAGTGGTCATACCCAATGTTCAAATTGTCTAGTCTGAACCCCTGTTTAAAACTTACCTTGAGTTCAGTGGCTCTGCGTGAATGATAGACTATCTTTCAGGGGGAAAAAAAAAAGACAGGAAAAACCAAACCTCATTCTAGTCTTGGTTTAAACATTCCTACTAATAGCAAATTCACTAGAAACTTGGTAAATTGCCCTGGGGTTAATTGTGTTCGCTGCAGAAATATGTACCATTTCTCTCATTTGAATTTGCTTAGCTTCAGTTGAGGTTTCAGTGTTAATTCTTGTATTGATTTTAAAATGTGAAAATTCGTATTTATTTTTAACAGGAAATGGGTCTGAGTTTCAGTACACTGTGGAATAGAAACAATATTGAAATTTTTCTATGAAACCATTTTTCTGTTATTCAGTCAGCTCTACTATTATCTTGAAATATTTTCTCAACTTCTTAACTCCACGTCATTTCTTGGGAATTGAAGTCAAACTTATGCAAGAGTAAATTTCGTAACTCTTCTTCTTTTTTTTTCATGAATATTTTTTACTTCATTTTCTTTTCTTCAATCCAGTACCTCCACAATTCTATTGTTTTCATTAAAGTTCCATCAGTGGTATACATGTTATTTCTTCTTAATTCCATAGAATGAATACCAAGATGTCTTTGCAGAACTGATGGGGTCACACGGTTAAAATAATGTGGCTGGGTAATAGCAGCACTTTTTCTGGAGAAAGGCAAAGGACTTCTGCCTTCATTCAGTTCTACATTAAAAATACTTTGTTATAAATAGACATGAACTTTTTAAAAATAAATTTTAGCAAATCATGACCACTAAATCATGTTACATAAAAGAATGGAATAGTTTATAAATAGTAGATAAAACACTTGCAAAGAACAGGTACATAATGGCCCAGTGAAGGAATGTATAAGGACTGAAAGGTGCTGAGGTACATAGGACTGAGAAAGCATGGATTTGTTGACATCTACTTATGCTCACACAAACAACTGATTTTTCCAAACCGAGCCTTCTGATTTCAAACTGTTTTGAAAAACATCAAAACTTGTTAATCTTTGATATTATGATAGCAAATGTACTAACAGGATATAATTCAGATTATATAATGATAATAATACAGAGATACATAAAACTAGAACGAATTATTTACTGGGTGATTCCCAGTGATGCTATTTGCATATATGCTATTGCATATAAACTAGGGCACCACTCTTTTGAAGGTGGAGGGTATGTGTAATTGTTGGTAAAAGAAATGTCAGCAATTTGGTGAAAGGAAGGTTAAGGAGTACTGACTGAATACCAGGTGGGCTGTTCACTGGTAGAAGTGTCTTCCCATTTGTGTTGGCGAAGTGCCCCTAGACTTGATGGCTCCAGTCCCAGCAGGAATGGAATCTGCTCTCTGAGATAGCTCTGGAGAATCAATCCTGAAAGACTAGTTTCAGACCATCTGGAGCCAGATGGCCAGCTTCAGACTTCTAAAATTTAAAGGGCGATTTATTTGGCTTATTGAAGTCTAAGTGAGCTTTGCCGTTGACTTCAAGGAGGGACATGAATTTACACAGGGTTTTGGGTTCAGAAGTGTTACCGGGTTAGAATTCTTTTAGGACAGAAGAGGAACACTCTAAGACAAAATGTGTGGGGGCTGTACTGGAAATGAGAATCTGGATTTTCCAAGAGCAGATGGTGAAAAATATCTTTGCTGCTCGCTGGTGCCTGATCTTGAATTGCACTACTTTGCTGTTAAAATCCCGTCTTTTCAAAGTCTGTCTGCATGAATTGTACATTTCTAAATAAAAGTGTAACAGGGTAATTTAGTAATTTGGTGTCTGCTGTGTACTCACGTTCTCTCCTAAAAGAAATTACCAAGGCCCAAGTATATTAACCACTCAGTGTCATGACTACAGATATTAGTGAATGATTCTTACTGGATTCATTGGTAAACTATTGTTTCTCTTGGGTGTTTTGGCTCTCCCTTCTGAGTTTTATGCACTTTTTTTTTAACTGAACTATCAATTTACCATGCTTTTGCAAATTGAATTAACTTCTGTTCATGATTCTTCCATTTAAAAGTCCCTGCAGAAATAAACCCTAAAATACTAGAATTACAAATATTAAGTTCTTCCTTTGAAACACGCTGAGTAATTCAATATGAGAGAACATGGGCTAAAAGAAGAATTGAGAAAAGGAGTCAATATATTGGAAAGAACGGTGAATTTTGTCACAAAAAATGGTGAGGACCTTTTAACAGTTATATTATTCAGTGCACAAAGTAGCTTATTTTGGGCAAAAGCTTCTTAGTGTATAGCACCCATATAGACTTTTCAGGTGATGTGCTTATACCTTGAAATTGCATTAGGTTCTGTGAAATCACAGCATCCTAAGAATAAGGTTCCAAATACATGTGTAGTATTGAAAAAGAATGGGATTGGACAGTGAGACATTTGCTTATTTCTGGCATAGGTGTATAGTCATGTATAGCAGTGATAATAAATTAGTAGTAGCTACTAGCAGATGAGTTTTTATGACTTGCATTGCAGTTGTGCAAATCCTTCATTTCTTTTTCTATATATATAAATAAGCACTGCTGTTTTGATTCTGTAGTACAAAATTCCATGTTTTTCGATATACAGGAGCTCATGTCAATAGATACTGGAGTGCAGACACTAGTTACAGGATCCAGGTAATTAGACATATGACCTCTGCTATCTAAAAGATATTAGCGTTAGCCCCATTTCATTAAGGGATGGGCATCATACTGCTTTCTTCTATACCTTCACTACACCTCGAGTTTTAGTTTTAACTTGAAATCTGACAAACAGTGATCTTATTACTATTTCCAAAACATCATTATAAAAAAAAAAAAAAAAAGTTGAGCACTTCAAAGCCAGACAGAAGTTGGTGGGATTGCCACTATGAATATCCCCACTCAGGGATTCCCTGCTGACACCTTGTGCTAGCTCTTCATTCACGTAACACGGGCTTTATTGATATTGTAGAGTGCTCATGTTTCAATAGGGTTGTTACACATTTCAAGTTAATGCCTTATTAAAAGGTTAAGTATACTGCATTCAATTCAATTATATTTATCAGTTTTTCAACTTCTGCCAGACTTGCAATCTATTAAAAATAAGTCAGATTTGATTAGATTTATTATCAGTAAAACTGATTAACTGGCATTATTAAGGCTTCTTTATATTAATTTTTATTTAAGTTAGTACTGTATGTGATATCCCAGTGGTTTAATCACTGGATTAAACCTAGGCCAATAGTTATCTGATTTTATCACTTGGTACCTTTTGAGTATTTGCACAGTAACACTCTGCAAATCATCTAGAATTTCCTTAATACAAGAAGATTTATCATGGATTAACATCAGTATCATGAACATATTCTTGGCCATTCCTTTAATATACTTGGGTGCAGATTACTGAGATCCACACACTTCAGAATATTTATTCCACAGAGTTATTGTTTTAACACCCAGATAATGACACTAATGCATTAAAAAAAAAAATCATTCTAGCATCACACCACTGTATATTACCTTTTGTCATAGCTAAATATCAAGATCATGTCAGCTTTTTCTATATGCCTTAGCAATTTGTTACCTTGAAATAGTCAATACATTGCTAAAAAACACTTTTGTTAATAATATCCCTTAAAAATATATATTTACCAGGAGCCCTGCCAGCCCTGGATTTTTCTGAATGACTTTAGTTTTTTTCTCAGTCAAATAGTCCTGGTTTTTGATTGCAGAGTCATAGCTGCTTCTTCTTCTTCTTTTTTTTTTTTTTCCCTAGATAATGGGCTCTTCTTTTTAAAAAAGCTCTTATTTCTGTTTATTTATTGTCTTTACTTTTTCTGCCTAGTTAGTCTTGCTTAGAACTTTCTGCAGCTTTGGGAAATCAGCTGTTTGGAAACTTTCAGTGCATATGTGTAATTGGTGGAAACAAGCTCTGCCCCTATTAAATGTCAACCGGTCATGCTTATACACCCTATCTATAGTTTATAGTTTGATCTTAATCATTATTAATAAGAGTCTAAAGTACTTAGGTTGGGTTCAATTTCTTTTAAGTTATTTTACTATTGCTGTTGGCTGAACTGCCAGACACAAGTTTCTTATTTGTTAGGGCAGAGTTTCCACATCTGCCTTTCAAATGGAAGTACCCCATAACACATTTCTCCTCCACACATTGAAAAGTTAAGGAATATTTTATCCTAGTTTTGATTTAATCTATTGTTTTGTATTGTATGTGTTCTTTTTTTAAAATGAGATCCTTGCTATGCGCTTTGTCACATAGCACTATGGTCTGCTTCCATTCTCCTTTGCCTCTGAGCAATAGCTCTAAGTAAGCATTGTCTTTAGCAGAGTGTCACCCTGTGGTTTAGCTGCAGGGGAATAAGTGCCCCTTCACTGCCACCCATGCACCTAGTCTATAGCCAGAGACTTCAATATACTAATCATTCAGACTATCCCAGGATTCAGTGACTGTCCATATTATCAAGATGCAAGTCAGGGCAATACAATTTTGAAGAAAGTGTTTGTATACGATGAACTTAAATTCCTAAGGAAAAGCTCATCTAAATACTGTTCTTTTTGTCTGTGACATCCATAATGCATACTTTAAACATGCGTATATTGTCTGTAAGTCGGAAGAAAAGGATGTAGAAAACTTATTTCTCCACATATCAAGGAAAAGGTGTCCCATGAGTCCCTATCAGTCAAGAAGCAGAACGAAATCGTCTGTCTCTAGGCTTATATGGACTGAAGAACTAGAAGAAATTCTTGTCCCAACTCTATGACACAGCAGGTCATAAACAGCTTGAACCAACATACTAAAGAATGCAAAAAAAGTTTCAGTTACTTATAAATCAAGAGTATCAAACAACAAACGGGCAGTGGAAGTCAGTTCCTAGGGTGCATTCCTCCCTTCCACACTGAAATAATTTTAGTATCTAGAGGCCTTTGAAAGTCTTGGAGACCTTTGCTATGTTTCCTATAATTTGCATAACGATTTCTACCCCCAGCTGCAATATTATTCCCTGCAGTATTCTCATTCCAGGCTGTTTCCTTATTGTGTGATTATTACAGTTTTCAAGACTGATTGTTTTATCAGTCAGCAGCTATATAAGGGATCTGGCTAAAATTACTTTCAAATACTATTTATTTAAATGCTAAAACAGTGTTTATGATTGCGGTCACAATTTCAAATCGCTAATCTCCCAAATGTTTGTGAAGGTGAAAATGTAAAGGTTTTTTTTTATGTATATAACAAGATATTAATTTTCTATTCATTGCTATGATTATAAAATACTTACAGTTTATTAAACATATTGTAAAAAGATCTTTCAGATTTATTTTCAAATTGGTCAATCTGTCATATATTTTGGAAACAGGCCAGTCAGTTCTTAAAGGATATAAGCCATACATTCCTCAGATATGTACATAATTTTTCTCATGTAAGTATTTTAGCTTCTGAGAGTTGATTTCAGAAATAAAACTTTGTTGCTAAGATCATAAATCTTCAGCAAGGCATACCTGCTCAGCATTTTAGGACATGATTCACAGGGATGTGAAGCACACAAAGAACCACTGAAGTCAACCGAAACTGTGATCAGTTCCCAATTCTCAAAATCTGAAGGTCTATTTGCTTTCATCTTGTTAGTGATCGCGTAATGCTAGTTCAGATCCAAGATGCAGGGATAAAGTAAGCATTACATAGGCAAGAGTGAAAGATCTTCATAGGATTTTCCCATGTCGCTATTATGAAAAGCCGTTTCAAAGAAACATGGGGCCTCTAGTCAGCCATTTCTACTGGGAACAGACTTTTAGGCCTAAGAGTAGCTTTATTATTTATTGTGTAGTAATGGAACATTACCTTTGTTATGAGACTAAAGGAAAAAGGTGAAAGCTGGGTTATAAAATCTGAAGAAAGCCTCACCCTTGCCAGAACTAGCCAGGAATTACCACAGCGATAAGTTTGAGAACTCGGGTCCCAAACAAAATCAAGAAATAAGAATTCAAAGAGAGGATTTCTTTTCCCTCCTAGTTTCCTCTATTGCAGGAAATTCATGTGGTCAAAGGTTTCTTTTAACAGAAAATTATTTACAGGTGCCGTTCCTGGCTCTGTCACAAAGTTGTGTCTTACACCTCTGTCTAAGTGAAGCCAGTCTTTGGATCAACGTGACTTCTTCCTGTGGGGATCTTTCTGTTAAATAACTGCCTGCTACAAAGCCGGTGCCCATGGCCTTCCAGAGCCTTGGATGACTCAGGAGGCCAATGACTATTTTGGATACATGGAGCAAGAGCATTTCTAGACGACGTTATAAATGTGTATGTAAATTACTGTATTTCAGAAACACTTCATAGCAGAATCTGAACTCTTATGAAAAAACTGAAGCTGCAGTCCACAGCTTTTCTTCTCCAATATAGTAACCCTGGGGTATGAGAATTAATGAACGTGTTTGACCAATAGTGCAGGACACTGTTTCCAATGATGTTTGCTATTTATTATTGTTTAATCTTTTTGCATTCCAATTAAGCATCAGAAATCACAGTTAGATCGACTAGAAGTTAGTTTAAAGCTTCTGTTACTATTACTCCAGAGGACGATATGTTATCGAAAGCCTGTCCCTTTTCGATTTTTTCCAGTTTCTGAACTGAATTCTTACTATTCACTTCTTCTTGAGCCATTTCTTTATCAGAAATATTTTTCCTACAATCATGAAGTGTAGAAATGCAATTCTTACAAATGATGAAAGAGAAAAATAAAAGAAAGTTGAGGTTCAGTCATAATCACATGAATCCTGAAGTTGGGGCTAGAAGACATACACCTTTAAAGTCCTGCCAGTTGGCGCTGCCCTGCAGGTATAATGAATTGCAGCTTATTTCGGTTTTGGATGACTATTGTCAAATAGCCTTCCTTAGCAGTAGCTCTGATAAGCTTTGAATTCAGCCAGTGCAGCCTCTTCAGGGGTGAATTAAGGTTTTGAGTGAAGCCTGAGCCAGGTAAGAGCTTCCCACAATGTCACATGAACTCCATGTTCTAATTCACTGTAACAGTGTAAAAATGTGCAGAAAATACTAGAACTTCAGACCTTTTCCAAGATCAAAGAGATTTTCTTCACTTACAAGTACATAAACTAAGTTGCTGTGAATTGTGTCTGGCACCATTTTGAAGTTACCACAAAAGATTTTATCATATAAGATACCTATAATTTAAATTTTCTCTGATTTTAAAATTGCAAAACTGACCTAGCCTGAAAATTATTCATCTAAGGAAAAAAATAAAAGAAAAATCTCAATGTTTATGGGACTTGTTTGAAAGAATTTGAATTCAACCTTCGTTCTTTGTCTTTTCTTAGTGGAAGTGATATAAGTACATTTAAGCCACTCACTGAATTTAAGCAGGATTTTATTATTATTATCATTATTAAAAAGTATTTTGATAAATGGGTAACCCTGAGGAACTTTTATTTGTGAACCTGCTCAGTTTAATAGAATGAACAGAGACAATTCTTGAATGTTTCCACTTTGTTTCACTAGATCCAAAAGCTTGGGGTGCTTTCGTCAGTCAAGCTAAACTCTAAACGTGAATCTTTCGGGATTCACCCAGAACTTAGTGATTTTTTACTTATGTGCTGTAAAACCTACATCTTCTGCACATACACCAGTGAAGCTTGCCAACTTCAGCTCAGTGTGATTTCAAACAGCTGAGCTATTGAATGCTCAAAATGAGTTTTGTAATGGAAACATCAATTCAGCATTAACTATGGCACTTTTAAATATATGCATACTATATTAATAACATAAAGCAGCATTTGTAGCACTTTAATCTTGCTGTCAGGCAGCTGATCTGTTAGTAGGGGTTTTTTTTACAAATTCAGAGAATTTACACTTAGAAGGCGAACATTGCACAAAATCAGTTCACTAGTGAAAAGAATTTGTTATTAAATATTTCTCAGACACCAAAATACTGAAACTTATGCAGCAGCCTCATCTGAAAGCTGTGCTTATTTTTACAACCATTATCCAAGAGTGGTTTTCCCATTTCAGCTTTCTCATTCCCTTCTTTTTTTCCATACACTTTTTGAGGTTTCCCTGCTTGGGCCTCTTTTCTATCCTTCAGTAAGGTTGAATTCCCTGATGGTAATCGTAATTATAAACATATGTTGTTACTGTGGGCTACCAATTTACTTGCAGACCTTGGTATTAAAAAAAAATGTAGGGTTTGGAATATATTTTACATCATCAGGGCATATCTCATGAATAATTAAAGGAAACTCAAATCTGTAGTAAATGCAGTCTCTGGAATGCCATGTCTAAAGACAACTGTATACTAAAACTGGCTTGACTCAAGTACCGCCCCAAACAATTAATATCATGGCAGAAAATTACGAGTTTCATTATCACTAATATGTTTTTAAAATTTTTTAGTTGTGTCTTTGAGATTGGGATGTCTATTAGGAAAACAGAAAAATGCAGAAATAAGTATTTTGGAAATCACTAGACTTAGGATATTTAATTTATCACAGATAATCACTGAAAAAATTTTTCAAATAAAAAAAATCAAAAGGCGAAGTAAAAATATTCTAAATTTTTCATTTGTTTTAGTGGCTTCTTCCATAATCTGTCTTTCATTCAGGGTTATTGCGAATGCCTCTGTAATTAACATGTTAGATTTTTAGTGACTTATTTTACTGTGTAGCATTTTATTGCTGATGTGTCAGTCAGCATAATGTTCACAGTGCTGCAGGGAATAATCAGAGCATGCATTAGGCAATTCATATTGTATTTGGTATCCTGGTAAGACAAGATAAAATGTTTTGAAGATTAGTTTAGAATTAAAAAACCAATGCCACCCCCCTCCCCACGGGGAAGACATAACAGTAATTAATGAATTAATTTGAAAGGAATGTAGGTCCATTTTAGGTTGGGCTGGACCTGATAAAGTTTGCCACAGGGTACTTCAAAAATAGGTGTCAGCAGCATCACAGCCTGAGCAAGCAGTCCATTCATGGATGTGGTGGTAGGAAGGAAAAAAAGCGCAGTACCTGCCTGTGAAATGCAGCGACGGTGATGCTGGGGAGTTATGCACCACCCAGCTTAGCACCAGTTCCTGGAAAGGCACCTGAACAAATAATGGAGGTTTGTTAACAACCATATAATGAGGAAAAGAATATGAGCTAACATGGATTTATAAACTAAATATAGACTAAACTGGTCTTAATTTATTTGCTTAATAAGTTAACAAGCATTGTAAATATGAAGGAAATAGATATATGTCTTGACTGTAATTAGACTTTCGTCACTGTCTTATGGCACAGGCTGGATGAAATCACTATAAACTGAATAAAATACTATTTGCAAAGCAGTATGTAAGTAGTCACGCGTTAAACTAGGAGGAGATACAGAGCAGGGCTCTGCAAGAATCTCTCCTGGGTGTGGCTGAATTCCATATTTTCTGTAATGAAATGGATGACAGAAAAAAGAGCATACTTACTGAATTCACATGCCTACCTAGGAGAAAACAAAAGTTTTTGGTAAGGAAGAGATACAATTCAAACTGATCTTGAGAAATAATCTCAAAAAAGCATACAGTTCAAAAAAGAGAAGTACAGGGCTAGGTATGAACAATTGCTCAAAGACAGGATAAGGAACAAGAGGCTTAGATATGGTCTTGGAGGTCTGGAAGGCACAGTACGCTGCAAGCTGAACATTTACCAGTGGGTAGCACCAATCAGCAACGGCACAATGCTGGGGAAAGGTCAGCTGTTTTACTGGGGTGGAGAGATAATTATTGTCTGGTCCATCTTTTTCAACTAGTCAGCACAGGTGTTACCTCAGCTGAAGAACTGTGCCCATTTACAAGCATAACACTTTGAGAAAGGTGTATCATCTGGAGAAACTCTTCTCCTTGCTGTGGATAGAGAAAATATTGGTCATAAATTGCAGAGAGAAAGACTCAGATTAGGTATTAGGGATTCTTTTCTTATAGGAATAATTTAGCTTGGGAAGAAATTGCCTAACAGTATTGTGGAATTACTGTCACTGGGAGATTTCAAGAGCAGATTGGGTAAACATCTGTCAGGAATATGGTAGTTATATTTGATACTCTGCTGAAGCAGAGATGACTTCTCACTTCTCCCACCCTGGTTTTTGATGATTTGTTGAAATTATCTCAAGCTACTGGTTTTGACTAAATAACCAACTGTTCTTACGTTGAAGTCAAGTGATGTGATTTTCTATTGATTTCACTAGGTTTGGTTCAGGAACAGGGTGTAGGAAAGGCCTGATCCCATCTCATTTCAGAAGAGACTAGATCTCTTTCAGTGGAGCTTTAGTTGAATTCTGAATGTAGGCCATGTATACATATGTACATATGGGTATCAAATTATATAATGTTAATACAATTTTGTCAGTTAAGCGTTATGACTGAAAACTTGCTGTTTGAGCAAGTATGAGAGAACTAAAACTTTAGCAACAGCATATCTTTTTCAGAGTTTAGCAACAGAAACTCCAAAGAAAGTGTTCCTCAGTAACGGGCATTCCAAGAAATTCTCATGCATCAGTGTGGATGAGGTACTGAATCGTTTAAAATGTGGCTATAATGAGTGAATATGATGCCAGGAAAAAAGGGATACTTGGGCTCCTATCCCAGTGTGCTCTGGGTCACCTGCATTTTTCTTTTTCATTTTAGGGGCTTATGTTGTATTCTAGGAGTGATAGAAGGGGGATTTTGTGATCTTGCTCTCCGGGAGCAGAAGAAAACTAGCAATGGAAATAATAAAATTGTGCAAAAGTCTCTTTTCAGCTTCTTTGGGACCTAGTCAAACTCATAGATGACAGTACAGTAAGAAAATCCGCTTCCAGATTATTTAATTGTTAGACAGGTCCCAGGCTGGTGAGTCATCCCCATCTTTACACTAAGCAAAGGTCCTTTGTATTGTCTAGAATTTTTGCTCATCCTCTTAGCACACAACTTTTTCATAAGCCTAGCCTTAGGAAATTTATAGCTTCCAGAACCAGAGAGGCTTGGCCAGGTTTAAAAAAACATCCATGATAACCATTTACCACCGAGCATTGTGATGTTTGCCAGCCCCATGGAATGCATGCTCTAAGCATCAGCTGATAAACTGCTATTTTTATTGAGGCTTCAATCAGAATTCTCTCCAGAGTGAACAGTGAAACTCAGTAACTGTGTACTCTATATTACAGAGAGGCAGCAATATGTAAAAATATTCAAGAAAAGCAAAATTGACCATATAGGCAGAGATCACCCTGATGGGCATGATCAATAATTAATATTTCAATTAATGAAGGAAGCAACATGACTCAATGGGTAAAACAGCAGATTAGGACTTTGGCATTGCATTAGTGCATGGGTCTGCAGTGCATCTCTAATTTTGGAATTCACTTCATTTTCTTCTCTTTGCCATACTTTCCCTATCATAAAACAGGACAAACATTCAAGTGAGATTCATTAGGCTACAGGGATAAAAATGGTGTTAAAAAAAGAATAGTTATCATATAGTTATAGATAACTAGAAATAATTCATAAGTATCACCGAATCACAGAATGGCAGGGGTTGGAAGGGGCATCTGGAGATCATATAGCCCAACTCCCTTGCTAAAGCAGGTTGCACAGGACCGTGTCCAGGTGGGTTTTGAATCTCTCCAGAGAAGGAGACTCTACAACCTCTCTGGGCAGCCTGTTCCAGCAATCCATCACCCTCAAAGTAAAAAAGTTTTTCCTCATGTTCAGGTGAAACTTCCTGTCATCCAGTTGCTGCCTGTTGCCCCTTGTCCAGTCTCTGGGCATCACTCAGAAGACTCTGGCCCCATCCTCTTGACATCTGCTCTTTAGATATTTATAAGCATTGATCAGATCCCCTCTGAGCCTTCTCCTCTCCAGGCTAAACAGGCACAGGTCTCTCAGCCTTTCCTCATGAGAGATGCTTTCTAATCTTCATGTTATCTCTACTTGACCTTTGCTGTGAAAGTAAAATTGTTTGACTACTTCAGACTATGTTTGATTCCTACTTTGAGCCCCTAAAAATGGGTCAGTTTTACAGGACATAAGATGGTCATTAAAAATGAGATATTAGATTGCAGAATAGCCATTTATTGAGGATAGTAGACTTTCTTTTTTAGTACAGGGAATATTGGTTTATAGCTGATCTTAAACATTTTGCTTGAGGTTATCCAGTGGAGGAACGATTCACAAGAGATGGCTTCTAACTGTGCTTCCAGATTTTTTCTTATTTTTTTTAGCTAATGTGTCTCTCTTGCACTCTTGTGAAGAAATAGTGAAGTGTTTGAAGTCCTCCCAAGTTGCTGCAGTCCACACAAAGGTGGGCATTTGCCTTGCTTGTAACATTCCTCGGAGGAATCTAACAGAGATCTTTCAGAGCTGACATTCTGTATGTCTGCACTGAAAGAAAAAGATCATTCAGTAGACTTGCCGTGAAATGCCTTGAAGGAATTCAAACAGCAATGTGGATATGTGCACGATGCATTCTAGTTCACTGTCTTCCAAGCCCGGCAGAGGAAAGAGACTAGATAGGCTTCAGGAGCAAGAGGAGAAATGTGTGTAAAGGTTAAACTCAGTGCTAAAATCACTGACATTTGAACAACATAGATGTAAAAGAAAAGTGAAAGCATCAGACATTAACTAGGGTTATTGTACTGGAAACTTTATCTTGGTAATGATTGCAAAACAAACCAAAAAACCCCACACCTCAAAAAATCCCAACCCAAGTAAAAACCCCCAAACCAACCTACTAGGAAGGCTGTGGCTCAACATAAGTATGTTTTTAAGAAAACACTGTTAATTGAAAAATATGCCTTTATATACATATGATCAATATAAATGTGTGCCCATCGTTCATATTTAAATTTGTTCTTTTTTAATTAAAACTAGAACTAATTTAGAATTTTGTGCTATGAGTGCATAAATAGTGTAGAACAGAATTATAAATGTGATGCCGTAGTAGTATTTTTATCTTCTGAATTATGTATTTCCTCAGCATCCCTTAATATATTTGACTTCATCTAAATATCATGGATAGATTAATTGACTGTTAAACCAGTGCCTGCTTTATGTACAGGCAAGAACATTTCTCTTCTTTTCTTTCTTATTGAGAGGACATGAAAGTTTTTTTATGAAAAACAAATCAAAGATTCTTGTTAAGCATATGATAGGGAATTTTATGTTTGATTTGAAGTAATATCTGAATGTGTTTCTATTTAGGAATAGAATGATTTCTAAAACAGCATGAAAATCCTGGAAGAGCAAGTGAGCCTCATCATACCACGTGAGCTCTAACTGATATATTTTCAGGTTTTGTTAACAAGTATTTGAATTCTTGTAGAAAAAAATGCCTGTGATTATCAGGAAGGACTTCTCAGCACCAGATAAATAAAATGAAATAAAATAAAATAAAAATAAAATAAAATAAAATAACAGTGCAAAAAAGGTTAAATGCCATAATTTCAGTGAAGGACTAATAAGATTTTTATAGGTATCTCTACTTGTTTTTTTTCCCAGTTTCTGTTTAAGAAAGAATAGACATACGTATATATTCAGTTCCTTTCATTTAATCTCAACCAACAGTAAGAATGTTGAAGACAGTAATTGTTCCTGGGTTAGCCTGCCCTTGCCAGTAGCATTATTAGCTCTTGGGATACTGGCTAACACAGATTGAAATCTCTCCTGAAATCTAGCTGCTTTTGAGAGACCCAAAGCAATAAACATCAATAAAAAGCCATCAGCATCCCTCTTATAAGCATATGTGCATATACTCACAAGTCTGGATCATTTTTCTGTTGGGGCACGAGCAAGTGTGGGCTTCCTGGATTCCATTTCTTTGAGACCTTATTAACTTCAGTCTATTTGTGTCTTCCACTTAGATGACCATGTTGTCAATGCTTATCAAATAATAAATCCTAATTATACTAAAATCAGGTTTCGACCACACAGATGCATGTCATCTAAATTTGTCTTTCATTCTGCCTGTAAAAAGTCATCCTTGCTGAGACTGCTGCCTTTCAAGCAGCAGTATCCTTGGCCTGAGACTGACTGATATTTGAAATGAATCAGCAGTACGGTAAACTTGATTGTCAAAACCAAATGGTTGTTCATATTTAGAGCTTGGCCAGAAATGGTGAGTAGCATCCACTCTGGGTGCTTTTCTTTCCAAAGGGCTGGTCAGTGGTAAAATTGCACCAGACCAGGGAAGCTCTAACTATAGTTATTGGTATGAGTGAATCAGGCTGAGAGGAGGCATCTCGAGGATCAGAACAGAGATGACGCTTGAGGGTGTAGCCTGTAATCGATCAAGCTGTAATCACAGGAAGTTGGGACCAGAGTGTGCAGGTTCTAACTGCAGTTGAATCAGTTCATTGCACCTTTGCAAAATCAGCGCAGGTCTTCTAAAGAGGTACTGAGCAGCGAGGAAAAAGAGAGACCAAAAGAAGAAGATAACTGGGATACAGACACTGAAAAATACACATAACAGCACTGCTCAAGAGGTTCCGAAACAACATTTAGAGCCATGTCTGTGATTCTCTTATATACAGAATAGTCACTTCTTTCCTTTTTATTTGCCTGGGAATGTATTTCCGTTGTTCAGCACATTGGTTTTCTCTTTCACTCCTAACAGGCAGAGCTGAACCTTGGTATGTTGGAGCTATGTAGTTGCATTTCGTGTTCCCTTAGCAACTGAATAACTGACACCTGAAGATGAAACAATAAAGAAGTGTGTTTTAATTCTTTTACAGTTTGATAAAGCTTGAGAGATGGAGAAGCCATGCGGCAACTTCCTGAGGAAGGAGAAAGTAAACTGGCCTTTGTTTATATCTATTAACTGCTCTGAAAATACCTGCTCCGCTGCTTTTACTCAAAAAGCACACTCTGTGTAGCTAATCTGAATTGACGTATTTATGTTATATGGAATCCTAGCTATAGGTTATTTGTAATACAGATTTATACATTTAGTATAGTAGGGTGAGAGTGAAGAGAAAAGGGAGAGGAATGAAAAATCTAAGCCACGCCTTTAGCCACTTCCTAAACTCTTTGCCTTCAGAGACAATTCTGGTTCTGGTTATACAGGTTGGTCAGTTCTAACTTCAGAAGCTTCTTTGGTGGGAAAGTTCAAGAAGGCGGAAGAATAAACGGGCAATTTGACTTTTTGAGAAGAGAGGTGGGGTAGTTTTTGGAGGACTTAGAAGGTGGCTGGATCAAATGCATCTACCTAATCTTTCAGGAAACGGTATGACTTTAGATAAGGCACATAAATATACATACAGATAGACTGGTATTTCTAAAAAATTTTCCTCATGGGAATCACCCCTTCTGTTAAATGTAACTTTTATGCTAAGGAGACTGTTATTTATCCCACTTGGTGCAGAGTTGTGGAGAATGGAATGGAGGAAACCAGGCGGCATAGGAGATAGAATGCAGTCAAAGTACTGTGGTCTAGGGACTGTTCTGAGAAGAGCAAATTTATTTAAAACTTCTGCAGAAAAGGCAAATGCACAAGGCCTAGGATAACATTCATCAGAAAAGAGTAGAATGGTGCAGTATCCCTTTAACCATGTCACACATCCTGTAAGAAAAATGTTATAGCCCTTTACTGCCTCCTTACTTTTCTTTTCCTTTTTGTCTGCTGTTTTCTATCTCACAATTTACCTTTCTCCTTGTATTGTCCCAACCATTCATTTTAATCAGCTCTTCTTCCATAACCTGCAGCTTTAGTATTCTACATCCTTCTGCATGCTAAGATTGCTCTCCTGAGCATTGCTCCTCCCACAGTTTGATGGATTGCTGTTTATATGTTACTGCTCCCTGCTCTCTGAAAAGTGCTGAATTGCATGCAGGCACAGAGTGCAGACACTTCCACGCTTTGGTACAACATGGAGCATGGGTCTGACTGGACCTAGTGATGCTTCTGTATTTCTATGATCATGCTTGAATACCTTTTAGTTATCAAAACCAGTTTTGCAGAGATGGTCTTTCCTCATGTCCTGTCTGACTCTCTTTTTTTTTTCCTGTTTTTGTTGTAATTGCACATCTCCAGTTCTTCAGAAAAGCACATCTTCCTCTATTCATGATGCTTGATAGGGCCAATGCCTGTCAAAGCAGACAAGTACTCTCAGTGTCCTATTAAATTTGACTCATATCTGTAAGCATGTTCAGGATTTTGGCTACTTTCAATCTGCAAAGTTTTCTGATACATAGTAGTATCCCTTTCTTCCCCACAGATAGGCAGGGCAGCAAAGGCTCATTTCAAGCTGTTGAGTCTGTCCTGACTCTTTCACCAGGACATCTACCCCAGGGGTCCCTTTCCACTAGTGGCAACTTGGTGATATTGCAAAGATGATGACTCCGAAAGTACTGTTCATAACCCTCCATTTCTGAATTTGTAAGATGACAAATAATTTCCACCTGAACATCTGTGACATTTGGATTCTGAAACAGTCTCAAATACCATGTTGTTCATTAGTGGGGATTCAATTTCCTGTACCTCTCTGCTTCAGTTTTGCTTCAATGCATAGGGTGCATATTCATTAAAAACAACAATAACAAAGTTTTGCGAAACAGAGGGGTGTGTAAATAAAAGATGCCTGGGGCAAAGCTGTGTTTTGTGTTCTGGACATTTATATAGCTATTTACAGTGCTCTTCAGTTAAATAATAATAATAATAAAAAACCCCAGAATTACCATAGCAACTGAAGCAAGTATGTGTTACATTTTTAATCTCTGAGATACACAAACCCTTACTAAGAAAACACACAGAAGAAAAAATGTGAACTTTTGTGCCTTCCCTGTGTTTGAAGGGAATACTTTGTTTCTAATTTCCTTGCCAGTGTTTAATGCTGCCTTTGTTAGGGGAGAAGCTTTGTTCTCTTTTCATTGTTACGCTTGCATCTTAGGCAGAGGATGAGTGCAGGAGACAGCTGGAATGTGTTCTCTTCCGAGACATTTAGGAAACTGCCAGGAGTGTACAGCAAATGGTGGCTATGAGGCCACTACGAAATTTTTTTTCTGAGACGCTAGAATGAATTCCACAGGTGAACACATGGGCAGCACATCTATAAATAAAACATGCTTCTATTTCATAGCTGCACAAAACTACTTGCTATGCTTTCTGAATCTGATGTACAGGGAGGTTTCTGTTGAAGCTTATTTCCCCTTCCTCTCCACCCCAGTTTCCTGGTTTTACGTGGTTTCCTTTAATCTCTTTTGAATTAGGGTACACAACATTTCCGCTACATAAAAGATCCATAACCGTTCTGTTTACAAACACATAAACCCACATCAGTGCGAGTTGTGCCTGAGAAGAGTGAAGGGAAAGAGGCATTGGTTAATCCATCAGTAGTCTCTCCATTACTCTCTCCTGTGGTGGTAAATTGGGATTTATTTCTCTTGTTGATGGTAAACATTTTTTTCCTCTATTCTATCTGCCCCTGTTATTGGCAGAATAATTACAATTCCTCTTATCAAGATAATCAAGAGAGTAAACTAGCTGCTTTCCCCATATTAGTGCAGTACTTTGTTTGGAATCTCCTGCGAAGAATGGGGCTTTTGCAGCAACATGCCTGGAAACTTCACTGTTTCCAAGACAAACAGCTCTTGAGCCAAGATCGATTTGGACACCGTGCAATAGCTTGCATCTTTTTTCAGGGGATCCAGAGTCCTTTAGAAAAGCTAAATGAGCCTTACAGCAGCCCTAGAAGGAACAGCTGTAGGTAGCTTGAGATATACAGTAATATTGTGCCTGCCCAAAGCCATACAAATTGACTTAACAGTGCAGAGAATCACGGTTCTCTGAACTATCAAACAATTTCAAGCCTGATCCTGTTGGTGCAGGCCCCTAACACACACTTTTACCAAGTATGTCTTCATGATCTTAGGGAAAAATCTGTCCTTCTCAATTCCCTGTCAAATGTCTGTCTCTTAGTGTATTGCAAAACCAAGTGAGGTTACAGATTTTGGAGCAAATCCTTAATACACTGACGTTACACACGCTTCTTATTTTTTACAGACATAAAATTTGAGGTAGAACTTAAACCCTGTTTTGTCAGCATGGATGCATGTCATCCTTTCTAGAGCTGGCCAAGAGTGTTTCTCTTGGAAACTAATGTTTTCTCAGAATGAAACTTTGCATGGGAAATCAGCTGTTTCTGATGAATTTTCATTTTTTGAAAGTTTTTGATGGAATCATAGCAGAATGTCTATAACTTCTTGGGTTAGAACGCTTTAATTTACTTTGATGCTATGCATCATGCACCAGTCAAACTGAATTAAATAGCTGGAGTTTATCAGTAATGAGTATTTTCTTAACTTCAAGCAGATGTAAGAAATTATTGAAAATTTCTGGAACACTGGAAATTCTCAGTTTCATCTAGCTCTAATTTTTACCTCAAAATGGTGAGATAATTGCAGCATAACTCGGAATTTTTTCTGGTTTATTTCTGCTAGCCAGCCTTGAAGTAGCACTTTCAGCTCCTGTGAAAGTTGAGCAAAATCCACAAATGAAATATGAATTTTCAATAGCTTATGTTCAGCTTGAATTAAAAACAAGTAATTCTTTCCTTCCTTTCTCATCTTGGAGTTCATCATGCAGTGACAATTTGAAATTTACAACCCAGACATTTAACATCCTTCACAAGAACATATAATTTGAAAAACTTGTGAAGAGAAATGTCTCTGCTAAAAAGTGCCACTATCTCTTTATAAAAAGACCCCTGTCATTTAAATTTCTGTACAGCTTCCTATCTTAAGCTAAATAACACTGACATTTTTTTCAGATGCATTTTTTTGAAAGTTACTGAGATTAGATATTTGCTTAAAAGAGTTTTAATGTGACATTGCTGGCTTTTGCGTGTGACATTGTGTAAATTTGCAGCTAATGCAGAATATAGATTTTATCAAATTACAGTGCTGAAAATAGAGACAATGGCATTTAGTAGGTGTTCATAATCCTACAAACTACTAAAAGAATCACATAGAATCACAAAGAATCATTTTAGTTAGAAGAGACCTTTAAGATCATCGAGTCCAACCATTCACCCTGCACTGCCAGGGTCCCTAAACCATGTCCCTCAGCACCACATCTACACGTCTTTTAAATACCTCCAGGGATGGGGACTGCACCACCTCCCTGGGCAGCCTGTTCTAATTCTTGACAACCCTCTCTGCAAAGAAATTTTTCCTAATTTTTCCTGCCTAAATCTCCCCTGGCACAATTTGAGGTTGTTTCCTTTTATCCTATCATTTGTTACATGGGAGAAGAGACTGACCCCCACCTCGCTACAACCTCCTTTCAGGTAGTTGTAGAGAGTGATGTGGTCACCCCGAGTCTCCTTTTCTCCAGACTAAACAACCCCAGTTCCCTCAGCCGTTCCTCATCAAACTTGTCATCTAAACACTTCACCAGCTTCGTTGCCCTTCTCTGGACACGCTTCAGCACCTCAATGTCCTTCTTGTAGGGAGGGGCCCAAAACGAGACACGGTATTCGAGGCGTGGCCTCACCAGTGCTGAGTACAGGGGGACAATCACTTCCCTGTTCCTGCTGGTCACACTATTGCTGATACAAGCCAGGATGCTGTTTTCCTTCTTGGCCACCTGGGCACACTGCTGGCTCATACTCAGCTGGTGTCAACCAACACCCCCAAGTCCCTTTCTGCTGGGCAGCTTTCCAGCCACTCTTTCCAAGCAACATTGACCCTGAATTTGGAGAATGAAGGCCAAGAATTGTCTTTCAAAAAATGTAGGATGGCGTGCGTTTTGATAAAACCTAGCAAAGGCAGGTTTAAGATGAGGTACTCCCTGTTGAAATAAATCTCTGATGAGATTAATGAAACTAGGCTTGATGTCTAACTCTCTTTGACTCCACTGGATATTGGACAAGATATCTTTTTGTAAATCCTGCTATCTTTATTTTCCGTTAATTAACCATCTTTGTATCTTTGAATTATGATGGCATATCTGATCCAAGTGAATGTTTCCTTATATTCCTTATGTTAAGACCCCAAAATTAGGGTATTTTCCTCCTAAATTTTATGGCAAAAATTGTTTCCCCACTAAGCTCTAGAAAATGCATCATTTAGAACACAAGCCTTGTGGGTAACATCTGCCTTAGAAAACTCTGAGTTTCTTCATATTTTAATTGGCATGAAAAAATCATTTAATTCTTCAGTATTTCTGTGTTAGACATCCCCACCCCCCACCCCGCCACCCCCACTCCCCCCACCCCACCCGCAACCCTTCATCTACAGACAGTAAAAAGAAGAGTGAGGGAGAATTTCAAAACCAAACCTCTATAAAGTTTGCTCTTTGATGTGAAAGTTTTGTATGATGGCAAACTGGACAGGGAGAAAATGACAAGTAGAAGACACAAGAAACTGTATTTCTTTTGTGAAGCAGTAGAGCAGATTCCATATTTTGATTAGATGAGATGCTTAGCTCAAAGAAGTTAACAAACAGAATCCAAAGAAATCCCCATAATGGGTTGTCTTACACGGTAAGCTACATTGCCACACAAAGTTTTCTTTCCTCAGTCACAATAACTAGGTGTATGAATATTAGAATTGCAGAACACTAAACCAGTATGACAGCGAGCCAGATTTTATGCTAGGATATGCTCCCTTTAATGTCTTTTATATATTGTACTGAATCTTTTTTAATTCTAATACTGGTATCAAATTGAGGGAAGAATATTATTTCTGCAGGGTAACTTTGATGATGATCAAGAGACATAGAGCTAAACTTCCAAAGCACGCAACATAAGTGTTTAATTCCCATTTTCAAGAGTATCTTTGAAGCTGAGGAGTCCTTAATATGAAGCATGTTGCACAAGTTACTAGCAATCCTAGTAGTTATTCAATGCCAAGTAGTTATTCGATGCCAAGTAGTTATTCAAGAGCGGGGGTTACTTAACATTTCCTACGGATAGGCTGGATGCTTGCCAGGAGTGAAAGACAACAACTAATACACACATAAATGTACTGTAAAGATGCACGTGGGGAGACAGGTAGGTAAAGCTTATGTATTTTGAGTTTATTAGTGGTCCACTTTGTTTTGGCTTAATCTTTCATTCATCTAGCATTTCTACGATGAAAGTGATTCAAGCCTTCACTGTATGAGCTCAGGACCACATAGAGTCCTGGGTTAATAAGTTTTTCAAATTAGCAAGTGTTTATTAAATATGTCAACGGTTGAGCTTTGTGATCATACATGTCTGGTGCTATATGTTATGAGTACTAAGAAATAGTACCTTTTCCATGTCTGACTTGCAGCTTGAGACCTTTCTGCATATCTGGTAGTGGGCATTGAATCAAAGAGGTAGAAAAATATTTTTTAGATTTTTATTTTTAATGTGTGATTCAAACTACAATTAAGGCTCAGAAATGGTTATGCTTTCAGACTACGTTTTCCTCTTTCCATTCCAGAATTCACATTGGAACTAAAAGTTTGAACAGGGACACAAAGGGGTGAATGAAGAGATCATTTTCTTGGCAGAGTCCTGCACTGGTGGTCAATTTAGTGAAATGAACTATAAGTTAGGGGTTGGGAGCATGATTCTACTTCTAGAAAGAGAAGCAGCCTAAAATTGCTTAGAAAGACAGTTCTAAACAGAAAAGGTGGTCTCCTAAACTTTGCTAAGATTTGAAATTGGACATGGACTACTCAGTTCTCTTAGAGTTTTTCTAAACCAATTCACATTGTCCCTTGCCCCCATGCTGTGCTGCAGCTTCTTTAATCTCTGAGCCAGTTGCAGAAGTTATTTTGTAGTCTGGTAGATTTTCTGATACAACTAATTGGTTTTGACTCCCCTGGAATAGTCCATTGTGGTTTTACATAGCAAAACATTGTAATGAGATACATTTGTTCACAATGTTAATTTTGTTAGCACTGAGATTCTTTATTTCTATTAAATATTAAGAAACACAGAATGAATTCTTGTTTGTCAGACTTGTGCCATGAGCAGCAACATAGATTACAGCAAAGTCACAATGTTTTAATTCATTCTGCTGTGTTTTCATTTCTGGGTTGTAAGCCCAAATACATTTGCCTTTAAATGCTTTAGAGGTAGACAGGTTGGTTTTTCATTGCTTCTAAATATGTGGCTGCCTTGGGGCTTCTAATTTATTTATTTTTTTAATGGAGTGAGAGGCTATAAAATCTATGTGCTGTAAAGCATGCAGACTTCTGAAAAAGTTTCCTATCAGCTCACCAGGCTCAGCTGAAAGAGCAGGTATCTTCAAGCTTATTTAACTCTTCTTCCTAGGCTTCTAATTAAAACCACTGAAACGCTCCCCATTTTGAAAAGGTCACATCTGATTTCATCTGAGACATTCCCTTTGTCTCATTTTAGTTGTCTCTGGTTTATACACTTATGAAAAAAAAAAAAAGCAATTATAATTAACTACCCATTACCTGCAGGAAGATTATCTGGTTGGTGGATGAGCTTTGGCAGAGGGGTGGACACAATCTCCCTGTCTCTACAAATATCTTAGCAAGTTTAACCCAGGAGGGCAGGCTAGAGACTCCTGAATGGTTCTGCACAAAACAAGGGAGCACTGGGGAATGGTGCAACTATGAATTGGTTCAGACCCCAGTGATTAGGAATAACAGAAATTTGATTCTTCTGATTGTTATTGCATTAATAAATTCAGTACCAATCCAAGGTTCTCATCTCAATAACCTAAAATAGCAGAATTTTTGGTGTTATCCTACAAGGTTAACCTTTTGATACATTTTTTAAAATACTGTAATAAAATAATTGTCTTTATGTTTAGGAGATTCAGGGAGTGCACTCTTCAAATGTGGTTATTTATCTTTGTCTATTTTCATGGTTCCCATTACCATAATATATGGGTTTCATACCCTTTAATGTGTGAATCTGCCCCAGGCCTCTCTGAATAAGTGATTATTGGCTACATTTTTTAAAACTGAATGTAATTCATAGTGTCCAGCTTTAATTGTCTAAGTTAAGTCTCGTTTTGTTGCCTTGGATCCCAGTACGGGCTATAAAAAAGGATAGGCTGTTAACTTCGCCATGCTAACGTGTACTCTCCAGTCTCTGAAAAGACTCTTCAGGACTCTCGGCACCTAAATAAGGTAGTATCACTATCCTTCCAGTTGATGAAGTAACAGGTTTTCAGAGATGTCTAGACACTTGAGAAAGCAGAGGAATATCAAATGGGATTTAAAAAAACCCCGTAATGCTGAAATGCTTTGGCAGGTTGAAGGCTTACTGAAGACAGTTATCTCCATCTGCCTGTCTTGCCAGAGCAGAACAGGGTCGAGATTTGCAGGTCTGCAAAGTCCTGTATCTCTGCTTAGACAGTGGTTCGCAGCTTCTTCGCTGCTTTATTTTTTTGTAATCCATGTTTTAGGATAGAGAATAGATGTTTTGCCCAGTGACCTTTGAGAAGTCTTTTTAATCACATTTGTGCCTAGGGAATGCCAGTAAGAAATAATACTAACAAGTACTGCACAGTGACAGGGTCAGAAGCTGTCCCCTGTTGAGTGGGTAAGAGGAACTGTAAACTTTATCCTTCATAACTATTTAATATATGATGTAAGAAGAAAGATAAATATCACTTCATTTATTTGTGTAGTTTATGACGTTGTTCTTTCTGGAAATACTAGTCTATAAGACTTTTTCATCCAACAGCATTCAAGTCCTGGCTCAATTGATAGTATTTGCTTTAACTGGCTGCACAGAAAGGTCTATGCTCTTATGTATGCTGGTGTTGCTGTACACATTTATGGTCTCCCCTCAACTTTTCTTTCCTTAATCTGAAACCTTAAAACAGAGTACCAAAATTCACGGCAAGGAAAGTAATGATCCTCCAAAAGAAATTCAGTGCGACTGGAAAGAACTATTTTAATTAGCTGACAGAATTGCATTGTTTAGGTTTCTTTTAAAAATCAATGGAGTGGCTGCAAATGTTTCTAATGTCTTCACGTCTTTAAAACTCTCACTGGGGAGCCCTCATTCTTACCACAAAAGAAGTTTTTATCATTTTGAAATTATTATAAAGGCAACCGGTACTTGGAAGGGGCTAAAATGCATTTCTTCATGTCTACAGGGTTTTTCTGAGTTTGCTTGATGGCAAAAAAATTACGTTTAAAAATCCTTGCCCTATTTCTGCTTTTTCAGGGTTGGTTTTTTTTTTTTTTTGGCTTTGAGTGGGTCAGACATAGATGCTATAGATCTTTACGCTACAGAATATTGCACTGTCGAAGACTTAGTCTGAAGCAAACACTTCTTCCTAAAACCTCTCTATCCAGTAAGGATAACACAGACTTCTCGTGTACCTAGGGCTGTGCTCAGCTTAGACTAGCTGGAACTGTTTTCTAACACCCGGTCTGGCTCAATCTTCCCTTCCATTCACATGTTGAATACACACAATTATGCATATTGCTCTATTAAGACTTGAGGAACAGCTACCACTGACTGAGATCTGTATAATCTATGTAGCAAAATGGTTCTGAGAAAATAAAATACAAAGTGGACAATGAATAGAGCTACATCTTCATAAACCAAAGTGCACTGGACAGCCCTGCTCAAGCGGACATTCGCCTTCGAGGTCAGATTGACCAGAGGTTCTCTGCTGGAGGTCTCACCACTGATACCTTTCTCTTCATTCATCTTCATCTTTGAAAGATTAGTATTTTTCTAAGATGAGTCTAAGTGTAGCTTTTGAAATCATACAAGCACCTGATACAGTTATGTAAAAAAACCACCTGTGTGCATGTTTTTGTGCCTTGCAGTTGTATTCTCTGAACTCTAACAAAAAAGAGAAAAATGTGTCAAGCATTCATGGAAAGGGCCTTGCTTTAGTTTAGGGAGATGGAGAGCAGAATGTATTGTTGCCGTTCGTGGCAGAAGGAGACCACAGTATTCTGACTATTGCTTCTGTCTATGAGCCCCAGCTTGCTCCTATACAGTCCAAGCTTAAAATAACATTAACTTTGTCTCTGACTCTGAAAATGACTGATTTAACTTAAGTTGCTGTATAACTGACATAGAAATGTTGCAAGAGTGTTGTTGTTCTTTCTTCACTTTTCCTTTGTCTTCTCCTTAGAGAAGAGTTAATGACGGTATTAAGCCATGTTCTGTCGATATTTATGCATGTGCGTCTCCCAAATAAGGTGTGTTCTGTTTGGCATAATCACAGAAGATGCAAAGATCACAGCTCATCAATGTGAACTGCTTTTCTGTGGTAGAGTTTTTTCAAACAGGTAGATCGTGAGTCCAATGCTGCCTTTCTTGCTCCCAGGAAACCTATTTGGATTTTCTGTAATGAATATCAGTACTGTTAATCTCTAGTGATTAGAATATCACAGGCAAGCATAAAACTCTGAAGTCTCTGAGACTTCTTAATATGGGAAAAATTCTTCTTGAGACCTTTTCTAACTTACTGTCCAACATAAACTATACAGAAAAATACACTCAATATTTTACTTTCCAGTTCTCTCATTCCATCAGTATGTAACAGATAGTATTGTTGGTGTTCCTTTTCTAACACATTTTTAAAACTCTTAGGTATTTATGGGTTATTTGTTATGTACACTACTACACCACAACAGCTAAATCACAGTTAGAAGTTATTATTATTCTCATACAATCTCTCCCTTTAATTAATTTTTCCGATTCAGACTCCTCAGTTACATTCTTCAGTTCATTCTGTCTGGACTTTTCCTAGCCCATTACCTGTGAACATGTTGATGATTCTGAAAGAGTAAATAGAATTTAACTTGGATTCTCAATTCTTCCTTAGTCTCCCTCTTGAAAAACAACATAATTGATTTGAAAATGCTTGCCTTAAAGGTTAGGAGATCCTTAATATAGACATTAGTTGGAGGAAAAAATAAAATTGTATTACTAGAGTTCTACCTCTGAAATTACAAAGACAAAATGCAAACATTTCTGTCAATATAGAAAATATGTTTCACAGCCATAGAAGCAATCGATAAAAACATTTCTTTGGAGGAAAACTGAACAAACTGTTGCAGAGATCAAATGGTAAAGAGTAAGAAATGTCCCATCTACTGTATCAAAAAAGGTGCTGTGAAGGTTCACTCCAGGGGATTTAGTGGTACGTTCTCATGACAACAACTGAGACATTAGCAAGGGGAGAGAAATCAAAGGACAAGAAATTCAGATGTCATTTTCTAGCTTTGAAAGATTTTATTTTAGAGAGAGCTACCAAAAAATCTAGAATGAGAACTACAATGTACTGTCATTCCTGAGAAAAATATTGAAATAGCTCTGATGTCAGAGTGTACCTTAGTTTTAGGAATAGGAAGAGGATTTTGAAATTCATTAAATATAAACATATTCCTTTCTTTCCTCCCAATACATGAATTACAAGCAAGGCTTGGAAGAGCTTACATTTTATCTATTGTACCAATACTTGTGAGGAAACACTGTCCTGATTTGAGAGACAGCTGCTTTTGAGGTAGAAGTAACGTAATTGTCCAGCGAGTTTACCAAAGGGTTGGATAGGAACTCACTTTAGCAAAGGAGTTTCCCTTTATTCGGAGGGACCCTCTTCTCTCGCTATACCTCCAGAGCTGTCAGTAACATGTATGACTTAGATCAATCCCTTGATAGCTGATGATCAGTACTGTAAATGTGATGCTCGTGTTTGCTCCTCGTAGTCATATTTCAGCAATAGCTAATTTGTTTTTCTGATCTTAATTCTTGTGCTGTTAACCAATGAATGAATTGGGGGTGGGGGGGTGGGGAGGGAAGTTCAAGTGCAAAGTCAGAAGTTTCTCTATGAAACTTTTTTCCCTATTCAGTTTACATGAAAAATGCTGTTATGTGCTTGATGTGCCAGTAGGACATACAATCACTGGCCTTGTTGAACTGCTGTTGTTAGCTGTATCACTTGCTGAACTTCTGTAATCATCAACGGAACCAAATGCTGGCTCATTTGGTGCAATTACTGTGACATTCAGCAACATTTATTTAAAAGCTCTGTGTGTGCATGTGAGAACAAGAACTTTTCTTTAGTGGTGAAGTTCTCTTGGTACCCACCTTGCATGCTGGAGTGTGGAGAGATTTAATTTCTTCCGTAGGTGTGAGGCAAGTGGTCTAGGTGGTCACTGCAGGGTCGACACTACAGAAGGTGGAGACTTTTGGCTTGGCTTTATGAACAGCGAGTTAGCTTGTGTCCACTGAGGATTACTTTGCCGCATACTTTGCTGAAGTCATACCGTAGTGGTAGGAATAACTAAAAAAGGCCTCTTTTGCAGTCACAAGTTATTTCCATTTTATGCTTTCCCAATTCGAAACTCCAACTTTTCTCAGACTGTTAGTCATCTTCTAAAACTTTCACATTTCTGGTGTTTACAGAGTTTTATGGCTCAGAGAGAACTGTGAAAGTGTGCAATTAGTGACAAGGACGAGAGATGGCAGAACCTTGTCATTTCATTATATTTGTATTATAGCACTCACAGAGCTTCCCAGCAGTGAGTTGCCTCTTAGGAGAGCTATCGCACAGAGCTAGCAGAAGACTGCTGTTGCCCTTACCATCTTGGACTTCAATTTTTCACAGCCTATTTGTGGTCTGTCAGAGGGGAAACTGGAGTACTTATATTTCAAAAGTGGTGTCATCATTTGAATGGGGTTGACAGGAGCATAAGCTTAGGGTACATCTATGGTAGACCTGAGTGCAGTTTAAAGGCATTGAATGGGTTTTAATTGAGCTTGCTCAGAGGTGAGCTTGAGGACCCATGGCAGCACAGAATTCAGTGTGGGGTGTCCATATGGATGAGAATCTAAACTGCACACTGTTATATTTAAATAGTACGTGGTACCAGACTGAACTGGTTTTTCTTTGGTTGTTTTTTTGGTTGTTTTTTTTTTTACAGCTGCCTAGGGTATTTCTACATTGCAGTGCCATTTGTGGTGTAGCTGAAAACTTCTATAGCAGGAACAAGATTTCAGTTTCTCAGGCACTTGCTTAAGCAGAAAGGAAGCTAAAATTCTCTTCTCACTATTTTTATGTCTGTAGCTTTCCAGGGTTTCTGTTTTGTTCCAGATTGCATCGCCATGTCACATGTAAAATTCCACGTCCAAGAAAAGGGTGGAGGGCTATGCCTCTGCTGAGTTGAAGAAAAATGTCTGAAATCATTTGTGCAGTAAATGAAATAGGCTCCCTCCTCTATGGTATGCAACTAATTAGCTGATGTTCATTTTCAAGTGCGTTGTTCACAGTCAAGCTGAGACAATGCATAATATGCATTATAATGTCCCAGGAATGTGTCCTGATTCTAACTGCTTCCTTTTACTACTGCTGCTCCCAACCATGAATAAACCCTGCTTGAAATCCTGAAAGCTAATGGGTGTATTCTGGAGACATACCTTTTCAACATCTTCTGAATCTGAGCTCTCTGTGATGTAAAGCCTGTAAAAGAATGACTCTGGCACTATAGCCTGGAAAATGCCTTCCTTTTCGATTTTTCTCTCTTTATTTCTTCCTCTCTCTTCTTTATGATTATCAAAAATTTCAGTTCTTTCATTTCAAAACTTTTGTTGCTCAGAAACTTTTGACTATTTGTATCCATTTAATTTTAATAATACATGTACTGGATTTTAGTGCTAGCAGTGAAACATGATTTATTTTCTATTATTTATTGCTATTTATTTAGGGTTTAGTTAACAGTCTCTGTAGTTACAAGCAACTATAAGCCAGCCTAGTGAGTCATTTCCTTTACACTGACACCCATTGAAACGGCTCCCTTGCTGAAAATTCACTGATGTAACCAGACAAGCAGTATCGCGAGAGGTCATAGCTCATTATTTCCTATTTGCTCAAGTATGTGAATGTTTCCTGGACAGAATAAAATCAAAAGAAATCTAGGCCTGGGGGGGGGTCAAGGACACAAGGGAGAATGAACTTTATTCACGTGAATTGATGCAAAATTTATTTGTAGAAGTAGGTTTAGTTCCCATCGCAGACAGAAATGGGCAATGAAAATATTCTTATTAACGCTCCCTATCTACACAGGCCCTGGTGTCAGGCTTGGCTACGTGTTTGGAGATAAAGTATTAAAATCGTGATAATGCACTGACTTTTGTAGAGAAAGAAGAACCATAATTGACTTAATATTTAAAGGCAGCTAAACTAAATAGACATAATTAGTTCTTGACATTTGTCTGATAACTTGTTCATTTACTCATCGTGGTCATCTGAGGCCTCAGTTTTCTCCCTCGGTGCTTAGAAAGCATATAACGGGATCAAGGAGAATTGTATTTCTGGAACATTCAAGTGGAGGTTGTAGCTGTATTTCGTTGGTAAGAAATCAAATGCTTACAAGGTACAAAGTGTAAAGGCATGCATGTAAATGCTGCAGATCAAAGAGTTAGTCTTCTATGGGGATTATCTAATGTTACTACTATCTTCCTCTCTTATTACTATGGCATCCCTCAGAATATAGTGGGATTCCTTGTCATATTTCTTGATATACTGGAAAATACTTGAACTTCCTCCAAGTCTGCAGATCTGTCTGCCAGGATGTGTTCTTGCAGAACCCGGAGGGGCAGGTTTGGTAACGTCACTACATTTTTTCACTAGACTAAGATACACTCAATAAACAAACAAGCAAACCCACCAACCAATCGACCAACCTTCGGATAAATGAGGTTCCAGATACTGGCCTAAAAAAAAGAAAATCCTGCCCTCGCATGCTTCCTCTCCAAGATAGCACTGTGCTGCCATGTTCTGCCTGTCCCTGCAGACTGTGCCTCATCTTCCTTTGTCACACGCTCGGCTTTGTGGCTTTTCAAGCCAACAAGAAAACCAGTATAATGAAAACAGAGGAAAGATGTACTGTAGCCATTAAACAGTCTCTGCAGTAATTCATGATCTTTTTTATCTTTTTAAGAAACCTCGGTGGTTAAAAAAATTGCATTTTTAAAACAGATACTTCACATTCTTTAGCAACACCGGGGGGAGGGGAAAGCAAGATTTGGCTGCTTTAGTGTGTTTGCTGCTCAGCATCCAGAGGGGAGGTACCTGGATGCTTCACTGCCTGCAGTGGCTGGGTGACCACAGGGCTGAGCGGCAGCCCTGGAATCAGCGGCAGGTAGTTTGGCATGTCTTTAGCAATCACTTTGTCTGTGCAACCTCCTGTCACATGGCTCCCACACCCACTCCCTGTCACAGCTTCACTTCTTAAATAAAAAGAAACTGTCAGCAATAAGGAATTAAAAACGTCTCGGCTGGAAGAAAGAAATGCATGCAACTGTCCTGGAAGGAAACAAGTTTGGGTATAAGTTTAGGAGAGATTTTGAACTTTTCCTGCCTTTTTAATATATGAGTAAGTTAATTTGCTCCACTAAAGCTGACTTTATGATTAAACAGGCATTTATCTCCCATTCACTTTCTGCAGAAAAGGCAGACAGAAAGCAAGCCTTGTGGCTTTTCAACCTGTTGAGAAGAGGCTTTTCATGCCTTGTTACGTTCTCCACACCGGGGTAAATAATCCCCAGTAAGAGGTGGGGAACTTCACGTGTATTTACGAGGTGAATCTCTTTTCCCATAAATACAGAACAGCATAGCTGCTTTGCTGAAAGTGGAGTCTCTTATTGTTACCGATGCTACGGCATTTCTCATGCAACCTTATCTGCTGATCTACGGAACTCCTGATCAGGGTGGGTCTGCAGTCAGCTTCTTTTCAAGCATCAGTCTTCACACGGGAAGCCTGAAACTACTCGCTACCAGGGGAACTACCATAGATCGCTCCATCCTTCCTTATAGAACTCTTGCATAAAGTAGTTACAGGCTCCCTACCCCACTGACAGTTTCAACTAATGGTGTATATAAAGTGTTCAGGTTCATACTGCTGTGTTTTGCAGTGTTTCATGGAAGCTTGTTTAGAAATAATGTGGTCATGGTCATTTTCTAGCATTATGCTATTTGAGGCAAGCAGAACAGACTATGCTTGACTAACTACAATCTCATTCATTTTGGGGCAGAAGGGCAGGTTCTACAGCATTGCAGAGCACCCCCATCCCCCCACTCCCACCCCCACCCCCCCTTTTTTTTTTTTACTGATCTATTAGGGGGGAAAAGAGAAATAATTAATACTTAATTGCATTAAATGGGCCCAAAATTTGCTCTGACTTGCATGCATGTAACTCACTGACAATTGTACTTGCATTATCTGAAGGCAATTAGATTGCTTCACGAGATTCCCTTTCCTTTAGCCAAATACATAATACTTCTCCTCTGAGATCTGAACTGTTCTATTTAGTAATTAAGGTAGTTTGTGTGACATCTTAAAGATGCAAAGGGTAGATACATCAATTCCAAATCCAAGGACTAATTCAACGGCTCTTAAAGCTTTCCTGTAGTGAATTCTCTGAAGACAGAATTCTCTTGAAGGCATATGCCTCTGCACTTGGATTTGGCCCATTTTAAACCAGTATCAAAGACATAATGACAACAAACACTCCTAAATCCAAAGGATGTCTAATAATATCCTCTCATTATGTAGTTTTACTACTTTCTTTTTCATTTCCTTCACATATTTTAGAGCTGACTCTCATGTTACTCACAGCCCTTTGGTCACTATAGGTTTGATTTTATCCCACAGAAGATGTATGAACACATGTATAAGCTTGAAATGAAGTTACCTTTGTGTTGATACTTGCCAAAGAGAATCCTCCAAAGACACACAGAAAAGAATTTTGACAAATTCTAAGATTTTGGAAATCTTTCAATAATCCTGAGATGTTATGGCTTGAGGATGATAATTTCATCAAAAAGTTACCCAAACACAATTGGGCAGGTGAACTAGAGCAATAGAAATAGAAATTCAAGTTCACAGTTTTTGCATTTAATATTCTTTTTGCGCTAGGTTCTGCACATATCAGTGAAAGACACCTGATCTATCTGCACATACAGTATAAAACTAGAGAGCAGATCAGGAATTACATGTTGGCAATTTGCTAGTGGATGAGTGTCACTTGTTTTACAAAATATTTTGCATTTTGCTGTCTCCCTACAAATAAGCCCATTCACATATCTAAATGCTCAGGTTTGACTGCTTTTGTAAGCCAGAGATGAAGGGGGGGCATCTTTCCTTAGCAATGTACTGTGGTCCATGCTTCTGGCTCTTTCTGCTCTTTGATTTCTTGTGTTGTGTTTGATACCTCTAGTGGCAATAGAGACCATTGGAAGAGCATATAATGAGGTGTCTGTGTCCTCGCTTGGAGACTACTTATAGATTTTCCCTGCACTATTAGTCGGGTTGCTGAATTTCTTCTCACTGGAAATGACCATAAGATTTTAACTGGGCTAGAAAAATATCTGATTTTTGAGGTTTGTTCCAGAATTAAAACTCTTTTTTTCCCTCCTTTTGAGGAAACAAATAATTAAAACTGCTAGATGAACCTGAGATAAAAGATTTAATTCATTTTGAATTGTTCAACTCCTTTTAAAAGACACATGTCAAAGTAAGAAAACTATTTTGAAAATGAATATTCAACAGTTTTAAACACAAAAATTTCTTTCTGATCTTTGTGACCAAACCTATTTGTTTCCCTGCTGAAATGCGTTTCTCTGCAGCAAGTTTACTATTCCATTTTACCTATCCAACAGCAATCATAGCAAAGACAAGGGCTGGCAAAGACATGGAGCTAGAATAAAAAATTTTGCTCTGCAATTAAATTTCTCACAAGTTATATAAAGTAAGCAAACTTTACCAGTTTAGGCATAGGAAGAAAAGTAAGCAGTTTCCATCTCGCAACAGCTCTCTGGGGCCTGTCAAATTAGAACCAACAACTTTACTCTTGGGTCCAAGGATAATTTATCAATCTCTTCTGATATCCAGGCTTCTTACTGTAGGCTTTCCAAAACAATTTCCATTGGCTGTGTATGCACAGAGAAGGGGGTTGTTTTTACTGTTCTTTTTAGGAGATAGAACCCAAGAATGGCAAAATCCTTTTGGGGTGAGCAAAGATGGCTCTCTGTCAGAGGTTTAAACCTATTCTAATTCAGGTATTAACCCTCATATTGACTGCTTTTATCTAAGTTGTGGAGTGAGATCTTGTTTAAAAACATCTCCAATTATGGTTCCGATTAAAATGTTGGGTGCAGAATTTCTGTAAGCCCTTGTTCTGGGGACACTGACTACTGAGAGAGGTGGGACACAGAGTACAGAGCAAGAATTTCTGTAACTATTCCAGCTTAATCCACTGCCCCACATGAATCGTCACCCATCTTCTTTTCTCCTTTGTTCCAACGCAGTGGGCCACTCAGTAAGAACTTTGAGATATACTTGTGGCACTAACGGTAACATATACGTAGCTCAGCATCTAGAGTTTGTAATAGTGTGTTTGTGGGTTGTGTATGTGTGCACTAAGAGGCTATTTCCTGTCTTGCAGTCTCTGTTCCATCTCCCACAGTGCCCGTACATATAAAAAAGTGGATGTTTTGGATTGGTTTTAATTAGTCTAAACTTTCTTGCAACTTCTTCTTGAAAAATAACATTATTTTGGCTCTATTTTCTACCATAGAAGAATGTTATGATTTTTTATGAGAGTGCCTCAACTGTGAGTATTTAATTGAAGCTTGCAAAATAGTAAACTAAAAAAAGTCTGCCTTTTTCCAGCTGTCACAGTTGTTTAAGCCTGCTTTGTACTATATCAGGAGTACTAAAATTTTAACTATACTGAACAGTAAATGGAACCATTTAGTAAACTATATCTGCAAGATTGTAAGTAAATATCTCTTCCCTAATTAGCCAGTAATACATTATTTGGATCAGCTAAAATAAATAGGCAGTTGCTGTTACTGCCATAAAATGCATTTCTAAAACTCAGAGGAAAAGAGGGAAACTGCTAGGAGCTTGTTTGTCCAGGTTGTTTATGACTGTTCATGCTGTAACGTTGTCAAATTGCACCACTGCAAGGTATTTGCTGTACGCCAAGTAGACATGAAACTATGTTTAATACAAATTATACTCTCTGCTTCCCGAGCGAAATACGACTGAGTTTATTTGCGCCCCCCGCCCCCTCCAAAAGGGTAAGTAATAAAAGGTTGTGGATAACTGTTTTGTACCATTATTTTGTGTATTACAGATGAACTTTTTTCTGTGGGCTAGTTTCCAGGATCCTCTGTTTAATTCTTACCTTCAAATCTTCAGAAAAAATGTTTTCTGAAAAATCTGAAAATCTCAGGGTTTTTTTGATAACATGAGATTTTTACTAGGATGCAACTATAGACAGGTAATAACCTGTTTATTCCCTCTGGATTCTGAGAATATGAAAGTACAATATTTTATCTTTAAATTCTAAAATACATGGATGTAGACTAAAAGAAATCACTTAATCTTTGTTAAAATTAGATGTTTTGACTTACCACAAAAAGAAGCTTACGCTGTGTGGCATGAGTATGAAGTTGGATGTATGTTTTAAAATGGCTGAAGTTTAATATTTTAAAACAAATAAACTTTGGTCCTTTTTCCTCAGGGAATAGCTATGGAATTTTTTTTGACAACTTTTGAACAAATAGTAGAGACAGCTAGAGATAATAATCTATTAAATATAAAGTCTTTGAGTTAAAATGTACCCGGCAAGGAATGTGAATTTGAAGGAAAGCTGAAAATTGAAGCATGAAAAGAAGAGGAAATACTTTCAGAAAATGCTATATCATTTTCATGACATTTGAGTGGCCCTGCCCAGGTTTTACTTACTTGATGAGAGATTATTTTCAGGAATAATTGCATGGGGAAGAAGGACAAAAGCAGAATGTTGAAAGTGATTCATTTGTAGGAACAGTGGGGGCCTGCTGGGTGGGTGATTATGGTAAGTTATCAGTAACTTTGGTCAAGGAATAATAGCATCCTGAAGGCACCTATTCCACGCTACTAACCCTGTAATTTCAAAAGAAAATATAATTAATGCATTTTTGAAAGAAATGTAAATGCAGGTTTGATTTTGTGATGTGATACAGACCCAAGGCACTCCACTGCACTTGCCTCTCGGAAGGGCAGAAAACACAGGAGGGACTAGGTAGGGTGTCATACTTCTGTAGTGCCACCTGGCCACCTATTGTCTACAGGTGTCCCTTCTCTACCTTGCATACATCGAAGAGTAGTACATCAAGGAACTAGTGAACTCGGGCTGCGGGTTGACATTACTATCGAATCCATTGCAGATGCTGAAGCTCCCAGAACGCAGTTTATGCACTGAATACTCACTGTCATCTCCAGCTTAGGATCTACATCCAGATTCTTGTACATTGGTTACTCATGTATGAACTCTGAACATGTATGATACCCATTATCTTGTCTTCAGAATGTGAGAGCCTCCAAGAAGAGAGACTTTTTAAAAAGTGTAATCTCAACAAGGCAACCTACTGTGAGCACATCGGATCTGTCCTCTGATGCTTTCACTGGCTTCCCCTTAGATTTTAAACCAGATTCAGGAAGATGTTGCTTATATTCAGCCTTTTACTTCATTGCCTTGTATGCCAGTGAAGACCCTTGTCCAGGATATATAAAAGCTATGGAAGGGATTTGTTACTCACTACACTTCCCTGAAAAATGGAGCACTCTGTGTTAAGAGGAAATCTCATCCCTATGGAGAACACAACTTTCTCCAGGGTTGATCTCACACTGGAATGAACTCTACAAATTTTAAAAATCCCCACAGACCTCACTGCCTTCTGCTCCAGTTGCAAGGCACTGCACTTTGACCCCATCCTCTCTAATGTAAATATTTAACAATATACATGTGTCAAATGCAACAGCGACCACAACTCTGAAACTCTACCAAGCAAAGCACAAGCTTTTCCCATGGGAGTGAGAGGACACACAGCGTTAGTGATGGCACTTCCTGTATGACTGTAGGTGTTTCTCCACACATAGCAAGACATTACAGAGCATAACATAGAAACCTCTGTAGAATAATGCAGCAGCTTTAGGTGGCCTTTGGGAGAAGGTCTAGCCCTGAAGCCAGCTGCCAGCCCAGGCTCCTTTGCATTTGAATGAGCAGTGGAGATGGTCCAGGGAGGTATGAGCTACAGGCAGCCTGAACTTTGTGTCCATATTACCTTGGATCTCATAGCAGTCTAACTACGCAGACATCACTTATTTACTTCAACTTTATACTCGAGGTTGTAAGAGCTTTATAGCTGAGGTTGTAAGACTTGTGTTTTAGCTAGTATGCTGTTCCACTCCATGCTGGTGGTGGCAGAATTTCAGGTATCAGTGCAGTACGCAAGGGATGTGACATTTTTTTTCTGTTCGTACCTCATCAGAGGCTAATGATCAAGTTGATAGCCTGACCCAGGATTTTTCAAGTTGTATTTCAAGACTGACATGAACAAGTTTAAGTATTTTCTCAAATAAATAAGCAAAAGTATTAAATCTTGGTAATAAGAATTTGACAACAAAAGCTTTTTATTTCTGCCTTGGAATACAACACCATTACTTCTTTCTCTCCTTCCCACTCCTTTGATTTTCCAGGTACAACTCAAATTGCCCATAAATCTTGGACTCTTAATTTAGAAAACAATCTCTCAATCTCTACCACCTCCTAAAAAATACTCCTGAAAAATGGTAACTATTTTAAACTTCACATTATGGGTTTTGTTCAGCTTTCACTGCTTGTGCTACTGAAAGAACGTTGGAAAAAAGGCAAAATGAAAGTAATAAAAATAAAAATCTTAACTGTGTTTAGATTTCTTACAACACATTAAATAGAAAACATAGATCATGTTACACCATTAGTAGCTGCAATCTGCCAGTTCCACTGAAGTGTTACCACCTACATACACACTTTTGTCCAGTGTCTGTGAAAGGTTGTACCTGGCACTAAAACTCATGGTATTTTTGACATAGCACATATGCACATATGCACATGGAATACTTGATATATATTCCAATATAATACTTGATCTATAACCCTGTGATCTTGCTTTTAGTTGTATTTACAGGAACACAAAGGCCTTTAGTAGTGATATGGCTTCTAATGGCCCAAGACAATCATAATACCTAAAAGTTTAGCTAATTAGTGTGTGGCTTGTGTCCCATATTTGTAATAGATATTTCAGGAGGAAAAAAGAAACAGAAAAAAACCCTCTCTTGTCCTATCTCCTCTATCCTCCACTTCCTATCATTACAGGCAATTTTGGGAGGTAAGTAATTATCTCCTTCCATCCATGATTTGTGTCCCTACTTGAGAGTGAAAATGTACTTATCCATGTCCCGGGCTGTTTGATGAAAAGTTAAATGGAGAAGCCTTTGACTGTCTGAAGCTGAGTGTTTGAAACCCACCCCTCAGCCCCAGTGCCTTTGGCTGCCTGGCAGCTGAAAGCACAAGGGGATTGTCTCAATCCTCCTCTCACCCCAAAGGACTGTGCAGGGGTCAGAGATAGATACACTTCTACAGAGCTACTACAGAAGCACAAAACTGTTTTTCTTGTGCCAGTTACATTCTTGTGCCAGTTACATACATAGTGCAGTTCTTTTAAGTGGCCATAATTTTAATATTGGGTGGGGTTTTTTTCTGTTTGCAAGTATTTGAGATAAAAATTGAGTTAAGTAAGCTATTAATGATTCAGTGGGCATATTTTTAGGAATGACCACTCTACCTGTACTCAATATGGCTGAAGAGAATAGTTGGTGCTCTGGTTACATTAGTGTGCTTTAAAAAATCAAAGGGAGATCCCATCAGAAACGCTACTCCTTATTCACTTGTGCTCCCTAATGGCAACTTTAAATTCTGTCTTCTGTATTGTCTTTGCTAGAGACATATGACTTTGTGCCTTTGCTGTCAGAGCCATGTGTATTGTGCCAGTAAAATGCAGTCAGTGCCTAACGAGCATTTACGGGACTTTCAAAGACTATTATATATACATTTCTCTTCTCTTTTTGTGGAGGATATGTGATTTCTTCTATCAGTGCAGCAGCTTGTGATGTGATAGTACAATGAAACATGAGGCCAGTGCAGCCAGAAACCTTTTCTCTTCATATTGTGTTAAGGGTATGAGCCTTCTTTGAAGTTGGTAAAGTTAATAACATTTAGAGATTTAAAAATCAAGTCAGTACTCACCGACTAGGAAAGTAGTACTAGACTCCCATGCTAGCCTTGGTTTTTACCAACTTTTCTATTTCTATAAAAGAAAAAGCTTTTAGGAATTGAGACACACGTCCTTTGTTTGTACAAATTCTTAGAAAATATGTGGAAAAGAAGACCATACGTTCACTCCAAACTTACACCATCTTTTGGTCATTTTAAAGCACAAAGAAAGGTGTCTTGCAGGGAAAATTGCTACAGCCAGAATCCCTGTTATCTCTCCTACAGAACTCACAGCAAATCCAAACCGAAAATTAATTGCGATTGGGGAAGAAAAGCTAATGCCTTCTCTGTTCAGTGGGCACTGTTTTTACATTAACATATACCTGCATTTTTTTTGGCTAACGAATGCAAGGAGAATTCTTAGGGAAAAAGGGTGATCTCTGAACATTGCCACAAAGTTCAGCCTACAGGCTAGAGAAGAAATAAGTGTAGCAATTTTGCCTTTCTTACACCTATCTGTGGATTTTTTCAAACTTGCTTTTATTATCCTAAGTATACACACTGCTCAAAATCTGGTGACAAAAAGGATATTTGGCTGTTCAATTTTAGCTATTACATAACAGAAATGTTGTGGTTTGTTTTGATTATAGGTAGACTAGATGATATTTTTTTCTGTTCTTTTATTTCAGGACTAACTCCTAGAATAAATTGACATAAAATGCCACAGTTGGCTTTCACTGAATATTTGCTAGTATTTTCTTGTTAAGTTCTATGTCATTTTGGGTAGTGATGATGATTACTGTTATGTATGATGTAATTTATAATGCATCATACAAAGTATTTGCTGTATTACTTGCGGAGATTGAAAACAGAGGGGCACAAAAATCCTTCACTGCTGCTGTACTGCTTAGTCCTAAGTACATTCCTGCTGCATTATCTTTACCTATTTCCCAAATGGAACATGATTCTAAAGTGGTCAAATATGCAGCAAACAGTACTTTAAAAACCCCTTAGTCATAAATTGCAAAGTGTCAAAATGTTTATTGAAAAGTTTCTTGATTAATTAAAGATTCCTCCTTACATTCAGAGCATGAGCCTGAGCCTTGAGACCCAGTTTGCCTCTTACCATGCTGGTAAACTAGGGCTTTTGCTTCGTTTCAGGTATAGGTTTTGAGCTTGGGCCAGCTTCAGAGTAATTCCCGTTCCTTATGTCAGCGTACAGTATCCAAAGACAGCAATGTGAATGCATAAAATTGGACAGTGGAACTTGCTGGATTCTTTTGCTGGGCTCTTTTGCCTGGCACCTTAAATTCGATACAGACCTAGCCTGAGGAAGCGTGAAAAAAAAGGCTGAGATTTGTGACCTTACCTCACCCTTTGCATCCGTACTTCTGAATTTCATGGATACCTGTAGCATGTGCCTTCACAGAAGCTGCTGGGGTTTTTTAAAACACAGCCTTATCCAGAACAGGACCGTACCTGCTGGTATCACAGGTTAATTTAAGTAAAGTCAATGTCTGAAATGCAACTCTGAGTACAATAACGCACCCTAACACCTTCCATCTGACTGCCTCATGTTCATTAAAGTGGCTGAGGATTAAAATAATGACAATAAGGTAAAACAGGCCTGTTTATAACATGCAGCAGCACAGCTAAGCAGGGACAAACAAACCGTGTATTTTCTATATTGTATGATAGTTGTCCTTCAAAAGTCAGCATTGCCATGTATTTCTCCATCTTTTATCCAGAGGGCAACATAACTCTCTGTAACTGGGAAGTGTTAAGCTTTTAAAACACCTAAGAATGAGGAGACATATTGCCATGATATCATATGATGAATGGAAGATGTGACGCATCCCTCTTACTTGCATCTTACTAGCGATATTTTAGATTTACATATATTAGCAAATTAGGCAATAGTCTTAAAGGATGGCATTCTGAACGTTGCATTTGTACCCTGGACATTTACAAGGAGTGTGTCTAGTATATAAATACCAGTTTGCTCTGAAAAATACAAATGTAAAACTGTTAAAGAAACTGTAATTTACATGGTTATTTTGTCTAAGTATCTGAGAAATAGGTCAATTCAGATTAGTTTCCTTGCAACCTGTATTTTAATGTCCGTACCTCTTTTCTAAAGGCCAGCTCTACTCATGTAAATGTCCCATGATCTGAATTGCATGCAGTAATCTTGATGGAATAATATGTATTTGGCACCATTTTCAATGATCAAGACACTTTACATGACATTCCTGTTTAAATGGCATGAAAATCAGAGTTAAGTGCTGTGTAAATGAGGGCAGAATAGAGCCCTTTGTATCTCATTTTCCAACTGCCCTGGGATCATCTGGAGGTATAACCACATAAATCCCCCGAGGATATGTCTCCAACTCTCTCCCTTAACATGCTGTTCCCTGATCACATTGGAAATCCACTCAATTTAGATTTAATCTCAGCAAAATCTACCCAGGACTTTCTCTTTAAATTTGTAATACTATCTTTTTGGCACTTTTTCGCTTGGGCTATTATGTTTAGCTTCATTTTTGCTTAGACGTCCTCGAACTTGCTTGTTTGTAGGGGCACCACTGTGTGTCAGAAGGGTAGGGGTCTCCAAAAATGAGAGATTAAACTGTTGACTCAGCCTCCAGTATGGGAGCGTATTGCTTCCTCTGTGACTGACTGCTGCAATCTGTGTCCGGATTGTACCTTCTCCCTGCCTTACTGAAATATGGCCATAATGTTTTCCAAACATTTTTTTACTTTATAATCTTTCCAAGTTAAGGCTCTGCGTTGCATGGAACAAAAGTACAAGCGTTCTCCCCACCGAAAAAGGAAGCTCCGAGCTTCTAGTGAATGAGTATAGCAAATTTACAAGTTAAAAATAAATGGCAAGTTGCATGCGGAGAAAGAGAAAGAGATACAGGGACAGATGGATTTATATAAATTCAGCTTTTAAAGTGTTGAGTTTTTTTAAAAATGAAATAATTGTAAGCAGTAACCAGCTGTAGTATTATTCTTCACTGTGTAATCTGCACAGTGAAATGTAAACAGGGGGTCAGGCTCTCCTGCGGCCATATGACCCTCTCAGCAGGAAAGGGGGGCACGGAGAGAGGCTGTGCACAGAGAAGCGTACAAGGATATTCATGAGCTGGGAACTTTTGCGGCAAAAAATAGCTTTCCTGCATAGTCAATGGTGCATAGCGTTCGGTTTAAAAACCCTTATTAAATTAAGAGGAGCTTTCTGCATCCACCAGCCTTTGCCGCTGCTGCTGTGTGTACTTCCATAATGTTGTTGAGAATACTGGGGCTTAATATCAACTTGAAGGTTTAGAAAAATGCAATAACGTTCAGATACAACTTGATTACTGACAGAACAGAGATACTGAACAGAAAAACTGATATGTCTGGGGAACCTAGCTCTTCTGAATCGCTTTGTTCCTTAAAAAAAATTTCTTAAAAAATAAATGTCTATCTATATGCGTATATGCATTCCTTTGTCAACACAGGAAGATGGAGGGATTGGCAGCCAGGCATTCTTCAGTATGTTAATTATCTAATATTTTCTGTTCTTTAAAATCATCTTCTTTTTCTCCTTTTTCCTTTTTTTTTCAGATTAAAAAGCTGAGCCCATCTCTTGCACTCTGATCATAGTTCTCACGCTGTGTATTTTAATACAGCATATTTTTTAATTCACAAGCATACTCTTTCTATCATTGCTATAGTCACTATAGCTCTGACTACCTTTCTGTTGTGGTTCAAACATCTTTTCCCTGCAGTATTTTTATGACATAACAAACCTTTATTTATTTCTTCATTTATTATTTTAAAAAGCAATACACTTTTCCACCCAAAAAACCCTTTTTTACATAACCTTGAGATGCCTATTCATTCTTTCTAAGGAGGAGTTCAGGGGAAAGGTGCAGCGCCCCTCTAAATCACAAATGAAATGAGTTTGTTGGCTTGAATAGTATTTCTCCTTTCAACCCTCCGCACATTTCAGTGCATTCCATTAGTCATTGTTCAAATGAGGCTGTTCCCCGACCCCAGAGGCAGGGGAGGAGGGAGTCTGGGGTTTAAATGAGTTTGCCGATCAGTACATAGAGGCACATTGTTTCTCATTTTATATTTTGCATGTTCTGTTTACAGACAATAACCCTGGTTCCCAGTACCAAAATGTTTCAGGTTTTGAGCATACTGTATGTTTGATGCAGCTAATTTAAATAAATGACTTTCACATTTAAGCAATTAAACCTATAATTAGCACTGTTTGAATGAACTAATCAGCTAATACCCTATGACACACAGTTCTTTTTTTCCTCCAAATATTTTTAAAGGGAAAGGAGAGAGATTTATGAAAAATTATAGGTGATGCAGTAAAAAAATATGCTTCGATTCATGGAAATTACAAAACAACACCACAAACTATTTAGTCTGATGTTCTCTTTTTGCCTTCCAGGGAATGTGGAATTACGCACACTCATTTCCTCTGAATTCAGGGGACAAGACTGCAATAAACAAAGTACAGAATCGTTTTTAAAACAGAGCAAACTTCTACCACTGTTGTGTGGTTATAAAAACACCCGAACACACTTGCAGAGGTACTCAGTACCGTATTTTAAAGCGTGTGCATACATCTAATCCAGTGGTAGGAGAGCTGCGTAAGCCATACCCTTGGGAGATTCCCTCTGACTGGCAGAACGTTAGCTGCTCTCAATAAGATGGAAATTTATTAGGAGGAAATTATCTTGGAGTCCTCTGAAAAACAGCATTTCTGATAAAAATCTTGTTCTCTGACAGCAGTCTAACAAGATACATTTGTTAGCTGGTTTTGTTCCTTGGACTCATCTTAGTTTTAATTCTTCTGTTGCACTGCTGTGTATTTACGTTCTGAGGCAGACATGATCTATGTGTGCTCGGTGGAGATTGAGATGTTGGGGGTGAGAGGGCACAAAAGTTTAGGAGAGAGCTAGGGTTTTTTTTTTTCCTGTTCCTCTAGTTAAAGTGGAAAAAATATCCTTACATTTTTTACTAAAGCTTGAATTTGTTCATAAATGTTGTGTCTCTTTGAATCCGTTACTATAGTTTTCTAGTACTATAGAAATATGTATTATTTATCATATAATTCTTCTTTTCTCCAGCTCTGTTGTCCCTAAATGTCACAGTACTGCACATAGGCCATAGGAGTCACACTACATATTAGCCTTTTAAGTTTTTTTCCTCTAGAACACCATTAAATCTCTTCAAATGATGAAAACAGATTGAACACCCTTGAGTTGTTCAACTCTGCCTATTTTCTCTGCAGTTCCACCAAGGATGGGCTTCAGGAGCCTTCGCTCAAGCCTAATTTTTCCTCAAGTCTCTGCCTCATGTGGGGCTCAGGCTGGAAGGTTGTCAAAGAAGGAATGTGGATTTTTGGTGAATGAAGCTGGCATTGGGAACCCTCTCTCCAGCATTATGACTTGCCAAAGTTAGCATATACGTAGTGTTCCGCTCTTGCAGAGCAGAAAGGACAGCAGGAAGACGGCAAATGGTCTTTTGTGGTTATATGGCTTACCAAAACTTAAGTAAACTGGTTTCTATTCCTGTGTGATAACTAGTTTCTGAAAGCGCTTTTTTGTCTGCCAAGGTTAAGATAGCAGCTAGTTTAGTTTTAGATTCTTTTTGTCAAACATTTTGGGAAGAGTAGGAAGAAAGAAAGGGGTTACAGGCCAGTGCTGCCTTATCAAAGTTTTTTTTAATAGGGAATTTTTTTTTTTTTAGGAAGAGAAAGTGATAGTACTGCCCCACGCAACAAATACTGTGGTGTAGGGAACATTCAGAGAAGGTCTGGGTTTGAATCATCAGATTCAGAGCAGAAACTTGCACCTCAGGTTTTTAGGCTCATACAAAGGATTTCTCTACCCAGTCATTTCCCACGGTGATAGTCTTTCTACCTAATACTTCCAAACATTTCATCCAATCTGGACAGGGGAAAAACTATTTTTATGAAGCTTTAATAAATAGGAAAATAATTTCTTCCTTGGCTGAAAATCAGGTTATAGGTGTCTGAAGCACTGATAGTTCTCACTGTTGATGAAATCCGAAGGAGTGGCAGATGATCAACAGCTCAGGGAAATCAAACCCTAGGTATTTGAAGTTGGGCATGTAATCACTGGGGAATTCACAAATTTTAGCCTTAATCTTGCAGTGCTTCAGAGCTCATACGCAAAATGGAAGCACTTATGCCCTATTATCTAACAGGGGAGCTCAGCATTACCGCAAGAGGTGCCTCCACTTGAGAGATATACTATAGCAACGAAGTCCCTGGAAGAGCTCACAGTGCAGCTTTTGGATAAAGTGTAGTGAGTATTGTATGGTAGGGCTGGCAAGGTTCACACTAGGGCTGAGAGACACCCAGTTATGAATATGGTCACTTGAGAACTTTCTTCTACAGGAAGAAACTCTTGAGTACTGATATCCAGCAACAGTAGAAAGCAGGTGGCATTGCAGGCCACCCTACAGGGTCAATCATCCAGAGGTGCCCTGGAAATCTGAACTGTGATCGCCCCACATTTTTGTTCGGGTGCAGATCAACATTTTTCAGCACGTTTGCCACACCTTTCAAGTCTTGCTTGGGAAATTACTCTAGCCGTAATTTCACAGGTTTGGTATGGACCAAGGTGGTTTTGCTACCAGGAAGCTCATTATTTCTAGAGCAAAATGAAATTGGAAAGACTTCAAACCATTTTAATATGTAATAATCTCTGTATGATATAAAACTATGGTTGTTCTGATTAAGTATTGACAGCCATTACCTCTGAAAACAACTCTTTAAATACCAGAAAGTATTCAGTTAAAGCAGCTTCTGTAACGTACCTGACTCCAACCCAGCTCACTAACCTATCAGTTTGCTAGTGTATACGCCTCTCCAGTGCCGTTAGCACAGCTGACCTCATGCTGTAAAAGTTCTGTCTGCAAAAAAGTTTCTAAATACTATCCTGCCTGGTTCAAAGTTTAAAATTCTACTTCAAAAAGGAGAAATGCTATTTCCAAAACTATTCTCCTTGTTTTTTCTATTCATTGTTTCCATGGCAGAGCTGAAAAATTATTACAGCTGGTTTTTGGGTGGTCTATTGTATACCACTGTTGGTTTTGATTATTACGTTCAACACCCTCTTGGTATGTGTTTCTCTGTCCCACTGTCTCCACACAAATAAGGAGTGGTGCTGCCTTCACCCGTTGTTTATCAATTGCTCTACGGTTACAAAATGGGAAACCTAAGTTCTTTGCCCTCTTCTGCTTAAGGGGTTCACAGGCCCATACACTGATTTCTAGGACTGTGCCCTAAACATTAGGTTATAGCTTAGTATTTAAGAGGGCATCGCTCTGTCCTTCCTTCAGGAAAAGTCCTGGAACCAAATATAGGACATAGAAGGAGCATGATTCAATGTCCAAGTGATAAGGACAGCTGGCCAAGATGAGGACATCAAGTTCTGCTGGTTTGACTCAGTGTCTTATGCTGGACCATCATCAGATTAAAAAAACCAAACAAATCAAAAAACCAAAAAAAAAAAAAAAAAAAAACCAACCAAACCCAAAACAAAACCAAAACCCCAAACCTCAAGGAATATAGAAAGAGAGATACAGGCTAAGGCATTGCTGACCTGATTTTCAGACATGCTCTCACAAAGACCTTCTGCTAAAGTCAATCAGGCAGTGCATACTGCATTTGCTTCTAATATACTGTTGAGTGTAATGGAGACTAACTTTCAATAACATGTGTTTAAATGTCTGCATTTGGACATTGCTGCAGAAGATGTGATTTATTAAAGGTTCATAACTCCCCAACCAGAATTATGAGTAGTTAAAATACAGATTGCTGTCTGTAAGACACACACATCTCTTGTTTCAGAAGACTGGAAAACAAAAGTTCTTCCTTGGACGCAGTATTGTGAAACTTAGTGATTGTGGGTGTATAAAATGGCAGTTGTAAATACAGAGTGTCTAAGCAGACCAGTGGAGCACATCCTGTCCCATACAGCAGCTAGAGAGGATCAGAGTAAACAAAAACTGCATTGTGGCCTGTCTTCTCCTGCTTTGCAATTATACAGCATTTGACCTTCTGCAGCTGAAGCAGGACCTTGTAGCCCAGCCATAGAAAACATCCTTTAGAAACCTGCACTTTGAAATGGGCTTGGGACAGTTGAGACATGGGTACCTGGAAACAAAGTAACTGAAGTCTTATGACACTCAACAAAAGATTTTCTGAGGTGATAGATTCTTTTATGAACTATGTGGTCTCATGTGGTTTTAATTACTTTGTATAAGTGTTCCCATTTTATTTTTGTTTTCTTTGTCCAGTTTTCTCCGAGAATAGGTACTCTATAAAGGCAGGATTTTAAACTCAAATCATTATTTAAAACTTCAGACGTTTGTCTGAAACTCATCTGAGCTTTCTGCATGTGTGTCTCCAGGTTAGTCCTGGCAATATCATTAAATGATATTTTCTGTATGAAAGTTCTTCCATCCTTGATTTAAGATGGAGTTGTGGTAAAAGTAAAAACAAAATAAAACCCCAGGACATTATCTGAGCATTATTTAAGTGAATTAAAATTAGGATTAATACTCAAGTAGGGAAAACATACAAGATGGAGCACAATAGCCTTTTATATGTTGAAAAAACCCACTAAACCTTTGTATTCATGATGAACACAAGTCTGTAACCTGCTTGGCTTAACAGTAGAACAGGAGTTGGTTGAGCACCCGAATGGACGTAACTCTAGGTTGAATGGGGATGACTAAAAGTCACACAGATCCTGTTGTAAACACCATGTCCTCCCCTCTTTCCTCTGACGATATCCAAGCCTTGAATACATATTTCAAGGAACTGTGACCTGAATTCAGATGATTGATCACAGTAGCAGTAGAGTAAACTTTCAGTATATCTTTACATTGACAGTAAAACTGATATCAAGCTTTAATGTGCAGCACTTTGCTTTCCTATAAAATAAAAATACTCTGTCCTAAATCAATGCCTTTTCAAAAACATTAACAAAACCAAAAAAGCCAACTCTTTCTGACTGATTTCCATGTAATTCCAAGTTTCTTATCTCTCTGATTTCCCATGCACTCCCTTTTACCTTTCCGGATCTCCCATGAAACCCTGGGAGAATATCAGCAGATCTGATAGGTTTTTCTGGTCTGGCAGCCATTACCATGCTTTATGTACTTCAGGGTTTCTGTGGGATTGATGACGCACAATACATCATTGGACTGCTGTGACCAAACAAGGTTTGTGTGCTGCAGCTTCCCGTACCATTTTGCCAGAAGTGCTGAGACCTATCAAGGGGCTGAAGAAAGATGAGTAAATGTTGGTTAGGAATGGAGGAATGGTGTTGAAATAGTAGATGTTGGGTAAGAGGAAAGGTCTAAAAACAGTGACAGGGGTAGAGTTAGTAGGTGTTTCAGAAATAGCTGAAATTGAAGGGAAGATGGAAATACTCTGGTTCAGGATAAGATGTGAGGAATGTGCTATTAGGGGAAATTAAAACTGGGAATTGAATGGAATGGAAGTGGAAAAAAAGGACAATGATGACTGCAGGGCAGGATGATGATGAAGAGGAAGCTTCATTAGGGTTTAGTAAAATAAGCACCTTTGTATCCATGCTTTGGCTGAACTGAACTATCCTTTCCAGCCTTTGTGAAATAGCCTGTCCCTAACTGGTCTATTGCTTATGAGGTTATTAGAGTTAACCAGTATATGATGAGGATTACAGCTACACTGCATTTCAGGATCTAATGGGCGATCCTTGCAGTGATGTCCTAACCCTGTGTTGCGAAAACAGCAGGGTGTGCTGTCTGCCCCTTTACCTCACTGCCAGCACAATACCTGGCTGCACAGACTGCCATGTACTACATTAGAGACACCAATTTGGATAGCCAGGCAGTTAGTGCCACAGGACACACTGGGGAGGTTATCTGCCTTGATATGCACCACCAGCTTCCACTGATCTGATGCTCTTATGGTGTGTGTAGGAATGACAGAATATGATTTGAGCACAACATGCCTATGGAAACGCCATTCTGAAATTAGCAATAAATGATGTCAAGCTGTATGCATGATATATGCCCCTGGTTTCTTACAGGAAACATCATTAACTTAAATTTTTGGTTGTTAAACTTCATTTAGCACCATCTGTAAAATACTGTAAAAATCTAAGAAATAGCTAGTACAGTCACTCAGCTCGCTGTCCCAGTTTCCCCCCTCAGTCTCATCTCTTGCCTCCTCATCTCAATGAGCACTGTCTTTGATGAATGGTTGTGGGAGATGCATGAAGAAACCAAATACATGCAAATAAAAATTTTGGAAGAGGAGGCAGAGGGGGTCACGTCTTTTTATATTATGGCCTCATTGCCACACTGTGAGAATGTAAGGATAAGCGTGATCTATGTCTTTGTAAAAGCTTGCATTTTTCCTGAAGTGGCAGGTGCCTTCTTTTGCTCTAGACGAGAAATACTGTAGGGTTTTCCCAGCGTGACTCAATTGGATTATTTTGAATCAAGGAAATTAATATGAATTTGAATTTTAGAGTTTCCAAAGCAGCAAAGGCTTAAAATTGTGCCATAGTTAATATATCTATAATTAATACCTTCTGGGAAGTGTGAAAAAGGTAACAGCAGTAAACATACAGAAATTAGTCTGGACAATTTTTCAGCAAGGAAATTTTATTTTAAAACATTTCTTCTGTACCAGTTAATAAAAATGAAGCTTAAGTATGGCATACTTCAAAAAACTGTTACTGCGTGTGACTTATTTGCAATCAGATGGGTTCCCTGAAACTACTTAGAAAAGCCTGAGCTGCAAAACAGAGGTGTGATTACATATCATAAACAAACCACCTGCCATTTACCTTGCAAAGGGAATGGTAACAGCAAGAAGACAACCCACGGACAGGTCCCTCCAGAAACTGAACTACACATCCCGATCATATAATCCTGACACCCCCATCCCGTTGTGCTTTTTTATATCTCCACTAGAAAACTGTGGGTGAGCCTAGATATGGCTGGCAACACTTTGGTCTGCCCCATAATACAAAGAAGTTCTGAAAATCTAAACTTGGTTTATCAAAACGTGAAATGACTGGATTTAAATTTTTTTTTAATGGCAATTTTCAGTGTAGACTTAACTGAAGTCATGTGAACACCTCCTTTGTTTTGATCTCTGTATAACATGTATTACAAACCACGGTGTGATTATAATGTATGTATATACATGTAATACAGAGGTTGTATGAAGACTTAAGAAAACTTTCAGTGCTCATGCTGTTAATGTAAAGCAGCCCTGTAATCGTCCTTATTACGTTCATAATTCTTTAGCTGACTAGCTGTCCCTTCTCACACACTTTCATTTATCCTTCCCCCACAAATACTGAGATTTTAAAAATGCAAAAACCTAGAATGTTGTGAGTTAGAATTTTAATGCCTGAACTCAGTCCAAAATTTCGTCTCATGTTAAGGATGAGATGGTTTTAAAATAATTGGCATTGTTGTGCTACCCTTTCTAGCTAAGCCACAGCAAAGTTTGACTGCAGGTCCTGTGGTAATTTTACTTGCTTTTTCGCTTTTGCAAATTAACACAAATGTCTTGCTGGTTAATTCAAAACCTGATATGTTCCCTCCAAAATTTCTATCTTTATTGGATCCACATCTGTAGTTTGATTTAATATGAACCAGATGTTGAAATCAAGGCAATATTTATTAGGATGCTTGCACTGAAGAAATCTTGCTACAGAGAATGTGTTGTGCTAGTTCTCAGGCAGGAATAAAGTATGCTGGAGGTTTTCTGTTTCTCTAGTTAGAAAGAAAGCTTTCTAATTAATAACCTTCAAACTTTAAACTTCATAAGCAAAGAGATATGGACAAATGTACATAAATTTCCAGGAGAAAATGTACATAAAATTCCCATACACAAAACATGGTGCTGTTGTTAAAACTACAAGTTGTTAATACACCAGTATAAATGGTCATGCACGGCTGCGGAATCTGTGTGATGGGATGATGCTGGGAAGACAACAGACAGCAGAGAGCAGAACACACTCTTAGAATAAAAAAATCAAAGCTAGAAATGAGAGCAGAAGCTGGGAGATGAAGCTGCTGCCATTGAGCAGCTGGTTAGTGGTGTCCTGTCTCCATGAGAGGCAGCAGCTCCCGATGTGGGCTGAGTTAAAAGTCAGAGGGAGCTCAGATCTGCTGCTTCTCCAGAGATGTCAGCATATTTCCATGCTCTCTGCAATATGTGCATGTCAGACATGTTTAAGATGTGTCTGATGTGTTTTAAATACTGAATTAGATACTTGGTCACTTTTTTGGTCACTGTTTGGATATAGGTCACCGATTATCATGCCTGGAAGTATGAGATGTAGAAGAAACAGAATCTATGACATAGAAGAGATAAAGATTTATCCAGTATATATTTTGCTTAGGCTCTATTTCTCAGTACAAAATCATTATTCACTAAAAGGAGAGGCACAGCCAGTCTTTCGCCCTCATGAGCTGGAACATTTTGCTCTTGCAGCATAATCAGATTTTCCAAGCAAAACTCCTGGTTATTTCAGTCACATTTATGCAGCCGTACAAGGCCTTGGCAAAATTCAAGCACTGCAGAGCATGGTAACATTTCAAAGTATAAAATTTAAATCAATAACATATACCTAAATTTTAAAGGCCAAATTAAAAAAAAAATATATATTGCGAATACAAAATATGCATACAGGTAACTGATTGCATTTTGCACATATTGAGTGTACAGTCTCCAACAGTGTAGAGGGTACCTGCAACAGTGATATCCAGAATCAAAATGGATCGTGTTCAGCATGCTTTCATTTCCTGCCAAGTTTTGCCTTGTGTTTTGCAAGTGCAAATGCTTAAGGTCAAACCTTTATAAAGAATGGGGAATGAGTTAGTAACATCAAATAAAAGACCAGAAAAATCTGTGTAGGAAATAGTATTTTCCGAAGTACATTTCTTCCTGCTATTGGTTGGGACTTGCCATTAAAATAATTAATTAAATACACCAGAGTGGCACTGCGTGTTTTCATGAAGGCATTGCTGTTTGTTCAAAGCAACGAGGTGAGTGCAGTACAGGCTTTGGTGGGAGCTTGGCTCAGTTGTATGATAAACGCCTAACTATAAGATCCAAATTGTTGTCAAATTAATCCCGCCTTGGTACCAGGTACAGTATTTCTCTGTGCATCATTCCCTTTCACACCAGTTCTCCTGTTTGTCAAGCACTTAGTATGTATGGCTGTGCTGCGCAGGAACCGAATACAACTCTGTAAGCCATGGTTTCCTGAGGTATAGCTACATTTCTGCTGTTGACTTCCTCAGTCACTCATTTCTCCCTTAACTTTCTCACCTGTAAAATGGGGAGAGAGACCCATATGCAGGAAGTTGCAGAGTTTTGTCGTAGTGCTAATCACCACGGTGTCTCTATGCATGTTTATAAAGTGCTTTGAAGATGAAAATTGCCAAAGAAGTGCTAGGGACGATTATTATAAGTTAATGAATAAATTTCAACATGTATTTGATTGCCAGGTAATTCAGAAGGGAATCACCAACCCTTCCCTCTCTTCGAAGAAGAAAAGTTGACAGTCAGCTAGTTGCTAATTAGCACTCAACTGAAATGCCTCCAAAGCTGAGTGCTCCCAGTTGAGTCCTTTAAAAAGTAAGCTTTCAACTAATTGAAATATGCCGAAAGTTGAGCAGGGGGTAAGGTGTAACAGGTAAATCAGTATGGTGGAGTTGGGTATGCAGAAGGAATCTTAAGCTTTTCTAGATAGGGACTAGAACTTTTGGGGGAAACACTAGCCAAAAGGATTGTGCTGCCATGTATTTTGAGGGCAAGTTAGGGAGGAAGGCTTGATTAAGATTGTGTTGAAGTTTGGTGTTATTTCTTCCTGTATTGAGGCGTGGTTATAATGATTCTTGCTTTGGACTGAGACAGACTGAAAAAATTTTGAATAACACATTGTGTAATACATTAGAGCTGAGTGACTGTGCCACCTGCATTTAATTCATATTTAGCTTGTCTGTAAGGGAAACTAGTGCATCAGAAAGAGGCTCGGACTATTCAGGGCCTTCCTTCTCTGCTGGCCTGTCTGATTTTTCGCTGGACAATCAGTCTCCCAGACCATAATCTGCTCCTGCAGCCTCCCCCACCACTTCTTTGGATTTTTTTCTTTTGGCTGTCTGCCAATGCTATAAACTGCGGTACTGTCTTCTCTGCTGCTGAAGGCTGTTTTCTTCCTCAGCCACTGGGAGATGGCTGCAACAGGCAAAGAACAGGAATTTCATCCCTTTCTTTTCCCTGCTTGATTGCTCTGGATTCAGCATCCTCAGCACCAGCTCTTCCAGTTTTCTTCAGGGAAAACACAGTCAGCTAAACTTGTTGAGCACTTTGGGTGAAGAATCTCAGTTGCTTCAAATAGCACTTACCAGCACCAGCCTCCAGTGATAATCCACTCCAAAATTCAGCGGTGTATATGGGAACAGGGGGAAAAAAAAGAGAAAAAAATGTGTAGGGTGGGTAACTACCAAAGCTGAAATTTAGAATGATTCATGGAAAAGGAACTCTGTACTCCTAAAGGGGCTACGGGCAGGTATGGATGATATGAAAGAAAATGGGAGAAATGGAGGGAACATGGAAACCAGGGGGAGATGGAACAAAACGTGACAGCAGTGCTCTTGAAGCAGCCTTCGTGGTGTGCTCAGAGACACAGCAAAACCAAGGTATATAAAGTATCCTTGGCATTTTACTATTTTGGAAGGTGATCTGCTTCTGTCAATGGGCAGGTGTTCTTTGGCATCCTGAAGCTATTGCAGCCCAGGTCAAGGACTTGATATTTCATGCTTGGGGCCCCCACTTTCTCTTCCCAGCACCTCATGGAGCTATTTCCCTTGACAAGAGTCCTCTCTGTCATGGTCACGATGCACTTAGCAGTTACAGTGTCCAGGTGTGATGCAGGGTAGGTGGAGGCCTCCCAAGTATAATGTCCACTCAGGGTGTCACACTGAGAGCACAGTGAGGAGCAAAATGAAGCCTCTAGTGCATACAGTGAAAACCTCTTGTGAGCTGAAGAGACAGACTGCAGCTGAGAGCTCCTACAGACCAGTATCCCCGCTGCATTAGGCACACAAAGGGAGGACGCTTCACACACACTGAATGCTGGCTTACCATAGCTTAATCAGACAGATGATAAGTCAGTTTGTCTGCTGCATCTTAATATGTTTATAGGGCCCATCCCTGTAACACCAAGATATGATTTGCACCACGAGTTTGTCTCATGTTTTCTTCTCCAGCTCTGTCTGCTGCAGGTGCTGTGCATGTACTGTATGGGTGTAACAGACAGACTCTGCTTGGTCAGAGACGGACAAGCTCCTCAAAGACTGCATTCAAATGAGCATTTATAAAGTTCCAAGGCAAAATTTAACATCCATTTTGATTGCAGACAAAGACCTCGTGTATGCTGGAAGAACTAAAAAATATTTTAAATCCCTTTTGTGTTATCATCTCTTCAGAGATGATCTAGCATCTTCAGAGGTGACTTCTGGCATCATTGGTGAGTGCCAGAGCTGTAACTCTAATTTACTGTCATTAAATAGTCCAAGAGAATTCTTAGAATTGTCATATGTATCAAATAATCATTATATGTAATTTATGCAAGGTAGGTTTGAGTTTGCAAAAAGCCTGAAGCATTTAAAAGATGTGAACACTGCTTGCTGCACTGTAAGCTCTGAAACAGAGTAGTTTTGGTGGGCCCCACTTACGGAGTTTCAAAAAACCTTTCTGATAAAAATAATCATGTCATTTATTAATGACAGGAAAGGACAATTAGCATGACCAAAGCAAAAAGTACTCTACATGGAAAGAGCCAAGCAAATATTTTTTAACAATAGATTAAACAGATTCATCTAGCTTCCTGTGCACCAATTGTCTGTGAAAGGACAGTGTTTCCCATAATATGTTTTTTATTTCAATATATTAATACTTAATGCAAACAAATTACAGGTTCTAGATTTCTCACAAATTGCAAGCATCTGGTACACTCTATTCTATAGCTGTAGAAATTAATGGCAGTATTCAGTTCTGAAACCTGTCAAAATCCTGTGTTTGAGCTCAGCAGTTGAGCACATATTACAGATGATAGGGTATTGCTGGTGGTTCTTCACTGTGCATCCCAACTTTTGATCAGCAAATTTCATTTAGTCAGGAGCATCCACAGGAAAACAGTTTTGTCTTTTTACCTAAGGTCACTCCATCAAAAGTCTTCAATGCTATCTGGCTTTTGTATAAACAAAGGACAGTTTGAAAAGGTAGTTGTTATTTTTTTCAAGAAATTCATGTTTACTTGACTATTCTCAAGAAATCTCAAGCACCTCTAGTTTTCAGCTGTTCATTTGCTGTTTAACTAAGATCAGCCTCTCCTTTCCTGCATTTCAACAGCTACAAACCACCTTAAATGTATCCTTGTAAACCTGATTACTGACAGAGACTGAACAGTCAAGGCATACCAGGGATAAACACAGCAATTACACCTATTTACAGCTGTATCTCTTTTCTGCATTATTATTATTACTAAGTGGTTATTAAAAATAGCACAGCCTTCAGAGCTGCTTCGATTATCAGCTTGGCAAAGCGAGAACCGTGCCTCGTTGCGTGTGGCTCTTTCGGTGGGGCTGTGTTACGGGGCTGTCGATGCTGCTCGGTGTCGTGCTGTGGTGTGGCATGTGGAGCCACTGGGCCAGGGGTCCCAGTAATAGTCACAATGAGAAGGCAGCACCTGACCGTGTATGACAGCATAAACCGCAGGGATCGATGATCCATTCTTGCTCCCTGCTTGTGTCCTGGAGGAAGTTTCTGCTGTTGGTTTTTGGTCCTTCTATCAAAGCGCATCTTAGCTACTTGCAGGCAGTATGGGCTTCCTGCTGGTGGGAGCAGAGGAAGAGGACCTGCACCATTCTGCTCCACCAGATCCACGCTTGCCCCTGAAATGAAGGGAAATTTTCCTCCAGAGCTGTCTGAGTGGAGTCCTTGACTTACTTGGGTCCTTCTGATTCTGCCCAGGAGAGGGCAATCCGGCACTCAGATATCACCCAGCTCAGCCCACCATGTCTTGAGGCTCCTTGTGGTGTTGGGGTCTTTGTGGTTAGTGCCTGGCCAGAGGGACACGAAACATGGCTCTGTCTCCACTGGTGGGGTCTGACTGCACAGTTCTACCCAGCTCCCCTTCCTCAGTGCGGAATTGTGTCCCAGGGCCTCTCTGCTCTGGAGTGCCTTCTCCTTCCATGGCTGGGTGCAGCACCCGTGCAGGGGCTGGGTGAGCCTACGTGATGCAGAGGTTACAGGACCGGGTAACTGAGGTAGTGCCAGGGTCCTTCCTTTCTGGGCTCGGAGTGGTGGGTGAGGTGCTCTGCTCTGAGGAGTGGTGGTATCCACACGTGCATATGTCCGTGTAAATGCAACTCTGCACACGATCTTTTCTCATCTGTTGGTAGCTGCACATATGCAGGCACAGAAATACACTGATTTTCAGGTTTGGGAAGACTAACTAGTCTCTTCCTCTTGTTTTCCTCCACTTCTTTTTTCCTCTACTCACATTAAATTTGTTTTCCAGATCAAGGAATTTATTGATTGTCCTAAGTCTTGGTTGAGATGTTTACCTTTGACCCCAGAGCCGCGTTGGGTAGCAGCTTGATGCCAGTGGTGAGGGTGTTTGGAGCAGCCCAGGCAGCAGGGCTGGCTGCACACACCCTAACTGGCACTCCCAGTGAGCACACAAAACTTTAAAGGTGGCAGATCCAAGTGGGAATTGAGATTACACTGCCAGGATCCCTGTTATTTTCCTTTGATTCTGCCTTCTGTTTTACTGTTCATCACACTGGTCTAGATGATAACAGGCAACTGGAAGTGCTGCCAGAGCCTGTAATTAGCAGGTTCCTACCCTGGGACTTGGTTCTTGCTAGTGGGCTGTAGGTGTGTGATAATTTGCCAGTTAATCCATGGGAATTATTAAAATATCACTGCATATTTTTGCTTTGCGCTAGACCCGTACACAGAAGCCCCTATGTGGGGTGCATGGGGAGTATCTGAGGTTCCTAGTCATAAAAGCAAATCCTACTGCTCATTCACTTTCAGTACTCTTTGTCTTTTTTTTTTTTTATTTTAAGGCAACATTTTCCTTTCCCCCCACCCCAGCCAAAATGAGAAATATTAATATTATTGCCATGTACAACTTCCTGAAAACTGAATTTTAGTCTATCCGAAAAGCTCTTAGATACAGTTTTGAAGCTATGCAAAATTTCCACCATTACAAAAAGCAGTATGTCGTTTCTTGGGCAAATATATTTTACTTTGGAATTGCTTGGTAAATAAAGTAAAACTGACAGTTTGATGCATTGATTTCTTTCTTTCTTTTTTCTTTTTTTTAACATTTATTTAAGTAGGTGGTACTTCAGGCAGAAAAATTGTGTCTATTAGTGCTGCAACTCTGTAATTTTTCTGGTCATTTTGGTTTTAGGCTTTAAGGTAGCCTTGTTGGGATCTGTTAGGAGTACAAGGTAGATGCTGGGAAGTTTTCTCCTAGGTAAGCATAGGCCAGTGAACCCTGGCAGAGCACTGTCATTGCAGCACTATTGAGCCAAATGCTGTACATGCTGTTTATTAAACTCAGCACCTCCTGTGATGGTCCTGGAGTGACAGCGTAGCATTGCTACATAGCTAGGGAGCATTTAAAGAGAGAAGTGAAATACCCCATGTATTATCTGTTGGCTCTGTGTTTAGTGACAGAAGCTGTGGGAAGTCTATAAAACAGCTCAATACGTCACTTCTTACGGAAACTGTTATTCCACAAGAGTGTACAGAAATAGTTTTGCTAAACAGCAACGGGTATGTCAAAGATAAATTGTGATTCCGATCAGTGGTCACTAGAATAAAATTTTGAACTTCTGTATTTTATTCTGAAAAGAGAACTCAGATTTTCCAGACTTAGCCAAGTGCCAGCGAAACTGGAATTTTTCAAATCTGTCTGTAAATATTCCTACATTCAGTCAGAGTTGAATTAATTTTTTGGCAGTGGGTGAAGCCACGTCACGCTCAAATATTTTTTGGGATTATTACATAAATTTAGAAAACGTGACGGCGCGTGCCTTGATTTCCCCATCTGTGACACGGGCGATCCCACAGCGTTCCTGTGAAGCACTCCGGCTGAGAACCGCTGTGACTGCAGCTGATTGTTATTCTCTTAATCATATTAGTTAACGAAATCTGTTCCTAGAGTGGTTCCATTTGCCTGAATGAATTTACATCAGAGATTAATTCAGCATTGTTTACTGTTATTTTTACATTTGTTCAGTACTGTAAATAATGCCTGATGCTTTACAGCTGTGTGTAAGGACACAGTCTGTGCTTCAAGGGCTTTTTTGTGCAGGTAATTTGAAGGCTCCCCTCTTAAACCTCGCACTTTCCCATGTAGCCCATTTTGTTTCCTCTATATTTTGAGGACTTTTTGTTCACGTGGTATCCGCTCCCAGCACTTTCTTGCAAGTATGATTCAACAGATAAAGTTCATCCTTCACCTCCAAAGGGTGATCGCCTCCCCTCTCCTACCCACCCCCCCACCCCCACCCCAGTTCCCCCCCAGTTCTCTTTCATTTACAACGTGCTCTGACCACTGCTGGATTTATGCACAGCAATGATCCTGCAAACAGGGACCGCGCTCCTACCTAGCTGCCGCCACCTTTAAGCCGGAGAGCTGCTCTGAAAACGGTCCCTTTGGTTATTCCTAACCCCGCCGAAGGGCATTGCTGGCAGTTCTGCGGGGGTCTCGTTCTCCCACCCGGCTCTTTGTGTTTTTACGTTTCTCCGGGAGGTTTCTGTTATTAGCATCTGACTGCTCTCCATTGTGTGAAGTCTGCTGTGCCGAGGTTATTTCTTTGTGCAGGCTCCCCGGCCATCCCGCCGCTGGTGCAGCAGCGAGGCCGCCCTCCCTCTCGTCCCCCCAAACTGTTGATATGAGGTGCAACGCCCCCCCCCCCCCCCCCGACTCCCCCACTCCGCGGAGGCACCGCCGGGGCGGCGGGAGCGGCCGAAGCCTCGGCAGCCCAGCAGAGCCCGCCGAGCGGGCAGAACCGCGCTGAGGGGCACCGTCTCGGAGCGGGTGAATCCGCGGCTGCGAGCGGCGGGGGCTGCCGTGGCCTGTGTTTATGTATTTTGCAGTAATCACGTTTCTGACATTGCCCGAGCGTGCTCCTCGCGGAGGGTGATTGGCTCAGGCAGCTTTTAAACCACCTATATGCTAACAAGCCTTGCTGCCAGGTTCCGAGGGGTCCTGGCTGGGAAAAATTAAACCCAAACCTTAGACCTCTGTCAGGCGCAGAGGAAAATTGTATTTTTGAACTAGTCTACAGCGTGGACAGGAAATGACCCCTCCAGAAACTGCTGCTTTAAAAGCGAGCGGCGGTGCCTGAAGCTATCCAGTCGCTCCCTCTCTCCGGAGCCTGTGCGCTCCCGCTCCCGCTCCCCCCGCCCCCCCGTCTCCTGCTATAGAGGGCTCCCACAGCAGTTCCCAGCCAGTGCGTGCAGCCTGGATGTGTGTGTGTGTGCGCGCTGCTACTTTGTACTGTGAAGAACACACAGCCCATGTGCTCTGTATGGATGTTGATGATACTCTGTGTAGCTTGAATCGCTGCAAGCAGACAAGATGTCCAGCACACCACATGACCCTTTCTATTCTTCTCCTTTTGGCCCATTTTATAGGAGACACACACCATACATGGTGCAACCAGAGTACCGAATATATGAAATGAACAAGAGGCTGCAGTCGCGGACGGAGGTAAGTCCCTCAGCCTTGTTTTCCTGTGCATGGACCGTGGTAGGTTTCAGCCCGAATTCCAGCTGAAGCGTCCCACTAGGCAGTACAGTATATGCAGGCACGAACCCTAATTAATTTAGTAGTTTAATTGGGTAATCCCTCATTATGTTTCCACGCAGAGCAACTCTTTGAGGAGATACCAGCTTAGGCTGAAATCTTGAAATTACTGTACAGCACTTCAGGATTGATTAGAATGCTGTTCTCAGGCAATTTCTTTTGCTTTGGTGTGTTGTTTGCTCAGGATCTGCCCTGCTGACATTTGCAGCTATAATATTGCAAGGTATCGCTTGAGCTTCTGCACAAAACTAATTGAGAAATGTTGCAGGTTTATGGGGAGAGACGAATCTTTCTCTGGTTTTGTTTTGTAAACTCGTTAAAAATAAATGACAAAAGAAAACAGGAGCAGAGTTTGAAAAACTTATTCCTAGGCTGCACTTTAAGGACACATGTTCAGGATGACCAACAAGAGAAATTCATGTTTACATTTGGAACGCAGTTGCTTTTAGCGAGGGTGATGATCGGTTCATGACTTTATCATATAGCTGTCAAAAGTACCCAATAACGTAAACTACATTCACTGTTGGTTACGCTTTGTATAATTTGTTAATGGTTTATACACCCTGGCTTCTATAGCCAGAGCAGCCACCACAAAGAAAATGCTGAATGGGAAGGGAAAACACTTTTGTCACTTAAAGAAAAAAAAAAATAGCAGAGGCTATATCTTGTTATTTACATGATGAAATGAAGCACACTTTTTAGTCTGTTGGAGTGAAAAGTGTGTGGACTGAATCACTCTGCATTTCTGCCATGTGTCTGTGTAGCAAACATTCCTGGTGCTGCAATTTTTCATAGTAGTTTACTAGTGGTGCCCTGAAAAGACTTTTAAAAAGTATTAATCTTTTATAGTGAATGGCTTTATATAGAGGCAAATATCTGCCAAATGCATGCCATGAAGCATGGTAAAGCATCTCAGATTGATCTGTTTGTTGTATTGTAATTCTTTAAGAGAACATGAGGTTATCAAAAAATAAAACACACATGCCTGAATTGTCAGCTAAACCATGGAGAATCTGTGACGTTTAATGTATATGATACAGCTAACGAGATGTGACCTGCTTTCTGATTGGGTAACCACTATGGGGTAACTGCTTTTCTAACACGGTTACCACCACTAGCCTTAAAACATTGCTGTGGAGTAACTGGTAAATACACTTTGAGCCGTTTAAAAACTCCAAGCAGCTCCTTGCTCCCAAAATCATAGCAACTGTTTGTCAGTTTGGCCCGAAGTTGTTGGTTGTGGAGGGTCACTGCCGTTTAGGTAGAATGAGGGAGGTTTGGGGGGGTTTGTTTGCTACACTTCATTTGTCAATGTCTTGCAAGTCTGTTCCTTACCCTCCTGTACATATTAGCGTAATAATGTCTAGATTTTTTCGAGTGAAAAGGACAAATGTGTATTACTAAGTGATTCTTTCAGGGTGTTATGTACAAGCTGTTCTGCAAAGCTGTCAGGACTAATTTACTCTTTTTACGTATTACTTTAGTGGTAGTTTTAATAATTGACCAGTTTCTGATTGCCTCTCCTTTCCAAATGTTACTGTAGAAAAGTTTTTGAGGGACTTGTGAAACAACTTCCCCCTCCTGGGTTGCTGAGGTGCTCTGAGTTAGCCTTCAGCGCATTTAATTGCAGTTTTTGCTGTGCACATTCTCATGGATTGTGGTGGGCAAAAAACAATAATCTACTCTTCCTTGCTAGTAGTGTCATAGGTTTCAGCAGCATTTTACTTTGACAGGCAGTGCTTAGTTAATGAAGGCCTTCTGCTCCAGCATTTCTTTTATTTGCTCAGAGTAAAAATACTTTTGCCCTGTGTTTGTTCAGTGTTTACATTCTGATTCTGGGGTTTTTTTTTTAATTTCTCAGCTCTGTATTGTAAGGACTGGTGCGTGTTGAAGTGTATTTTCTAGCTAGCTTCATCTCATTCATTCTTCAATTAAAACACCTACCTTAATTTAAAAAAAAAAAAAAAAATTAGTTTTCTGAGACACTTCCAGTGACTAGGTGTGGACAGCTTGTAAAGAATCATGCTGGCTTCACGGGCAGGTTGGGAGTGGAAGTTTCACATTAGTTTTACGCACTTCCAAGCATGTTTGGGATTGGTAGCTGAAGGCTTCTGGAGCATGTATAACTCGCTCTGAATTTTTTGAATCCAGATCGATAGAGCCCTGTAAGTCATGGAAGGAATGTGCTTATGCTGTGGGTGATACAGGCTTAGTGCATGAACGTTTCTCTTCAGGCAGTCTTTGGAGTAATGTAGGCACTGGTCTCTGAAGAAGGCTGCTTGTACTCTGTGAGCCCCAGGGGGTAGGTGAGCACAAGCAAAGCCGCTTAAGGGGAAAGGAATTACAAAGAAACTCTCCAAAAGACTGAGGGTAGCAAGCTGTCAGATTCCACTTCGACCCAACTTCTGAGGAGAGCCAGTGGCAAGTGAGGATGCATTAAAAAATGGGAACCTACAGATCTTATCCCAAATACATTCTTGAAAAGCCTTTGGAATTTTACTTTTTTCCTACAAAAAAAAATGTTCTTAATAATCCTTTAGACTCAGATTCTCTGCTGTCCCTTGCAGTGGTGGACCTTCCAAGGCAGAGCAAAACATACATAATTTAGCTAAGTTCTGCAGAGGATGGGTGGACAGCCTGTGAAAGGACTATCTGTACGTCATGTCTATTATCTTTTTTCTCCCCTCCATCTGTAGAGACCACCTTTGTAGTGCATTCCTGTAGTTGCTCTTCAGAGCTTGCAGGTAGGTGAGAAATGATTGAAAAAAAAGCAATGGGCTGGTAGAGACACCATTAGGGAATCCACCAGTAAAGCCATTTCTACTCCTGCCCCTCCAGCAGCAATGTCTATGGTATTTTGGGGGACATAGAAGTGTCATGGAAGTGGCTCTGCACTTGGGGACCTCCCTGAGAAATCCACTGCTTCCACTCTAGTTTGTGTCAGCATTGAGTGGAAGGGAACAATAATCGGTGTGGAGGATGTGCTCAGTGTATTAAGCAGACAAAGTATGGAGTGGTAAAGAAAGGTCATTTAAATGCAGCATGGCTATCTGCGTTGTTCTTGTTTTATTTAGGAAGAAACAGTAGTCATGAAAGTGAAGTATTAGCAACTTCAGCCTGTGCTAGATGTGCAAACTTTTGCTCTCCAAACTTCTTACAACTTTATGGGCTCCTCAGGCAGAACCTACAACTGCCTTTTTAAATTCAGGGTCAGTCTTAGGGGAAGAATTCCAATCACACCCAGGCAGGGGGTGGTTTTATGATGTAAGTACTGGCAAAAGTCCACCACCGAGCTAATTCTTATGTGATCTAAAGAAAATCAGGGAGTCTGAGTTACTAACTAATGCAGAGGAACACCTTACCTTCCTTTAAAGTTGTTCAAAGAAACCTAATCTGGTAACATGTTTTTCTAAATGGAAATGGATGCCTGCTATCTTAATAATGCTTTTGGAGCATCTAGTGCCATTTTGTGATGCATCAACAATCCTGATTTAAAGAAGTAAAATTAATATTTAAATGTTTAATATTCTCTGGCAGATATAAAGATAAATCTTATTTACTTCTATCATAGTTGATTAACTTTCTGGTTAACCAAAATGCAGCTGTTTCCTTGCTCTGTGTGTGGTTTCAAGGATTTCATTACCATTCACTCAAACTCAGTTTATCTTAATATTTTTATAACTGTGTTAGCTTAACATTTTAAGAAAGCAATCCTAGTGTGGCATAATCAGCAGTTTCTTAAGTTCTCGGTAGCAACATTTACCCTTACAACATGGGTAAATTAGCTTAAATATTTTCTCTGTTTTTCATAAAACTGGACATTTAAAGAAAAAACCTCTTTTCCTTTTTGATGTTGTAAGTCCTTTTCTGTTCTAATTTTTAAAATTAGAACTTTGAAATGGCTCACACTTAAAAGAAAACAAAAGGTGATTATATCTTGGATGTAATTATTTTTCAGTAACATTGCAGTGCGCTGTGGACAGGTCACTTAAAGTTGCTGACAGTTTAAAGTTTGAGGCATTGATTTTTTGCCAATATTCAAAGAAATATGTCAAGCCTTTTGCTTGTTTATTTAGTCCCCTATACTGTTAGAACTTTTGCATATCACAATATATTAAATTCACCTGCATCTCTCTCTGTCACTACAAGAGATTATGCTTTACATCATCATTATATGCAAAACACAGCTTTCCTTCTGGCTAAGAGAGCAGTGTTTTAAGGGTGACTAGAGAACTTGATTAGTAGCGTATTTGTTTTAAAGACAATCAGCTTAATCAAATCATATTAAACTCCCGTTAAACTGTATAGTTAATTTAACAAAAGTAGAGATTTCATGAGGGGAGAAAATATAAGAAAAATTCAAAGGAAAATAAAGGAGGATGTTATGATTATTTAAAAGCTACTAAATGAACTGGAAGCTTGCAGAGACGTTCACATGCAACCAAATATTTAAAGCAAGTCAAAGCAAAACAAAATTTCTGCAGTTTAATGGAAGTCTCTTATTTTATTCCCTCACATTGCTATCTGATGAAATAATCTTTTCTTCTTCTTCCTGATGCATTTTTAATAGATTAGTCATAAAAATCTATGTTGTGACATCACATTTGTTCACATAGCAACTTAGTATCGCAAACAGATCGCTCATATTGTGTACATAAGTCTGAGTTTGTCCAATGAGTTTGTTTTGTTGAGGAGAAAACACATAAACTTCTGTCTCAAAGTATTTTTTTAGGAAATATTCTTTCTCCCAGAAATATAGTAATATTTAGCAATTCTAGGAACAGGAGTAAAGTATTTTAAAAGAGTACTTATGAACCATACTTTGCTGAAACTAAAAGGTAAGTCTTAGAAGAAAATCCTTTAAATCCTTTAGGCAGCCACTGACTTCAGAACGGATTCAAGGCTCTTTTTACTGATTGTCTTTTATTTCATATAGTTTTCTCAACCCTTTAAAAAAATTCAGTTGCAGCTGTTGTCAATTAAAATTGTTACAAACTAACAATTCTTATGAGGCTGGAGGAGAAAAAAGAGGCAACTTCCTTTCCATACTGATCCTTAGCTTGCAATCAGGGATGTCTTGCTGCTATTTCCCCCCCTGAAGTTATAATGCAGAATGTAAACCGCCGGGGTAAGGAACAGGGAGCTTTTGGGGGCAGGGACTGGTGAGGGAGGGAGAGAGAGTCAGTGTGAAAGTGTAAAAATGGATCTTTTCTGCAAATCACTCTGATGCTTACTAGATAATTTTCTGCAAAGAAACCTTTTCAATCCTTCCTTTCCTCTTTTTCGTTCTGTGCTCTTTAAACCATAAAGCCACTTAAAAACCTCAAACTCTGTGTTTCCCTGATGTATACAAGATTTACTATGCAGATCCAGACTCAAAAATAGAAGCCTCTGTATGGTGAGAAGGAACAACATAGAGCTCAAAACAAGAGCCCGGTCCTGGGCACTTCTTTAAGCTGGAGTTTTGCCTGCGCTAGGATTGCAAGATCAGATTAAAAAAAAAAAAACCAAACCTGATTTGTTTTTACTACATACTCTTTATTTGTTTACAGAAAAACGGTATGGGCAGATTATTAAACTCATTGCAATATTTTTAGCTGGACTTCTCACTTCAAATGGTACTTTTAAATATCTTTTTGCCAAAAGTTGCATGTCTGCTGTAAAGAGGTATTCCAACAGGGTCGATACTTTGTTTGAATGCTTCTTCCACAAAAGAGCTTTCTTTCCTGCACTGTGCTGAGCAAACAGGTCAGCACATATCCTCAGTTTTGGTGGGTGCTCTTTTCCAAAAGTTGCTTCTGGTGAAGCCTCAGAGGTTGCCCCAAAGTATCTGGTGACTGGTCTTCAAAAAAGACTGTGGTAAGGCAGGGCCTTTTGGCCAGGTCTCAATGGTCTCATTTATTAGGTAAAAATAGTAATGGAAGAAACCTCCCCCAAACCCTGGCTTAAATCTTCTCCCTAGGCTCTTTCTTTTCTCCAGTGCATTCTTTCTGTGTTTGGTTACTGTTGGAATTTCAGAGAGAAAGCACTTTGTGGTCAGAATACTGTTTCCATTTCTATTACATTGTGGTGGACACCCATGCCCTTTTAAACTAAAGCCTGAAAGTTACTGATCTGAGCTGAATATTACACTTGGTACTCCTGAAGTAACTGGGGAACAACTACTGCTGCCTGTGGACGATAAACCTCAGTATGGGAACAGTTGATGCTTCTGGATACAGCTATGGCACTTTCGTACCTTATGGGGCTAGTGGAAAATTATGGACCTGAAAAAAATGAGACCTTTGCAAAACTAAATGTGAACTAGGACTTGGTGGTTTTCTAAGCCTATTACCTCTTCAGCACTCAAGAATGTTAGCTAGAGTCTTTGCAAAGGCCATCAATTTTACAGGAACAGGCTGTCCTCTCCATAGGCTTAGGTTGCCTCGGTACCACCTTGCTGTTATACACCGTTGTCAAGAAGACATGCTCATGATGAAGGTCCTGGCCAGGGTGGTGTTGCCTTCTGCATCATACAGACTTGAAGCATGAGACTTGAGCATAGCAGACTTCTTTGTGAATAACTCCAATAACAACAGCCAAAATACGAGTATCAAGCTAGAACTTCTCCCTAAGGTCTTTCTGTGGTCAATATTTACATCTATGTTAAATGGCCAGGACAGAGTCACAAACTTACAACCAACACAGTAAAGCCACAACTTTAGGCAGGTTTCTAAATGTACTTAAAATCTACTCCCTGGTTACCTGCAAACTAAATAGTTAGGTCTCTGCATCCTTCCAAGAAATCAATAAATTAGAACATTGCTGTAATATCTACCACACGTGAGCTGCAGCAGCTGCTGGTATCCATCTCTCCTGATTCTAAGCCGCAGAGTCAGCTTGCCAAGCCTAGTTAGCTGAGCAGAAACATTCAAATCTGTCTATACCGTTTGTGTGAGTTTAAAAAGGGAAGGAAGAAATCTAATCTCTGGCTATAGTTTTCTCATCAGATTACTCATGTACAGCAGATTTAGTGTCTGGACCCCTGTCTTTTTTACACCAGGCTAGCTGCAGTCTGGAGCATCCTTCATGATCCAGAAGAATTGCATGGTCTAGTTTGATGACCATATCTTTTGCATTCAGAGGACAAATGGAATATTATGTGTGTATAAAAGTGATTATACTTGGAACTGCCTGATTAAGGCAGACCCAAGAATAGACCAAATCATAGATCCACTTTGCTCATTCTTCAAAAACTAAATACCTGGAGAAAAACCCTGTGTCTGCTTGTGTATTATTAAGTGTAGTCTTACATCACCTGCGCAGCAGGCAATCTTTACTTTTTCTTTTTTTCAAACATTTGTTTTTTCTAATTACATTTTTATTGGGTTATTTTCTAATGTACTAAATTGAGAAAATTATGACTTCTAGTACATCATGCATTGAAAGTATTTCTTGTACCCTATTGTGATCCTTGTTCCAGGCGTGTAGTTTTGCCTCAGCCATTAGCAGAAGATCATATCAGAGAAAGAGATGCCATCTGTCCTAGAGAAGGCTACAAAGAGATTTCTGAAATATTAATGACCACATTATACAAAAAGAAATATTCTAAATCTTTAAATACTGTAGTGACATGGAGAGAGGAAAATGCTCAGAAAACAAGAGAGTAAATAGAGTGAAACGTTTTCGTTTGATTATTGTTTAAGCTGGAGCACCTTCAACATACTGCATCCCTTAGGAAGGCAGTCAGCGGTACCAGCATTCCTAATCACCTCCTCTTCTATGGACTGGAGATCCTCTAGGGTGCAGTTGGCAAGGCGGGCGTGAAACCTGCTTTACCCCTAGGTTTGCAACCAGGATAGTATTTTACAGTTGGAAAAAGGGAATATGAAATGCCTTGCACCTAGAATGCTATGTTTTCTTCATGTAGCTTACAAAAGTCTCTTGTGTGGATAATGCGGCAGCAAAGGAAGGCCTACAACTGTCCATTTTACTCTGTCCCCCATATTCTGATAGTAACTTGCCTTTTCAGATCCGTGCCACTGTCTTCCATAATTCTTGTATCCGCTTTAAGTACCAATAATGTTACTCCATTTTGCATCACAATAATGTTATTGTGACTAGAAATGAAAAGAACTGCTCTAAAATAGTTCCTTTAGAGCTAATGAAAATTTTTCTTGTTCGGCATCTTGCAGGAGGGGACCCTCTCTCCTTTTGCCAGCATTTCTCCACCTTTCTTCTTTGCCATACCAAGATGTTAAAAACATTGACAGGATATAGACTCTATATGTGCGTTGGCAGCCATACCACCAGCTGTACCGGATGAAGACAGTACCATAGCTCTATCGCTTCTACCTAGACTTAATCACTGGAGTATCAGTTAACCCTTAGGGTAATTAGGTAATAATGTTGTTGATGTGATTTGAAGCATCATTTTAAGCAATTAGAAGTTCAGATATAATGTGATGCAATTATGCATTATATAGCACATCTAACCATTTTACAGAGCAAAAATTACCATATGTTTTGTGGGAAGCCTGGCATTTTGCGCTTACCGAGTTCTGCTTGTATTTATGAACAGCATGCCTGTAAACTATGGCAATAACTCTTTGAAGACCACACCTATGCACATTGCTGATTGGGTTAAAAAGGATAGGCCCATTTTAATGAATGTGCTGGCATGAATAATGGGACGTGAAAAGCCAACACTCCGGGTAAAGGGTCATTACATGAGTGCAACAATTTCCATGACTATTCACTTGAGTTTAACAAGTGAATTTGCTTTGGCTATGCTTGTGCTCTTTATGCATTTCTATGAACGCTTGATCAATGGAGTTTTATTCTTCCAAATAATTGCAGAATGCAAATTTCAATTTTTAAGCATTCTGGGAAGAAGTTGCTTAATTTATATGGGCTGAGGGACAGTGTTTCCTGTTTTGAGTTTCCCAAACTTCCCAGATAAAACCATGATACTCATTTATCACGAGAAGAATCTTGGCTTGCTTTGCAGTGAGGACTGACTGGTGTATGAATGGAAATCAAATTAATGACAATGACTGGTGGCAATGGGCAAATTACAGGTCAGTAAATATGAGGTACGTGGATATTTTTTTCATGGGGCAGGACTCTGCTTATTACCATGCAGTTATTTTAGAAAAATGTAATAAGAAAGCATGGGTGAAAAAATTCAAGCCTTCCTGGCATTTTAAGCTCTAGCTCCATCTGTGCTCATCCAGTCAGGGATGCGAAACCGTAACACAGTATATGACCAATCAAAGCATATAATCTTAGCAGAATATTACATGCTTACAGCACAGTGCTTTTTATGAAACATGAGCAAAAATATGTCTTAAATTTGAATTATTACTGTGTTCAAATAAATTGTTATTAATTCCTAGTAACTCCATGTTGAATGAAATGGAATTCATGAAATTTATTATTTGACGTGAATGATTAGCTCAGGTTTTTTTTGGTACCTCTTGACACTCTGTCAGGGTTAATAATGCAAAGTAAAAAGATCGGTCAAGATGCCCGTGCACCACGTACATCTCTTTTCTGACGGTGCTATAAGATTATTTAGCACCCACATCAAGAGCATCCTGAAGCAACCGAGTTACACCTTGACTGATAGTTTCATCCAAAGGGCTGCACTTCTAAATACATGGTGTAGCACGGACTTGCTGGTACAGAGCGGTGTTCGCACTGGTATGAACCTGAAGCCACGACCTGCGTGTCTAGACTGACAAGAGTCCTACCAGTCGAGCCACTGTGACACCTTGTGGCTTATGAAGCAACACAAGCGTCTTTTAGAAAACTAACAGGTAAAAGCCAGAGGTTAACAGGTATTGGTAAATGACCTTTCATACGACTATCAACAGAAATCTCTTTGCTGGGTTACTTTACTATGTTTTCGAGATACAGTTAAATTAAGCAGTAGTAGGCTCATTTCTGTTTGGGGTCCTTGTATTAGGTATTTTACTGTGAAGTGTCATAAGGTGGGGTGTCATTTTGCTAAGTCTGACCTGCTGCTATTATCTCCAGTGCTTTGGTGTTTACTTATCATTCAGATTACATAAAGAAACACTGTTCTGGCTGCAGTACAGAGTAAATATTTGTTTGCAACCATTAATTTGATTAAACAAAAGAACGCTTGAAGGGAGTAAAGTACTTTTTGGTGCTGAGTATGTTCAAACAGATGCAGAGTTAAAAGTAACTGAGAGACAGTAAGCATTTGGCAATGGGCTCTAAACTCCATAAAAACCTGAATGTGGGGTTAAATAGATCAGCGTTTCAGCTGTGGATAGTTCGTTAACTACAATCAAACTGTATTTTGCTGAGAAATTCTCAATAAACTTAAAATTGGGCCAATAATGCATGGAGCTGAGAAGGAACTCTGCATCTGTAAAGGCTCAGGATGTGACACGAGTCTCTTGATTGTCACTTGTTATGTCTTCAAACAAGCACGTCCATGTTTCCTTCCATGATGATCCTGAGCACTTGAAAGGAGTTTCCTGTAAGCTCATGCATTACGTCCTGTAACACTTTCCTTGGCTATGACACTTTCAAAAACTTGGCCACAGCTGGGCTGAAACAGTTGTCCTCTGTTGCCAGATACTGGTTTATTGCTGAGTACAGTAACTTACAATGCATAGGGTCTGCATCCCTCTGTCCTTTATCTTCACGTACGTCCATAGTGCTGTCACTCAAACAAAATACATAGACGTACATGCTCCAATTTGCATTTAACTTGCTGGTGTGGGAAGCAGTAGCAGCACAGGGCTCAGGGCATGGAATCTACCTTATTTCATGCTTAGGCATTTTGATCCCTTGCTGAGCTTCATGCTCTTTAAAGTTAAGTGGCTACTGATGCTTATACACAACCCTGACTTCATGATGTGTACCATTCTTGAGTACACATCTGGGATTTTTGGGGCTGGGACGACTTCTCTGTTCTTGTAGTACTAGCACAGTGGAGTTCTGGTCAGTTTATGCAGCCAGTTTTTAATATTGTGCTATGTATCATAACTAACTAAAGGCTAAAAATAGATAGTAGTATTTAAAATACTTCCAAACCCAAATCTAAATATACCACGTTCATTTTGATTTCAGAAATAAAAGTGTTTTAATTGATATTACATGTATTTATGAACTACAAAGAATTATCTGACTAGAAAATACCATAATACTCTAGGTTCTTGGAAGGTGACTGTTTAATGTTGTTAACACCTGTTGTTACTTCTCAGATAATTCAGCCCACCCGTGCAAACCTACTGGCTTTGCCAAGCAAGTACAAATATATTTTTGGGGCAGCATTCTGCTGATTGATTTGTACGTCCGATATTGTTGTTAAATCTATTACTTTTTTAGTGGGACTCTCCAGTAGTTTTATGTCAATTGAAGAAGCTCATTCCAAGTCTGGTTTGTTTTTTTTTTTTTTAACAGAGGAAAGATGTTTTTAAATTCCCCAGAAAAAAGCGCATATTCTTCTCAATGGGAACTGGCACTGTGGAATATGTATCTTATGTCAGGAGGATTTTGGAAGGGAATATTGTGAAGTCTTGTAATAAGTAAGTTCTTGTAATAAATAAGTAGAGATGAACCAGAGAGGTAGTTCTAGGGAAGAAAGGCAACACTTATTTTTTCTTTTATTGTTTGCACTCTACTGATTTAATTAGCCAGCGAGAACAGACCCACTTTGAATATTAAAAAGACAAAATCAACTCCCCCCTCCCCCGTCTCCACATCTGTTGCCTTTTGGAGACTACTTACAGTACCCAAACTACCCAAAGTCTAATGGATTTTGCTTTTTAACAGACATTACCTGTATTTACTTGCAAATAATTGAGGTAGTTATAAATATTTTATTCTGGTTCTGAGGGAAAAATACTGTTTAAATTGTAATTTTGTAAGAAATTGGGCTGTGTTAAGCAAAACTAAAACATTTTTGGTGTTACACAAATGAAGCTACTCACAGTCTTGATAGATTTCTGAATGATGATCCAATAGCAAAATCTTAATGATTACCATATTATAGAAACTGAAATTGTTCCTGAGAATGCTCGAAGTTGGAAAGCGTGGAGTCCTGTGCAGGGTTATACATTGGTCAGGAGCAGTAGAGCATAGATGGGTAAAACTACTGAAATGATCTCTGCTCTATTTCATTATGCAACTGCCTTCTGCAGTATTAATTAGATGGACTGAATTTCAATAAGGAAGCGAAGCAGTTCACTGCACCTCTGCTGGGTGAGGCCCACCCCTGCACAGGAGCTGGAGCCTTCTATCTAATTGCAGTCTAGGATATGAATATTAATGCCTCGTCTGGGTGGCAGTATTGCAGGACCAAGGGGTCCTTGTCCTGCTCGGTGTCCATCCCATTTTGGGACCTTTCATCATCTGTGGACCACAGAATTTTCTTAGGTTTTTTTAACGCCACATCTACAGACACCATCAAAAAAGGGTGGATTTTTTTCAATATTTTCTTCTCACCATTTTTATAGGTGTATACTAGCTACTTTATTAAAATATTTTTCCTGTTGAAAGGAAAGAACTCTCCCAATTTTGCTGAAGGTGGCTTTTTAGAAACACAATTACCTATATAATTTTCCAGATTATTATTAAGAAGTATATGAAACTATCAGGACCATGGGAACTTGCATAAACCCACCTGATGTGCAAATTTGGTTACCAGAATAGCTGCACTAATCTTGGGAACATTGAGTGTGATTATTAGAGTCAACTGAGAAACATAAATTGAGAGCTCAGCCCAGCAGTCTTTCCATTCCTTGATTGATGGCACACAGATGCATGATTGCAAATAACATAGTTTGTGGGCCAATGGTGCTGTTGTGGTTGAAAAAATAATAATAATAAAAAAATGTATCTTTTTCTCTGTCACGAGCTTCCTAGGTTTGTCTCAGCCTGATCTTGTAACTGCACCTCCTCATCCCGTACAAAGCTTTCCTGTTTACATCGATGAAATGAGCATTTGGCCGTGCATATGAAGGTACTAGAATAAGGTGCAGAAGCTGGTATGGCAAAAAATTGTTTTGTGGAACCTACCTATTATAGTGGTTTTAGCAACTTTAGGTGATTTGGTTCTTAGAGTTGACTTTGAAGCATGTTAAAAGGACTAGAAGGGCATATTCATCTTTTAAGTGTTGTCCATAGTTGGCTATGTGATAAAACTGCATGTTTGAGGCTTATATTACGTTTGGACTTACCATTTCACAAATGTCAAAGGTATAATAGAAAACATGGTTAAAAACAATTAAGGAATATTGCATAGCAAAAAAATTAACAGATAGAGTGTGAAGGTTTTCTCAATCAGAAATTTAGCTGGAGGGCAATATATGGCCCATAAATTAGCAGAATAATAGGTAAATCTGGCAGGCTGTATAAGTGCATCATTTAGCTGAACTTATCCACACACTCCCTGAAAGTAGACCCCGAAGCCTGCATTGTTAGCTGTATTAATAAATAACAAATTTTGCAAGAGTTTTTATTCGGCTTATTCTTCATTTGTTTGGTTTTAATGGCAATCAAAACCAAATCGTGGACATTTATAGTTAATATTTTTCAACATTTTTCTCCAGCAGCCACTAGCCTTTGCTGCCTTACCAGGAAGGGGAAAGGAGACAATTAAATGAAATTCATAGGCTTTTAGTGTCTGCTGAGCCTGTGACTGGCAGCATGTGGGGTTTGTGGCTGCTGACCTGGTGGACTTACAGCATTTTTATGACGTCAAGCACACACATCATGGGTCTGTGCAAACTAAATAACCCCCCCCCACCCCCTCCCTGGTGGCTTTCATTTAGGAGACTAAGGACTTCTCCCAGTAAAAATCAGAGCGAAAGAACTGAGCCGCTCATTACAGCAGTGAACTTGTGTGCTTGGCAGCATGGCCTGAGATGCTGGGCCCAGCAGCTTTGTTTTGTAGATGCGCTTTCTGTGTAGTGCTTTGTTTGGTATAGGAAACGATAACTTGCTGCTTTAATACGTGAAAAATGGATGCAGCCAGTGAATCTGAGTTCTGCTGAAATAAATAGCAAATTCCTCATTAGCTTCAACAGCACCAGCACCATATATCTGCCTTAAAGTATGGATTCCTTCAGTTTATTACTTGTATGACCCTTTGGCGTTCTTTTGCAAAGAAAATGAGATTGAAATAATCATCTCTGCGAGGTTTTATATATGTTGACAAAATGTTACTGTCTGATTCACACTCGGTTACATTTAAAACCTGTGGGTGCATTTCAGGCCATAAAATAAGGTTACAAAATAACAGCCACTTGCGTTCATAGTTGTCTTTCTTGCATCTGCTTAATGATTTATTTATTTCTAGGAATTGCATTTGAAATTCCCAGACATCTAAACTTTTCAGTATCAAAATGACCACTGATCTTAAAAACTCATCTACATCAGCACCAACTCAATCATTGACAAGGGCTGGAGGAAATGAAACATCTGGGATCTATTAAGATTTTTATTTATGCTTTTAAACATTGAAATGTGTATTGCTGCTTGCCTTTTATGCTTTGAGCATGAATCCATTAAAGAAAGCTCTCACAACACAAACAGTGGCATGGTAAAGTGATTTGGGATAGAAAGCTGGGACCCCACTACGTAATTGCAGGGAGGGCGATGACTGTGGTGAATATTGGTTTATTTATTTTTTTGTTGTGGTGATAGAAAGACTTTACCAGGTTCTTCTCAAAAGTAACAGACACTTCAATTCTCTTGTGGCTTCTCACAGAAAATGCTTTGCCATTGCATTTATTTCCTTTCTGTACACTGTGCCTTTGCGTTGCAACCTTCTTGGAGTCTTCAGTGAAAGCGATGGCCTGAAATTTTCTTACTACCACACTTTCAAATAATCTCCTACTTGCACCCTCATCAAAGGACATTGTTTTTTATTATTAGCTTGCCCTTATAATGATACAATATTTTTGGAGGGGGCAGCAGGCTGTTGGACCAGTAGCCTCATCAGAAGTTGGCCAAGCTTCCACAAACTCTGCTGAATCCCTTCAGCCCCTCTGGAGCCTGTGGAGAGAGCAGGGCTCAGGACGGGGGACTAAAGCCTCTGAGGTGCTCTGTCACCACAGTACCATGCAGACGGCAAATATGTTGTTAAAGGCAGATGTTTGTGCAACAGGCAGTGCTACTGCTGGGTTTTTATGGAGGTCAGTCAAGGCAAGGCCTGAACTGGAGTGCTGTCAAGGCAAGGCCTGAACTGGAGTGCTGTCAAGGCAAGGCCTGAACTGGAGTGCTGTCAAGGCAAGGCCTGAACTGGAGTGCTGTCAAGGCAAGGCCCGCACCTGGCAGGGAATGGCCATGTCTGAACGAGGCAACTGTTGTTGGGGCCTAAATTTTCCAGACTGCAGGCTCCTCTTGTCATTTTGTAAATACACCCCTCTCCCTTGCTCCTCTTTCAGTCCAGGCTAAACTATAGCATCGTATAGGCTGGTATGGTTAATCAAGTACCTGCAGACGGCCCTTAGGGCAGGAGAAGACCATGGAGACCCCGCTGTGGGACCCTCCAGCACGCAGGCACCTGGGTCAGCTGCTTGCACAGCACACGAGATTCTCCACATCAAAAGCAAAAACAGAAACAATCGTTTGAGTTAACCATCAGTAAGTAACTGTAACCTACTCTCACTGGGACCAGTCACTAGAGGGGGAGAGATCTTGTATACCTAGAGTATTACAGGCATTTTGGAGGAAGACTGTAAATCCTATTTATAGTGGCTAGTGGCAAGAGGAGCGCATCACCAGGTAGCAGTCCTTCAGGTGACACTGAGTCCCTTCCATTCCACAGAAATCCTCTTGTAAAATATATTTGGGATTTTGTCTATGGCTTGTTGGTTTTATTAGAGATTCTGAACACAATATCTGGAAAGCGGTAACTGGAAACTATGTCACTTTGGGGGAAGAGGAAGAAAAAAGGACGCGTACTTGCAGATAATTAGTGCCTTCAAGGTATGCTTGCCATAGTCAGTTTTACCAAAATTTTCCATTCTTTACTTTTGGATTCAGGGAAATAGGAGAATAATACAGTAAATAGTGGAAGTTAGCTTTAGGAAGGGAAAGGTTTTCAGAAGTGACTTGCCAGCAAATATACCAGTCTGACTGACCATGAAAAGAATAAATGTTTAAATAGCATTTTTATAGGCAGTACTAACCCAGATGGAACAGTAAAAGCAAAGGGTTGGCTGATGTAGCATACAGAGCCTTTAAAGGCACATTTTGAAACTTGTTGTGACCTGATACAAAAGTTCAAGACTGGATAATATCTCGTAGCGAAGACAACTGACTTCATTAACTTCTGTTACCTTGATGAGCCTCATTTAAAACTTGCCTAAAAAACTATACTGCAGTAGTAACTCAGTGAAAAGCTAATGTATTTATCAACAAATGACCACTGGATTACAAAGATTTTAATATCTTTCAGGATCTCCCTTTGGCTGTTGTCACAATGTGCACATGAAAATGTTAGGCATGTCAGCATAAAAACTGAAAGAAAAGTGAGATTAGTTGAAGTTTCACCAAGAACCTCCATTGCTGATACAGGGAACTGCAATGAATACGGATGATTCCACCACTGATTATGATTCAAAATACCAATGCTGTGGGGTTTTCTGTTTAAGTACATTGTAAGAGAGATTTGGTTTTTTTACAAGTTTGAATTGGCACTTCTCTTTCATTTAGAGAGATGCAAAATGTTGTAATAGCTGACAACTTATGCTAGAATGAAAAAGCACATTTACAAAATCTTGGAGCTAGATTGTAGCGTGGCAATTCTGTGAAAGACTTCACTCAGCGATTAGTCGCAGCATTCTTAATAAATGTGTTTCAATTCATTTTTTGTCACTGAGAAATCAAGAAATAGGTATCTTATTAAAGGCGACCACATCTTTCTATGCAAATTTAATGCACTTGGCAGGTTTATCATGATAAATGGTCAGGATGAGATAGTTCGTGATGTATCTCTAATCTCTTCTGTGAAGATGTTCATGTCTTGCAGGAAGTAGCCCCCTGAGAGCTCAAATCTTTAGAAGTATGTGGCAGATGGTGATGTCTGCAGAGTCTCATAGATTGCTTTGAAGTTCCTCCAAATGATGCCTTCAGTTGGTATGCCTGAGTTTTTGCAAGTTCTCTTGCTTCATCTCTCCTTTGGTGCCCTCTTCTCACCTCCATCACGTTGTATCCCCAAGTTGTTTCTCATACTGGGAACACACACCAAATCCTTACAGAGTACATCTCAACTCACTCCCCAGTCCTGTCATATCTTTGCCTGTAAAGTTGTTCTTCCATTAAGCATCTTGCATATTTTAAGTGCAGTGGTTCACAACAGGAAAACAATAACAGAGAACAAATGTCTTAGAAAAGCCTATCTATCATTCATGCTTTGTGTTCGGTTTTTGAGTAAATCTTTGGAGCCAACATCAGCACCAGTGTCATGTTAACTTATTCATCAATTATAATCAATTACCAATATTAGTTAGGCCAACTTCTTTTTAGATTAGTAACAAGAAATGGTTAAATTTTCATGTTGCTGCAGGGATTCTGAAGGAACTCACAAAATCAAAAAAACATTGCAAGGCTTAATTCACTGGAAGGCAACTAATGAAATAGATAAAATATAAAAGCATAAAATAATTCAGGTTGCAGATCTGAACAATCTGTATTTTCAGAGCTAAATATTTTCACTTTTCATTGTTTGGCCTTGGTTGATCTGAGCTTGGATGGGCTTTTTTTCTGAAGTACCAAATTTCATGTAAATTTTTATACCTGTCATATTCCCTTTGTAAGTTCACATTTTAGAATCACTCTCCTTAAGTATTTCTGTTACCATCTTCACTATACATAATCTTGTGTGCTATAATTGGTAATATTTAGTTAGGTATAGCATAAATTTTTAGTATCTAGGATTTTTTTTTTTCTATTACTTCTCTCTCAAATGCAATTCCCACAACTTGATCCCTTTTAAATATCAGTATTTGCGATGTTTTTTTCAATCATGGTCTACTGATTCCTGCTAAAACCATTAAAAAACACGTATTAATATTTCAAGTAATAATTTCATAATTATTATGCTATTCTTCAGTTTACTGTATGCTGTGTAAAAAAGCATAGCTTCTATTAAGACTAAGACCTAAATTTTTCTGTTTACATCACACTTACTGTTTAAATCACCCTTGAAGTCTTTTTTCTTCTTACACACTTAGAAGGTATGGCTAACCATGCTGTGATACCCAGTTGCTTTTAAAAGGGAGAGGACCAATGAGCTGTGTATTCTTGACAAGCGATTCAAGGAAAATTTGGGAAAATCATTACTTCTGTGATTAGTCCAGTTTAAAAAGTCTTGATTTTGAGGTTGTATTTGCAACCGTCAATCTATGACATTAACTAACTTCTCCTTGGACTGTTGGCATTTTTTTTATGAAGTGTCAGTAATTAAATGTTGAAGGCACGTTAGTACATCTTCATCAAAATACGATTTAGGTCTTTGTTATGAAAAACAATACCACAGACCTAACTCAGCTGTCTGTGATCTAGAAAGGGGAACTAAAGAATTGTAAAATCTCCTTGTTAAAATTCTACTCGTGAGTTAAGGAAAAGACTGTAGTGACTTTTCTGTCTCTGTGACATTCCCTTTGTTTCTGGTTATTGCTATAGCATGTCATCCCGAGGCGATTTATAGAATCACTTGGAATGAGTCTAGATTTATAAGAATTCATTTGCAGAGCAAAGAGGTTTTTTTTTTCTTTTCTTTTGGAATGGAGAAGAAAATCTGAAATGATAGTTACCATCTTCTTTTAAAATATATATATTCTCTTACCCAATTAGTACTTTCAGTCTAGATGTACAAGGCCTATCAAAAGACTTCTTTCCTTTCCACAAATAATTCTTGCAGTTCTAATCCAGACCAAATGAACACTATGATAATACTGTATCTTTTACTATATTTTAATAAATTATGTAACAGAATGCAAAGTTAGATTAATCCTCATTCAGAGGGTCTGGCTGAAATGTCACCTTTGCATTCCTTCCCCTGCGTTGAACTGGCAAACCATTTGTACATGCAAATGAAATAATAAATATTTGCCTGCTTATTGCCCTTCCTGTGAGCGCAGATTTTTCTGGAGGAATGTGGGACAGACTTGGCAGCTGATCAGTCCATTCTGAAACCTTTGGCTCATATGCCAGGGAGATTGAATCAGTACCTGTAACTTGCTGTGCTCTACCACAGATCATATTAAAGTTTAATGGACAAAACCATTGGAGGAAATCTGGCCATGACCAGGAGATTAATTTGTTCAAATCTCACCTGTTTTCTGATTCAGCTGTTAAAAATATGTCTAGGCTGTCTGCGCCCCTCTCAGTTCCTGTCTTTTTTGTATGAGATGTACTTCTTGTCTTTCGTTTGTTGAGCAGCGCCTTCAGCCTGCTTTCAGATCCTGACCTAGACCTCCTTGGTGCCACGCTCTGACCCAGCTCTTCTTGTCCTCTAGCCCTGGAAAGATTGTTAATAATACAGTGCTACATTTTCACTAGTGAAGTTCAGTAATGAATATTGTACTTCCCTGGATCATTTCCTAGGCTTTCTGGAGTAACACCCAATTCTGAATTTTCCAACTATGATGTTAATATTGTTGAAGATTTTTTTTTTTTTAATAATAGCAAAATAAGAAAATTCTTTCAGTATTATTCTGAAAATCGTCATATATCCATGTTGCGAATGAATATGCGATACAGTGGTATCAGTCAAGAATGTCCTGAATAGTACATCCATTTCACACATAGTGAATCATAACCCAAATCTTCTATCTAGGGCATCTTTTGACTGTGCTTATGAGTAGATTGCTATCTGGTGATCTAGTGATCTTCAGAGGAGAAAAGCTGCTTAACTGGAGAGAAAAAAAAAAAATAGGAAAAAGGGAAAGAAAAAAATAATGCCATGAAGACTAAATGCTTCACCAATAGCTAATATCTGTGTCCACACAACTGGTGCTACTTTTTAATCATGTACTGATAAAAAGGATGTTATGTATTCCAGCGTGGAAAATCCAAAATATTTACTCAACCGTCTGTTTGCTTTTGTAGTAGCAACCGATCTAGTCATTGCAAACTGTGAACAAAGATGAAACACTAAAATAGCTGTGAATTTCCTTTTTTTTTTCCTTTTTCTTTTTGGAAATCCCTTCCACAACTGTTGGTTTAGTAAATGAACCTGTTTTAAACTTTAGGCATCAAATGTGATAGCCGTATAAACTAGCCAGTTATTTCACTTACAGGAGTGCCAGCAAAGCTCTGAGAACTAAGCGGACCCTAAAGCTAGCTTTAATTGTTCTGGCCATGAGGGCACAAACCTGGAGATACAGTGCCATCTCTTCTGCGTGGCTTGGCCAGCCTGCCTGGAAAGAGAGATCAGGAAAGGACGGACTGGCATAAACTCTTATGCTTCGTTCCTGGGAATGCCATGAAAAAACAGATTCAAACTCAGTAATACCGTGGGCCAGCTAGCAGAGTAAGGAAAATACTGGCAAAGTAACAGCTTTGGTTTAGAGCAGCCTGGAGGCTTTTATTTTTGTTAGGCAGTAAGAGTAAAGATAGTTGATGCTATTTAGATTAGTCAGCTTTGACACTCTCTTTTTAATGCTAAGGATTGCTTTAAGTAAATTTTTTTTTCTTCACTGAAGAACCTTTCTCCAGACTTAATAGATGGGTTAAGAAGGGTCATCTGGTAATGACAAATAGAGTAACTCTTGGTTTTTCAGGAATGCAACTTAGCAATGACTGCCTACAATTGGCCTATGTGATCAATGTGTTTATACAAAGGCCAAAACTGACACCTGGCTTGAAATACGTTACTTGACTGTTTTCCATGAGCTTTAATACAGAGAGGAGAAGGTGAAGAACAGACTCTACAAATATATCTGATATCTTATAGCTATATAAATATGCTATATAAATAGCTGTACAAGGAGACGATATCGCAGGATCCTCCCCTGCCTGCTCCTGCCCCTGTCCCCCCCCCACCCCCACCCCCTGTATGTAAGAAAATAATGTATATATGAAAGAAAGCAAAATATCGTAAACTTCTAGGATGGTCTGCAGCCAAAAAGTGGCAATCCTACTTACTGAAATAGGAGGATGTTCTCAATAGGAGAATAATGCCAAAAGGAGAACTGAATACATATTCTGTAAAAAACATGGCTTTAGGTCCTGTGAATTTCTCTTTGTTGAATCCAATATCACTTAGGAGAGTGTAGAGCACTTGAAAATGCACAAAATCAAAACCTTAGAAAGTTCTGTTTTCACTTTTCCATCCACACTCCCCATCTGATTTTGTCTAAGATTCATATTTGAAATTTTAGTTAAAAATAATAACATCTATATAAAAAATAAAAAAGCAAGAAATCAGAATTCCTTGCCGGTAGCAATATAAGTAGAAGAAATACATTTTTTTTAAGAAAAGGTCTGATATACCTAGCACTGTTTATTATGTAGTGTTCAAATGTGCACAGTGTTTTCTACCTGGTAGTGAAATTTTTTTTTTTTTTTTTTTTAAATCTGTTTGTGGCAGATTTCTGGGAGGGATTTTCTGGGACTGCTTGACTTATAGGACTGCTTATAAAAGCTTCATAAAAGGTAACTAGGAAGAACAAACTCTCTGTTGGCAGCCTCTTATTTGCCTTCCAGGGGTTGGCATATCTTCCATTTAAAATTTGTAGGAGTCTGCATATAAATTAAAAAGGAAAAATGATTCCTTTTTTTGTTTCATTGTCATTTTTTAAATACTAACTCCACTGTGCAGTGTATGGATTGCAAATAAACTGATTCATTGTCCTCTACTTGTGTCCTAATATGCAGGCTCAGAGACCTCAAAAGAGATCCATTGAAGTTCATTAGCTCTGACTGTAATTTCCAAGTTTGTTTGCTAATTGATAAAAATGCTAAACAAAGCCTTAATAAGACCATCATCACCCCCACCACAAAAAAAAAAAAAAAAAAAAAAAAAAAAGGAAGAAAAAGGCCTGGATGCCTGAGTGAACTGCCAGACATTATCTGTTTAAATTCTCAAAGCTAGTGAGTGAGATCTGTGAGGAAACTCAGAAAGAGCATCTATAGACTGAACACTTTCTCACATGTCAGTGCTCTCACAGGCTGGCATGTCAGAAGAGGCTTTGCAGGTTTGTTTTTTAGGGTATCACAATCTAGCACAAGCATGCAAGCCTTCTACATTGCATGAAATTTTAAGAAAAATTGATCTCCTCAGTTAAGAGCGTGAAGGAATTTGGTAAATTCTGCTGTTTTCCTTCCATCCATCCTTTCTCTTGCTCCCATTCAGAAGGTTACATTTAGATAGACATTTTAGACCTTGAACAATCTCTCCTGCATAAAATTTTTTGAATGATCTGTTTGGGATGGGGATGCACGTTGTGTTCTCATAGACCTTCACCTATGAAGTGATGTACTGTATTGAAGCTCTGCACCCACACACATGACAAAATGACAAAAAGTCATTTTTGGTGCCTGACTTAATTGTAAATCTGACGCCTAAATGGGGTTCTACAGCACAGATTGCTGTAGTTTTCCTATCATTTTTATTATACTTGAGGTTTTAGAAGACTTTCCCCTTTTTGTGCCTCTACGTTCACACAACAAATCATTGCTTCAGCTGGGATCAGCAAAAATAAGCACTAAGTCAGATGACTGGATGAATGGAAGGAGTGAAGCTCTCAAAGGTAGCAGTGAATCTTTAATGAATAAATTACATGCTTCTTCCTTCAGCCTGTACAACTATTTTGATGCCCCAACAGGAGCTCATTGATGGGCTGGCATATCTCTCTCTTACAGTGAAACAACTTTTGGAGAATATCCTAGTCTGCCAGTCTATGGTCTTGTATTAACACTCATTACCATTGTATCCGAGCACTTCCCAAGTATCAGAACAATGATATCTCTCTCTTCCTTCCCCGCCAGGGATGGAGACAGTTAGTTTGTTCTTTCCTCATAAGGAAACTTAAATGGGGTCAGGGGGTCAGGATGGTTAACAATATGGTTTTGTAACTTAGCTGGATGGGTGTATTTCATACCCATTGTTGCTTTCTTCCTGCTATGTGGTGGTTGCACGTTCGCTTGCCAGCTTTCCTTCCTGGTCATGGGCACAACTCAAAAGAGGAAAGGAAGGCTCTAAGTGGCTGGTTGCAGAAGTGAGGCTGGGAAGAGGTGAGATGTTGCTGCATGAAGCAGACAGATAAGGAAGAGACTTGATGACAGGATCAGATACAGAATCTTTAAAAGGTTAAAGTCAGATCTGCTGAGCAGGATTTATTGTAGTACCAAGTGGTCATGTACTTTTCCCTTATGAAGCCCCATAGGAATGGGCTGTAGAGCAGAGAACTATGTGAAAAGCTTAAGAGCAAGGAAGGGGAGTTATTTCTTTCTCACTAACCGGTGGAGAGAGTCATACACTGAACTGTATGGGCAAATGTGCACAATGGAGGTCATATAGCTGAGGGCAGGCCCCAGCTGTTGCTGCAGTTGGGTGCTGTGTAGTAACTTCTCCAAAAGGCAACGACTTGAGCAGGATCCTTCTAGGAGGCAGGTCATGCTGCCGGGAAGTGACTCTGAAAATATTTGTGGGGAAAAGAAAGAAATAAAAATCCATTACTGAGACTATGTTCTTGGCCAAAGGTTTTATTTATTTATTTGGTTCAAAAACATCCCATGTTTCCAAAAGGTCCATGTACCTATTGCATGAGACCTCTGAGAGATTTCATCCTTTACTCCTCTGAGATGAGCTTGATGACAGAAGGGCAGTAGCAGAGGAAGACAGGGTGGTGCTGAGAGGAGGACTGCAGGGTGCAGGATGGATTTGCCTCACACGATACAACATTGATTTGAACATGTCAGATGTGCTGGTCGTGTTGTCAGATCAGAGGAACACCTCATCCTCAAGCATTAAGTTTTGTTAGGCTTTTCAGAGTGCGTGAAATGCAGGGGGAATGCATTTCTTCTTTGAGAGGATCATATTTCCATGCACTACCTGTCCACCCCGAGCCTCCATACAAACAGCAAGAGTGGCATGACTGAGCGTAACACAGCAGCATTAGGGATAAAGTTTCCACTACGGTCAGTAATTCTTTAGTGAGTATTTAATGTATGAATTGCTGCCAGAACTACAGGCATGTTGTTGCTAGAACAGCAAACAAAAGAGAGCTAAATATACCAATGGCCAAAATTTACTACTGGGTTAAATCTAAGAACTGTGTTAGTTTTTGAGGAACTTCCTCATGCATAACCAATTTACCAGCATATGCTGCTTGATGTCTGTCCATACAAGCCCTTTGCCTTCTCAGTTTTTTGTAGTAAAGGATTCCTCCAGTTCTACCTTATTCCTTTTTGGATGGAAAGTGCCTGGCCTTTGAGAGGTCTTTCCTCTTGTTTCTTTATTTATTTTTTAATTCTCCCTAGGTTTCTCTCACCTTTGGTTATCAAAAGTTGATGTCCTTAGTACCTGTCAATGTACAGGATGCCCCAGAGCTAGCTGGTGATTGATAGGTCCTCTACTGAACCCATTTTGTCTTTCTACATCCCCTTCCCTTTCCGTGTTTCATTTCCTTTTCCCCCTGACTACACAGTGGTTTCCAAACTGCATATCTTTGGCACTGCTTTGGCTTTAAAAATACTTCAAATGTATGTGTTTTGGGAGTTCTGGAAAGGAAAAGATGTTGCTTGATGGCTTTTGTGTCCTCTTATTTTCTGCTAGAGTTTGAATTTCCTTGAATTCCCACGGGAAAGAGAACAACTTTCACAAGGAACAGCTTTGCCAGACTGGCCAGGAGTTAGATCCTGGGAACTTGCTCAACTATTCATCTTTACTGTGAAGGCAGTAGTAAGAATATCTCGTATAATCTCCTTCATCTTATAATTCAGAGCTTTTGATTCAGACTGTGAAAAATGTTTAGTTCAACATCAAAAGAGATAAGAAAATACAGCTATCCACCTCTTACTGAGCTTCTAAAGCTGCTAGAGAATGAAAAGCCTTCCTTCTTGCAGCTGCCTATGCAGCAGTGTCATCTCTTGCCTTCGCTGAGATTTGCACTATTCTGGAGAGCTCTGCCTAGTGTTATGTCAGAGCTATTTTTCCATAGGTGTCTTCTGTTTCAGTTTTGCTAGCTAGACTTGACTCTGTTCTCCCATTTTCCTTTTGGCTTTGGATTTGGTTCATATATTTATTCTTCCATAAAGTGTAGCCAGAATATCAGAGGCAATTCTTTCTACATCAATCCCTGTGATAGTCTCCCCTCAATGACTGTAACAGCCTGTTTGGCTGGCAAAACTCCTCATCTGACAATCATTTGTAATTGTTTAATTTATGTTATTGCAACTCTTTAAACAGTTTCCACACACCCAAACTTTAGTTATATTTTCTACATTTTCTATTGAACTCTGCACTGTTCAAACTTGAAATTCCCTGGTGCTGATGAGACACCCCTGGGAATGGAGAGTTTTAAATCAGCTCTTCTCCACCTCCATAACTCTAAGTGATAGCATGAAAGAAATGGAAAGTTGATTTATACAGCTTGAGAAATATTTATCTTTGTATAGAAATCTATGTGTGACTATGATAGCAGAGAATTCTTACAGGAGTGTGAACTAACCTGTCCAGTATTTTGGGCAAAACTACTGATGGCAGAAAAAAGAAGTGTCTCCTGACCACTCTATTTTCACGTGGTGGAAACGAATGTTGGCCATTACTTCTTGGCTCAGGTGCTGCCTTGATCCTTCTGGCCTTGAAGACCAAGAACAGCATTACCAAGAACTTAACTTGACTCAGTTAAAGGCAGTCACTTGCTACACTGAATAACACAATACAGACAGTTTTGTCTTCCTATCTACATACTAGCTCTCACTTAATAGTTCAGGAGGATGATCCAGAAAATAGTATGATCCATGCTTTAGTAATTTCAGCAAACATTTATTTATGTTCATAAAATCAAGCGCAGACTGAAGCTCACTCAATAAATATAATTTCCTCACACATGCACACATGTTTTCTACAGTCTGTTGTATTTAATAGCATGTGTATTTAAAATAACACTACAGAGAAATGTTAGTCCAAGCTTTTTTTCTTGGGCATGATCCAGCTTAAGCCATCTCCCTGTGGTGGGCTGTTCCTACAATCCATTCCCACAGGACTTTCCTTTCTTGAGAGCTGTTGTAATCTCCATAAGTATTAAACTAGCCCAATCACTAATCATCACTCAGAATTTTCCAGGTGGAACAACCCCTGTTCATCTGGATGTGGGGAATACATGGCAAAACCATTCCTGCTAGCCTGTGACAATAAATAATATTTTGCTAGCTTTAAAATAGTCTCCTAAAACATACAAAGAACTGAGGAAAATCCTAGGTGTATGGCTATTAACCGCACTTGTCTTTGCGTCAACAGAGTTGATAAATGCTGATGCTACGCTTGTATGATTAAATAGGGAATACGTAGGTGACTGATTGAAGCAAGAAAAGGACCTGCCACACAGGAGCATCTCGAATTCAGCTTCCCCCTGTAGTACTGAATGGCAGTGTTAGCAGCCAGAGAGCTTAGACAAGCTCACAACTGACCCTGCATACTCCTAACCTGCACAACATGGAATAAAATACATTGGCTTAAATGCTTTGGGTGGGCAGTTTCTGTAATGTGCCTTACTTGAATTTGTGGTAGGCTAACAGCACGCACCCCGTCAGTTACGGTCTGGCTGATGCACAGACACACGCTAGATAATGGTAACTTGTTGTCTCAGTCTGAACACCACGTAATGTAGCAAGAATGACCTATGTTTAGAGGACTAGGATCAAAACCAGGGTTCCTTAAGGCATTTCTCACAGGCCCTTCTGCTGTGAGAGCTCTCTAAGATGGAGGTTCCCTAGCACTATGATGAACCGAGGTTAGTTGACAAAAAATAAGGAAACATCTTTACTGAGAGGTGACAATCTATTAGATAAAAAGCACTGCTTTGGAATCTAGAGAAAGAATTAAGTGCACCTCATAACCCTTGTTGCTCTCATGGCCCTGTTTTTTACTCTTAAGATTCAATCTGAGATTTGTGGAACATAACTGATTTGCCGAAGTCTCATTAAAATGTTCTCAAATACATATTACATGTGTTATATATAAATGCATATAGTAAGAGCATATTTTATTCTCACTTTGATTTTGTTGTTACTCTCCCTTCAAATCAGAGAACATGTGAGACATGACATAACGTTACCCACGTAATCCTGCCATGATTCTTTTATCTGATTTGATTAAGCAATCCAGAATGCCAAAGATAAAGCAGGAGAAAACTGTTTTGGAGAAATTTTTTATCCCAGTGGTCACTCTCAGGCATCCCTATCGAAGACTTCAGCCTGTTGATCAGGGTTGGACATCTGTTGCTTTACATGCCTCTTGGCTTTTACCCTCCTCTGCCTCCTCTGGAAAAGGTTAAATGGTTTTGTTAGTGTTCTGTTGTGGTTTTGGGTTGTGGGGGGTTTTTTTGTGTTTTTTTTTGTTTGTTTTTTTTTTTTTTTTTTTTTGTTTTTTCTAATCAAGCTACTTTAATTTAGTGTCTAATTCAGATTTAGTAATGTAAGTATCAGCAGTCAGATTTAAATATCTTGGCCATAATGTTCATACTGCACTGAAATATTGAATCTGTTCTCACTAACAAGGCAGTTTTTCACACATTAAAGGAAAATGTCGAATGTTGGATCTGTTATATTCTTGAAGTGTTGGATCTCTCCCCTACTCAGAGCAGCAGTCCTCCACATATATTGCAATTCAACAGTAAAATATTGAAACACTATTGAATCACATGGATTCTTCCAATGCTTCAATCCTATAAATCAAGAAACAAAGCTCAATTGGCCCCTTGAGCCTGAGATGATAATTCGTCAACACTGTTAAAAGAGAATGTGTCTTAAAGCGCTAACACAGTTTTTAGCTTTATACGTCCTCTACAAATAATCTGGGGGAAGAAACACCAACACCACCCCAAATAAGCGTGTGTAACACTCACTGCCTATTCCTTCCCTGTATCTTTTCAGGTTTAGTGTATGGCACCGTCTACGTCACTGCTCAGACCTTGTTTAAAACCAATATGCCTATTAGGTTTCCATAAACTCTGTTTGTACAGTCCTGGACCTCTACAGGAGGCATTTAATTCACTGATAAATACCGCAGCTCTTTTCCAGTTAAATGACAGAATTCTGCGTTTCAACAAAACTGAAGTAATAACGTACATGTTGTCTAAAATGTAGAATAGTTGGTACTTTAAGATGCTAGTTAGAAAAAATAAAACTATATAAAGTAGGATTTCTAGTGAAATAGTAGACAATGCTGTACCACAATTGTCTTTAAAAAGCAGCATTACTGGGCGATTAGACTTCGGTTTTTAGAGTTAACAGTACTGAGTTGCACATGTATATTGATGTAATTTTCAAAGTCAATAAATACTGCATCAGCTCCTGTATGGAAAGAGGATGTTGCAGAAATTATTATGACATGATGCGATAACCCCTTCTTAGAAAAAAAATTAAAAAAAAGAAAAGAAAGGAAAAAAGCAAAGCAAAACAATACTGTCGTGTTCTGGCCATCAGGAAACCACGACAATGCTCCCACCTTTTTCCTGTGACTTACCCAGAGTTCCTTCCAGGCGACACAGATAACTGATAATGCTGTGGACTGGATCCTGTGCCAAATGAAAATAGAGTAATTTTTTGGTTAAATTTATATCTGATTAAAACTGGATCTTACAACACCCTTTCCGCTCAGCTTTGCAGCTCTTCTAGGTAAAAGTCTTCTTTGTAACTTTAAACACTGCATCATTTCCTACTGCAAGTGTTCCTTCAGCAGGGCAAGCACGAAAAATTACTTTCGTATCTCATAAGCTGTGACTGAATAAGAAAGTTGTTCATCTCTATTACTACCGAAGAAATAAATCTTTGGAGTTAGGTTTTATGATTCTCTGTGACATGAGTATTCCTGAAACAGGTAGATTTACCAATAATGATTTTCAAAGTGCATGTGACTTAGGGAAACCGCCTCATCTCGGAAACCACCTCATCTCGCGGTATTTGAAATGCAGATGTAGTCCTCTGTATGTGAATCCCTCCCATCAGTGCAGGGCTCTGCAAGCATGTCTTTGGGGAGGGCAGCTGGGTTAGGAGTTGGCTGTGGCATCAGGGTACAAAGAAAATCTTTGCCTCCTGCTTGCTGAGTGAGAAGGGGCCTCTGTGGTGTGCGTGAGTGATGCTCTCTGTAGCTCCCATCATCACACACCCACCGTTATCTCATAGTCTCCTTACAGGTTGAGAACTCCTTACAGTCTCTTGTTTTTAGCTCTGCTCACTCAGTTAATTTCCTCAGGCATTTTGCAGGGTTATTTATGCTTCAGCCTGTACTTAGCAGCCAAGTTATTTTTTTCTGACTGGCTACTAATGAAGAATAAGTCAATTTATCCTCATGAGTTAAATTATAAATACAGGGAAAACAGAGTAAAAATGTCACCACATGGAGATGGCTTCACTTTTTTCCGTTCCCTAAATCCTGGTTTATGTAAACTGAGATAAATATTTATAAAAAATGCTGGCCACAGTAACCCTCTTTTTAAAACTATTTGGATTAGCTTGTGAGATGTAACTATTGATAACACAGTTTGGTACCTTTGTAAATAGATTTATGCTGTAGAGTTATGTCTTCCACTAGGTTTTAAAACAAATGTGTTTTGTTTGAGCTGTGCGAGAAAGGAACTTGAGAACCACCTAAAAAAGCTGGTTAATTTTCATAGCATATGCTGTAATAAAAAAAAAAAGCCTTACTTACAGGCCAACACTTGGCCCCAGACTAAATGGGATTAAAGGGGACAGACAGGAGGGACTTTCCTGGACTGTATGGAGGTCTTCTGTGCACCCCAAAACACATGGAGGATGCGAACAGGTGTCATCATAGGTGTGCCAGTCTCCTCCTCCACCGCGTGGGGCTGTGGGGAATGAGACAGCTGATTGGCTCAGTCAAAGCCTTTTTCAGAGGGGCTGATCGTGCTCCTGTTGAATTCAACACTAGGACTTCCCCGGAGTTCAAAGGAACAGTGTTAAACCCTCTATTACATGCCCTAGAGGTTGTCCTCTGGTATGACCACCTTGTGCCATCCCAAGCTCACAATTACTACTGCTGAAATAAGCGTGCAAGCCAGAGGAGTTTTTCCCCTAAAAATTACAGTGAGGGATTTCAGCATTTTATGATGGTTTTAATAAGTAATTGTCAAAAAACACAACAAAAACACAATAGAGCATTAAAGAAAATTTGCAAGCCATTGAAGTAAAGAGCTGCAAATAGAAACAACGCCTGTATTCTACCTTCAGCTATCAGTATAAAACTCATCAAAGTAAACCAGTTTTATTTAGACATCTGGAAAATGTACTTTGACAAACATCCACTTGATGACTGTCAGTGTCTTATAAAGAGACTTTGATATCAAAGATCCTCAGAAACTGTCAGAATATTTTTTTTTTAATGACAGAAGGATGTTTCCTAGCCATGATTTGTATTGTCTGATTGATATGTTTTTAGTATCTTAATACAAAGGATTATTTTTACAAATGTTTTTGTATCTACTTGAGCAAAATGACGTGACATTAAGAAGATATTTTCAGAAGTTAAGCAAACTAGAAAAGCAGAATCTGTACTCTTGCTCCTTCCAGGGCACTTAATTGTTCTGTCCCCAAGGTTAATGGATAGCAACTTGAAGACTTTGTATTTTCAATAGACTGACAGAGCTTAGGTAACGTATCAAAAACCCGTTTCAAGGTGAAGAGAATACGCTAATCATGTACTTTGAATGATATTGTTTCCTTGCATTTATACTACTGAAATACATAGGAACAGGGCAAAACACAGTTGATTCTGTTATGCATTTTAGCCTTTATATAAATGTCTTCTCATCAGCCATATCCAGCATATCTCACCTTAGATACAAAGAAGATAATTCATCACTGAACTGTTCAAGGCTGTAGGTATGACTGCAGATGTCCAAAATAGTTTTTTCCCTTTTTTTCTTGGTTTTTTTTTTTAAACCAGAAAGGAGTTTTTGCCTTGCAGTGTTAGTGGAGATGCTGAATACATTAAAATAGCAAGATGAGAGGAATGCCTTGTGGGGACTTGTAAACATGCAGCATGATTGCTTTTTATTGGAGAAGGCATTTCTGCGATGTTCTATGCAGCACTGCAGTGCCATAGATATGTTGAAAATGCTATGAAAGCCTTAACTGTTTAATACTCATAATCCATCTGTGAGCACTAAGTGATTAGTTGCAGTTTATCCCAGTGTGGAAGCTGGTCTTGGTACTTGCATAAGCCTGCCCTGCAAGGCCCTGCCAGAGACAGCAATGCCCATGCACAGTGTGGCTAGCAAAACTCCTCCAGGAGATTAAGAGGAGGGCTGACAAGATGGTCCTGAGTAAACAGAGAAGTCTGCAAGAGATGAGCAGTTTAAACAGGTTGGAGGAATAACAGTGTAGTGGCTCAATGGTTACAGCGATGCTTACACTGCTCAATTTTAAGCACCAAATTTAGGAGTACAGTTCCTTGTTTTGACAATAGGGAATGGAGGCTCCTCATGTAGGTGAATCAGAACAAGAGACTAAGTAAATTTTAGGTTTATATATACATCTCTAGACTCTCCCTTTCAGCCTCACTTGGATAGTCTGGTATTTGCTTAAATGTAGGTTTCTTCACATCCCTTTTTCTGGAACCAAAGAGATGCCGTGGTTTATCGCAGTGTCCCTACCTTGGGAAAGTACATTGTTTGAAGAAAGGCATTTCATAGGCAGATAAAAGAAATCCAAGAGTCCTGAAACAGTTTGTTTTAGGAAAGCAGGCTGCCTTGGGGTGGATATCCTTTATGGAGTCAGGAAGGTGTAGGAGGGGACAGGAGATGCTGTGCTTGCAGTGGCTGTAGATCTAGAAATGGATAACAAAGGGGTGGGGGGGAAGTGTTGCTCTTTTGCTCTTTCCCTCTCACACATACACTATTTTTGTCTAACAAATATCAATTCATCAGTATTATAAAGCGGTCCTGCTAAGGAAATACCCTATTTTCAAGTTTTTGTTTGCTCAAGAGTTTCAGAAAGTTCAGCGAACTTTATCTCAAAAAAAAGTGACTGAATTATTTCACTATCTACCTTCAGGATGGCTAAAGACGGATTCAGTTCACTTCTAAACCACTATGTTACTTCAGAGCAATTGCTCGTGATACAGGTAATTACATGATACAATTCCCCCATTTAAGGATGTCTGTTCAGGGAATCACAGGTATCAGCTTGCTGGAACACAGCTAGCATTAACTGCACCCTAAACACTGGACTAAGTGAGTTAAAACAAGGCTATTTTTACCCATCAAAATCTGGTTTTCTTAGTTTCCTGAGTATATGTCCACGTTTTGGGTCAACCTCAGATGGTGCTCCAGGAGAACAAAATTCAACTCTCAGACTGGACCAAAGGGCAGCTGGAGTCTGCTTTTTCCTGCAGGCTAAAAGATCATATGCCCCGTTGTCTCCCCTATTGTTTTCGTGTATATGGATTTTTGCAGGTATGCACAGCGCTTAGTTTAGAATTGCTTGAGTTAATTAAAAGGAATCATCAGTAACTTAAATTTTAACTGAAGTGAGGCAAATCTCATTTAGGAAGAGGCTAGAGAATCACTGGTAATAAATGTATGCTGCTAAACTTTGACCTGCAAGACAAGACTACGAGCTGTTTTGACTAGGTGGAAAAATTTTTAAAGGTTCTGCAAAAATAGCTTGTATCTTTGTAATGGCTGTGTCCTGGATTATATTGCCCAGTTTCTTTCCATGACCATAAAAGATTGAGCTCACTAATCTGTATTTCTAGCAAGGAGCTCCTTGCAGCTGGTTTGGGTAGGTTACTTTCCTTGGACTAGAGATGGTGTTCTTCCTCCCTATCTGTACATGTCTTTCTTGAGGCAAGTGGCCTCCTCTGCTGGTCATTTTATTTTTTCTTCAAATGTGAGAGACAGGAGAACTAGTATCCTCTTTCCCCGCACCCCTCCCCTCTCCCCGCCCCCCGAAAGGATCTTCAATTGTTTCTTTTGGAAAATGATTTCTGAGAAAGTATCTGTGAGGGCAATTGCTACTATTATATTAGCTTCCTCTAACTCATTTCTAGCCCTGCCCCCAAATCACCTCCTTCCCTGCCTTTCCTCTCCTTGACTGTTCCCCCTCTGGTTTCCTTTGAGGTTTTTTTCATGCCCATTTATATCTTTTTGTTGTCCTTTCAGTTATGATTTTTCATCCATCAGCTCACTGCTTTTCTAAGCCAAGCCAAGAAACTGCAATAGTTTGCACCTACACTCATTTAGCCACACAAGAGATTTAAATCTTCAAGCCTCTGACTGTAATTTCTCAGCCAGTTCTCACCTTCCTTTCCCTCTGTATGAACAGCCTGTGTCTTTCCAAATTCAGATTTTGGGATACTCTTTTTTTTTTCCCCTCCTCTTATGTTTAATTTCTGGGAGGTAGGCTGAATTAAGCAGAATAAAATGCTGGTTCCACTTCGTGCTCTTTCTACACAGCAGTGCCCACACTTTTCATCTCTGTGACTCATAGCGCACAAAATTAGTGCTTGCAAAGCTTGAAGAGCAGGAAGAAGCTGCAGTTTCCAAGAAACACTGTTAGCAGGTGTAAGCTGCTGCTGTCACTGAAGATGGTGACTTTCTTCTTTGGGCTTTTCCCTGTTGCCCACCCTGCCTTTCTTTTGCCAGAAGAAGCATTTGCATAACTTTCCAGATCAGTGAAAGACTTCAGGTAAAGCAACTGGGGAAAATAGAAGCCTAATTTGATTTTTTTTGTGTGTCAAATGCAAAGTTTTTATTGCTTTGTTCCTTCTTTTTAAGGAATTTCCATGAAATGGTTTTCATTTTTCTTTCAATGGATTCTGTGATGATAGAGAAAGCTTAAATCCTGTATTCACTTCCAGACAAAATGTGCAAAATTTTGCATTATAAATCTGCACTCCTGTCATAGCCAGAGACCTGCCAAAACATATAAATTCTCTGGGAATTTCCCAGGCCACCAATGAAATCTCACATCAGTTACAAATTTGTAAGAAAGAAAAAAAAATAGGTTTTTTTTTTTTTTTGGTTGCTTCTACCACACAGTTTAAGAAACTCTGTCCCACAGAAGGATTCCCAGTTGGAAGCTATTTCAGACTTAAGTGGAAGATGAGAAACTTGATATAAGCAGAGCATTATATCAGCAACTGTCGCTAACAATATAGTTTTAAAAATATTTTACAACAGAGAATACAATTTACCATGGTTGTTTACATCTAAATCCAAACCAGTCTCCTTATCTGAGTAAGCTTTCAAAACAGTTGTGCTTTCTAATAATTGTGTGTCTGATATGAGTTTGAGCATTGTGTCTAATTGTCATCCAGAAAATTGAAGATTTACAGTTGCTACAACTAAAAATATGAGTCCAAAGAGTTAAGTTTTCAGGTTTTGATTGAACAATATATATCTATATACATATGAATGCTTGTATATATATGTATATACACATATGTATAAACTCTTTTGTAAATACAACTAATAAGATGTTTTTCTGCTAGATCAAAAAATTAACAGTAGAGCAGAGTGTAAGTAGCCTGCAATAATCTAAAATAAATCATCCAAGGAAGCTGAGGTGACCAGTTTTCATGATATTTCATTCAAAGCTGCGGAATTCTGCCCATTTCAGAACTATGGCATAACAGGAATTTATATTTATCAGCAGTTTTTAAAATTCAACCATATGCTTTAACATTTGAAACAGCACATAATATTCTCCTCTGTTTCGGAATGCTTTCCTGAAAATGTAAGTCTGCTCCGAAATGCTAATGCAAGAGCTAGTTATAGTTCAGTTGAATTTTAACAAGTTTATGGATGGCATGTTTCTGTGAAATAAAATTCAGTGTAACTTTCCAGGGTACTTGCTCTGCCAAGAAGTATGTAATTTCCCATGCTAACTGTATGTAATTGTTTGAGGATATCTTGTGGCTTCTAGTGGTAGAGATGTGAAAACATACCAAATTTGATCAGGCTATGTAATGTTATTTTGAGTTCAATCCTACCGAGCACTGAGCATCTCCATCACTCCTTCTTCCTTGCGGGAGACAGCAGGAAAGGAGGCACAGTGATGCCCATTTTTCTTCTGTCCCACTTGGGACTGCAGCTGCAGATCTAGAGCAAATGGATCACTCGTTATCCCTGGCTGAAGGTTATGCCCATTTAACTTCACTCTAACTCCCCTCTGTGAAGCCATTGCCTCTTATAAAAAGGAAGGGTTTTGGTTTTAACTGGAATCATTTCAAAGAACTGGGTTAGAAAATGGCCAGACAAACACTACAGCTGGCTGTAACAGTCGTGTGGTGTCTGCGGTGCCAAGCGGGGAGAGAGGGGACTGAGTGGGGACATGGCGGGGATTAGAAGGAATGAAGGAGGGCTGAGTGACAGTGCTAACTCGGGACTGCTGCCAGCAGTCAATGACCTTTTAAGCTGCTGGTGCTTGTCAAGGTGGTCTCCTTCCAGCTGTGCTCTCTCTTGTAGTTGCAATAGCAAATCTTGAACCCCTCCATGAATTGATTCAGCTTGCTAAAGAAATGGAAAGCTACCCCAGCAAACCAACAGATAACTCACCCCAGGCTTTTGTCAGATGAATGACCTGACATGGCTGACAGATGAGATCAAAGGCAGAAGGTGGAAGGCCTGGAGAACCAGGAGAGGACAAGGAATGAAGGGAAGGAGGCTGAGGGGCTGCTCATTTTGACACAAGGACCTGTTGGACAGGTTCAGCTGTGCTGCTTAAGCACGCTCTCAAAATTTGCAGCAGCCAGAACTCTGTGCGGGGAAACCACCAGCCTAGCTACCAGGAGGAAAACCAGGAGCTGTAAAACCTGTCTTTGCTTTGGTCTACAGGGAAAAACTTACTTCAGTTTGGGACTGTCAGCTCAACTGCTTCCTGGAGCAGCCACACATCCCTTTTTGGCCCCAATTTACTTGCTCATCTTTGCATAAGGTGTCAGTAATGAAGAGGTTCTTCAGCTCTCTCGTTTGTGGTGGGCAGATGGGCTCAGAGAGCCATATCCCTGCTTAGACAGGGTGGGATTGGAGAAGGGACTTGAGACCACATGCTAAGGAATAGAGCACTCACCTGGAAGCAGGGAAATCTGGAATCCAGCCCTGCTTTCAGCACACTGCCCAAGGTTCTGATTGCATGCAGAAGAAGACACTTCTGCAAACATGAGGGATAGGTGTCACCCAACCAAATGTGGACGGCTACCTCTGAGTCATGTTTCTAGACTGCATTTATAATCACTGGAGAGAAACATATTTGCATAGGAAATGATTTATCTCCTTCCAGTGTGGACATTTAAGACAGATCAGATGAATTGCAACCTCAGAACATCTCCTTCCATCAACTACAAGGAAGTCAGAGAAGCAGCTCATATGTAGACGGCTACACTGAAGGAGCCTGGTTGAGATAAATCTTACAAAAGGTGACTGAGAAATTCAGGAGTATTTTGAGAACAATGCTTTACAGTTCTATCGCCTGAATTTTCCTATTGGCATCTAAGCCATTTAGTGTTAGTCATCTTAGTCATTTAGTCACGTTACCTTACAGGACAGGACCTTTGTTTCCCAGAGTATAATGATTCTCATGTCCAAAAGTGCACTCCTTTCATGTTGTACATTCTGATGGAATTTATAGCAAAAAGCCTAGCATGGAGGAGGCATAAAATGTTAGAGAATAATTGTCTACCAACTTAAACACTGAGCAAAATTTTTTTTGTGCAACTCTTTGTCAACCTGAGCCTTTTTCATATCATTAAGACACATACATTATTTAGATTGGAAAAAAAAGCATATTGAACAATACTCTGTTAGCCACAAAGCTGGGAAAATGTTTTCAACGTTTATCAAGTAATTTCCTTTGAAATATTGCAGCCTGATCCTGCCAATTACAAAACCGATTTTGTTTCCAGGCTGGGAAGATAATGGCTCACCATAGTACACAAGCCTTTCCACCCACAGAAAGGTGGCCATTGCACAGTGGGAGCAAGTTCTTCCCCTCCAAGCTGGTGTGTCACTGCATATTGGCTCATATACATGTGTGTGCAGAGCACAAAAAACCCCCAAAAAACCACAGAAGGAAAGAGAGGAGAAATAACTCCCTGCTATCCAAAGGACTTGGCTGATTCTCTAAAAGTAAAGGTGTAGTAAGCAGAAGTTATTATGCCTTTTTCTTAAATAGTATCTGAATTTACTTCTGGTTTTATCTGCTCAGTATAGACCTCTTATGGAAATTAAGAGATAATTAGAATATTGAAAAAGTGAGCTTGGAAAAAAAGAAGTAACATTGCTGATTGTAGCACTGCTCTGTTCCACTTATCTGGCTGTGCTGGTGTGACCTTCTGGTATGGAAGACACCAAATTTCAAACTGTAAAATAAGAGTCAGGATACTTTTCTAAAATTTGTGAAGTGACATGATCTTGAAAGCTGTGAAGGTTTCTTTTCACTGGAGCTAATCTAATAAATGCCAATTCATCTGCAGAAAGAAAGAAACATTTCATTCGGTTAAAAACATATCTATGGTGTGGTCGTGATTCAAAAAGGTTGGTGTCAGGGATTATGGCATGTCTGATATTGCATATCGGAATTTAGGTCTAAAATAAATATTTTTATTTTTCATTGGAACGATAATAGCTCAGTAAAAATGGGCTGGGAGTTTTAAGAAAGACAGATATCCGTTATTACAAGCATCTGAATAGAACAAATTATTGAACAACTAATCAAATTTCAGTATTCTGTATTTATGTATTACAGTGTCATGACTGCAGTTCCCTTCAATCAAAAGACAGTTGCTTTATAGTGACTACAGTAAATCATACTGAAGCAACAAGTGAAAACCAGTAATTTAATTAATTAAACCTCAAGCATTAATTTTCTCTGTATTTGAGTCCGTTTTGGGAAAGAATAACAGAGAAGTTTTGTTTGTTATTGGAAGTTGCTCCTGCATAGCAGCTTTGTTTTATCTAATTTTTTATTTTCTAAGTTTCATACAGCGGTTTGATTCTGATTTAGTTAATGTTCAGCCTATTCAGAAGGGTAAAATTAGTGGGGTGAGCTTTATTGCGGTAATGGAGGTCTTGAGAAATTTAAATTGAGAAGTATTCTAATGCTCCTCTGTAGAATATTATCTGCCTCACTTCTGAATGCTTTGCTACCGTGTGCAGAACACGGCACATAAGTGGCTTTTGGGGCTCGATGCATTTAGTGTTTTTCCTTGCCCTCCTAACACAAGAAGACACTTGAAGCCTCTTCTTGGGGGTTATTTTTATTACTAACTTAAATGAAAGAGAATAAAGTCCACAAAAAAGTGCCTGTAGGCTTTTTTTTTTTCCAAATGTAGACATTGTGATGATTTTTGATGAAGAATTCTTTTGCTGAGGAATTGCTTGAGTGAAGGTTTGGAAAAATCTATTGTTGAAGATGGAGCCAAGATTAAATTAAACAAAATTATTTTTGCAACTTCTTGTAGATGGAAATTGTTTATAAGCTTATATTAGCCAGTCAGGGAACATAAACTTTATTCTGTGCTTTAGCCAGCTGGTTCTACAGTGCAAATGTTGAACTGCATCTAATGAATTATCTAAGGAATATGCTCTGTGAGCAGTTGCAAACATTATATGCTGCGATATGTTCGATACACTGTTCATTGAGCAACTCTGAAGAGCAATAGTAATAATAATAATGGGAGCCTATTTGCAGAGAGTTGCAAGCAGGAGAAATGACTAAATGCTTCAGTTAAATTATTCCTTATTTGCTTTGTCATACTATGTGGTAACAGTTAATAATATAATGCATTTTAGTAATGGGTTGTATTGTTTGGGTTGTTTTTATTTTTTTCTGTGTTACTTCCTCTGGCCAGATTATTCTCTTCCATTAGTCCATTCTCAGTGGTTTATTTGTTTGCAAAGTCCATCCAAAGATCACAGGCTGAATTCAAACTTGGCTTTCCTACTACGTCCAAGCGATGAAATAATGTCTTTTTGTGGACACCTTGGTGTTTGTTGCTATTTTATTGAAATTCTTCCTGGAGGCTTGGTAATAACTGTGCTGAGTATCAAACCTGCAGATGGATATGGATCTCCTTTACACATTTTTCAGAGATTTTCTAACCCCATTTTCTGACCTTTAATGCTATAAGATACTTTAACAAATATTATGATTGAGCTTTCAAACAATCAGACTTAGGATAGTATTGTCAGTTTAAAAAGACATCAGTTTTGTAGTTCATATGTGAGACTTTACACCTCACCAAGCTTTCCTATTTGTATTTAACTCGTCTATTACTTTTTGAAGAGAAAATTATTTACGCTTGTAGAAAACTGTGTCTTCTTTTAATTGTTTATAACAAGCTGATTAATGTAATATATTACAAATAATGTGGTATTCAGGTTTAGTTCAAAACTAATTCAGTTCATGTCAGACTTTATAAAAATGCTAAAGACACAACGTATATTCAAATACATCCATCTAAAAGCAGAGGAACATTGTGCATTAGAGTGAAGCAAGAGGAATTTTAGTGTATACGGTGGATATTGCCACTTGCATAACAATTCACCTCCCTCTGTTGCTAGTGAATATTCATATTCCCATAGTAGGGCTCTTTGTATTTACTGTTCTGCTGAAGTGCGAGATGGCATCCAAGCCCTCTAGCGTTTTATCGGAGCAGACATATCATTTGCAATGTTATTCTAAGCCTTCCTAAATAGAACAAGCTGAGATGAACAATACTCTTGTATGCCTCTCCTAAAACTCCTTAAAATGTAAATGTAATGAGATATTGACTCCCATATAACTTGCTTGTTTTGTAAAATCACTTACACTGTCTTGACTTAGAATAGGATGCAAAGGTGTGGAGAAGGAAGAGAGAGTGGTTCTCTGGACCCCAAGCAAGATGTATTTGTAGTCCAGAAAGCAAACTCCAAGAATCACCTGCATTAGAAGAAATAGTTTCTAGAATAATAGCATGCAGGAGAGAATTATTGTACAGAAAACAAACTGTGTATGTTAAAGGGTTCAGTTTTCTCTACAGCTGGAGTACGAACTTTCCAATAGCCATCGCTGCCTGCCTGTAGAAACACAGCCTGTAACTATGAACTCTAGATTGCTTATAAAATGAGTAATCAGCATGATTCCTGGCATGATTCCCCGCCTTCATGGCCCTTCCCTTGCTCCTTATACCATCCTTCCTACCTGTGATCCCCCTCAGGGCTTATCTTCCTGCTTTTACCACACTTCTCATGTGCTGCGTTCTTCACTTTCAGCACTGGGGCTGCTCAGACCATCCACTCTGACAGCTGCACTTTCCTAGGGAAGCAGCTCTCACTCCCTGCTCCGACAGCGCCCGTTCCCCAGGGGATACTGGTTTTTCATCCCTCTTTCCTCCCTCCCCTTTGCTGCCTTCCCACTGCAGCAGCTCATTCCCTCAGCAGGTTGAATAACACCCAAGAGTTGCGTGCAAATTTTAGCACACTTTATTTAGAGCTGCACTGGCTGTGTTTCGCCAAGGGAGTCTTCACCAGAGCTATTTGCACCCAAACCGGAACAGCACTAGGTGCTCGCCCTGGCTTTGAGGGAGCTGATCTCTCTCTGGGATGGAGGGGGTGCTCCCTGAGCAGTGCAAGGCACAGCCGTTTCATGCAAAGCCTGAAATCTGGGCTTCCGGGCTAGACCCAGACATGGGGCACGTTTACAGCACAGCCTCAGGTCCCACAATTTAGAACCGATTTAAAAAACATCTGTCGTGAAAGGGATCCAAACCCACCTGCACAGCCACCCTTATCAGTTAGGCGTGTTCTCATACAGTTAGCTTCTACGATGTTTGTGTGTAAATAGTGCTTTAAAGTGATCAGGCAGCGTAATTAAACAAAACTCTACGTTCAAGGCACCGAGTGAGTTTCCTCTTCATCTCGGTGGGGAAAGAGGAAACAGCCATCAGGCCTCATACTTCAGCACTCCACTCCTGTTGCTGCTCTTCAGTGCCTCTCTAATCAAGGTGCTTCTTTCCAGATCACAGCCAATGCTTTGGCAAACCCTCATCAGCCCCCAGTGCACTGCAAGGGCTGGGGAGGCAAACACAGAAACAACAACCTGCTGTTCTGGTGGGTTGTTTTGTGGTGTGCTGACAGAGTACCTGCAGGAGCAGGGCTGGTGAACACACGAAATCAGAGACAGACGCTGGGAAGTGCTGCAAAGGGCTGAGCCTTTGGTGTGTTTGATCAGGAGATGCTTGGTCCCTGATAGCCGCTCCATGACTGAGGGGCTGCCAGCCCGGCTTCATGATGCAGCCCTGCAAACTGCTGAGAGCTTCTCCCGGCACCTCGAGACAGGAATTCAAAGCCTGCAGACAGATCCCACTAGGCAACGTAAGGAAACTACCTGGCTGATTTCATCCTCTGTCCTTTTTATATATTAATATTCCCAAAGACAAGAAGGCAGAGGTTTTGTTCTCAGATTCTATGGTGACTTTCCTGGACCACGTGTATTTTCTAGAAGTACGCTGTCAGCATGCTCTGGTCGCAGCCTGCCATTACAGGTAGGTCATATTCATCCAGGTAGTTACCCAGCGCCTGTTCCCTAATGAAAACCTCGTTGCCACAGGGTTCTGTCTGGGCACGGGACATTCAGAGCAGCAAATAGGAACCAGGTGTCTCATTCCAGTTGCATTTCTTTGGCTTTTGTGTATTGCAACTGAGGTCCTGTTGGGTGTCCTTTTTGCTAATGTAGTTGTCATACGGGGTTTAAAGGACTGATTTTATTTAGCGAGTGTTGTTATCAGTAAAGCTAATTCAAATAATTCTCTTTGTACAATATTTTATTTTTCCAGTGTGACATGGTTATATTTGCTATGTGATTTTTTTGCAGTGTCTGTTAATTTGAATCTGATTTTTATTACTTTATTACAGTATTCAACAGCCACTCTATTTTATACATATAAATGACTTATGACCTGAAACACTTGAGTGGGACATTCTCACTTGTCATTTTGTATTTTGGAAAACAGACTTTCATTATTTTGTCGGGCAAACTTTAAGCTAAAATGCCCCTCCCAGTTAACGAACAGCCTGGCTTACCTTGGCTGGGAGATCTGGAGTAATTTGAGTGAGCCAACTGGTTTGTGCATCTTACGCAGGCAATACTTCCATCAGAAATAATGATTCTTAGAACCCGCCTTTTCACTGGGGTTGTTCGGGGCCCTCAACACATCAGCAGATTCAAGAAGTCATTTTACAGACGTATATGCATGTGTAGCTATGGCGTAAGGATGGGTTATATTTCAGATGGCACCAGCTGCCTCTGGTGCAAGAGCAGGGGCATGTAATTACTTCTGTGGAAGTCTGTACATATTTGCCAGAATTTATAAATGTTTACAAGTAACTGGTCTTCACATAAGCAGGGCCCTCAGGGAGTGCTAGGCCCCCATCTGCTGGAGAGTTTTATGTCAATTCTGGTGATTTTTACGTTTTTTTCCCTGCATTTTTCTCTAAGAATTATCATCACTTGGCTTTCTTACTTAAACATTGATAGTGCCTGGAGAGGCAAAGGCCTGATTGTTCAGAGTACTCTACGTACATATGGTGAGAGACAGTTCCTCTCCCAACAAGTTTTCTGTCTAAATAAACAAGGTTAACAGGGCTGGGAAGAAGCAGTAACTCCCCATTTCACGGAGGAAGCACCAGAAAGTGAGAGGAGCTGAGCACTGAGCCCCAATCCTGACAGGCATTGAAACGCTTGCTCCTGGCAAGGGCAGAGGTTTTTGGAAAATATTTTCAAGTTGAAAACAGTTGGAAATGTTCTTCAAGAAAAATAAACATTGCAATCTGCTTGGATAGCTAAGGAGGAATGGCACAGAATTTGGCATCCCAGAGGTTTTGAGGATTAATGGCTTTCACCTACTTTTATGCCCTTTTGGGGTTATTCTGTGGTCTCCTGAGTAAGTTTGGTAGCTTAATTTGCAGCTTTTACATGTTATAGTGCTGCCTAGAGTCGTGCCTTTGACTGGGATCTCTTGACTGTTCTTACACAGCAAAACCCTTGATGTGACCGAACTCTGTGAAGTGATCCCTTCCATGGTGGCTTCGAGGAGCCTGACAAGGGAGCTGAGGTGTCTGCCTTCGTGTTAGCAGGGAAGGCTTGCTCGAGGAGCTTCTTGCATGGCTGGCAGCAAAAGGGGACTCTTTCTAGGATACAGCTTGCCTTCTATTCACTGTTAGCTGCGATGCAGGAGGATGACTTAGGAGAATGTAACCAAGACACTGAGAACGGTCAAGCTTGTATAATAATTCCCTCCTTTGCCCCACCTTTTTCTCAGTGTGGCCACTGCAGGAAGCAGCAGTGAGGGTGCTCCTGGGACCAGCCTTACAGCTTCTGCCAGCTCCCGCTCAGGGCACCGTGTTCCAGTGGCTGGAGGTCTAAGATTAATTGAACACTTGAATTTTGCACACACTTTTAAGGACACTTCTAATTATGAAAGCATTACAGGTTAGATAAAAATTGTTCAAAACATGGAAAAAATTTTGACAATTGAAATTTAACATTGGGAAATTTTAAAACCAGACATTTCTCATCAACAGGGAAGTATTTAAGGAATTAAACCTTATGTTATAATTTCCCTCTTCTCCTAAGCAAGAATAGCAGTGGATGAAGAGGGAAGGTCTCTGGTTCTGTGCAGGAAAAGCCTCTCTGTCCAGTAGAAACAGCATTCCCAGGGGAAAGCATCCAGGTTTTGGGATTGTTTGGGAAATCTGTTTCTGCTTTATGAGTTCTAAGAAATCCTTCACAGACTTGCCTGTAGAAATTAGTATAAAGCTGGGCCTAAGTCGTGCCAGCAAAAAATAGTTACACTTCATCATACAGTGTAGTTTGAAGAGACCTGGTTATAACATTGGGCTGATTGGCAGGGGAAATGGATCATATTTAGGTAGAATCCCATTTACTGCTGCAAATTACAATCACATTGAAAGTGATTGGATTCTCCTGATTCTTCTGAAATCCTGCTTTCATTCTGTGATCCAAAATGGTGTAGAAAAGATCAAACAACCTATATATATATTAAAAAAAAGAAAGTGAGAGAGAAACTGTACTCATATCCTAAAGAGGTATTTGGTTTCTTCAAAAGAAGGGCGACATTCTTGCCATAACTTTGGTAAACTGCATTTATAGTGCTTATACCCACAGATTCAGCTTGTAACAGGGAAATGTGCTATGTTTAAATACCCAGAAGGGGTCTGGAAGACAGATTTGTCCTGATAGCTTGTCATTTACCAAAATGGGTAGTGATAATTGGACACAGGAGATGTTTGCAGATCAGCCTTTAGTGACAGTGTGGATAGTTACTGAAAACATAAAGTATCTCATGGTGGAGCTTCAGTGCCTTTTCTCTGATCAGCCCAGGAAATGTCCCCAGCAAACATCGTACACACCATTGCCAACTGCATTTTATCAAGATATTCTGAGTTCAATTGCTTTCCCATTCTTTAAAATATTGTACAACTATGCATGTTAAAATCTACAAAATATTAATTAAATTGGAGAATTGTAAGATAGGGATGGATAAACACATCCTTCTGAGGTTACCTTTGGCTTTGATGGCTCTGGCCACAAGTGCAGCAGGTGTATTAATTACCTGCCAGGTTTAAACCTGTTTTCCAAACCTTCTTACCCTTGATCAGCATTATACCACTAATTTTCACCTTTTAGCCACCCCTTTGGTATTCTGTGCCATGGGGCTAAACGTTGCTCTGGTGGACTGGAACACGATGAGGAAGAAAATAACTTCTTCAAAGAGTGAAAAATCACAATTAACAGAGAATTCAGGTATCAAAGAGCCTCCCAATCTTAATTAGAACCTTTACTTTTGCACTGCTTTTAATTATCTCTTGTTGCAACTTCCTTTTTATTTAGTTTATGCTTTTAAAAAATAGTGGGTTTTTTGGTTTTGGTTTTTTGGTTTTTTTGTAGGTCACTGTACACAACTATGATATAACGGTAGAAATCTCAGGAAAAGGTCGTATATCATTCTGACTTCTCTGACTACACTTCTGCCTATCAAATAGCTTATAAGAACTGGGTTTTTTTTTACTGTTTTTTACATGTTTGGGTGCCGCATCTCAGATGCAGGATGCTTATCTCCTTGATCTGTAGTGCCTTTTCTGCACTTTTAACTAGTCCCTTTCCTACTTCTGGCATATGATACACAACACTGCCTGCAATGGGTGCCTAGTTTGCATAGTCGTAACATTTGGCAGTAGACGATGAAGTCCCATGTGGTATTTTATTATTAATCTCATCAGGAGGTGGCAAAGAACAATACCAATAATTAGTCAGCCTTCTAACCCCACAAAATAGAACTTATTAGTTATATTACCCTTCATAGTGCATTTTATTAATGACTTCCTATTTTCCTCATCAAGTATTATACTGTGAGAAGGATTCCTGGATCTTAATGAAAGTATTGTAAGAATTAAATAATGTAATTTAACTGAACATGTTAAAAATGTATTTATTTCAGATCTAAACCAGTGCTCAGTAGGTTAGTGTGTGTGGTAAATTCTTGTTTCTGAAATAAGACCTTTGGTAACTTTGTGAGGTAACTTTTTGTTTGTGAAATGAGACCTTGGATTAATGGATACGGGGAAGATTTAAGAATTTACATTGCTGCCTTTCTGCTTATGTTGTTATCCTAGATATAAGATAGTCAGGCTGTATGTTATATTCATATCCACTGCTTCTATGACAAATGACCTGAATGTGGTGAAAAGATAATTTTATAATATAATAGTAAGAATTTATAAGGATAAGAAATGAGGCCAGTAGCTAGCCTATAATGAAGGCTCTTTTTGAGGAAAGGATCCCTGTATAGGAAAGCCGTTAAGATCTGCTACAGTAATTGAGATTTAGGCATATAGATAAATTTAAACATGTACCTCAGTGTTATTATTAATCAGGATCAGAAAGTTTGTTGAAGTTTGTAATTGAGTCAAGAGAAAATGTTTCCCTTGACTTGTTATGCCTTCAGTAAACTGTGCGCTTCAATCACATCATTTTACCCAAAACTTACTGGGAATAAAAGATCCAAGGGAGTTCAGTAACACAGACTGGCTCAAGTCTTCAAGAGACCAAACCCACTAAATACACTTACAGATTTAACTCAAAGCATTTTGCTAAAAATCACTTACTTTAACATTTGTCCTGAGTCCTAGAAATAGTTTCGCTGACTGTACATTTGATGTATGCATGAGTACCAGGTTGGCTCCATGCTTGCTTTGAACTGATGAATATTTACTTAGAAAATCGTTGGGTTTTTCTCTAGTTATTAGGCTGGTGACTGGCTAATATAGGTCTGGTGTGAAGAGAATTGCCATCTCAAGCCAACCCTGCTTAAAGTAGGCTGGACACCAAGACTGTTTCACTCCTGTCCCCTCAAATGCTCACCACAAGCCACAGATTGCCCTTTTAGGAAAGCACAGCAAACTGAAGGCAATGGTAATCAGCAGTGCCTGGGCAAAAGCACACTTTAACGGAGTTTGCAAACATTGCTGCAGAAACACACAAAGGCAATTAAAGCTTCAAATAATAAAAAAATTTAAAAAGATCAACAACAAAAAGATAGTGTTAAATGTCCAGTATGATCTGCCAGTTTTTAAACTTAAGGTTGAAATCCCATCCCTAGCTTTCCTCCTACAGACTGGTTTGGATAAATATGTAAAAGAGAAAACCCTGCTTTCGCTCTTATGGATCTTTGGTTTTTAATTTACTCTTCTGTCTTTGGCCCAAATTAATCCAACTCTGTTAAGCTTAATGTTATCCTCTTTTTTTTTTTTCAATTTTTTTAGGAGGAAGGGGTGTACCAAAGACCAGTATTCAAGCTTTAGGGCTTGCTTTATTTTATTGTTTGATTTGGGGTGTTGGGTTTTTTGGTAAGAGTAGTTTTTTTAACGTGTCTAATATGCTGAGAGCCAGACTAGTGGGTCTCTGAGATACCTGATAGACATTCAAAACCGTTGTAAACTGTATTTATTACTCTGTGTAAGATGCAAGGCTAATGGAATGAATCAATAATGCTCTGTATACACATGCTGTGTTTACCTAGTTCTGCGTAAGTATGAGGGGAAATTTTACTTATTGTTTAACTAATAATTAATTAACCAGCTATATTAGTTCTGGGTATTGATTTTACACTAGCAGTAAATTTTTTTACAACTATTTAATTGTTTATTTCTTGGTTTATAGATAATAGAATTAAAAGTCAGGACTGAGACATTCAGCTGCCAGGAATGAGCACACATCTATAAAATCTCAAGAATAATTCTGTTCTCCCAAAATTCTTTGCAGACATCAAATTGGAGTCTGATCTATGTACCCACATGTATCTAAATGCTGACTTCTTTAAAAGTTGAAAATAATAAACATCTAATAGTATAGGCAGATGTCTGAATTTGGAGTAAGTTGCCCAGTTAGAGGTGCTAATGAGGAATAATCCACGTGAAAGCTGCAGGCACAATTAACTGTCCTGTTTTAAATTGAGTTAAAAATGCTTAAAGCTGTGTGGAACCACTGCAGGGTAGAGGGTGCAGGTAGGGGATCTGAACACTAAGACCCTACACAGGCTCCACCTAAAGTGAGTAAGTCAGAGTCCTGATGTATACCTTTGTGAGTAAGCATTGCTCATGGAGGGGGGTAAATTGTGAAGAAAAGTGCGTTTGGAGCGATGCTGGTTAGGAATGATGTCCCGCTGCTCATTTAGATCATGAACTGTTTGTCAATACTAACAATTAGTGGGCTAAAGATTCCATTGACCACATGACAAGAATCAATATACACAGTACTTGTTAGTTATTTACCACAGAGTGTATTAAAGCCTATAGATTCACCATAAATCCTTTAAAGCTATCCTGCTATGATCCTTGCCACAACATGCATTGACACATCAATAAATCCTTTTGACAAGGGCGATATGTGAAAATCAATACCAGTTTATCAGCTATTTCCATGTAGTCTTTTCTACAGAGGTTTAAAGATCTTTTCCCAAAGCTCTACAACTGACACGGCGTAGGGACAGCTCTTGTATCAAATAGTGACCTTGATTAATGCCGTTCCCTCAAAGAATTTTGTAAATCCCGTACAGCGGACATAAAACCATTTCTGATGAGGTTCACCATTTGGAAAGCACTTTTTCAAAGCTTTTACTGAAACTATTTTTTTTCATTAAAGCGAATGAACTTTCTATATGTACACAGAATGAGTTAGGCTTTTATTTCCTCAAAGAAGTTTCTTCTGCTGATAAAAAGATTGCCAGGTGTTTCCTTTTCACTAAGCTATTTTTTACAACATAAGGGCCATCACCAAAGGCTGTGATGTGCATTTATTCTGCTGTACAAACTTTATTGCATTATAAAAATAGATTTAAAACATATATATGTAATGCAAAAGTATACAATTTAGGCAGAGTAGACCTTTTTTTTTTTTTTTTTTAGGTGATTCTTATTTTAGTGCTTGAGGAACTTTGAGTTGATCCTGTCTGTTTTCAAGTGTCAAGCAATCTTTTAAAAATCTAGCTGCTTTAGGCTTCCAGTTGTTGGTTATCTTTCATGTCTAAGTAACAGATTGTTTAGATTTTTACAGTGATAACTTCTATGCATACTTTCCTCCAAATGTATGCAGTATTTTTATCCTGGAGTTGTATATATAACTTGTTTTACCAGCAAGTCCTAATTCTCCTGGAGGATGTAATAACTTTGGGGACCAATGGAAAAAAAGAAATCTCCCTAAAATACAGAAATGTATCTGAACCAAAACTTAAACAGAAAATAACAGCTACATTAATAATATTAATCATTATTATTCTTTTTATATTCAACTCTTTTCCCCCTTTCTTGCACAACAAATTAACAGTTTGAATTCCAAAGTAGGCAAAATATTTAATTAGTTCCGTATCTTGCGTTCAGGGGCACGTAAGTCAGGCAGCAGCTTAAAAACCATCTCACACTCCGCAGAGAGGAAAGGATAAGGAAGCCTATTGCATGGCACTTTGGGAGTACCTCTGCCAAAGTCAGCCTTGATAGAAGCAAATGCAACACCCGCTTCACTCAACGGGAGCTGGCATTGCTAATGGTAGGGTTCAGTTCTGCCCGCTTTCATGTAATTATTCCCGTGAAAGCTGAATATATTGCGTATTACAACTCAGTGCAAATGTTTCCTCTACAGTTCTCTGCAGATACTGGCCCTAAAGGAAGGAATAAGAAAGCTTTGGCATTCCTTGCAATGGTTTTAAATGAACTGATGCAAGAGAACTGTAACACTCATGATGGGATATTCTGGTTGCTTGGTCTCCCCCTGCCTCATGCTATACAACAGTTTACTGTAAAAATCCTATATAAAGCCTCCACTCTAAAATCTCAATTATTCTGCTATGCATATGACATAATACTATACACTATGTTACCTGCCTTTCGTTCTCCCTTTTATTTCCCTCACCTCTCTATTTTTCCTTTATATAGTTCCCTCTGATGAATCTCTGAAGTACTGATAAATGTAATGTATTAAATGGCAGTAAAATACAAGAAAAACAGTGTGTTGTTTAACTACCTCGTTTATGGTGATAAATATACTTAGATAGCATTGCCTCCCTGGTTTAGATACATGAACTAGCCTTAAAACTAATTAGCGAATTTTACACTTTTCAGAAAAGATTTGTTAAATACTTTCTCTCTGTCTTTCTCTCTTTTAAAGAGTAAAACTCTATTTTCACTCAGAGCTGTTCTTTCCCATTAGAGTAGTCTGGATTTCTCAGTGCACAACCACGATGGGCTTCTGTATGTGCTGTAGGGATAGTAAGCTGAAAAGGGAGCAAAGCATGGAGAAAGGGGTGGAATAAAATCCATATAAACAACTGAAGAACAATGATCCCTGACTGAAAAACAAGGTAGAGTAGCCTCAGGCAACGGATAACCCAAGCTCCAGCTGACCTTGGCAGCATGACAGAGTCTTTATATAAGGACAGAATCCTCCAGCAATTTCTTCAGTTTTGCCCCAGTGTCAACCTTGCATGTATTGTTATTTTATGTCTTCTTTTCTTTTTCTTTTCCTTTTTTTTCCCCCTGCTCAAATGTATTTATTGCTCAAGCGTATTTATTATGGCTAATGGAAACTCTCTTAAGTATGCTTGAGCTCTTACAAGTCTCTCAAACTCCAGAGGACTGGTGAAATTCAGGACTGTTGGTTTTTTTTGCTTCAAAACTCTTGAGCCAGGGAAAATGAGATACAAGTTCTACACCAGCAGGGTTGAATTTTGGGCATAAGAGCAGTCTTGCTTTTCATTTTGGCATAGTTGTAGAGTATATCTTTCATCCTTTCTGCTGCGAATGTGCAGTTAAACTAACAGCAGAGGATGGAAAGGCAGCCGTTTCAAGCATGTCAGTTGGCAGCAACAAGACCTTAAGCATGAACAGATTTGTTGAGGCAGCTTTCCCAGCCTATTCAGTAAAGGCAACCAATTCTGAGCCTTGTGTACTATGAGCTGATGGGGTCTATTAAATATCCTCACGCCAGGGGCCAGTGTAAGGGAAAGAAGGGAATATCCATTTAGAGACCTAAGTTAAAAACTGTCAACAGTTCTGTCTCACCAAGACTACTTCTGACTATTCGTTTGCAAAGGATGCGTGAATGCATCTTACTTTAAAATTGTAATGTCTGTATGAATTTTTTATTGTATAATAATTTTGCCATTTCTTTGGCTATAACAAACAACCGTACTGCTGCACCCACAGCTGCTAGATATGGATGAAACTCTGGCCAGCTGAGAGAGGAAGATTGCGTAGTGGTGTTTTTGTTACAGGCTACCATGTACCCTAAGCACCTGTGCTGTTGCATGAGAAGAATTTTTAAAAGTGACAATATATCAGCAAGAGTCAAATGCTTGTGAACTCAGCTGTACAGCATAAAAATGTGTTACCATGGCATTGTGATGTTTTAGCAGTTTTAAATGTTAATACCACTTAAGTGAGTGAATTCTAAGTTTTAACTGATGATTGCAAGAGGGTAATTTCTACTATTCGAAGCATTTTGTGTATATTCCATTTAAGACTGCTCAACTAATTTCTAATGATGTGTTTATTTTTGAAAGAATGAGCCCTATAACTTCAGAAAGCATACCAGTAAAATTACTGTTAATTTGTAATGCTGCTGAAAATAAAGGGGTCTTCTGGTCACATAGTAAAAAAGAGACTGACTAGGCTGATAAATTATTACATGGAGCACTGATTGCTGTTTTCAAAAGCATTGAGAAATTTTGTCAGTCTTCTGCTGATTGCACCCATCTTGATCAGATTTTGCTGCAGAGGAGGTGCAGTGGCAGAAATCTGTGCAAAATGCTCTAGGAATTGCTGCATGACCATGAGGGTCTCTTCAGAAAATTATTGTCCCTATAGTTGACAATTTGGGTTAGGAGCAAAATTTGAACAAACAAACAAATGGCAAGGAGCAAGGGAGAGAGACTTGAAGTCTGTTAATGCTACATAGGTATTTAACTGAATTAATTATAAGGTGCAAAAGCTTACCAGAGTCTGTTAGATGGAGAAGGAACAAGCAGGTTTTGGTTTCACCTTCAGTTGTTGTGTGACAAAACCAAACCGCCCATTTTTCAATTTGTGCCTTGCACAGTGGGGACGACGGAATATTTTACTTTCCAAGTATGCAATGGTAGTGTGCTAAAATACACAAAGCTTTTTTCAGCTAGAAATAATATTTCCTCAGCTTCTAGGATCATAAAGAGAACAGACTTAAAAAAACCCCACCACCACCAGAAATCTCGCGGAAGCCTAGGCTATGTAGTCAGTCTGCCCATTCTATGTGTTTGTTTCCGGGATTTTCTGAATTCCTGGCATTCAGACATCCCTTCCATACTCCGAACTGAGACTAGGGCCTGTGCTGGAGACAGGTTGGAAGAGGAAGGGCTTGCTTTTAAAGTCTCAGCATGTATTTTGGCTGAGGTCCTCTCAGGAGTCGTAAAGAAATTTGGCAGGCGAAATGCGGCGGTTCTTTCCAAAGATGTTTCCTCGTGTTTGGACAGCTCTGATGGCCGGTGCCGAGGAGGGACAACTGCCAATCACTCCTAAACTTTTCCCAGGCCTTTCTGGGAGAAACTGATGTCATGATTCATCTTCGCATGAGTCAGTGCTCATGTTTCCCTGCTGTTTTACGTCTCGGCACAGGAGGAGGTTCTTTGTTTTCTCTCCCCTTGCGCTCGCTCCTTGCAGTCCCATGCAGGGCTAAATACAATCTGGCCCATGGTAGAGATTTGGAACCCATTTGCTTGCTCTTCTACAGCTTTCAAGGCTTGCCAGCAATACTGTGGGAAGCCTGGAAAAAATTAAAGTGTTATTCTATCCTGAAACTTGTCTCTGCAAAACTGCTATTCTAGGCTCCCATGTTTATTGTTTCTCCATGATTCTCCACATGAAATTTGATCAGTTTAAAAAAGGGGACCAAAAGAGAGGAGAAAAAAAAAAATATCCCTGATTACCTGCCCAACAGACTCCCTCTGCGAGCAGCCAACCTGAATTCTCTCTCCTTAATCTGAGAAAATAAGATTCTTCAAAAGGTATTTAGTGCTGGTGGTACACACTGCTAGTGAAAGGAGTCAAACTCAGCTGAGAACGATTCTGCCATGTTTGAGCTTGAAGTTCTTTTCAACAGAAAAATCCTGAAGGTACTTGACAGCAGAATCACAGCGCAAAGCCATTTTTAAAAGTTAGTATATTGACTGGTTCATAGGGAAAACTGAGGGCTGTAAACTGTGGGGTGGGAGATGGTGTTTCTTCCGAGCAGTACGTTTCAAAGTCACAGACCAGTTCTCCACCGAGCCCTCTTACGACAGCCCAATGCACCTGGAGATTTGAATATTTTATCTTTATAAAATTCAGTGAAGTTTATTGCAGTTTATTTTCCTTTAGAAGCTTTTATTGGAAGGAAAAGCACATGGCACATAGCTGGCTTTACCTTTAGGCTACTGGCAGAGAAGTTGTGGTCTACTGAAAGGGTCCATGTGCCATAAATACACGGAAGTACATCACAGATCCTGATGTGAAGATCTGCAAGAATTTTGGATTAAAAATGGCAGATTTGTTAATGGTCAGATCTTACAAACTGGTGAGTAGACTTTCTCGTTTCTGAAAAATGATTATGTTTGCATACAGAAATCAAATGAGTGAGTTCTATCAGGTCTTCTTGATCTGTGAAAAATGAAGCTCTTCTGGCCTACAAAGCCAGAGAGAAGACACTTGAACCACTCTCCAGGGAATTAGTTAGCTTGGAAGTCTATTTATCTCCTTAAATATAATTAATAAAGAAGACCAAGCTTACTGGACCACTACTTATTTAAGTATAGAAAAGCCAGGAAACTCAGAAGTCACATATGCAAATCTGTCTTTCATTCTTTTGGTTATTCCTGTACAGCATCTCTGGATAGTCACATACGACAGGCCAGAGAAAAGGGAGGGACTTTGCACACGGCCTTGCAGCTGCCATCCCCTTGGACCTGGCCTTACGTCCTGGCCTTAGAGGAGCCGCTGAGTCCCAGTGCCTGGAGTGGCATGTGTCCAGCTTCACCTCCGCGATGTGAGCACGGAGCGATGCAGGCAGCCCGGCACCGAAGGCTGCAAGCTGGTGCTCGGTGCTCGTTGCCAGGAAGGTGAAGCCAGGCTTCACTGTTCAGTGGGGTAAATTACTGCCTCAAGCCTCCGTCTTAGCTGCGAATTCCTTCACTTATCTGCATTTAAAACTGTCTCTTACAGTTATTAAGGCACATTTTAAACACGGCTGTTTTCCCATTTTTGAAAATCCATCATAATATAGTCATTAAAAAAAAAAAATCATGGATACTTGCGAACAAAGAAAATTGCAGAGCATTATTTGTTGCAGTTGTTGCCAGGGCTGATGTTCTCATTACTTCTAGTTTTAAAAGTCCTTTTGGTCCATGACAAAAAGGATTTTTTCTATTTGATGACATCTTGAAAAATAAAATAATGCACTCTTAAAATAATGTGCAGTGAAATGATTGCCAAAATCTATCACAGAAGGCTATGCTTTCATTATATCAGAAGCGTCGGTAATCACATGTTTTATACTATGTTTTGTGCTCTTTGGGGGTGCAATAGATGAGGTTTTACTAAGATTGCCTAACGTCCTCCATGATAACTCCCTGATAACTTCGCCAGACTTTAACCATTTGGCATCTTTGTGGGGCAAAGCTTTCCATGCTGGTTTTCTTCTTAGTTGAATCTGTTTTGGAAAATTTCAGTAAAAATTATTCAAATGTTTCCAGGCATTAGGCAAGGGGAAAATATATTTGTTTTGACCACACTGAAAAGTCCTGGCAAACCTTGCTCTGAATAGCTGTAGCTTCCCCTCCTTCCCTCTGTCCCCCCATCCTATTGTTTTGGAATAAGGATGTGAAATTTGTCAGGAGTGTGATCTTTGTCTTATAAAATTTTTATGAAAGGCATCACACTGGGTGAAGTTATAAATCTTTGAGAAAGTTTAATGAAGGCAGACGGGAGAGTGGAATTAGCTAAGAAAAGAAATAGTGCTATCTCTGGTTAGTGCCATTAGGACATAATGGGGGAAACAAGGGGGAAAGGGATATGAACTGAGAAACTGTTAATGGGGTAACCAAAGGGAGCTATGGGATTTGGTATTTCCTACACAAAAGATCAAGCCTTGGAATCAGCCTTTGCAGAAGAAAAGATTTGTGGGGAAGAGGGGTCAGATGTCTGCTATCCTGCCACTAGCAGCAGATGGTTTGGGAAAGTATAAGTGAGCAAAACTGGGAAAGGACCAAACACTTTTTACTGATATATCAGCTCATCCCAAATGGGAGGTTGTGCCTGGAGCACTGCGTTCAGGAATTACCAATGCATTCTGCTCCACTAATACACCTAATAGGTTTTAAAATTTGTTTATGCTTGTGACTTACATGAAGCCTGGCGGCAATGAGTTCTGCAGCTTGTACATTGTATGAAAAATCACTACTTCTTACTGGGTTTAAAACTGTGAGCTAATTTTATTAGGTGTCACCAGATTTTTTTTTTTAAATATTTATTACAATGATGAATATTAGACTGAATAATCATTCCCTAATCAGAGATAAGAAAGTCCAGAACTTTTATGACTTGCAAACCTCTGTTGTACCCATCTCCAGTTACTTCTTTTCCAAGCCGAAAGCATGCGGTTGGCCTCTTTTATCACTACATATCACTAAACCAACATTTCCATGGAATTATCCATAATGGTTCTGCGATATTTGTGCTGAGTGATAATAGCTAGGGTCTGTTGTGGTTTAGATCTAATTAGGATTGTTTTCCCTTATATGCATTACTTTGCATTCATCAATACCTTCTGCTGTTTTGTTGTTGCTTATTATTTTAAGCCTCCCACAACTCTTTGCATTCAGATCAGCTAGCCATGCCTGGTAGAGTTTTTCATGTTGTTATCCATCTTCTTTCAAGGTCCTACATGACTATACTTAACATCTCAGGTCCTTGGGAGGTGGGCTGGTAGGTTTCCTCTTTTATGAAAGCTCACAAGCTATTTCTACCCTTTGTTTGTTATCTTTCTTTTAATGATTTATTAACCAAGTCTTTGGTTTTCCTTTATTAAAACTTAGAATAAGACAAAAACTTTCTGACTTCCATAAAAAAATTTCAGTGCCTCCACTGGGAGATGCGGGAATTCAATTTGCCTATGAAACTTTAATGGTCATTTTTTAGCTTATAATAAATTCTCTAATTAACTGATCACAGTATCTGCGATTACCACCTTCTTCAGTGCACAGACAGTGCACATGGGAATGAATCAGGATAACGTAGGGAAAGAGATTGCTGTCTGGAGAATATTTGTTCCAGAACTTGGCAACTGTACTGTGAATAAAATGGGGGGAAAGGGTAAGATGGTTAAATATTAAGCTGAACAACTGGCTGCATTTTCAGAACTTACTTCAAGGTACTCACACATGTTAATAATGTGCAGGTTCTCATAGGTACTAAGGCCATTGCTTGGCTATTTACAACAGGCTACAATAATGTTACATGAGATTGGAGCAGTGAATGCTGTGATATTCGCTAAGAATAAAATCTGGATGAAATAAGACACTCACACAGAGATATATGGACAGATAGATCTATGCACATAAGATCCCTCTTTGAAGTGTAATTCAGAATTACATTATTAGTACTATTATTAGAAAATATCTTTAACTCCAGGGAGCAGAACCACTGTCCACTATGGTACAGAACAATTGCTTGCCAATGATTAGGTTTAAATGTTGGCAAAACAGTATCTAAACTCCTAAGACAACTCTAGTGTTTATAAATCAACACCAGCTGTTCCTGTTTATGCAATACTTTTTAAAAATAAAAGAATAAAATGGAATCTGATATGACAGCTCATATACCAAGATTCGTCTTTCCGCAAAAACAAAACAGGCCATTAAAATATATGGGTTTTATTTCAGATGTTCTAACTGGTCTCATGGTAATAAATGTACTATGTTTCTCTAATGCCTTTAGGCATATGGCAGGTACTTGGCAAAGAGAGTCCTAAAGCTAGTCCAGCAGAGAGGTTTTCTTGCTCTCCCCTTAGGAGGAATGAAGAGGAAGACCCTCTCATAGGCAGCACGTCAAGCATTTCTGAGCCATGTCAGGCTCAAATTTTCCCTAAGTGCCAAATTCTGATTTCTGTCACACAGATTGTGACACAACAGTGAAAGTATCCTCTGAAGTCGGTGTGGTTGGCTTTAGTGTAATTGCCTCGAAATATAGCCCCAGATCTCTCTCCTGAGCTGGAGTATTACTCCAGCTGGAGTAATACTGGAGTAGTATTGGAGTATTACTCCCTGCATAATTAAAAGCTCTTGGGTTGCTTATTTTGGTGATATTTTTCACATGCAGAATGGCCTATCTGACACAGTTAGCTAAAACCAGTTAAATGGGGAAAAAAGTAAGATTTAGTCTTCTCACAAAGGGTGCTTTGCCCCCAGAATGGAATAAAACCACAGGCTGATTCCACGTAAGTTGTAGGGTGAAAGCTAAGAACCTCGGAGCAGAGTTTTGAACAAGCCACTTGCTAAGGTCAACATTAAGCTCATGATGGGGTGCTCTTCAGAAGGGGGAATAGGTTTTTGTTTTGTTGTGAAAGCTCAGCACCTTTCCAGAGCTCAGATTCACCTAGACACAGCTGCCCACCCAAATCCCTGAGGATAGCAACCTAAAATTTTTGTCTCAAAAAACAGATGCAGAAATGAGTGCTATTTTTCTTCTTTATTGTGTCTGGAAAAGGTAATGGGGGATGCATCGTGACTTCTGCTAGTGTTTTAGTCTGTACTTAGATTGCCACTTTTGAAACAAATTATCTGAATATCTCCATTTACTGCATATTGGGTCATGTTGCAAAGCAGCCTTGGCATGTGTGAACTGGACCTTAAGGTCTCTGCTCCTCTGCGCTCAGCCCATGAGTTTAGTCTCAAGCTCATTGAAATTAAACCCTTCTTTCCTCCTCCCTTGCCCCTCAAAATCTACATATTGTGGGCATTGGATGATCAACACCAGCTGTTGTGCTCTTATTGCAGCTTCCTAATGCAGATGTGACTGGTGACCTTCTATATGAAAAGCTATTAGTTAGTCTCCAGAAATACAAGATCCATATCTCCCAGAGGTGCTCAGCTCCCATAGCTCCAGAGTAGAGTGCCTCATTTGGTCCCTTCTTGGCCCTAAAACTTTGTGTTCTCTTCTAAAAACAGTGAGAGAGCCTCAAAAGACAACATAAAAGCTGCCTCTTTTGAACAGTTTTGGAAATTAGTGCACTGCCTGGGTGCTGGAGTAGGCAGTTTTGAATCTCTGCAAGCTGCAGTGGGACTTGAATTTGAGCCTTCTTGGTAAATACTTTACTGATGAGGTTGTCACGTAGGAATTTTCTCCGCTTTACCCATACTGACCCAACCCTTTAGGGGCTTAGGTGCTGTCTGACATTTGCCAAGCCACATTGTGGCTGTTCAGGGAGGAAAGGTCTTGGGCAGGACGGGGCCAAAATCCAGCAGTTTTAGGATCTCGTGGTGTAGACACGACAGTGTTTTCAGAGAGGGAGAGATTGCATTATGGAGGCTTTTTTATTAGAAATATGAATGGGGCTGGACTTCGACTGACCTAGTTTGATTTAGGTGATAAAGTCATTCTTTCTAGATGGCATATCTCTAAGTTTTTCATTCAAGAAGTGTTCAAAGGCAGATCATAAATTTTGTCACTGCTTTTGGCAATTGTTCAGATAAGTCTTATATCTCATTGCTGCTTGTTCATGAACTGTTTGTAACAAATCTTCTCTCCCTCTTCAGTTTTGTTACTCCTGCCTTATGGTTGGTCACCTTTATCCATAATTTCCTAGTGTTTTTTTAAAGCAAACATGGCAGACTAACTAGTAGCAACAGTAGGTTGTCATGCTGGTTTTTCTGTTCTCTAATTCTGCAACTCATTTTTTATAAGCTACCTCTGTCTCCGCTGGAAATGAATTTAATTTAATCACAAAATGATTTTTCTTTTTATGATTGCATTCATCTTGGCAACTTGCCCCTAAATTCATTGTTCGCAAACACTTGTATGAACTAAACTTTGGTTGCAGAAATCTACATAAACAAATCAAATTGAGATCAGATTTGTAATTTGAAAAAATCCCTACAACAAGACTATTATATTATTTTTACATTATAGCGAAGTCTTCTATTGACTGTTACACTACAAACAACTGCCTGAAGATTATTCAGCAGTGCAGTGGTAGTACAAGGCATTAAATTGAATACTTGAGAAGTGGGATGTACTTCCTCTGGCTGAGTTTTATCAGCCTTGCCTTGATAGAATTGTTATCAGAATATTTACTGTTCAAAAGCCACTTTTATTTCTAAATAGTATATAGTAATAACTGCATACAAAAGAGCTCCATAATTTTTTGAGAGCAGGGTTCAGGTGATGTTTGTCGCAGTGATTTAAAGCTAATCAAAATGGCTGGGTAAAATAAAAAAAAATCCGGTCCTGGTAATAGAAGCTTGGCCCCAGAGTGGAGCAGACAATACTCACCTGGGAAGGGAGTTGTAACATCTTGCTCTGCATCCAAACACTGTGATCAGTGCTTACCAGCAGCCAACCACCTTCAGGGTGTCTATCATAGAATGACAGAATTATAGAATGGTTTGGGTTGGAATGGGTCTTTAAAGGTCATCTAGCCCAACCTCTTCCCCCCACCCCAGCAGTGAGCAGGGACATCTTCAACTCGATCAGGTTGATCAGAGCCCCATCCAACCTGACTTTGAATGTTTTCAGGGATGGGGCATCTACCACCTCCCTCGGCAACCTGTGCCAGTGTTTCACCACCTTCATCATCAAAACTTTGCTCCTTATATTTAGTCTGAATCTACTTTCTTTTACTTTAAAACCATTACTGCTTGTTCTATCATACCAGGCCCTGTCCCAATCTTTCTTATAAGCCCCCTTTAGGTGCTGGAAGGCCACTATAAGGTCTCCTTGGAGCCTCCTCTTCTCCAGGGTGAACGATCTCAACTCTCAGCCTGTCCTCATAGGAGAGGTGCACCATCCCTCTGATCAGTTTTGTGGCCCTCCTCTGGATCCAATCCAACAGGCCATGTCTTGTACTGACGACTCCAGAGCTGGACACAATACTCTAGGTGAGGTCTCACCAGCGCAGAGTAGAGTGGCAGGATCACCTCACGTGACTTGCTGGCAAAGCTGCTTTTAATGCAGCCCAGGAAACATTGGCTTTCTGGGCTGTGAGCGCACATTGCTGACTCATGTCCAGCTTTTCATCTACCAGTATCCCAAAGTCCTTCTCCTCAGGGCTGTTCTCAATCCCTTCATCCCCCAGTCTGTATTAATACTGGGTGTTGCCCTGACCCAGGTGCAGGACCTTGCACTTGGCCTTGTTGAACCTCATGAAGTTCACATGGACCCACTTCGCAAGCTTGTCCAGGTCCCTCTGGATGGAATCCTGTCCCTCAGGTGTGTCAGCCCCACCAGTCAGCTTGGTATCATCTGCAAATTTACTGAGGGTGCACTTGATCTCACTGTCTGTGTCACTGATGAAGATATTAAACAGCACTTGTCCCAGTATGGACCCCTGAAGGGCACCACTTGTCACTGAAGAGACATATAGATGGCCTTCTTACTTAGCAAGTTTTGTGCAACACCTGGTAAGTAAAGACATGAAACTGGGAAATCTCAACTTTTTTTGTTTGGAGATTTTCTGGGACATGACATTTTAGTGGCAGAATCCGCTAAATAGAACACATTATTTTGGAACTCTAGTTTATTTATGACTTGGCAGCTTCTAGTCAAGAGGGGATAACCTGGACCCTAGTGATAAGTTTTAACAACTGCATGTTTATGCACCGGTAGGTATCAGGAGGTCAGTCATAAGAACCTGTCAGTTTGTATTACTTCTCTGTTGACTTTCTATCAAAGCATGAAGGAAGGGGAGCTGCCATCTTTCTCTTCCTACTAGTGTGTAGTATGCCGTGAATTAGATAAAATAAGCTGATTTTTTTCTTATATTGGTGCAAAATGCTATCCCTTTGAGAACTGGAGGAAAAAAAATAAATTTTCATGTATTTATTCTGTCACTGAAGCAGAGCTACACCTTGTGCAGGTGAAGACTGGAAATAATGTACAAGGCTTCTTCTGGGCCTTTTAAAAAAACACATTGGCAGTAATCAGAGATGCTTGTGATATCTAGTGTTGAATTCTGATCAGATCTCCCCAAAGCAGTTCTGTTTGAATATTAATGAACTGTTAATTTTTAAGTCATATTCAACAGGGAATAGTGAAACTTGCATCATCTTTAATATGTTCAGGTCACTTTCTTTTGATACGAACATTCAAATGAAAGAAGCTGAATGAGAAATGATAATATCAAAGCTGATCACAGTTTCTTCTGCTCCAAATGAGAAATTTGCACTCTGTTTAACATCCTACCTCCAAGTGAGATTCCGGTTATATGATATTGATGGCCATGAGAAGGAACATTCGCAATTAAAATAGACAAGCCACTCAGTGATTCTACCCAAAGCAGAGCCAGGCTCTGAAGGATCATGCGATTGGCTTAAATGTCATTCTATTGAAGAAGAAAAAGAGTTTGGAATTTCCTTTATTGCCTTGCTCATGTTTAAATGCATTTTGTCACACCCAGGTTTGTCCCTGAAACCACGGCTACCATCAGGATAAGCTCCCGTTTTTAAAAAAAAAAAAGAACATACTTTAATATCTATCTAGAGGACCTGAGAGCTTTGATTTCAAGTTAATTTTTTTATAGGACAAGCTACAGAGTTCACAGTCTACAGCACAAGTATAGAGGACCTAGATATTCTAAGCTTGTAGCACGAAAGTAGATACTAAAGACTGACGATTTCAAATGTCAGGCTACATGGTCTATCTGTTTGCTCCCAGCGCCACGCCATGCAGAACAGACACGGCTGCATCTCACCTTAGGTAGACCCTGTAGATCAGGAAGATATCCAGAATTATTTTGATTACTATCTGGGTGGGAATTTTTTTTTTGTTTATATTGAAACATGTTGTATAGTTTCTTTAGAGGTATTTATAGTAGCAGTCTTCCAAGTGGGCAAATTGTGTACCTGCTTCTCTTTATTTGACCATGGGATAAGTTACTTCTGGGTTTTTCTCTCTCAAACTCCAACTGGTGGCCACCTTCGAAGTACGAAAGTACTTGATTAAGTCTAAGAAATACACCCGGCAAGTGGACATTTTCTAGGAATGAAGAAGGCGTGTAGTCTTTCAAGTAGGCAACACCAATTCTTAGAAATACGGTTACTTCATACAGTATCACCTTTTCACCTTACGTTTCATAGGAAACCTTTATTAAGCCTGACTGCTGTGCTTTATTTCATAGGAACATTGTAGAACGTCATGTCTCCTTTTATGTTTGCAAGGCATTGCTGCTGATGGTCTGATGGGTTAGATATATCCCTATGGCATACTTTATTGTGAGGCTTATCCTGTGTAACATAGAAGACACTTCTGTTTTCACATCCCGACTTGACCACCGGGTTCAGTTGGTATGTATCAACCGACAACCCGTAGGATCATATGTCTGCAGCACACTGTATAATACAGTTGAAAATATTCAGTACCTCTGACGTTTCTAGGCCATTTCCTCTGGGCAGTTTGGTATCACCTCCTTGGCTGCTACTAATGGAATATTGGCACAGGCATGAGGAGAATACCAACAGCATAATACTGCTTGTGGTTCCTTCAGATCAAGGTGTGTTGGTATTTTCACAGAGAGAGGGGGAAGATGCTTTGTTTCTGTAACGTGAGTCCATCAAGGACACAAAAGCCAGCAATTGTCAGCTGTTCTGGAGGGTGAGGAATCAAGTCAGAAGGAAGTCAGCCCAGATCTGAGCCCTGCCAGATCTTGAGCCTTACTGAACTACAGCATTCACAGGAGTCTGAACAAGTAGCTGCTTGCTTAATACAAAGCATATTTGATTGTCAATACACTCCTTTGTCCTCGATATGCTGTGAGGTGCGTGGTGGGCTCTGTGCTGACCTGGCAGTTTCTGATGGGCCTTTTGCAGTTTTCAGACCTCACGTGTTGTGGCAGTTAGAAAAAGTTCACATTCATTCTAAAGTGCCTCAGACCAGGGGCAACTTACTATATGACTTTAAGAGGCAGATGACCTGATCCAGGAGACATTACTACAGAAGCTGAGAATATCAACAAAAAGTGAGTGAATGCACATCTGTATCAGTGCATCTGCTTGCAGAAAACAATTCTAAATCAGAAAGTAGAACTAAGAGAGCAAGTGGGAGAAAAAATAGCAGAAGTCATTTGTTCTAGAACAGAGAGGTGATCCTTCAGTGCGACATACAGAAGTCATGTGTGAAAGCCAAGCTGATTGTGGAGGAATTCGTTTGGAAAAGGAGACTCCTAAGATGTTTGGACAGTCAGCACCTGAACCCAGCACCCTCAGAAGATGATCTGTGCTATTTTGCTATAGTCTTTGTTTGGGGACCTAGAGAGAGATCCAGCCGTGATCAATTTTGTAGGCTCTGATTAAACATAGTGCATGGAAATATGATAACATCTCACAGTGATTATCACTGCATTGGCAGAAACCAAGTTGCTTGATATGGATCCATGTATTGTGGGCTGAGCCTAGCATAAGCTTCCCCTAGCCTAAGAAGACATTAGCACTGAATCTTTCCTGATTTTCTGTCTCACTTTCAGATAACAGCTCCTCTGGCTGTCCAGAAATGGGACCATGTAATTTCTTGGCTTTGTCAAGGCTACTGCTGCCTTCTCGGGCCCCTTAATATTCTGGAAATTGGAAATCTTTCAGAAAAGCTCTGAAATTGTAGATGCTCTGGGTTTACAGCACTCTTGAGGAACACATAGTACTTAAAAATTTTTAGAGTTCTGAACACAATTATTGCTAGTTAGACGTATAGATGTAGCAAAACAAACAAACAATCAAACCCCAAGCCCGACACTATATGCTTTTGTTAAGAAATGAGAATTTAGATCTTTGAAAACAGGTCTGAGCTGCCTGAGAAGTGCATTTCTATACAAAGGAATGTATACTTCTTTAAGTTATTTTGCTCTCTTCTGTAGCAATTCCGTGCAGGATTCACTGTGTTATGCAACAATGTTTTCTTTTTAAAAATATTTTTCTGTGTGTTTGAGCTTTCTCCCCGTCTTCATATGCTTAACAGTTTTTTAAAAGGCTGTATTAACAGTGGTATTTTTGTTTAGGCTATATATATACACCATGTCTCTAGATCCTGTTCCTTAAAGAAATTGGGGAGGAAGACAACTGCTTTTCCCAAGGCTTTGTTTGCCTTGGTTAGAAGATACTTTCACCTGCAAGACAATGAGGATAAAAATCTACATCAGCAGTGCTAGGTGTCACTCGCTCAACTCTCAAACTACCGTGAAAGTTAAAAATCAGAAAGACCATTAGTCAGTTTTCACAATGAAGCTTGTCAGCTGGCATGAATACAGCAACAAAGCCCAGAGTTTCCAGGCAAATTCACAGGCTTTCTGTAAGCAAGTTTTCCAAATTGTCACATGCATGCGGTCCTTTCTTATACTACTTTATGTCCTACAATTTTATACAGAGAAATTTTGAAAACATTAGAAAATACGGAAGGCCAAATACCATCTCTCGAAAGCTAAGACACCTCATGTGAATCCGTTTTACTGCTGATCTAACAGGTCCACAGGGTCTGAAGTGATAGGATGTAGTTCATAGAAGGCTACTGCTGTGATGAAAAGATGTTTAAAATTTCATTAGATGTTTATAGACCCAGAGGTGAGGCCCCAGTGGATTATCGTATACAACATAAAGATTTTTTTTTTTTTTAAAGGATTAAACACTGACCTGTTATAATCTTTCGACTAGATCATATCAGGTCTCAGCTACAAGGATGACCTTAGGGGGTGATTTCCCCGACATACGTAGTTTACACTTGGCCTTGCTTACTTTGTTTAAATTTAGATTTATACATTTTTCATGTTTAAGCAGTAGGGTAGCTAGTAAGTAGATATTTTTGGTAAGCAATTGCTCATGTTGCTACTATTTGACTGACAGCAAATGAAATCCTACAAGGATTTTTATACATTTTGGAAGTAGTGATACAGCTAAGTTGCCACTTGGTAGGTGAGAGCTTTGTTTGTCTAGGGTTTTAGCATAATCATTAAATCACAGCTTTCTCTAATTGCTTCAGCCGCAGCCAAACTCAGTTGGATGGGATTCTGCAGCAAATGGAATTCTGTCACATTCAATATCGGTGTTTGCTTTATTAAACAGCATTTCTCTGGGGACCTGCATAGATTTTTGGAGTTTTTAATTTGTTACAGTATGTAATAGCTGGCTTCTGTGAAGGAATTGTTCACCAAAATGCATTCTTATTATTACCACTGATGCCTTTTTACTTTAAATGAGGTCGACAAGGTAAGATACGCCATTTAGAAGAAAGCTGTACTTACTTTGCTTGGTGCAGACCGAGTTTTGAAAGGGAGCACTTCTTGGCATGCATATATTCTTCCATTTCTTTTGAAGTGAAAATTTAAAATTAATAATTAAAACAAACACACAAAACCACTCTGTTATCACAACCTCTGGGTTTCCCAGTGTGTGATTCCTCCTCTCTTTCTTTATTTCAGTGCCTTTCGGGACAGGAACTAAATATCCTTTGATTTAGCAACCTTCATACCCTTGGCCGTGATCTGTTGCACTGTTATACAATATTATAGCAGCAATAACAGTAAATGTTTTGGTTCTGAGCAGGTTTTTTCATTGTCAGCAGGTGATTCAGATGTCGCCATTTGAATCAGAGTTTTAATTTGTGAATGCAAATGTCAGTTTAAAAAGTTCACTACCCTGTGCTTCTCACCATCAAAACTTACAAACCATGTACACCGACAATCTCAAGCACAACCCATCCTAGCTTTGTCGGAGCACCCTGGACTCCTGATTATTGCTCCTTCATTAACCAGACTTGGCTGTCACGTGCCCATTAGTGAGTGTTGCATGCTTGAGAAAGGGTAGTGCTGTGCTGCGGAAACAGGGAGCACCCAAGTGAGCTGACACTAGCAGGACGATACTTGAGACATGGCAATATTTGGTAGGTGTTGTCTTGAATTAGGGTTTCCTTATATTTCAGATTTCTGAGGATGTAGGAAGATACATATGAACAAGTCTGCCTCTAGTTTAATTGTGTTTTGCACAGGAATTTTGCATCCAAATATAGGGTGAGATAAAACAGGACCTGAGGGCCTTTATTGGGAACTATGGCTACCTGGGGAGTGAAGTTAGGAAGCCAAGCAAATGATCACATCTTCTTCATTTAAAACATTTCATACTGGCAGAAATCTTTAACCACTGCTCCAACTTCTGTCTGCCACTCGGAGCTTTTTATATGAAACAGCAGGAAACTGGCAGCCTGGAGATCTTTGAGCACTGAGAGCAAAAAACTTAAACATCATTTATAGGTTTTCCTGCCAAGACTGTAAAAATCTAGACAAAGTAGGTATGGTTGTTTCACCCAGCTTTTCACTTACATTTGTCCTTCGCTACATAAGCTCACAAAACCTCAACTAGTTTTCTTCCTGAATTTTAAATTCTTGGTAGGTACATAGAATAGGATTTATCTTACCTACCTTTATCCCTGTAAAAGTTACATGGCTAGACTGAACTATTCTCTAGGCTCCTTCTACAGTCAGTGAAGAGACAGATATCTCCAGGAGGCTTTTTATCTCGTATGAATTTAGACAACTGTCTTGGGGTGAAATGAATCCCAGCCCTGTTGTTACCCTCCAGCTTTGATTCAGCAAATGTAACAAGTTCCATTTCCATGCTGGGATTTGGAGCCTTGCAGAGAATATTCCAACATCTGATTTCTACCAAATTTAATGGAAAATGAATGCGTAAGTCTTTTAATTAACTTTGAAAAACCAGGCCTTAATATTTGATTAATTTTGGATGCACATGTGTTTATATATCAAAAATTACAAGCCATAGATGTAGCTGTATTATTTTCAAAAACCTGAGCATCTGACAGCTTCAGCTAATATGAGTCCAAATAGCTAATATGAGTGATAATAAATATGCTGTAGTGTTGAAAACTGGACCAAGTAAGCAAAGTCTAAAACACGGTCTTTATACCTCAGTGCTACCTTTTTTCTTTCTCTCTCAAGTAGAGTTTAGATTCTGAAATGCACTTTTAGCACAGTTAATATTTGTGGGTAGACTGACATTGCCAATTGACAAAAATGGCTGTAATTACTAACCCTAATAAGTACAGAATGTATACAGGAGTTAACTTGAAATGTACTTTTGCTATACTAAAGAAGTAATCCTTTAAAAATAGCACAAGAGTGGGGCTTCTGAGATGACTTGAATAAAAAACATGAATTAACTTTTAAGAGACATAATTTGCAGGTGACTATATCTCCTTTATGAAATTATTTGTTAATTGCCGCAGTGGTTTTTTTGCTTAAAGAATATGCATTGTTGGTATAGCAAAGATATAGTGGTTTTTTTATTAATAATTCATAATAAAGAACTTGATTTTGCACATTACCGTTGTTTCTTACCAGAATTCCGGTAAAGCGCTGTAACACTTGCTTCTCTGCACTAGCTGGAATTATATAGTGGTTCCAATTTCTTTGGGTGATACATGAACACCTAGAACCACAGTTATATTATTAAGTGCTTAAATGCAGCCATCAACATATAATTCAAAGTGTAGATATGCTTGTAAATAGTAGCAAAAGGGAGTGATTTCTTAAATACTTCCCTCTTAAATGTTTTCACTTTTTCTGACTGGTTATTGCTAAATTAAGCTTTTGTTCATGAGATAATCTGTCCTCTAAAGGAGGCGGAACATGATACACTGGATCTTTTCCACTTCATGTACCTTCCCAAGAAATAACAGTGCGTTGGTTAGACAGAGCTGCCCAACATTGTAATATGCTCTTACCTGGTTTGCAAGGCTTAACAGGAAGTCATACTCTCTAATTAATTTGACTCACAGGCTAACAAATGCATACTCAGATCCCAGTCCAGCAAAGCATTTAATCATAACCTTAATTTTAAAAGTCTTTTGCTGAGTTTTAGCAAGAGTTTTCACAAAGTCATATAGATATTTATCTTCTCACCTATTTCTTTTCAACCCATATAATCTTTGTTTATGATAATATCAGCTCTTCATTTCTGCATTATTTAGCTCTGTCACCCTTTGATACTTCTCCAAGAATCTGGAACATAGGTAGAAGCATGGTTTGTCTTTTCTGGGTTTCCCTTCCCTACTTGGGCCACTAGACTTGCACAAGAATAAGGCACAAGAGATAAAAGCAGTGTTTTCTTAACTCAGTTGAAGAGCTGTTTCCTACCTCTCAAAATACAGTCTGTTAGATCAGAGTTTGGATCGTAGTTGTTCACAGGCAGGGACCTCTGAAGGTCCCAGCTTTGTACTTGTCTCTAATTTGCATGGTGCTGTTGTGAGACTTAGTGAACGAAGAGATGGTGAGAGTCCAGTGTGAAATAGAGGTGTCAGGGACTGTCTTCATCGTGTTTCCACTGTAGTACTTGAATGTTGTCAGTAATAATTATACTTACACTGTAATAACTGATAAAGGCATTTGTGTTCACTAAATTTTAGAGTCTTGGGAGTTGGTGCAATTGGGTAGATAGACCCAGAGAGACTCTTTTACTAATGTTGCTGGAAATATGACCTTTATTCTGTGCCCTAGTGAGACACAATGTGTGATGCTCTATATTCACTGATGGCAGTACTAGTTATTGCCTTTTCACTGGGATTGATGGCATAGTAACTTTCATTTACTCACGTAGATGGAAGTAAACAAGGTAAGAAAGAAACCAGGTCAAAATGTCAGAATAAAATAAGAACATTCATATGACTGAGGGTAGTACAATAGATAATAGACACTCTTAATATTACATCTCTATAAACCATTCTCAAAGGCTGAGGCTGTGGGGTATTCTGTGGCAGAATAGAGAAGTGTAACCATGGTTCATTTTTGATAAACACAAACCTCAGGACTGTGATTTGTCTGCAATGATCATGGATGGAGAATACTACTAAGGAAATCCATTACTATTCCCAGCCAGCTGGAGACATCCTCATGCCTATTGAAAAGTGAGCTCAAATTTAAAGCAACTTTGAGCATGGATTTAGCACCAAGTCCAAACGGAGACCATGCTATGGGTGGATGTATCTACTTCTGTTAACAACTGTGCATGATTTAGTTGTTAATGACCAGTCTTTTTGTTCACACAGCCAAAATATATGTCTTATTCATAGAGACCAAGTGCAATCTTATTGCATATACTTAAAAAGGACAAAAGAGCATCTCCTGCTAGTTACTGATAATATTGCTGTGAAATACTAAGGATGATGCCATGGTGGCTATAAGGAATTGGCAGTGGAATATGTCTGGAGTCCAGCTCCATTGCTCTTTTTTTCTCTTTCTTTCTCCTACCTATTCTTGTGCACAAATTCCAGGAGTGGAAATAATGAATTCAAATTGAAGAAGCAGTGAAATGGCACGTTTCATAAACTAATCCTTTCTGCTCTGTACTGCTTGCGATGAAGTATTAAACTCCACAATCTGTGTCCGTTTGCTGTAGGTGAACAGTGGAACATGTACAGAGTGAATATTTAAGGATTCACTTCTCTTTTGTCCACAGTAAAATTTAAACAATGACAAATAATGGGTTTGTGATCAGGCATTCTTCTTTGACTCTGTTATTAGACCAAACCAGATAGCTCTCTGTCTTATTCTTTCCTGACAGCTTAAGTTAGAAAATCTCCACAATTTTAAGGACTCCAATTTTAAAAGGATGTCCAGTTTGATATACATGTAGCATCTGTATAGATGGAAAATTTCAGTGGCTTAGATGTAATGAAATAACTACTTTAATAGTTGCGGTAGACTGGTCTTGCTATATGCCACCCTAATGAGCAGTTTCCACAACTACTATAACAAAACTTAGAGTTTGTTACTCTAACAAAAAGTCTCTAATTCGGGCATACATTAGTAGCCAAATAACAAGGAAGAGGTCAACCATGCTTCTAAATATAAGAAAAATATTTTTCTTCCTTATATCTGTGTCAGCATGTTTCAGTAAATCTGAACCCCTGGTATAACTACCCAGTGTGGACCTGCTATTTGAGAATCTGAGTGAGGCTATCTCCAAGCAGTGGATCTGCAAAGCTGGGATGTACGGCCAGTATCATTACAGAATAATTGTTTTGCTGTAGTGATGCTGATTCTCACATGCCCAGGTTCAGACTACATCAAGAAAATGGCATATATCAGTTTGCATACTTTGCAAAGCCTCTCTGTTTTTTTTTTTGTTTCTCACATTTTTATCTGAAATAAAATAATCAATGTTTGATTTTCACAGTTCCCCATTCAGAAAATGAGCTGTTACTGCTTATTTCCTCTCTGTACTTTGTTGTACTGTTTTATAGACAATAAAAATAGGATCCTTGATATATTAAGAATTTCCAGTGAATCTGCAAGAGTAGCTTTCCGTAATGAGCTTTTCCCTATAATTCCATTGAATTCTTAAAGTTACTCCAGATTTACATGAGAAGCAGGGAAGTTTCCCCATTTTGCACCCGAGTCAGTCTCTCTGAGGTGGCATTGCTGTGGGGATTTGTTACATGACTATATTCTGCCTTTTCAATAAAACAGAAACTTGGTGTTGTTTCATTACTGTACAAACAAAGATAATTCCAAAGTGGAATGTAAACAATAATTTAATTAATTATTAAGTAAGCTGAAGAAACTGATATGTTTTGGGCACTGAGCAGAGTTTTGGCAAGAAGTTGCAAGTATATAATGGAACAGAAAACTACTTATGACCAAAGCCAAGTCTTAAAATCTTTCTGCCAGTTTTACTACACATTGTTTGAGAGATGGCATCCAGCCACAATAGCAAGTGAAATAAAAGCAAGCAATACCATTAAAACAGTGAATATGTGTGAAATAACAAATGGAAAGAATAGTCGGGCTTTCCTGGCGGGAGGAGGGGAGCTGGAGATTCTGTAAGATACCAATAGCTGCAGGATTAAAGTGTTTAATGCTATGTAAAACATGCATTATGTTTAAGATAAAATAAATGAGACGATAGAATAACAAATGCAAAAGCAGTGGGAGTGGTCCTTACAAACCTGCCTTGGGCATCCAGATTTGTCCTCTTTTTCAGGTGCTTTTAATAACTGCACGAGGTACCACATATTGGTAGCAAAAATGCTCTGGATGTAAGATAGGTGTACATCTTTTTTTACCTGTATGATAACAGCTATTTGACTGTATGGGTTTCTCACCTATGCACTGTATATGAGTATTCCACTCTTTCACTCTGTTCATATTGTTTCCAAGAAAATCAACTTAAGACTCAGAATATCAGTATTCCATACAGAATTTGTATCAATAGCAAAAACCCCTATGCCAGATCATAAAAACATTGTGCATGGCAGGGCCAGTCCTACAGATCAGTACTCAAATGTCCAAATGTATAAGATTAAGATATATGGATCCCTGTTAATTTGTTACTTCTGTGAAATTTATATCAGAACCTTAAATATGTTGGGTAGATTCAAGTTGGGTCTGATTTAAAGATAATGGGGAAAGCTATTTGTTTCTTGTATTCAAGTATTTTATTTTTAATAGTCTGCCAGCATGCTCTGAGTATAAACATCAGTGTCAGAATTTTTTTGTGATACATATCTCATGAGTTTCATAATTTGTAATGGCTGTGCAGTTTTTACAGATGTATTTAATGGCCAAATCTTTTCTTGAACTACATTTTAAAAGCTCAAGTGTAGTTTGATTTTCTGGGAATGAGACGAGGGGAAGAATCCATTCTCTCCTTGGGGAGACAGCAGTTTCCTTGCGCAGCATTAACTTGAAAGAATATGAGAAGCGCGTATGTTGCCAACAGGAGTGTGGACATACAGAGTTCTGAAAATAGTAAGTGTCAATAGAGAAGGGTTGCAGGTGCCAGAAGAAAAATCTAAGCTCCCAAGAGCACTATCTCTTTTTATTTTTGCCTTGTCCAATGCCAAGCCACATAGGTTGATGTTTAAAATCCAGTTCTTCCCTGAAAAGTGATTATAGGGAAAAAAAGGTCCTGTTTCAGAACAGATGTGTTTTCTGTGTGTATTCAGAATCACATTTATTTTTTTCCATGACTCTCCTTTTAATGTACTGTTTAAACCTGTTACATATGTGCAGCCAAAAGTGATGTGAGGGAGAAAAAGAAAATCTGCTTGCCAGGTAGGGGCTGTGGAGCTGCCGTGATGACATAGGTCTGCCTGAGGCTCGTAGGCAGTGGGACCTCGGCATCCACTCTTCTTGGGAACACAGCAGCCATGTTCTGAGGCTCTTTCCCCTCCACAAAACACTAGCCTAGAAATCTGTAACAGGGGATTAAACCACTTGACCCATGATGGCAGCAAACTGAGCCAATTATTACTTCTATCCTTTTTAGCCACTGAGGACAAGTGATCGCTCTTTCTTATAGCAATCTTTTCATATTGTTGAAGACTCATCATGTTCCCCATAAGTCAGATCCTTCTGCCTTGCCTCCTAAGAGTCTTTCGGGGTTGGTTTTGTTTGTTTGTTTGCTTGTGTCTTTAAACTCAATGATTCCTGTTGTTCTCAGCTAAATTCTTTAAGAGTGGGTGGCCCAGACCTGGCCACAGTACTGCAGAAGTGGACGAACAATTTCAGTTGAAGTCTTCCAAGGGTTGTGTTTGCTGCAGTGAAAGGAAGGACCATTTTCTACAGTACTGCTTAGCCAGTCATTCCCCATTTTGGTTTTGTGCCTTTGTCACTTCACTTTATTGAATTTCATCTTCCTGTCAGATCATTTATGCAATCCATCAAAATAATTTTGAATTCCAATTCTGTCCTGCAAGGTATCTGCATTCTCTCTCAAGCATGGTTTCATCTACTGATTTTTTGCATGAACTCCATTCTGCCTTTCAAGTCTTTAAACAAATATAAAGGAATTTGGAGAAAATGCTGTAGGCTCAGTTGGCCTTGTACTCCATTTGCAGGATCTCTTTTGGTTTAGCAATCACCATCACAGGCAAGTAGAAAAGCTTCTTTTGGCTTGCAGACTCTTAATCATGTAAGTGTGTAAGGTGTAAAGAAGAACCCAGCTTGACTCTCAGATCACACAGTGAACATGTGGGACTATTAGATGGAGGGGGAAAAAGAACATCATTGTACTTAAAATCTGATTACATTTGCCAAAGAAATCAGAGTCAGGAAAAAATATTGAAACCCTAGGATTCCATTTACTTGGAGACCCTATTCAGAGTAGAGCCATGCTTCAAATTACAAATAATACTGGGGGTGGAGGGGATCAGAGAGAACAATGACAGTTGTGGCAGAAGACGGTTTGCTGCTTGGGTAGTTGGCTACAGCAGCATGGCATCTTCACTTCTGACCCAACTTCCTGGCTGTCTCTGCCCTCTTCTCTCATTTGACCCATTCCTTAAGTTTATTTTAATACAAAATATTTTTAAAGTATTAATTTTTTTTTTCTTGTTATGTTTAGGCCATTATTTCAATGTTTGAGCGTGTGAGTGCACTACGTGAAAGGGAGGTTGCCATGGTAATTTCTCATTATTGTTGAATAGAAAAATAATTACTCTGGCAAAATCCCCCGTAACCTGTCAGAGCATAAGTTAAAGATGCCTGGGGGCAGCCTTGCATTCACCGTCCCCTTTTTGCAAGAAAAAGGGGTGATTTTATTCTTATTCTTATTCTTTTTTTTTTTCATAACTGGATCCTTTTTCATCTTGGCTAGGGGACACCTCATTTGGTTTTGTTCTCTGTTTGGCTGTGAGAGTAGCTGGGCCCACCTGTGACAAGGGTGGAGCAGAGAATTAATCAGCAGAGTGTATGCAAGCTAGATAGAGGATTTATATATTCTAGTAAGGTTTGGGGGTTTTTCGGGTGGGTGGGGTATTTCTGTTTTTTCTTCTTCCTGACATAAAATATCAGAAGTGTAAGATAAAGACCTTGGACAGTATTCAAACTGTGACAGAGTCTGGATATTTCATCTATCCGGGGAGGGAATCCACAGTAATTCCATCTCCATGTTTTCCTTGCCTTCAGACTTCTTGGAAGCAAGAATGAGTGCAAATATGTGTGGTTTTGAGGTGAGGCCCTGCACTTTCCCTGTTCCTCTCTGTCTTTCCTTGCATCCTGACGATGTGATGCTCCCATGTCATTGGACGCTGCATGAGTAGCTCCAGTGATACGCAACTACTGAGTTAACAACAAGAGCTGCAAATATGGTATGTGACATTGCTACAACCCTTCCCTCCCCTGCTCCTTCCCTATGTCAAGCCTGTCCAAAAGATCCCAGATAAGCCATACTGCAGCCTCTCTCTTGGCAAATTGTGGAGCGTGATAGCTTGTAATTACTTGTTGGACAACAAAAGCTTGTATGGCCATATAAAGTTACCCAGCAGGCTGTCCTGAGTGAAGGGTCGGTGTGCAGAGGTGTGCTGCTAGAACCTGGTTGCTGGGCTTCTGTTGAACTCCTATGCATATTTTCTGTACTTAGTCTTGTGGCTACTCAGCTAGTCAATGAAGCAATGTTTGCACGTGGAAACACTCATCAGGTTTACACCAGGAAAGAGCAGCAGCTCTCTGTGACAATAAATTTCTAAGCAGCAGAAATCTGAGCAGCAGATTTCTAAGACATGGGGATGGTTTCGATACGTCTTTGTGTGACTAAATTTTGAGCAAGTACCACAGAGCCATGCTGCTTGTTGTCCTGCTGCTGCCGGGTGGGATGAGCCCTAGCAAGGAAGATGAATTACAAGCTCTGAACCAGCCAAGAAGTCTCTCGGGGGTCTCTGGTAGGAGCTAGAATGCTAAAACGCATTCTTACCATTTCTTCATTGGATGCTTGACAAAAATCGAAGTGAAGTTGTGAAGCGGGAAAGATACCTTGCTCAGCAGTTTGGATTGAAATCCAATAGTGATGCCTTCAGGAAAAACAGGAGCAAAACTAAAAAACCCAGATATTTCCCTGCATGTGTGCATATAACGAATATGATAGATGCATATTTTGTCTTAAATCAGCATTTTATCTCAGGATATTTTTTCCTGTCAAGGTAAAAAATGTTTTCTGGCTTGGTTACCTATTGCTCAGGCATTAAGAGGTACTCAGTGCTCACTGTGTGGTATGAACCTGGCCTTGCACACCGGGAAGGCAGCTGCCGTGAGTGGGATAGAGTGGCTCTGAGGTCTGCAACTGGGACATCTTCAGAAGTGTATTTCCAGCTTTATTGCTGATCCTGCGTGCTGCAAGTGATTTAAATCCCAGGGCCTCAAAGGAGCAGAATGGACTCCACCACAAATTTCAAATCCAGCTTTTAAATATATCCATAGCTATTGTCTGAAACAATTGGTGGATTCTGTTGTTGCCTGACTTCTGTGAAAACCCTTGCAAGCTGGACCACTTGCACAGGTGCTAGACGTCGAGGTCTGGGTGCCTGTTGTTGATCACACAGGTCTGAAAATGCCTGGTTCAGTTGTCAGTGCCAGCAGTCCATATGTAGCGGTGTATTGGTATATGCTTTACACTATATGCTATATAAATTATAGCTGTGTTCCAGCTATGTGTATTACTGTAAGTCTAAGTATACAAAGGTCATCTCAAAATATTGTTTATAATTCACGTATGACACTGAAAAGTAAAGATTTCTCATAACAATTACATTTAAGTAACTAGCTGGTATTTAATTAACCTGCAGTAGTATTGTATTTATATTAAATGCATCAGAGTGGAATAGCTATTACATTTAGTTTCTAAATAACTTTCTTGTCAGCTCATGCTGATAATCGGGTTATGTAGCTTTATAGAATTAAGTACTGAGGTTTTTTCATTATTAGGACCAAGCACTTAAGACACACAGCCCAGAAAAGGGGGAAAAAAGTAATAATCACATTATTTGCAACTGATTTATAAACCCAATTTTAACATTTGAAGAAAAATATGTATTTTTGAGAATGAAAGTTTTTATGTATTTGGTGTGCTTGATAAAATGAAAGAATTTATTCTATAATAAACTAAACATTTTAGCTTTTTTCTTAAATCGGAACTAGATCTTTACCTAGGAAAATTAGTTTGAAATAACATATAGACATCTACACCCCAAAATCATAGGTGGAGAAGCACAAACTTCGTGTGATCCTGTCAAATTTATTTTACGAAGGATGAACATATTTTCATTTTGCCTCCTGTTAAGTGAATGATCTGTTTCTTCCTAGGATAGTGACAACCTCTGGTGGGATGCCTTTGCAACTGAATTTTTTGAAGATGATGCAACCTTAACCCTTTCATTTTGTTTGGAAGATGGACCAAAGCGATACAGTAAGAAATATATTTTTTTGTTCTAATTTTAATCCTGAGTTTCTGAACGCAATTTATCTGTAAGAGAATGATGCAACCCTGGCCATGACAAAGTCACTTGTTTGTATTCAGTGACCATCAGGTTCCATTAAGGAGTTGCATGGGTTGTGAATCCTTTTTTTTTTTGTTGCTGTTGTTGTGGAATTCCTCTGAATTTTATTACATGAAAATAAATTATTTCCTAGTGGAGTAGGGAAAATAATACAATATAGTGTTTGGAAATTTTTAATTAATTTGCTTTGGCTGTGCTTACGCTCTTTGTTAATTTGTTTTCCACAAACACTCAAGAGTTGAGTCTTGTGTTCAACACAGGACTCACAATTTGTTCACAGAAAGGGAACTTTGTAGAAAATTTCAGCGTTGTTCCTGGAAGGGCTTCCAGATTTAAGCAGGAATCACAAAAAAAATAATAGCACAAGCTATATCCTTGCTGGTGTAAATAATCATTATTCCATCAGCTGCGGGGATCTATGCTGCTTGCACACATTAAGGCACTGCCCTGGTTATTGTCTGAGCAGCAGTGGAAGTCAAGAATACTCTTAATCAAGCACTAAATGAAAGCTTGAATAAAAGTGAAGCAGTGAATGAATCTGGTGGCACTGGTATCCGTTGTCTACGTATGCTGAGCAGGAAAAAGGAGTAAAATTCATTGAACAAATTGTTCGAAGTGAATAATTCACCTTTAGCACTAAGCAACAGAGAGAGAAGCAAACATTGAAAAACTGCATTGCCAACTGTTTCACTCCATTCAGAGTGGCCCCTGCTTCATGGTGACAGTTTGTGCTTTCTGCTTAATGTTCTGAATCTTGCAAGGTTTGTTTTTTTCTTGAGTGACTGATTGTCAGTGTATCGCTCCCATACTTCTAATTCCTTTTATCAGTTATCTCAGGTATCTATCTTACAAGTGTTACCTTCTCCCGGAGAAAAAACAACAGCCACTTTGAACACACGTTCTAGAACTAGAGTTGACAGAATTACAGTTTTTTGCCTTTCAGAGCAAGTGATAACTCTGTAAAGGTCCTCAAATTACAGCCGATAGCAACACTGGCAACAGCTGATCTGTCCTGATTAGGTTGAGTCAACTTGTCAGATATCAGATTTGCTAGTTGTGTTATCAGTCCAGAAGGCACAGATACATCAGCAAAAAAGCAATTAATGTCCAGTTAGATCAGAGGGAGTTGTGTTTCTGGAAAACAGTGCTGCATATGAAAGAATTTGTCAAAGAGTAAAATATTCCTGTTGTCACAAATGCTTGATAATTGTTGTGCTTTCTGTAACTGGGACAGTTTGATACAGGGCAATATTGTAATTCTTAGCATTGTTGCTGATAAGCATGATTGAAAGATCAAATTAGGCACATTTTCAAAAGTGACTACTACATAGGGTTTTTCCTCTGATTTTAATTTCTGACCTCTGCACAGATTGTTGTTACTTTTGGTGGTGTTATTCTCAGTATCTGGAATTAAAGCTCAGCATTTAGGACTCTCCCTGTTCATTCATGTTTCCTTTCCTTCTTTAGTAAATATTTATGTAATTCTGAACTACAATGTTAGTGATTCTTTCTGCTCACGACATCCTGTTTAGTGATGCTCTAAAGAGCATGCCTGAGCTCTTCCAGTCTGGGACTTCCATTGCCACCTGAGCAGACTTTGAGAGCAGCCTTAGGGGTACCAGGATGTCGAAGTCCCTGCTTGGGGGCACCTCCAGCATTGCTTGGGGAGAGTGCAGAGTGGAGGTTTTGTGTTAAGAGCAACCCTCTCTTCCTACCAGGGAAGTTTTTGTCCAAAAACATGTCCAGGAGTTGAGAACAGAGCAGTCTGTTCCCCTATGGGTGCAAACATCAGTAGAGAATTGGTTCTACGTGTAGCAGGTCCTTGCTGAGCACAGGGTCCTGATCGAGGTCTCTGTTTTGCCTGCCCAAGTTGTGTGCATGGTCCATTACAACCGTGGAGGGTCTTGACATCTCCCAAAGTCCATACTGTCACCCAGTACCTTTATTCCAAGTCACTGGTGAAATCACTGACCAGTGGGCTGGAGCTACTCTTAGGTGATCCAGAATATGGTGAGCAGTGGCAGCACCAAGCATGAAATTTCTGAAGAGATGGAACAGAAGTATCTGGTCTCCATCAGCACTGTTCCCAGCGAGACACCTGCCTCCTTGCCCAGCTGCACATTCTTTAGTGTGTGGGCATTAAAAGCATTGGAGCTGGCTGAGAGGAAAAAGACAAACTTCTTACTCTTGCAGGCACAAACAGTAATGGAGGGAAGATTAGCCCCTAGAAATGAGGAAGAGGCATTCTTTTAGAATTTGTTTATAGAGTTGAAAGTGACGAAAGATGCCGACCTCTTGTCTCTGCTCTAGAATTCAGCTCAAAAATGCCTGCCTTTGTCTTGCTTCCTCCTGTGAGAGATTTGCTTACACCTCTGACACTGGTGTGGCTGCCACCTCATTTTCTTTCCTTTGGGCAATGGTGTCCCTCCTTTGGGAACTACAATATTCTCTCCTGGAGCAAATAAATTCCAGAAGAAAATCTTGCCTGGGGAGTGTGTGGGGAAAGGATAAGTAGTTTGTCCATGGCCACAATTTTTCTCTGGGTTATGGCAGTTCCCAGTCCTTTTCCCGCCTTGTTCTCAGGGGCTATCCAGATCTTGCCTTAAGCCACCAGATACAAGGAGGAGCATGGTGTTTTGCCCCAGATTCCTTCTTCAAACCCCCCAAGAGCATTGTGAGAGGCTGCTGGAAACTTGCATATTCTCTTCTGCTCTTCTCTAATCGACTGCAGCCCCCAAACCTCTCTGGGGGCTACTTTTCCATGCTTACTTTAAACTTTTCCTTTCCACAGGTTTCCTATAGCAGCCTTTCTCCCCGCTGGCCCTCTGTGCCCTCTGCTCTTACCTGGATAGCCCAATCCCACAGCCAATGCAGGTGTTCAGACCATGTGAATCAGGCCTGTAAATCATTGTGTAAGTGTTACAAGATTTTTTAAAAATACTACTTTTACTTGCCTCACATTTCTTTTAACTTTTAATCTACAATCCTGTCCAAGAAACCGTAAGCGTTGTAAACTTCCTTTTTTTTTTTTTTTTCCATCTCTGAAAACTAAGCTCCTTATTTAACTTCATGGCCCCAAACCCAAGCTCTATGAAAAACACCAAGTATTTTTAGGCCTGCCTTTCACATTACCATGTTTTGCAGCCCTGCTCTCTATACTGAGAAAAGAGTGTTTCTTCCCTTTGCTCCTCTCACTGTTGGGTCTGTGTGGTTCCTCCTCAACTATCAGCTCTCAGATTCTTCAATTTGTAGGGAAATATAGATGTGGGTCAAAGTGGAGATTTTAACTCACTGGACTTAAAAAAAACCCCTGGATTTTAAGTTTACTTGGCACGAGACAGCACAATGTACTGATACTCAAGCTAGCTTTAAATGTGCCTGTATATATGTATGGCACAACATGTAAAGATACTCAGGCCCTGGGAAGAGTAGAGGTCTTTTCGTTCAGTGATCCACAACTGCTAATTAATTTCATTGCCAGGTTTGTTAGACCTAGACCAGTTATCTTTGCAGAACATTATTCTGCCTAGGATAGATGTGCACTTGAAAGCCCAGCTCAACTTTTTGTGCAGAGATTCTGTGTCAGACCTAAAATTGCTGCTGTGACCATCTTTGCAGCTCTTTTTGTCTTTCTTCAGTATTTTGTTTCTGTAGATGGGAGAACTTTAACTTCTGCAATTCTTCCTCCCTGGTACAGCATTCCAGAAAGAAGATACTATCTTCTTTCAAACATCCACTGAAAATGTATGTTTTTCTCCTGCTTGCTTATACCCCTCAACTATTCTTTTGGTATGCTACTATCTATGAACCCTACTCATGTTATTAAATTCTATGTTGAAATTGAGTTTTAATGAGAAACACTACAGAGAATAATTTCAATGTAACAAAGGTGTAAATTTTGTGTTTTCTCTGGCTTTTTGGATACAGTGAGATGGAGAGAAAGCTGACGCATTCCAATGCCTAAAGACAGCTAAAGATTCCCAAAACCAAAGAATTGAGTTATATTCTGCAGGAACTAAGAAGTAAACCTGTGAAATTCATTCTATAGTGAGAGCAAAAAGAAATTTGCTTTAATTTATCATGCCCTGATTTATTGGGTCAAGAAGCAAACGGGGTTTAAACAAAACCAAAAAAAGAAAATACACCTAATGGAGCAGATTTTTTTTTTTCTTGTTGTGGATAAAACATATTCATTTCCTGTTAAGAGCCTTCTATCCCTGTAAAAGGGTAAATACTAGACTCTCATCCATTGTTGCCCAGGTTCTTTGTTTCTTAGAGACAAAATATTTCCCTAACAGATAAGAGAAACAAGTTTGATTGACAGCTCTTAGCAGAGTCTCATCAGCTGCTGTGCTGACAGCCTGGTGATGCGCACTGTGCTGATGTGGTAGGGACTGACAGGTGATTGACAGCCCAAGACTGTGGAGACAGGAAAGATGAAGCATGCTCAGTAAGAATAATGTGCAGTGTTTATGCAGCACTGCAGAAAATAGGAGCTAGAAAGTTAACTCTTTCAGAGCGAAGTGACACTAATGTATAATGGATGCAGTTGCCACTGTACAGAAAATTAGAGCTTGTCTACATTTTTCTTCTGCTCGCTAAATGCTTTCTGTTCATGGAGGAGCTATATACTGTGAGGAAGCAAAAGCTTGTAGCTGTAAAAAAATTTCATGCGTGGTAGGTACGATGGAGTCCTCAAAATGGATTTATTTAAACCTATAGATGTAGAATGTACTGAGAATTTCAGACACTTTTTATGGGCTTCCGTCACACAATTTTATGTGGTATTGCGTAACATTACATAGCAGAAAATTCAGAAGGAACCAATTGAGCTCTTTTGCTCTGTGTATCCCCAGAAAAATACAGTGATTTCAGTTTTATTGTTGCTCTGAATCTGTAGCTGATAATTGAATGTGCATTTTGCGTTACAATTGCTACTGCAGTTTGTGTTTGGAATGTACGATATAACATGCTTCGCTTTGCATTTTATGCACTTATCATTCATTTTCTCGATTTGGTGCATGATCCCTACTTGATTTTTCTTCGTTTCTTAGTTTTTTGATAACTGGAAAGTTAGAGTTTTCTGGACAATATTCTCAGAGTACAGTGAACTTTGGGCCAAATGGTAAAATCACCAGCTTTAAAGTGCTTATCTAAGTTTCTCTGTGTGCCTTTAGAATACGTTACATAAGTGTATCTTAGACTTTGCTACAAATATTTGGTGAACTCACAGTGAGTGAGCTGCAATAGAGCCATCCTACCCTTGTCCCTGTTTATAACCTGTGTGAGACAGGTAGCTTTACAGCCCTTCGTTGGATAACTTCTGCGGGAGTAGATGGCGGAAAGCTATGTCTAGTGGGCATTTCTTACAAGCAGGGAACATAGTTTAGGAATAAACAGGGAAAGCCACACACATTACCCACCTGCTTAACTATTGTCGAAAAGTTGGTTCCAAGAGGCTAGCAAGCTACAATATCACCCCGGGTTTCAATAAAACTGTCGTTCGGCCTCTCTCACATAACTCTTACAGAGAAAATTAAGTTTGCCAAGAAAAACAGATTGTAGTATTTCCAGGAACATGCTCTTTCTTTTTCCTTTTACTTTTTTCCCAGAGAAATCCCAGTTATTAAACATGGTTTGAGCATTCAGGTACAACACAGTAAATTGGCCTAGGTTAGTAAGTGAGACAGATTATTCTGTGTGTCTGCCTGGTCTTCATCTTCATACACAACTGTTCTAGTTTGGGGCTTTTTCAAAGTTTCCTGGTGATATCTTTGAGTTCAATTTCAGAACATAGATGAAGATTTCATTAAACTCAGGTCTAACAGGTCCACGAGTGCCTGTGGATCACCACTAGCACCTCCAGCCCCATAGTTAATGACTTCTAATCGATAATTACTTCTTGAAACTGGTGTCTGAAGGAGTTCTCAATCCATTTTACATATGCTCTATCAAAACTGTATATTAATAATTTTTAGTAAGAGTACAAGCAATGCACTAGTAAGTCAAATGCATTACAGGTGTCTAGGTGTATTACACTGATGCACTACATCTTTATCACCCAAACTTCTGGAAGCTTATTAAAGAATAAAATGAAATTTGTTTGACAAGACCTATTTTACAGAAACCTGTGTTGACTGGCATTAATTACATCCCTTTCACGTCAATCTTTGTCAGTTAAATCCTGGATATTGTTTTCACTATTTTGCCTGGATTGGTAACAAGAAAGCTATACAGTTACCTGACTGTATAGTGTCCCTTCTTAAATACCAGCACAACAGTAATGTTTTGTTTAATTTCCTCAATAGTAGGGTGGGGTTTTTTTTTTAGTTATTATTTCATAACATCAGATAGAAACGTGCAAAAGCAACTCTTAGAACTGCTAATTGTAAAACATTTACTCCTAATAGATATTATTGAAGATACTTCTTAGCTGCTGATGGACTAAGAAGCAATTTTCACGTCAAGATCAACAGTCTTTCCAAAAGTAGAATAAAAAAGCTTTTTATATATTGATGTTAAGAAATTTTTTGTTTCCAAATTAAATGAAGTTTTGAATAAAATTCAAGGTCTTTCTTATTTTCTTTAGCCCATACAGTCATGGATTTTTCACTGCCACCTTCAGCATCATGTTCTAATAATTTGTATTTCATAATGTGTTTTCACAGAATACTTTCGCCTTTTTTCTCTTTGCTTTTACATTTTATATTAGTCATAATTATCAAGTTCTTTTCCTTCTAATTATTGCCTTCATTTTTCTACTAACATTTTTGCCAAAGTAGTTTTCTTTCTCACAGTATAGCCATGGATTTTGGATATCTTATCAAGTCTGCTTAACAGATTCTTAATTTTCATGCATAGTTTTTATTTGCCTTTTGTCACAGTCAGTTGAGCTTTGGTGAATCCAGTATTTTGAAGCACCAGCTGTACCTCTGCTACTGATGGGGATTGCCTTTTCTTTGTCTGTGCTGAATACCTGTTTCAGATGGCATTTGTACAGAAACACGTGCTCTGATTGGAGAGTGTCCAGAGGAAAGCAAGTCTTGAACATAAAACTCACTAAGAAAAATGAAAGAATTTGAGTTGGTCAGTCTACAGCAGAGAAGACATGGAAAAAAGGAGAGGGGAAAACAGGACGGAATAACCAGACCTGTCAAGGAAAGACATGTTGTCTGTTTCCATATCCACGATGAGCTGGAGAAGAGATGCTGGCCTTAAATTGCATTTAAAAAGCACACTGCGGGGTTAATTCCTACTGATAAGAAAAAACAAGGTGCTGGTAGAGATTTCATGAGGAGGCTGTGGAGCCTCTTCCAGCCAAGGGGTTGTGTCTGCCCTGCATCTTTGATTCCCTGAAGTCACTGGTCCCAAGGCAAGTTGCCAACTTTCAGCACCCTGTTCAGTTCAGTCTCAGCCATCATAACAAGTTCTGGAATGATTTTCTTATCTTGGTTGCTAAACTTTTTGTGATTAAAACCAGCCTACTATTTCTCATTTTTAACGATATGAATAATGTTTTTCTAATACTGCTGGCTATGCAAAGCTTCCTGCATGGATCTACAACCAATTTCCTTCAGAACAGGCATTTTTCTTTTTCTCCATATTACTGGCAGATGCTGAAGAAATAATTCCTTCTAGTTCCTGATTTGTGATTGGCAGATATGAATCAGACCTTCATCTCTGACCCCTGCAGGCTTGTTAGCATAATGTTCCTGAGCTTCTGAATTATCGATACCTTTAAAATACAAAAGGGCTTCTTTACTATAAAGTGCCAGCCGTGTGCAACATGTGCAACACACCCCTTCAGTTAGGTACTACATGAAAAGGTTTAGCATGAGAAGTGTCCTATGAACCTCTTTTAAAAAACATCTTACAAATAAATACAGATTTCAGATATCTTCTGCTTGTTATTCAGCATGTTATACAAATCAGTGTCGAAGACCCTATATCTGTAAAGTGGCACCTGGAAAAGGGCTACTAAAGTCCTAATGTGAATATTGCACAATTATATATAGCCTCTAATTGCAATGGCACACCAAAATCCCAGTCAATCAGATTGATTCTGCTGCTGTATAAATAGATTAAGCGATAAGCCCTCTTCGGGAGAAATCATAATATAATAGGACGTGATACATTATAGGAGTTTAGGGTCCATTCAGAGAGCAGGAAGAATAAAGGCAAAATTAAAATGAGAGAATCACAGTGATTTATGGGCTTTTCCCCTGCCCAGTACAAATCAACCCTTTGTTGTGGTTGGCTTTTGTTCACCCATTTTGTCCAAATTATGTAGTGTTCCGTTCTTTCTCTCTGCTGGAGACAATGTTGATAAAATGCTGGAAACCCATGGAAAATAATGGAAATCAATATGTTTTTACACCAAAATATTAAACAACTTTTCACTATTACAAACTCAGGGTAAATTATTTCTTTCTTGGCATAACGTGGTGGCAGTTGTGAAGAATTGGTCAGTACTTTTTCTGTTTTGCTGAGTAACTAGCAGGCAGATGAGTGTTTGGCTTCAAATGACATCAGCACATTAAATATAGATCATTAAGGTTTTTTTTAAAAATTAATACATGAATATGTTGCTCCACTAAAGTTTTTTAACATAGTTTTGATATGAAATTGAAAATATTCAGTTGTTATTACTTCAGCTTTTAAAATTATCAGGAGGTTTTTCAGATGGTCAGTTAGTATACGTTATGTTCTTGCAGAAAAATGTTCTAACATATTTACAGAGTTCCTATAAGAAACAAGACACAGTCTGAATATTCATCCAAATCTAGAATTAGATGTATCCCTTAGCAGAAATATTTTTCTTCTCCATTTTTTGCTTTATTTCTTTTATTATACTTGCGTTGCTTTTTTTTCAGAACTGAAACACCCCACTCTATGAATGTCCTAAGCAATACCGTAAAAACCTGGAAACTTTGTGGCAGAGCATATTTTCATATTATCATCTCACCTCTAGACCAAAGAGGTGCGTTTAACTAAGTACAGTAGTTTTACCCAAAACTAGTATAAACTACAACACTTTGGAGCATTCGGATTGCCTGAGGTTGTTAGAAATAAATTTCCTTTTGTAGAGTACTGAATAATTAAACAGTGGACTGTCAGAACTTTTTCTTCCCTTTTTGAATCCTGAAGTGCAGGTGAATCAGAATATTAATCCCCATGGGTTTGGGAGCTTTATGCATATTATGATAACTTTATAATAATTTGAAAATTCGATATTGTGCATATACACTTAACACTGCAGGTAGTGGTGCAGCAGACCTCACGGCTCTAGGAGACTAGCAGGACAAAGCTTGCAGGTGCAGATCATCTTTTTTAAATTCAAATAATAAAAAAATCACTGCAACATATGACCTCTACCCACAAATTTATTCTCGCAGGCATGTATGCACACACTAATAGAACACAGTCAAATATGCAAACATGCATCGTAATATAGTGTTAGGTTTATTACACAAAAGTGCATGTTAGTGTTTACTGTACTTTACATAATTAATACTAATTAATAAATTTTAATAAAATAAAACTTATTAAAATATAAACTTTAATTCAATAATTAATAAACTTAAATAAAACTTTTACATTGTAGTCCAGTGATGCACTAGTGCTGTTCCACATGATGTACCTTATTTTTAAGCACTAGCTATTTACTCTAGTGCAATTTTTAAAATGGCTTAGGAGAATACAATATGCAACATCACAAAAAATTATGGAATCTTTATAGAAATACATTTAAAGTGGGTCAGCTGCAGCACCATGGTTATTAGAAGTAGAGCCAAAAGCTGACTCTGGACACTGAGATACTGTTCCCAATTCCATATTGGAAGTTTCCTTGAATTAATGTAGTCATGAATTTTTTTTAAACTCTGCTGTGTATGAGAAGGCTGAGATATTATACAGTGGCTATCATTCTTTATCGTATTGAGTTCTGCACTCCAAAGTATATTACCTTTAAAATGTTGCTGACATTTTGCTGTTCCACTATTCTGATCCATACAGGTTTTATACCGTAGTATTTGAAGTTAATTCTGGTGCATATAGCAGTGTAAGCAGTACTTTTCATTTCTTTTTTATTCTCTTCTTTTTTTCTCACAGAAGTGAGTTCTGTGGAGTATTTGTTTAGGATTTTTTCAAGACAAATACAGCCAATGTATAGATACTATTAAAGGTTTACGTCAGAGAGGACAGTTTTTAGGAATATGTATCAGATCTGGAACAGAATGATTGAGAACTGTGATATTCCTTTGGTTTTGTGGAGTTCAAACTACTCTTCTACTGAACTACTGGGAATGTCTTCTGAAGGACATTGTTTGGTGCCCTGCTTTGCCTACACAGGAAGGGCTAATCCAGTTTTTTTGAAGGATCTTGGCTCAAAGTCACTGAAAGTGAGTGTTGATACCTTGAATCATATTGTATGGGAAAAGACAAGAGTACAGGCTAGCTCTGATGCACTAGAGATAGCCTGGACTGCTGAGAAGATAATGCTGCATGCATGGAGTTACATGCAACTTGTGGTTTCACCGTGTAGGTCCATTTCATTGCTGTCACTCAGACATGGATCATCATTCACTGATCGAGAAAAGTTTATTGCTCAGGGGTGTTATCACATGTAGCTTAGCACTGGACAAGAGTCTAGGCGATGTCTCTTCCATACCTCTACTCCAGAATGAACCTCCCGCTTGTAAAAGTGTTCTTTCAGCCAAAGGGATTTGCGCATTGACTACAGTGTCTTGAAAGTGCTCCCTGCTCCTTCATTATCAGTGTTGCCTTTTTAATATCATTCAGCTGGAAACAGCTGCTTTTCATCTGTGACCCAGGCTAATCTTAGAAGATTACCATTTTGGATATAGTGGAGGAACGTGTGCAGAGAAGCACCACTGGACAGCTATCTGTTCAGCAACAGCTTTGAGTCAACATCATCTGTGCAGTCCACTGGGTGCCTGAAAGTAGATGTTGACCATTTCGTTGGATCTTTTAGAAATCCATTACTGCTCCCATCTGCATTTGGCTATGAAAAAGGCTTTTATATTGTATAGAATTGTGTCTAGTCCAGAAATATTAGAATACTCTGAAATTCAATTTTATTTTTGTCTTTAATGTCTGGACCTGAATTAATAGGGCATTACTTTTCATCCTGATATCAATCTTGTTCCTTTCATTCAGATCCAAATTCTTTTGTAGTACATGATTTAATTCACTGAAATGAGGTAAAATGAAACCCTGGTCCAGGGAACATTAACGTATTTTTTGGTGATGCACATGAGAGCAGCAGCCTGCTATATAACACTTTGTGTTTCCCTCCCCTCTTTTAGTTGCTCAGAGACTTTAAAACTTTTTTTACTCTCAAAATCTGATATTTTCTGTATTTGTTCCTTTCCTTCTTGCCTTTCAGCCTTAAGAAAAACCAGTTCATCCATTATTAAATGAGATTAGAGAAATGTAAAATACACTTTTATAAAGTCAAGTCGCTATGATTTTTTTTTTTTTTCTAAGCAATCCTGAACTCAAACAAGCTTGGTATTCCCTAACTAAGGATCAGTGCTTTCTTTTGTGGCAAATTAGCTTTGATTTGACAGCTATTTTTGTTTCAAGATTTTATGCACACCAGCTTTTTCTGCTGGGGCTTGGCTCTTAGGGACAGTTGCACATGCATGGCTGGCTATGCATCAAATTCTGTAATCCAAAGGGATGCTCTAGGTCATGGTTATTTAAAAAAAAAAAAAAAGTCCAGGCAAAGAGATGTTGAACCAGAACATGGACTTGCACCAAGAAAATGTTTATCAAGTTGGAAAACAAAGGAATATCTGCCCTTTCCAGATGGTTTCTATTCAATATTCTGCTTTTCTTCATCATGCATGCACGATTAAGTTTATTGAACTGGTTAGTAGTTTTAGAATGAAAATGAAGTAAAGAAAATCTTATACTGAGAGAAGGGTTTAACTTAGCGTTGTAAAATGTGCACGACCTGTAATGTGAATTTGTGTACAACTTGATAACTGTATTATGATAGGGAGAAGGTGCTTGAGTAAATAAAAAGTCTGGACAATACGTTCCAACTTGGTGATCCAGCATCTCCAACCACCTTCAGAAAGGTAGAGTTTGTACTGTTGGCACTCTCAGGGTCAGCTTCTGGACTTAAGGTTGTAATCTGTTGTGCTAGTAGCTGGAGGCTATGTTGACTTTAGTAAGCAGTGCAGTGCAGTAGGAGAGGATCTGAAGAGCAAAACAGCTGGTGTTGAGGACATGACATCCATACGTCTGTTAACGGCTGGCATGCATTAGGTGCATTCCTGGAGTCCACCTGATTCCTCCCTTGTGAAGGGAATTTAGTTAGTGAGCTTGGAGACCTCTCCACAGTACAGTACAGATTCAGCCACTGACTTCAGAAAAGTGGTCCTTAACTGAGCTAAAAAGTGAGTATGAATTCAGCTCTGGAGAGGGAACCCCTTTGTGATAATTCCTTCATTAGGCATCCTGTCAGGTGCTATGCCTGGCATCCTGGGTAAAAAAGTTGGTTTAATTTTACTTTTTATATAATTTATAGCATAAAGGGAATAACCCTCTGCTCTTCTCCCTTACTTCCAAAAAAAGTATGTTAGTCCTGGAGCAGTCTACGTATGCAGCACTGATCATCTTCCTGTGATAATGCTCTTCTGCGGTCTGACAGCAATTCCTGTTCCCCAAACACTTGCTTGATGTTTTTCTTCAGTGTGGAGAAGGTAGACTATGTAGCACACCACCTCCCACTTTTTGCTTGTTTTAGTCTTTGTGAGGTCTGCAGCCTTACTCTTCACCTCTGCCCCCACTGCTGCTGACCTCCCTCAGGATAAGTCAGTAGCCAGGATTGGTAGTAGCTGGTTTTTCTGCTCCAGACCCACTTCCCCCGTGTTGGGAGAATAAATTAGTCCCAGCTGACAATCCTAGAGTGGTGTATGGAAACCCCACTGCTCAGGGAATGGGGACATGCGTGTTCTTTGCATACTTTGAAAGCCAGTCTTACCTCCCGAAATGCCACCTTCTGAAGCTTCTTTCCTCCCATCAATTCTCTTTAATAATAACAAAGATAAAAGACCTATTTAGAATCTGATGGTGTGATTCTACAGTGTAGGGCTCAGATATAATAAATATAATTTTAGCTGATCCTAGCAATAACTATTTCAAAAATACGTAACCAATATGTTCGCAGAAATATTGTGGACTGCCATGACTTCAAATTAATATTAATATACCTTGATATGTCTCTTGATTGTAGAAAGGTGTGTTATCAGTTGTGAAAGGTAGAATATATCTAGATTGTAGTAAATTTGTGTACTATCAAGTTCATTTGTGCAAATATATGTGATCATGTAATTACAGTCTGCATTATGCAATACAGATGCACAGGGAAGCAGGATTAAGATTGTGCTGTCAGCTTTAATTTCAACATTCCCTGGCATCTGAGCACACTGCAATGCAACACCAGCGTTCGATGAATCTTTGTCTGCAACTGATAGAAATCAGATCATTCCTTAAGTCAATGGCAAGTCACTGCTATCCTAAACCCAGGTATGTGGACCCGATCATTCTGATGAGTGCATTGGTCACCTGCAGCACAGGAAAAAAGTATTAGGAGTGGACATAACATCCATGGGGATCGTTAGCTAGTACAGAATATGACAGTGTAACTTCTCAGCAGAAGTGGTCAGTGAGAGCTGTGACACAAGTACACAGAGCAGAGTGTCCTCTGGACATGGCCACCATTAGTGCATCTTGTTACAAGAAAAAATAAAATGTTCTGTGAGGCAGGAAGGACCAGCTCCGTCCTTGCCTTCATCATTACAGATCTGGCAGTTCTGGAGTAAAAGGACCGACTCAGCATTTAGACCTCCTTCTAGAAAGGAGGAGAATGTCGGTATTTGGCTTTTATTTATTTGTATGATGTATTATGTGGTAGTTATTCAATTCTGTTTAACCTGAGTGATTGTTTAAAGACATTTTGATATCTTCTGAAACTGCTAGTTAATATGCAGAGACAATAAACAAAAAATATTATTTACAGAGAGCATGTTAAAGCCATTTTTAAGCCAGGCTTTAATGAGATAATATTGGCATGTCAGAATTTTCTGGCTTGTGTATCTTTCTAATTGAGTACTCCTCCACTTCCTCACTTCTTTTTTAAAGAAGGGGTTATTGCTATTGCACAGCATTTATAATTTGTGCATATGAAACTGATACATCTACTCACCAGACTGTGAAACATTTCTCTAAACCTGTTGATAGGATCTAAACTATACTTCTGTGTGCTTTGAATTTTCAAGCAAAATTCATCAGGACTGAAAGGGACAACCATAAGTCCTTTACCATGAAATTTTGAAACAGTTGTAATGTTAGAGAAAAAGAGCTGGGAGCCTGGGTCAGACAGCTATGTTACGATGGCCTGTACATCTTTTCATGTACACGTTACCATCCAATTTTCATTCTCACAGAAGAACATTATAGATTTTTTTTGCAAGTTTTTCAAGTGCTTATGTTTTTCTCTTTTCCTTCTTTATAGAATCATAGTTATACTCTGATTTTTGTCACTGTTTTACTTTATGAAAGATGCTATTTGACATGTCTCGCTAGTTTAGTTATTAAGGAATGAACTAACAAGAAAATAGCATCCTAATATACTCACTATATTCAAGTCTACAGTGCTTGGGTAAAGTGGTGCTTTTGGTTTATTCTCATATGCCTTACCTATGCAATGATGAGACAAAGACCAAAATTTTCAGAGCCAGAGAATGCTTGCTCTCATTTTCACAAGTGTTCCTGTAAACTTCTCATTAATATATCCATGACTGTCATTATATACAGCCATTTGAGGAAAAGAAAAACCGCTATTATAAAAACATCGTACTGTGTATGTAGAGTCTAACCATCATTTAGGAAACTTGTTCATGACACTTAAGCTTTTGCCTTTTCATAATATAATTATTAGTGTTCCCAGGTTTCTGACACAACCGACTTAGTGAAATGTCAGGCATATATAGCCTTCCAACTTGAAAAGCAGGCTAGGAAAGATAATATTTGACTGATGACATATGAGAAAACCTACTATTTCAGACAACGTAGCTGAAAGTATTTTATGCAAAAATATTAAAATGCGTGGTTCTTCTAAAACAAAGATAGGCCAAAACATCAGTAATTATAAGCGTCCTTATGCAGGTTCACAGCAGTAGAGCAGTCCTCTTTCATTTGATAATTACTTTGTTAAGCTAGTGTCCAGCTAGCTCTGTATCTTTTAAATAAAAGTAATCTTCTCATTAATTCATGGCAGAGTTCCAGCTCTCTTCATCAAAATATTGGTCTGGAAATTTAACCGAGTTTTAGATTTTCTAGGCTGAAGTAAGCAGCTCCTTCTCAGATTCCCTCTGGATCATTTGCCACTCTCTTCTTCTGTTTCTTACCTCTACTATTATACTTCAAATTATGCCATATTTAGTTGCCTGTGTTTGGATGAGTTCTGCCTGGCACTACATCGATGGCAAGAGCTCCCTGTCTCAGTACAAACCAAAGAGTATGGGAATTTTGCCTGTCCATTTCCACTCTACATTTTATTTTGTTAAAACCAAAAAACCAAAAAAACCTCCCAAACCCAATATATACCCCCTTTCTAACTCATCACATATTTTTCAGAATAGATAGAGATGTGGTACGTGTTGCAGGGATGGCAGATAATACAAGAATCCCTTACTAAAACACGCTAGAGTTTCCTTGGATGATGTGAGAATGGCTACAAATCCTCAAAGGGAAGTTTCTTCCTTTCTTTGGTATCTCAAATGTAGCTCAGACTTGTTTGGTGGGTTTGCTGAGAGCTGTTGACAGACTTAGATCAGTGTAAACCTTTCTTAAAAGTTACATTTTCTTCTTTTTCTTCCCCCAGAAGAAATCTAACTTCTTGTTTCACATCTTAGATGCCTTGTGCTCACTGAGAATAGCGACAATCAGGTTTATCCTGTTGCTGAACTAGCTTAAATATAGTCATCTACAAAGACAGCAATGATGAATCTCAGCTAATATCCTGTTTATTCTTACAGAGATTTTGTATAGATTCCTTTCCTGTCACTGAAGATGCTTTTATGATTTCTGTAATGTATTTCTTTCAAAACAGCACAGAAGCTTTCATCTGTCTGCCATCATTACTATTTACAATTACAGTGGCACTACAGATGATCTTCCTCAAGTTTCCAATCCACAGTGTTTTCTCAGGCGCTTCAAAACTGCCAGAAGTTATTTCAGGGATAATACATTTAATATAGTCTATTAAATCTTATGGCTTGAATTCCTCAAGACATGTCAAGAGTGACTCAAACTCTTATTTGTTTTCCCATGGACTACATGAAAGCATCCTTTTATTTGAAATCAACACAATTTTATCCATTGCCAACAGTGCAATGAAAATTAGTTCAGGTTGGCTGAAAGGTCATAAGATGCTTTGCTAAAGGTATATCTCACCAGACTCCTCCACCCAGTGCTCTAGACACGCTGCAGAGTAGGAAAGTCCAATTTCCTACTTAAAGAAAAACAAATAGGCAAGGGGGGTGGGTAGTGGTGTTTCAAAGTCCTCCGTTGCTTTTACTTAACATGACTACTGAAGTAGTCAGTTCTTTTTTGACTTTGTATGGCAGTTGAGTGCCCAGTTCCCTCGCACACTTTCACATCGTGACATTGTGCATAATCTGAGAACATGAAAATCGGCGAGGGCAGGAAGGGGCTCTGGCCTGTTGAATCCCCTCTGTGAAGGAGTCAGTACCCTTACCAGCTTCTAAGCTGTCACTGCATAGTAACGTGCTACGTGACACCCAGAAGTGCCTCTCTGCAGCCTCTGGGATGATCATAATTCCCATGTGGATGGATCTGAATTGTCTCTAGCAGCTCCCTTTCTCTTGGTAGGAAGAACCAGCTGTTTTTCCCATTTGGGAACTTTTACAGGCATGCGTTGAGGCTGCGTTCCCCTCACCATGCAATTTTGCACTTATAGTTCCAAGGATAACTGAAATGTTTTGGAAATACCAGTTTACTGATTCATCCCACCCAACTGAGCCATCTGTTAGAAGGTATCTGGATTTGTCTGATTTGGGGATTTTTTTTCTAATTTTGGTCAAAGTAAGCTTCAGTCCATACCTTCCTTCCCTGTTCAAATAGCAATGCATTGTTCTGCAGAATTTTACTGAAGACCACCTGCCTTTTGTTTAAGGTTTGGTCAGACTCTGCTAGTTCTTTTAAGTTTAGTGGGACACATGCATTCATCAGTGATATGTCTCTGTAGGCAGAAAAGTGTCTTTTGGAATTAGAAGGATGCCATACTTCAGAATCTCAGGAAGTGTCATGGTCTACAATTTGACACAATTGGGAACAGTTTTCCTATTCTCATTTCTGCAATATTTGGACATCTGAGCACCTCCAAGATCCCTATTACCTGCTACTTCTTCTTCTCTCCAGTGCATTAAAAAAGTCAGCAAACCTGACCACAGGAGCAAATTCTTCTAGCAGGGAATAGAGAGTCACTGCTAAGGCTGTCCAGGGAAATGGAACCCCAGACCCTGAGGCGCATTTGGTATGGGTGAGAATGAAGGATCATAAGAGTTTGTAATGTCTGCTAGTGGGGTAAACTCTGGAAAAGGAGGTAGGAGGAGAACAGATCCTAAATATTTATTTTTGAGTGTTCATTTCTAAGATGTACAGGAGTCTCAGTGTTTGGCTTATAGCAGATGTGCAGGGAAACATAGCACCTGAAAAACACAGTGCACCTCCCCAGACTTTTTTTTTTAAAAAAAAAAACAAACATCAAAATGAATGTTTTTCTTAACATCATTTTTGAGTGTTCTGAGGTCTTATCTCTTGTGAAAGGCAACATAGTGACTGGGATAAGTAGTATTCTAAAAATCTCTGAAAACAATGAGTTCAAGGTAAGTATCTTGCTCTAGTTATATATAGTTGCTAGGAAGAAAACACAAATCCTCTAAGTTATAATTCCTGAACATTCACTACAAAATCACATTTTTTTCTTTAGTCCACCCGTTCCTAAAGCTTTGGACAAGATGCTGCCTAGTTAGAAAATTATTTCTATTGTTAACCTCTTCTTTTACTACTATTTATTTCAATTATTTTTCTGCTATTGCCACCTTTGCCACATTTTGCCTCATTTTGGAGCGAAGGCACTAAAATAGCATGGGTACCGTTGTCTTCTCAGGATCCAGAAAATTGCCAAATAACATGCTACAGTACTTATCGTTCTAAGAGGTTCAACCTGATTTTAGGAACAAAGTCAATGAGGTCTAGCTATGTAACCAAGAGTTTGAAAGCCTGCATGATCTAAACTGGACCTCTTTTGAGTTGTCTATCACCATAAAATGCAAAGCAGGTATTTTTCTTTTGTTGTAAGTGTTTGCTTGAGGTCTGAGATGAAATCACAGAACTTGCACACAAAAAAAATCTCACTTCCACACTGGAATCATTAATCTTGCATTTTCTACAGCAAAATGCAAATTAATTTTATGTAGTGCAGAACTAAAAATAAAAGGTAATAAAACCTTGCAGGTTACTTCTCATCTTCTGTGGCATGTCTGACTGCATCACATTATCAATGGAGAAAAGACAGTTTTCATTTCAGCACACAGTCTTTTTCAGCTTTTTATTATATAATCTCTTGTTTTTATGAGTAAAATTACCATGGTTGCATTTATTTTCTCTCTGCCACTTTTATTATCCTAGAAGTGAAAAATTCTGTACCCAGTGATTCCTGTCCAGTAGCTGTTCTGAGAATTTGTGCTTTTGCATACTTTTTTAGTGATATTTTTCTTCTTTAGTTCATAACCAAAAGCTACCACAGGTAATACTGGCAAACAATGTATTGTGTGCACTAAATAAAGCTCCTGTCTTCTGCTATGATTTGTGACTTAAGTTACACCTCAACATGTGGAGAAGGTCTAAGGGATGCAGCTAGCAAAGAATCAAAATCTTGTCTACTCAGATTGTGACAATTAATTCAGGTAAGATTTGTTCTGTTGGACAAGTTCAGCTGTCTGCTTTGATTGTCTATACTAAACACTGCCACACATGGGAGATGGGTATCCCACAGCGCAAACTGCCTTTGCACATGCACAGGTACTGAAAGCTTCCAGGCTCATCAGAGAGTTATCTTCTCACAAATCCGCTGTAAAGATTTTCAAGTTGACCCTCTTGCAAATGGTAGTCCATCCACATCTTAGATGGAATTAGATGGTGTGAATTTTGGTCATCACGTTTGCAATAAAGTGTTTGTCTTTACTTGCATCCTGATTTGAGTTAGAACAGAACTCGTTCTGTTCAGTGATTTTACATTCCAGCTCAGTCTCTTCTAACCAACTGCACTTTCTGCAGTTAACGGCATATTTTTGCAGACAGTGCCTGCTTCTAGAAGTGATAGTGCTTGATGTTCATAGTTACTACGAAGCGTTGTAATGCAGATAGGCTTTTGCTTATACTTGCTCTGGTGGAGACCAAGGTCACTGCTCAATCCTGTGTCCCACAGTGGGGTGCAGTAAGTGAGAGGCCACACCTGCAGGAGGAGCGGACAGAACAGATGACCCTAAACTGACCAACAAGCTGTTCCATCCCATATACATCATATTTGGTATAAAGCTGAGGGATCACTAGGGTCGATCTCTCTTCTGCAACGGCCAGTGTCCAAGGAGGACTCTCTCTGTTCTGCCTTCAATCCCAATCCGTGCATTCCTGAATCCAGTTCCTGAATCCAGCTCCTGAATCCAGTTCCAATCTGCTGCAGAGTCCAGTCTGGGACTTTCCCAGTGCCTGCTCACCACATCAGTGATAGCGGTGACATAATTGCCATTGGGGGGTTGAGTTCGGAATTGGTTTTGTATATATTTCATTCTATTGTTATTCTCATTAAAGCAGTTTTAGTTTTCTTTCCCAATCCATAAGTCTCTCTCCCTTATTCCCTTTCTCTTCCCCTTTGGGAGAACATCTGTCATTTGTCTAGCGGCCAGCCCAGCCTTAACCCTCGACTGCTTTGCCACACCAGTCCTGCTTACATTTGTTCTGTTTCTTGTATCTGCATTCCTTATTACTGAGGCAGTGCTTCAGTGTTAGATTGTGAGGGTGATGAACATGGACAACATGTTTCAACAACAGGGTCCTGAAATATGTTCTGGAACATGTATTTAAGGCCTTAAAAATTGCCCTAATTTTCAAAATGCCAAACCATCTAATTTTCCACAAAGTCAGTGGAAGTTACTCGCATGGTTGAGGGGAGTATTGTCATAGGCACACAGAAGAGATAAATACCACATGCATGTGACAAGCTAGTGTGAGATTAGGTGGCTGATACCACTAGTGCAGTTGAAAACGCAGACCTGAATATCAAGGCACATTTTAAGAGCAAACCTGTGCCCTGGACATGAAAATAGCCATTTTCACCCATTAAGTTTTTAGCATCCAAAATACTTTTGGACTATATTTCTATTTTTCTTATATGTAAGAAAGCCTCTTAGAGGCAGAAAATAAACACTGGTGTCTCCATTATTAAATGTCTGATAGAAAAGGGCAATGCTTGATCAATCACATGGCAGTTGTGCATGGGATTTGTGAGGCTAAACTGTTTATGATTCACAGCTGTCTCATTTTGGATAGAAGAGGTAACCTGTTAGGTCCTTATGAAAGACTGAGCCTCTCCCATACCACTTCTTCATTCATGTTTTTTTGGGTAGTTGCGACAGTCTGTGTAGACTGCATCATCATGTCTATGTCTATCATTTGTCTTCTAACTGTTAGGTTTCCACATAAATACCTGGCTAAGGAAATATAATTGAAAGAATTATACAATAATTTTATTAGGTGACACAAAAATCAACTTCTACACTTTTTTCCCGTCTAGAGAAATACCATGACATTTGTGTAGATGTGAATTAAAAATGCCATACAGATAGGGCCTGGACTTCTGAACTCTGTTGAAAATGGAATATATATAGCTGTCAAAAACAGTAACAAAAAACTAGGCAGTGAGGAGGCAGATCTGTCATTCAGACTGATTTGTCTTACATACATTCACCACTTTCTGTATCTTGAACTATGCAGTATTTGTCCAGACGGCTTTTATCAACTGTTCACCTGACAGAAGTCCATTGAAAATTGGCCTAACGGGGTGTGAATTACCTTGCTATGATTCCTGAGGCACCCGAGGGCGAGGGCAGCTGTTAAAAGCTGAATCTGATTCACCTCTGTGTTCAAGTCAGACTAATCAGGTGTTACTTCTGGTTTTATTTGTTTTATCTGATTATTCATTTAACAGAAATCTCCAAATAAAAAAAACGAGACAACGTCTTTCATCTAAAGAGAGGAGAATTTGTTGGAATGCATTGTTTACTCCTTGCCTAATGTCAATTTTCCTTCCATTCCTTTAAAATACATACCCATGTTCAATTCAGTTTAGTTTTCTCAAACAGGTTGTTGTCTGTGCTACTTCCAAAGCAAGCCAGGCTTGAGTCTTTGCTTTATATATTCTAATGTCCAAAAAAGACAAAACCAATGAAAGAAAATTTAAATGGAAGGACCTTATTTACAGGAAAGTTCTACAGATGTAAATGGCTTCAATCAAGTAGATTTTATTTTGATATTTCATATTCTTCAACCTCTGTGGCTGCTTCTCAAGTGCTGCTTGTGCTGTTTACAAGCACTTAAAAATTTACAAAGGGCAAAGACTTTTTGCATTAGTAAATTCATCTCAGTTTCCTTGTCCTTCCTTGTCTTCAGGATCAGCCACTGCCTGGCTGGGAGCGTGCTGTTATCTCACCCTGCTCCCTACTATGTAAGCTGCCTATTGCCTTCGTGTAAAAGGTGAGGCTCTTAATACATGGTTAAATTGATAGAAACTAAATAGCATAAGCATGTGGTGTGTTACACAAGTTAAAAATCACATGGAAGATGAAATGCATGCAGTGTTTGACACAGGAACCACAGCTAGGAACGTAACTCACTGTGCTCAAGCCCTCATTGAAGAAGCACCTTTTCCCATTCTGCAGCAGTCAGAAATCTCTGTATTAAATTAAGGGCTCTATTTCTGTTCACAGAATCACAGAATCATCTGGTTGGAAGAGATCTTTAAGATCATCGAGTCCAACCATTCACCCTGCACTGCCAGGGTCCCTAAACCATGTCCCTCAGCACCACATCTACACATATTTTAAACGCTTCCAGGGATGGGGACTCCACCACCTCCCTGGACAGCCTGTTCCAATGCCTGAGAACCTCTCTGTAAAGAAATTTTTCCTCTTATTCTTTGTGTGTGTGCGTGTGTGTGTGTGTATATTTTCAAGAGTCTGAAATCATAACTTATGATTGGAGTTTTATTTATAAAGCAAAGTCATTGAATGGACAAAGTTTTAATGAGCACAGTGTCAAGACAGACATTTAAACCTCTCGGCACTGCTTAAGTTGTAAGTCAAACTTCCTAGTCTTTGGCTCCATTCTGTGACAAATCAGATTGAAATCAGGGAATGCAAAGGCCGGTAATTTAACCTTCTGAGATTAATTTCATCCTATGGGGAAATGTTCCCATTTAAAACACTGAGTTCCAGGAGGTGGGACCTGAATCTTCCATCATGTTGGTTTCCCCATGCTGACACTCATTGGCTTGGGGCAAGTGGCAAGATTGGATTTACACTCGTGTGAAATGAGTAATAGTCCTTTCATGCCTGAATCTAAGCTTGATTGTCTAGAGTGGATTTAGATATATCATTTGGATATGTCTAAATTAAATAATAAAAATTGCTTTGTTTTCCTGGCAAAATTGGCAAGGATGCCGAAGGGCATCTCAGTTGATAACCTGAATCCCAAACAAACCCCAGTGCCTGCTAGGAGAACTCAGGCATAAGTTTAGTATCTGTGACCACCTTACCAAGTTGGGTTATGGGTTACCTACAAAGAAATGGCAAAAGCATCCACATGATATCAAACCAGGAACTGTAGTTCAGTTTGTGATGTCTCTGAAATAGATTATGTGAGTGCAAATATTTGTCAGAACTGGTCTTGGCTATTCATTGATTTTAAACAATTGGCCAACTGTCATATTGCTTCCCTAGGTGCTAAAAATCAATGATAATGCCAGACTACTCTGTTTTGTTATTTTAGAAAATCCCTAATCAAAACAAGTATAAGTACTGATGTGTGCTCAGTGGTGGAGTTTTGTGTGTTCCTTGGAAAGATGATATTCCCTGGAGAGAGAGGAAAGGATTAGAAATGATAACCACTTTTTAAATACATCAGCTTGCTCATGTGTTTGGTGTTTTTTATCAGCTTTACAGCAAAAGCTTCATTTGATTTGTGCAGGGATGTGGATAATAAGGAGAGAGGCCAGCGAGCTGATTTTTATAGTCTGTTTGTAGCTTAAACAAAGATCTGGGATTTTGCGGATAAAGACCAACTGAAATACAGCAGATTATGCAGCTTTGGTTTTTTTCAAAGATTTGTTAATTTTTCCCCACACAGCCTGATTTTCCTGCGTCCATTCCACATGAACACAGGGAATTTTAAAATAGAATTTATGGCAGAACTTCATCAAATCCTGCTCCTTGACTGTGGCTAATTCTTTGTATTCAGGAATGTGCCATGCTTAGGCATTGTTGCATTTGTGATAAACAGGGTTTGAACTTAGTCCACCAAGATGTGAGTAGGCACTGTTTTCATTGCTAAAATACCACTGTTCTGGATAAAACCCTTGAAGTCAAACAAGAGGTGGAGCAAGCTGCTCTCTTCGCTGGAGGGTGAATATAAGTCAGTGGTGTGGCTCCAGTTTTTCTGTGACACAATTAGAAAGCTTGATGAAAACTTCTCTCCTATACAGGAGTGGAACACAGAGACCTGCCAGCAGATTTCTCAGTGCAGGCAGAACTAATATTTTTGCTTTTTCTATTTAATTTCTTGTGACCATTGTATACTTTAGACTTCAGTTAGGATCACTTGAATGTGAAGTGGCTCCTGGTTACAGAAAGCCAAGTGAGAATCGCTGTTAAAGTCCTGCACTGAGGCTCCTGAGCAAACTCTGCAGTTCACAGCTTGCTTTCCTGCAAAGCTGAACAAGATACCATCACAACAGAGCTTGGACCTCCTACATTGGACGTTAGCTGGAAGTGCAAAGAATCAGATAAATAAAAAGCTTTTCAGAGACACTCTCTGTGAAAGTACCTACGCTATTTTTAAATGCATAGCAGAAAGATAGGCAAGCGCAAGGCAGAGTGGCAGAACAACATATCATTTTAGCAGTACTGCTTGTTTTCTTACTCTGAGAAGTTTTTTTGTCCAGTTTTGGAAGAAATGGATATTTTTAAAATTCATTTTTAGCTTGGTCTAGAATTTAGCTTCTTTCAGAACCTGAGATAGAGGTGTTGGTCATGTTTGTTTTTAAATTCTGAAGGAAACAAATATAGGAATAAAATCATGTTTCCCTGCAGCACTTGGAAAGCAAGCATTATTTCATCCACCAGGTACATGACCACCTGGAAATTCTGTTGACTAAAAATTGCCTTAACAAAGCTGCATCCACAGGGAATCTTTCCATTGCAGAGAAAGCTGCAAGGAGTAACTCAGCAGTGTTCTTGAAGGCAGTGTGACCGAGTGGGCAGAGCTCTGTCACAGCTCTTGGGGGAGCATGAGGAGACATGGGTCTCAACTTTTGTAATCCGTAAAACAAGTAAAGCAATGCTTCTGACTTATGTCTGTTAATTTTTCTGATACATGATTTTTACACTTTTTTTTTCCCTTTAAGCAGAAAACAACAACTTGAAAGAGGTGGTACAGGGAAAACAAAGTATTCTTAAATAAACTAGAGCTACTTGTAGGAAGATTGAACCAGCTGTCATTGACTTAGAACAGCTAAGGGATGAGAGCTGATTTTACTCTTAATAGCTAGACTGTCCCTCATTTTAGAAGACTGCTAGATATTTTCAGCTTATGTTTGCAAATTTGCCATCTTTGCTGTAGCCTTATCATATCTCATGTACAACTGGCACTCTGATGAGAGATTTCAGTCTGAGTGATCCATTACTGCTTATTCAATCTGTAAAGCACTTCAGGTTCTTAGTGAGGTTAAGATACTGTCTGAATTTTCCAGCACTAAGGGTCAGACTGATGCTAGTCCTCATATTAGCTAGTACCTAATTCTGTGTCAGCTTTGGTGGGAATGTGTGTTGAATGCAATATTATTAAACAAGAGTTAAGGTAGTTGACGTAATCCTCGGAAGAATACACATCAGTATATAATAGATATGGTTAAAAAAAAAATGCCTTTTATAAAACCATTGGCTATACATGAAGAGGAAAATTTCAGAAAATAATATTCAGAGCTTTCAGAAAAACAACTATTAAGATCTCCTCTTCCAAATCACCAATAAGTGCGTTGTATTTTGTGGCGTGCTTTTGAATGGTACCAGGTTGGGAGTTTAGTTCATGTTCAGTTCTCTTGCAAGTGTCTGATCACAAAACACAGTTCTGAACGACCTGCTTTTTATTTTGCTGATTTTGAAAGGACTGAAGTAGTGGGGCTGCTGTTGAGAGACTGCCAGCCAAGTGCATTCCTCAATTATATCTGGCCTTCTTCAGCTTCAGTAGGGTAAAGTCACAAAGTCCCTTTAAAAGACCTTTTTGCTCTACAGGAAATGTCATGTTTAAGGTACAGTAGTGCATCTATCATGAAGTGTTCAGTTACGGGGCAAAACATTGCTAAGGGAGGTAAATTTGGTCTCCGGAAAGCAGACGAAATAGAAAGCAAGCTAAGCACCTCCGATATAAATGAAAGAATTAGTATCAAAAGGATAATTGTGCTTGTGTGACACAAACCCTGTGTTGCTCTGACTTTCATACAGCTGGCCATTGAAATTCAGGGTCAGGTTGTGCTGAATACATAAAGACATGTATTCAGGCCTGGATCCAAAGGGAAAAGCTTCCAGCAGGACTGGCTCCATCAGGACAGACAGTAGCTCCGGACCAGACAGGTATGGCTGCATTCATACCATAGGGCCTGAAGCAGAGGTGTGCTGAACAGTCCAGTGTTTTCCTGTTCGTGATGAGCATTGGCCAACATGGGCTTTAAACTACCCCTGCCACGTGGGGTGAGGAACGCCCTGTTCCCGGCAAGAAGATCCTCCCTGTGACACAAAGTCTTTAAGTCAGCGCCAAGGGGAATTAATTACTGGAGATTTAGCCTTGCTGCTAGCCAGAAGATTCCCACATAACTATGTCCTGTTTTTTTGGAATTGGGTTATCTCAGCTCTGGTCAGCGTGTTGACTTCATTAGTAGCCTTTGAAGGTAGCTGCATGCATGTTCCTGGCTGTGGAACAGGCATCAATGGCTCTGTTGCAGGCCAGAGGACGTGAATGCCCCATAGTTGGGAGGTAGTGGCAATCCTCAGTCCTCTGCATTTCCCAAGTGCTGCTACCAAGGGTGCCAGTCAGCAGGAAATTTCTGTGTCTTACTGTCTTGTTTTGTGCATTCCATTGATCTGCTCAGCACTTCAGAAATGGTAGAAACATGACCTTTCCCATGAATTTTTAACGTAAGGGACCTTATCTTGCAAACCTGTCTGCTTCTGCACACTCTAGAGGACTGAAGTCAGAGCAGCTTGATAGGGTAGAAACGTTTGTTAGCAGACATCTTCATGGCAGAACTGAAGCCTAAATACTTTCTGATTCCTTTAGAAATGTCCAACGGTTTTAGGATTTTTCTGATTTAAATGTATTAAGCAGAATCAAATTTTTAACCGGAGCTTTAAATTAACTGTCTGACCATATAGCAGCAATTTCAACCTGTCTTTATCAGTCTTTAAAGTTATTTTTTAATGCTTCTGTTTACAATTTGGAATAAGGTTTTATGATGTTCTATTACTGTACATCAATTTGACAAGATTTCGCTATTAACATTAAATGTTTTAACATGCATTTATAGTTGGAAATAATCTCTATTATTGTGAGATTGTTTAGCAATAAATACAAGCTGAAATAAGTAAATTTTATTTGTTGTGAAAACTGTCATTGTTAAACAAAATTTCTATTATACATATATTATTTACTGTTATTTGAATTAAAAAGAACAAATTATTTACATTACAAACTGTAAATTTAATTCACTGTTAAATTACAGCATTTACAAAGATAAGCTGCCAGTAATTTGACCAAGAATGCATACAATTTTTTTCCCCAAATGCTTTACAGAAAACATTATGAAAATGCATACCTTACAAGAATCCAGAGAGGGAGTGCAATTCAAGCTCTCCTAAATTTATCTGAAAATCTATCCATTTTCATCATTAGAAAGTAAGATGCAATAATATATTCAGAGTGATGGAACAAGGGATTCTGATGGCTTTCAGCATCTAACACCCTTCTTAATGCTTCTAGGTTTTGATCCTTTAAGATACCATCTTGACAATGATCGTGAAGGAAAGCTACTATAATGTATGTGATACAATGTATCTGGTATCTGCTTTCATGTATTGTTTTTTTAACCGCCTTTTTCAAGTGCTTTAAACTCATACCTATTTTTGAACTGGTTTCCATAGTCAGCTGTCACTACCAACAACACTGTTCTTATAGTTCACCAAGGCCTGGGTGCTACAAGGTGTTGACTGCTCTGCTGCTGATTTCACAAGGGTTACCTCAGCCTTAACCTGAGCACGCATCTTTGTTCCCTACTGACTCCGTGCAGTGCTAGCAGAAGGGCTCACATCTGGCTGATGGATCTGGGGAGGGAGCAGCCTAGTGGATAGCAAAATAAGACACCTGTCCGAGACTTTGGCATCAACGATGTATGAGCTCTGATGATGAAGAAAGTCTGAGAGGAAGCTCTAACCCTTCTTTGCTGTCCATTCTGACTTCCAAACTGGAGGCCTTCAGTTCAAATTATTGCTGACATATGCTTCTGGGTGGCAGCAGGTGATGTCATGCATCTTCTGCCACATGAACAGTAGCTCTGGTGGCAGTACAGAAAGGAAACATATGGTAAAACTAGCCAGTCCACTGGCAGGACAAGTCAGATAGATGGCAACCTCGGTTTTTGAAGGGTTAGTAAGAATTTGTAAGTTATTAGTGGGATATTGCTGCTGTTGAACCTATTCTTCATCTGTTTTCCTGCTACTGTGGAAGGTATAGAACATGCATAGATCATCTGCCACTTTGACATTTAAGCAGAGACCTTAAAAGATGCATATGCTTATCAGTTAATTTGGCAGAGACTATACCGGCCTACATTTAATGATCAGTTTGTCCCTTCTCAAGTCTAGGCACTTAAAATTTGCATTTTCTTGTCTTAGCTGTGCATACTGGTTCTAGCCTTTAGTTTTTCTGCTACTTGTTGGACCCTTGTCTTCAATTCTGTCCCTGCCTACACAGGGACTGTGTCTCCTCCTCTCTATCTGTACTGTCATTCTCTTTCTTCATCTTCTTTGGAACAGAAGAATCACAATTTGTCATATATATAACTGGCCAAACAAGAAAATATTTTAAAATTTGATAATAGAGAACAAAGAGAATTTTAACATCAGCAGTAAAAGAAAAGCATGTGCAATTGCTTGTGCAAGCGCAGTTGAAACAGTTACAGTTTCACCATCTTTTCTCTACTTCAGCTACTCTTTCCGCTCTCTTACACGATCAAAACTCTCCAACAAAATCTCATCTTGGCTTTCCATTCACTTTACGGTTTGCTTCTGTACCCATCACCTTTTATACTGCCACACTCCTGACAAAACAGAACAGCCTATGTCTTTACTGTGCTGTCATGTGCAAGAAGCAAATTAAAGTCTTTTGTGAATCTCACCGCTAGTTCCATTTCTCCATCATGTGGTACAGTGTGTTTGCACAAGCTGCGCTGACAGGTAGGATGAAGAATGCATACCTACCCCGAAAAATTACAGCCTTATCAAATGTTAGCTGGCTCTGATTTTGAGTTAGATCCTCTCCTGAAGAAAGAGATTCAGTCAGAGATAAACATGCTACACGTGTTCTTCACATCTCTTTTGAGAAAATTTCCATTCAGAGCAGAATGGTCTTAGAGAGGCACCAGCTCGGCCGGATGGTCATCAGCATGGCTCCGGCGGTTCCTCATGTGCACCACTGCTCCGTGCTCTAGGTGTTTCTGGTTTATTTGTAGTCAGCAGATTCACAAGGAAGGCCTTTGTGAGTACTGGCACGGGCAGCTGGCACGAACCAATTGTTCAAGAGGAACAAATTCCTCTCTAAGGTGTGTGAAAAAGCATCACTTGCAGCAATAAGAGCTCAGGATGTATGTTTTTTAACACTAGGAAGGCCTCTCATTCGAGTCATGCAAGCAAATTTGCTTGGTGCTGCTTGTTCTCTGGCTCTGTGTTACTGAGTTGTGCGAATTGAATTCCTTGCCTCACAGTAGCGTGCCGTGGGTACATCTGTAAAAGGTCAGTATATAATGATATAGCAGTTTGTACTTGACGACATTTTTCACACTGGATTTTTTCTCCTAACCATTTCTGAAAAATATCACATAGTTTTTAAGCACTGCTGAGCTGAATTTGAACAAGCTGCCGCTAGGAATTCGCCATCACACTGCTCACCCATCCCTAACCTTGAAATGTTTTAAAATAAATAAATAAATGGATTAGCATAAAATAATATAGTAACCCACCGAATTTATTTAGTTTAATTTATGTTAATCATGGCATATTGGTGCTCTGGCAGATAAACTAAAGCTGGTGGAGAAGATTGTGTCGAGGAAGCTATGACAATTAACCCTAGAAATTATCACTCTGAGAGTGGGTTCAGCTTTGCCATTGAAAAGAACCAGTCCAGCAAATTCTGTCAACTGTCAGTAATAAGATTAATTTTTTAATTTCAGGGATATGTAAATTTAATTTTTATATATATATACACCTATGTACACGTGTTTTCTTAGAGATGTGTACATTCCTGTTGGATATCAGAAGTAAAACTATTTCAATAGATAAAAATCCAACTTAATCCATGAGTGAATTCAGGTTGTTTGGTATAGGCTTTTAATTATTTCTGGCTTATAATTCTCACTATGGGTTTTGGGGTTTTTTTTTATGTTATATAATATGCTATTTTAGGAATAACTGTACATAATACAGAATTTAATATTATTTTAGGCTTTCAGTAACATCAGAAGTAATAATAATGACCAAGCAGAAAAAGTTGCATTCAACTGTACTGCTCTTTGATCAGAGAAGGATAAATGGACTGTATCAGGTTGCATCTGTTTTAATTGTGCTATTTATCATAAACAAATAACTAGCTCAGGGCTTCTTATGTGCTCTAGTTCCTGTGTGTGCTCATTTGCTTTTAGGTGTAAATTAATTCCTTTGGTTTCTAACTTACAAATTTGTATAGCACTCAACAGAAACAGAATTACAGCTGTAACTTTTTTCCATACATACCCACCAAATACATCTTAGACCATTGCATATGATAAATGTCAGACAGGATTTAAGTGCCAGCAATCTTTAAAAAGACAAGATATTTTCACTGTTTGCTAGATTGGGGTTAAGATTTTTGGTGTTTTGATTTGCTCTTTTAAGCACTAGAACCACAGGCTTAAAGGCGATGGCAAGGATTTTCAAAAAAAAGTTGCCAAAATTAGCTTTTAAGTTTGTTTAGGATCTAAGTAGGTGGCCTGATTTTCCCTACTGTAGAGCAAACAATGGCAATCCAAAGCCCATGAGGACTGCAGGGTGCCCACCATATTTAGAATCCATCCATTCATTTTACTGCTGCTCTTTGTGGCTTTAAATCATATTATCCTGAACCTTAAACCAGTTCTCTCCTCCTAGTTACTGTCTGCAATGCCTGAACAAATGGCAGGAGCTGAACAAGTACATGCCTCTGCACAGAGAAGAGTAAAACTGATGATGTGCAACTTCTGCCACGTGCGCAAAATGAACATGAAAACAAAGCTCATTTTCTCAAATGCCTTTTGTTTGCTGTTATTATTTGAAGCAAGAGTCACCAGCAAATTTTCAGGTGCAATTACAATCGCTTATGGATAGCATTACATGTTGAACTTGCATAATAGTTTTCATTTTAACTTCTTAATTTCAGTCAATTCTAAGTTGCCAGAGTGTTCAGTTGGGGGTTAAAAATGCTCCTGCTGCCTACTTGCCTGGAGATCCCCTTTGCAGCATGGCCATGCTTTGAGCCATTTTCTAACACAGACTGAGACAAAACATACTTTTCCATTTTCACAGAGAACATTTGTGGACTCTGACAGCTTGTTTGACTGTAGGTAGATACTTGAAATTTGGGATGGAAATAGGTCTCATGAAGGAGAAGTGCTGTTGCTTTTTCTAGAGAAAATTGCTTTTGATTTGACAGAGCTGTAAGCCTCTGAGCAAGTGGGAAAAAAATTATTCTTTGAGTTTATGGCATGTGCAGCGGACAAAAGACTTTATGCATATGCTTAATTTAGTGAAAGTGGAGAGTATAGTCCAATATGCTTCTGAAAATGGATGGAGGCCCCTGAGGCTGGGACCTTGTAAGGTATGAGGCACGCATTGAAAGAACGTTCAATTTTTAGGGACTAAGCCAAAGGCTTGCTCCTCTCTCCAGCTTCTAGAGATCTCCTAACTGATACGCATAACACAAGCAAGCAGGTTTTCTTAAACACGCACACAGTCATGTTGCTCTGCCCTCCCAAAAAAAAAAAAAAAAAAAAAAGGAAAAGCCTTTGTACAAATGATTTAACTGCTTGTGGAGTTGATATGACATTCTAGTTTCACTGCAGAAAATCCAGCAGATCTATCATGCCATATACACCAGGTAGCAGGGTCTGTATCTATCTAATCTATCACTTGCCGCATCTGCTGCCTCAGTTTCTTCACTTCTAGCTAATATCAACCACACATTTAAATCTTTGGAAATAAATCTTCAGGTATATCTCACATATTTTTAATTTCCTTCAAATTAATTTTTTTCCAGCCTTCTTTCCAAGGCCAACATATTCTACCCAGTCCTTTATCAAAGCTTAATTTTTAATTTATTTTTGTAGAATTCCAGTAGAGTCTACAGTCTTCTCTTCCCTAAAGTTCAAACTGCTCTTCTGGATTTGATGGCACAGGACAAAAGAAGGGATTTGTCAGATGTTCCTTCTAGAACTTTTGTTTCCTGGGCAGGCAGCAGCTCTCCTGAGCTCTGGCAGCTTCTGCCCCAGCTCAGGTCCCCCTGCACCTCTCTGTCTTTCTTGCTGACCGAGCCCTGAGCTTACTTTCATGTGCATCCGTGTCACCTGGCTGTCCCTTCATGAGTAGATCTTCAGTTCCATAACCCATGAAGCAGATGACATTGTTGACCCCAGTACGTACTTAACAGGCCAGCTCTGTAACAGGCCTGAGCCATTTACAGTACGCCATTCTACTGTTCAAAGTGCTACCCAATTATCATTCCTCTGAGAGATACCAATCGACAGCCCCCTCCTACAGGGTCAGATCCAGTTTCCCCAAAACACCCCTCAAGCGAGCCTGGCTTCACTCCCTGCCCGCACACACGGGTGCTGAAATCAGGCCAGTGCTCACGGGGCAAAGCGGCTTCACACGTGTGTGCAGCGAGGTGAACACAACCTCCCAGTGGGACCTGTCTTCACCAGAGCTTCCTCACCAAAGGCCGTGGGTAGAGATCAGAGAGCCAGACCAAGGACAGATCCACCACAAACCTACCTATCCTAGAAGGTTACAATGATTTTCCTATTTCCTTTGTCTTTATTACAAAGCTGTTTTCTCCACAAGAGCTGCCAAATAGACACATCATTCACGCTTGCTCAAGCCTGCTTGTTGGCCTGTCCCGCTCCGTCAGAGCCAGCAACGCTCCTGACCCCGTTGGACTCGGTCCCTGCGGAGATTTCAGAGAAAGGATGCTTTTCTTCCTCAGGCCTCTAGCTGCCAGGCTGCCCCAGTACAGACCAGCACAATATCAAAGCCAAGTTATTCACTGCTAAATTAATTGTGTTGTTAATTGGTTAACCTAGGGCAGACCGTATGGAAAAAAGTGCTTAATATGTGATTGTTGGCAGGAGTGGATGGAGCTGGGCAATGCAGATGCACAGATTATGACAGTGGGACATTTTCATTGTAAAACGTCAGAAGATGATGTACAGTTGAATGTTGCAAAACGTTGCTAATACTATCTGAAAATACAGCGTCCTTTGGAATTAAATCATAGACATGTGAGGACTGAGCATAGATAATTTTGGTATCTTTTCACTTTTTCTTGCTTCACTGGTACAGTTTTACCATTCTCCTAGCTGCCTGGCGTACAGAAGGCGGCATGGCACAAAGCAGTAATGGGGTGGTACCACTTGAAATGATGAGCTGCAACAGCTGGATCCTGGGCCTTGAATCCAGTTCTAGCAAAAGGGCAGGATGCCACCCTGCGCATTAAAAAAAAAGAAAACTAGAAAAATTTTTTCCAAAGGTAAAACATCTCCAGCAGTGTGCTGAAAGGAAAAAAACCCAAATTAAATTGCCTAAATCATTTTAGCCCCAGAGCTTGAAAATGTCAGTAAATAAATAATTGGTTATGCAAAGATTACACTTTTCTGCTAATAAAGCATAGGAGAGAAGAAGCAAAGCCACAAGAGGTTCCACCTTTGATTTATAGTGGGTCATAAAAACGCAGACAATACCACCAAAAAATAAAAATAAATTAAAAAGAAAACCATTTCCTTTCTTCGCTGTCAGTCCTCCCTTGCTTTGGAAGAGGGGAAGATAGGTTATCAGTCATGCATACGTGAAATTCAGCCTTGTTTGCAATACGATTGTATAAATGGCACTTTATTAAAAGGTAACTGTTATTTGCAGACCTTAAACTTAAACATGGACAAGTTCAGGGATAGATATAAAATCAATATAACTCTTCAAGTATTGCAGACAACATTTTGAAAGGCAACTATTTAGAGTGTAGCAAGTGATTTACTGATAAGGTTGTTCTGCTGATCCGTTTGTTGTTGATTTGCTATACCTTGTCCATTAACATGACTGCAAAATGGGACTGAGAGTGTGGTTTGATTCTGCTGTAAGACTTTTATTTCATCGTCTGAGAAGAGAGCAGCATATCTGAAGGTTTGTACAAGAGAACTCCTAACATCTAACATGAAGAAACAGTATGTATTTACACAAAACATGAGTAAATAACTTCAGATGATTTATTAATCATGAACTGTGCTAAAAATCTTGGTTTATTTTGGAATGATGAGGTGCATACAAAACTCTAGTAGTGTGTAAGCAGAGGTAGTGAAATGCCAGGTTATTGACTATGCCTTTAACTAATTCCTATTGTCTTTACATGCATTCCGATGCAATTATATATGAATTCTGCAGTGTTAACATTAATAGTATTTTCCTTGTATTCCATGGACTGAAGTGAGCACAGTAGCCATGAAACAGTGCCAATATTTCCTCGATGACCCCACCTTACTACATTAGTTTTCTAGCTTATCTGGTTCTGAGTACTGTCTAATAGGTGAATGTTATTCATCTCAGTGACATTAGTTTGATGTCAAATGTGACTTAGGCTTTGAGATTGATGGGATGATAAGTAGCCCACCGTTACCCCCTGTGGGAGATAATGTCTGCACCAACCTGCCTTTTTACATTCAAAGGTCATGTCCAGTTGAGAGCGCAACATGTACAAGTGGGATTTTAGGTACAAATTACCTTTTGCCCCTGAAAGTACAGGGCGGTTGTGACACAATAAATATGCAGGTTTTTCTTCAATCTTACTTGTTCCTATGACTATTCAAGAAATAGTAAAAAAAATGTACACAGCTTTAACTTAGATATGCTTGACCCTTTAATTAGAGCGTTCCCCCCAAAAGTCAGCTTTTCAAAGCACAAGTCAGTCAAAAGAAGAAAAAACCCACAAGCACAGACTGGACAAGTGTCTTTATATATATACTCCTTGTGACGAGCATGGTAGAACTCCTATGCAGTTTGAAGACAACAGATGGAAGTGCTTCAGAAATATTTTTTTCTGAAGAGCTTTTTAAATGAATTCAATGATGATGTATTTTTTTGCCCATAATTTATATTTAGTATTTTAGGTCTCTCATTTTACTGCCTCCTCTAGAGATCTGAAAAAATAAACTAAAATATGAAAAGAGGACATATAAATACATACTGATATAGTGCTGAAAATGCAATGGGAAAGATTCTTATCACTTTCCAGTCTGCATTGTGAAAATATTATTTTTTAATTGTGGTATTTGTTGCATAGGCAACATATTTTGGACTAACATGAGTTTAAACAGGTGAGGCATCATTTTGCCCAAGGAAATATGGAGTTTATGGTGCTATCACTGCCAGACCTCTAACTGCTGTTACCATGGCACTTTATACTGACACTAGTGACCACCATTGTTATAGGTGTAAATTCTACATGCACTGAGCCTTTACACACAAGTTGAAGGGTGAGGGAGGGAGAAGGAAGAGGAGACAAAGCTGTACAATGCTTCATGACCGGCTTAAGGGATATTAAATCAACCTTAAATCCTTGCCAACTGGTTAGATGGATAGCACAGTGTTTCTAAAATTTGCAAGTCAAAGGGAGTCAGGCCTAAATTCTTTCCGCTATGAAACCCCCACAGTCCTCTGCCTTTCAGGCAGAAGCAAAAAGGAATGGAAAATTCCAAACTAACGAGCGCTTCATTTTTTTTTTTTTTTTCTGCAGTGCTGTGCTTAGAAAAATTGCACTCTTTTTTTTTTTTCTAAGGCAAAGAAGTAAAATTAAAGTTGTATGACTGTTATAAATATTACATGTTCAGGGTATCAAGAGTACCTGTAGTTCTCTGGTTTCTAAGGGTGTTTTTGAATTAACCCTTTTATAGATACTGGGTGTTCAGAGGAAAGGATAACATTTGCACTTACCCAAATCTCACACTGTCTATTAAGGAGAAAGTATCCTATCTTAAAGCTGCCCCAACTGAAGCAATAATTTGTGGTATTTCTATGTACACTTGTTTGCATCTCTGCTTTGTAGAAGTGGACTGTAGAGCATTGAGAGAAATCGTGATGACTTGGCCAAGTTTGCCTGACATGAAGCAAGAAACAGAACCCAATGTCTTCAGTCCAGATTCTTTGATGCTTCATAATTCCTTCAGTCCTTCCTATTCAGTCCATCAACCGAATATTAGTCAATGTATGCAATGGTTCCATATTAAATACATATGTATTCAGCAGCAGAAGGATTCAGGATACAGGAAGTGGTGAACTTTTACTGAATTTCTCAAAGGCTGAGACAAATATGCTGTCCTGTTTCATTGACATGGTTCAGAAGAACTTCTGACTGTAACTTTTGGAGGAGTAATGTAATACGGAAGGAAGTTGGAACTGCCAAATTCCTTGGGTGAGATGTCGTAAATCTGAAGGACCCATACAAGCAGGAATGCAGCATGCAGGAGAGCGGGATTTCCTGCTGATCTGGACAAGAAACATGCACCATGCAGTGCGTTGACGTTTAGGCAGTAGATGTTGGTTGGAATTTACTCTGTCATCAAGACCACTTTAGCTGAGCACTGCTCTTGCAGGGGGTGCTCCCAGATATGCTTCCTATGGTTAAAGCTCACATGTAGCTTTCTGCTGGGTCTTGTATAAGCACTAGAGAGAATCTCTCTGTCCTCATTTTATGTGTTCACAACATCTTCCTACGTAAAATCTATCCGTAATTTAACCCATACTATCCAGATTACAATGCTTAAGAAGATCTTCCATTCTAAGCCAAAGTAAAAAAGAATACTGCCCAATTAGTTTTATTTCTTCTTGTGATACTGTGGATAATTTTTCAAAACTGCTTCATTTCTGCTTCTCCATTGGCTCCAGTGAAATTACTCATTGGCTCAAGCTTTGCTTTTCCCTTTCATCATAATACCCCAACCACACACCCTAGCATCTCTCTGCCTGCCTCCAGTCTTAATTTTGCAAGCTGCTCACAGCCAGTAATAATGATGTCCTTTCATTTTCTTTATAATCTTTAGCTGTTTTTCAGCTGGTTGATGTTTCCATAATTTAGGTAAATGCTACCCTATTTAAATAAATAAACACATTATGTATATTGTCAGGTATTAACATAGACAAGACATCCCTAACGTTAAGTATTGTTCTGTGCATTAGTGCTTCAGGAGTGGATCTTTTCTGTGTATGGCATTGTAAGACTGGGTTTGGGGAAATGAATTCCAGCTCTTAAATTCACTACCCTCTCTGCTGCAGAAGGAATCGGTGATCTTGTATCATTGTGGATAAACATAAATAGCTTTATTAATTGTGTCACAGGCAAGAACAACAATTTGAAAAGATGTTAAAGTCTGTATTTAATTTATGTGACAGCTCTTAAACATTCCCCAACATGCCTGTCTCTTTAAAGTGTTCACTTTGCTTCAAAGCTATTTTTGCCTCTGACCACTATCTGATGAGAAATTCACATGTGCTAAATATACCCATGATAATAATCTTATTTTCAGTCCTCCACTAAAAATGCTCATGTCCTGAAAGGGATTTGAGTCCTCAGTGTAGCTTCCCTGCCATTATTTTTTCAGTAGATTTCAGGAGAAATAAATGGTTAGAGTGCTAACAATAAATATTGCTGTAATGTTGTTCACCTGTCATTTTGTCAATATAACAATAATATACCAATAATAATATGTCAGTATAACAATAACAGTATATATAATAATAACACCGATATTTGTCTCACAAAACGCTCTTAGTGAATAAGTGAATAGAGAAAGGGGTTGGGAGCAATGAATTGCTCACACATATAAAACAGTGCCAGGTGTGAGAAGTGTAATTCCACCTCAGTGATAAATTTGGGATAGAAAGGAATGTTGCGAAATTGTTGAGTTGTTCAACCAAACTTCAATTTGATTTTCAGGTCTCTTGGCTACTACTTGAAATACAGACCATGGCAAACCTCTCTGATCAGTATACACGCACTGTTCTTAGCTTGAAGTCAATGAGACTATTGCAAAGTCACCTCAGAAAGAGTGGTCGTTGGAATCCAGGTTTCTTCTGGAACAGATCTAAATACCGCTTGCACTGATTATTTTGGCATGTTTAGGACAAATTAGATGTGCCTGTATAATTATGTGCCATGTTTTTGTAGCTAGACCACAGCTTGATTAGAACTCTTCTGATGTTTCTGTGTTAGTCCTTTAGCTGAAGTAGAAATTTGAGTTCTTGGATCCAGCAGTTCCTGCTTTGGCTCAGGTAGATGATAGATAGGACTTCTGTACAACTACAGTGTGCGTGCTGAGCCTCTCCGCTGTAACGCCCTGCAGAAAGAAGGCAGCACCCTGGTACGTGGCACATTGTTGCCTTAGAGTATTTAAGTAGCCTACAGGTAGCAGTGTCTGTATTTTTATCTCTCTGCCTGAGCTGGTCTGCACAGAACGCTGCAGCATCTTTGTTGTCCACCAGACATTTCTGCAAGCTGAAACAAGAAAGCTATAATGAAATTCTGAAGGCTATTGATGCAAACCTTTCAGATTACCAGTGAAAGATTAAGACAGGCAAAGAGACAAACAAACACAGCCCCTAAACAACACCAACAAAATAATGCTAAACACATAACCCCACGATTTAAGAATCTGGGCATTACTGTTGGAACAAGGTGGAGGGAAATAAATGAGAGTGATATACTAGCAGTGGTTTTATTCCTGCATTGTTTTTGTGATTAAGGGAGTCTGGCAGAGCGGGATTATTTTTGAGAGTGAGAGCAATAAGGAAAATCTCAGCCACTGCCTAGAGACTAAAAGATGTTATTTTTGTGAGCTCCAAAAAAATTAGAAATCAATTTAATTAACTTACTTTTCCAGAAAACAGGTTCATTCTGAAAAGTTTAACTAGCGTGGCCAAAACTAACTGCTTATAAGGGATAGATCACTCACCAAAATAGTGTAAGCTTTACAGAACATAATATTTTAAAATTTTGTCACTTGATTTCAAATGTTTTGGGTGTGTGCTGGTTCAGTTTTGGTTTTCTTCTGCAATAACTAAGTCTATAAGGATTTTTTTTATCACATAAGGCTGATTCCTATTCCAGGACCTGCTATTTAAGAGAGTCAGCAACTATCATTAGACATTCAGTAAAATTATCAGCTAACAGTTTGTAGTAGACTGCATTCTGCAGGGCAGTATCGATGAGCCACAGAGATACCCTCACCCACAGGCCACCATTTCTGACTCCCATGAGACAAAGGCTGATAGAGTCATTCAGAGCATGAATTTTACTAGAAATCTGAAATAGCAAAGTTGTACTTGCAGCATACATATCAGAGTTAAGTGGAAAAAATTAAAAACCAAAACAATGATCAGGACCTCAACTCTTAATTTAATTTAATTTTAAATTTGAGCTCAGACCTAAGCATTTGTAACTTTGAGGCTTAATAAAGATAATGCCTATAGGATTTTTCCTACCATGATTAATTTTGTGGTTTGTGAGCAGCTCCTGCACTTAATCTGTGTGGGTCTCCACTTTTGCATGCTTATTCATGGTGGTAGTTCTCCTTGAAGATTTGTAGAAAGTTAGGACGGTATTTTCAAATTCCTGTGCATCAAAATGATTCCAACAGTTTAACCCCAGCTGGTGACTAAGCACCACACAACCACTCACTCACTCCCTCCCATAGTAGGATGGAGGACAAAATCAGAAAAGTGAGAAAACTCATGGGCTGAGATAAAGACAGTTTAACAGGTAAAGTAAAAGCAGCGCACACAAGCAAAGCAAAGCAAAGCAAGGAACTCATTCACTACTTCCCATTGGCAGGCAGGTGTTCAACCATCTCCAGGACAGCAGGGCTCCATCACGTTTAACAGATACTTGGGAAGACAAACACCATCACTCTGAACATCCCCCTCCTTCCTTCTTCTTCTTCCCCCAGCTTTATATGTTGAGCAGGACATCACATGGTCTGGAACACCCCTTCGGCCAGTTGGGGTCAGCTGTCCCAGCTGTGTCCCCTCCCAACTTCTTGTGCACCCCCAGCCTAGTCACTGGTGGGGTGGGGTGAGAAGCAGCAAAGGCCTTGGCTCTGTGTAAGCACTGCTGAGCAGTAACTAAAACATCCCTGAATTAACAACACTGTTTGCAGCACAAATCCAAAACACAGCCCCATGCGAGCTACTGTGAAGAAAATTAACCCTATCCCAGCCAAAACTGGCATAATAGCTTTATTTGAATATTTAGCCCTGAGATTAAATAATAATTCCAATTATTTTACTAATTATTTAGCATATCAGAAGATACAGATAGCTAAATTAGTCTTTCTGGTAACATTCTGAATAAAAGCAATAATTTTAGTGATCAGGTGAATATTTTTCTTCTTTCTGCTATCAATCTGGCGGAAAACTACAATGCAAATGTATTGTCATAATTTGAAAACACATTCCTTCAACAAATATTTCACTTGGGTTAAGAAGTGAGGAAGATAATAGCTGTCTCGGTGTTTTATACTCAAGTGATATTAGTTATCTAACAGGAAAAATTAGGAATGTGGCAAAGAACTGCATGAAATTCTGCGTTAGAGAAGTACATTTTATTTAGTAATCTTATTCTTTTGTATATGTTAGGCGAAAACAAATGACATTATCTTTGGTTTCTTTGTGGTACACTCCTGCTACCTCACATGAAGTTTTGTCACAATTTAGCAGTACCAATAAATGTTTGAGCACATATTATTTTAAGAACTTAATCTGTAGCCTAAACTAATGCCATGTTTTATTTGTCTTGAAGTGGTTTTCATGTTTAAATGGCATTCGATTATTTATAGAAATAAATTCTGATTATTTGTCTGATTTGTGGACATATGAAAACCACTTTGTGTCAATTCTTGGGGGCTGATTTAGCCTCCTAGAGTGGTGTGAACCTTCAAATAAGATGGGGTTGTAATACTCGTGCTTCACTTAATAGCTCAGTTTATGACCTGAGCATTATCATCCTCAGATAGGAGAAAATAGACATAGGCTTACTGCCCTTTTAAACCAAAGATTAGTCAATCAAGTGAACCATAGAAATATTTAGATTGCTAGGGTTGTCTGAAGGCCGTCTGGTTCAACTTTGTCTCAAAGCAGGGCTAACATCAAAACTAGAAGATATTCTGAAAGATGTAAATCTAGGATCTGGTCAGTGACAAAATAACCTATTCATTATTAATTTTATTTAAAAAATTTATTTACTTCAATTTTCCTTTATAAAGGAAAATAAATGACAGTTCTTCCAAAAATGAAATAGTGGGTCTCTAAAGCACAGGTTTCTGTATTGTATAACACAGTGTGGATTATCTCAGTCTTAGCTCTGTGAGATCCCATCATTTTGTATGTACAATTTGCTAGACTAGTGGCATAATTAATACTCCAGCTTGCTATACATTCTGGAAGATCTAGAAGGAAAACAAACCATTCCCTTTCATTTTACAGATAAATAATCTGAAAGGCTGCAGGAGATGTCTCCAGGCAGAGACAGCAATCGAGCTGATAGGTCCAACTTGTATTCACTTGTTTGGAAAAACCATGTTCTTTCTGCTTGGCTGTCCTGCCCACACACACTAAATAGATGCTTCTCCCATAGCTGGAAATGAAATCTCAGATTTCTGTTTCCCCCACTAGTGTCTAGTAACTGTAATAGCAGGTAATTTGTCATTTTTTCATCTATATCTTAGTTCATACAGAAGCTATGTAAATTGTTTAGGCATAAGAAGCCCATGGTCAGAATTCGAGAGTGCATGTTAAGATTACCAAGTTTTCAACAAGGCAAGACAGGGCTGCAAAGGAAATCAAACTGGCTTATTTGACAGCATGAACAAATCTTCTGCAATGAACACCAATGTTTTGCAGTAAAGGTTTCTCTTAATCTTTCAATTGATGTCGTGCAATTGAATCAGAGTATTTTACTTTCCAACCAGTTCTCAGACTTGGATTTGCGTGCATTTCTCCTCAGTGGCATTATAGATGGGAAGCTGTGAAAGCAGTTACTCTTTTGGCCTCAGTGGTCACTTTGCGTTGTTTTATGTCGGTTAACTTTTGCAGAGTAATCCAAAAATTGCAAGGGGGATAGAGAGTCCACAGTGGTGATCTAAGAACACGCAAATTACAGATCTCATGGCCTTTGGGCCCTGAAGACCAGTTGTGTTAACTGTACACTGACTGCTTCTCCCACTTTGCCTCTGGTGGTGCCACCGGTTGCTTTAGAACGGAGCTCCAGTTCATTGCCATCCGATCTTCAGAAACACTGGAGTGAGTCTTCCCCTTCCCTGAATATGGGAGGCAAATGGGAGCGTAAAGTGGACAACGGGATTTGCAGCTGAGGCCTCTCCCAAACGCATGCAAAAAGTCAAAAACATTTATATCAATCATGTGGGATGTTTAATTACTATTGATAGATACAACCCCCCTTTCTTTCCCCTCCACAAGAAAGAACTTCAGGCTTCACTGAACCCCTAGAGGATTCACTGTCGGAAAAAGGAGGAAAGCACAGATAACCGAAAAAGAACTCAAACGAGGGAGAGGAAAAAACAAACCGGAGATGTTCCCAAAGCAGTATATAAGGCCTTCCAAAATGTCACTAAGTTCTTCTCATAAAGCAGCTTAGCTCTACATTTTGGCACCCTTCTCCGGTGTTTTTGTGAGAGAGAGCAAGAGACTCAGGTGAGACTGGTCATTTTTGGTTCTCCTGTCATTCCCTATCTAATGTTTGGAATATTCTTCTGCCTCTTTCCATACTTAAGAAACTTGGTGATTCCTTTTATCTACCTCACTAGAGAGCTGTGAAGGAGCAGTGTTTCATTCCCTCAATGAACCCGGTCTCAGCTGGGAACACCTCTCCCTCTCTATCTGTGTCTCTTTGCTCAACTTCGCATGTACGTATCTTCAAGCATGTTTTTAAGCCAGGAATCTCAGCAAAGGGAGAATCATGTCTGCACTGGTACCCACTGTTTAACAGAATTATAGCACAGAATGATTTACAGATATTTTTTAAAAGGCAGTATTTTGAGGCATGCACAGTTCCTTTTTTTTTTTTTTTTTAAGAAGCAAAGAGCTGTAGTAATTACCTTCAGTCAGCATAACCCTCGGTGTTCATTGCTGTCACAGAATAGAAAAATATTTCTTCTTTATATTTCTGGATGCAATGTTTTCCACTTTTAACTGCAGTATAAAAGGACAATGATTTTCTTCTCCACCCCCAGAAGAGTGAGAGATGAATGTTTAATTAGAGCCAGAATTTGTAATGTTCACAGAACAATTTTTTTCCTATAAGTGTCTCCACTGATATGGATACTGTTTGTAGCTCATCTCCATACGTCCTTACTATCTGCTCACAACAGAGCCCTGCTGCAGTTGCTGCATAAGCAGTTTTTGCTTTTTTAATAAGGAGAAGAGAAGTCTTGTGGTTCATCCCAGTGGTGCAGTTTAAGAGAGAATCAAGAAATGAAGCAAACAAGGGCAAAGACAAGATTCTTTTAACCCTCTGATTGCTTTTCTCACTTTGCTTATTTTACATTGGTGACAGAAATTTTGGCAGTGAGCCTGGTGCACCTCATTCCCCCTCGCCGCTGAGAAATATCAACCTGATGCTGTCAAATGACCTTTACCTGGCCATTTTTTCTTGCAGTTGTCATAGCTCATTATCTGTTTTGACTATTGGCTCCTTCAGATTGTAGCGGCACTTCGTAAAGGAGGAGGAAAAATAGCAAACTGTCCAAATCGGATCTGCTCAGTGGGGTCCTGGTGAGAGAAAACCTGCTAAAGCAAAAAAAGAAAAGTTGTGGGGGAAGCAGGAGAGATTGAAGACCAGGACACCAACTGCCTCCTATTTTAAGCCTTCTATAGAAGTCATCAAATGTTTTCCTTAGCTTTTGCCTATGGGCAATTATAACGTAAATAACCTCGTTGTTTGTAAAGGAGCTCTTTGCTGCAGCGTGTGCATGAAGTGCTTTTCCACAGCCACCTGAATCTTTCAGAAATGGGTGGGACTCTCAGGGCTGTGTTTTTAAGGCGGGTTTGCCTGGCAGATGCTGCGCCGACCTGCACACTTTGCATCCTAATAGCCAATTTAATTGCTCTTCTCTGATTCCAATGAAACATCTTACAGAAAGGCAGTACAATGTTGCCAGGCATAAAATCCAAATACCACAGAAGGGTGGGATATAGGAAAAGGTGTGATGTTCATGTTAATCTCTAATTCCAGTAAAAATGAAATATTGGGGAGGGAGGGTTATGTGATCACAAACATATTGCTGGAGTGGAGCTGCTGTAGTATCTTTCTCATTTATGGATCAGTGAAATGTAGGAATGATAATAGCTTGAGTTTATATAGCACCTTTCAGCACAAAGGATCCAAAGATGATTTACAAACTTAAACTGTTGGATAGATGGCACTTATAAAACAAAACACAATTTCTGTTTTCAGAGTAATGGTCTGAAACGCTACATATTGCATTAGCGCTACTGAAATTATTTAGGCCACTATTGGAGAATAGGTAGGATTCTTTGTTTTTGTAGAATAAAAACTGGATCACAGTGGCCAGCTCGTGAGTGAGCTGTGACAGCTGTTTAAATGCACACCACAATGCAGGAACCAGCACATCTGGGGAAAGAATCTGTTGGCACAGAAACTTTTAGGAGCGGTTCAGTGAAAGCAGTAGCATCACCATCCCATGGAAAAAAATCTGTGTATAAGGACTTCTAATCTCTACAGAGTGGCACGGGCCTTTCAAGAACCCTTGACATTTACATTTCCTGCAAAAGTATGTCCAGCACCTTGATGGCCCAAAGCATTGCAAAAGCAAAACAGGTCTGCAGTCTGGGCTCCTGGGGAGGAGCATCCTGTGCTGAATTTGCAGTCTTGCTTGGGCCACCTTTAGGTTGTCTTACATGTTTTCAGCCCAGAATCTGGTGCTGCCTGTGATGTTTAAACATGATTAATGGGAAAATACACTGAGAGTATGTTAAATGAAGAGGTAATATAAGTTGATGTAGCACCTGAAGGAGCTATCGTCTTTTTGTCACTCATTACACCTCAGATTGCGATTGCAGAAGCACTCTGTGCTGGCCCAGCAAGAATACGGTAGGTAGGAGCAGCTGCTGTAGAAACTGCAGCTCTTTTGTCTGACTCCTGTGATGCAAAGTGTTATCCCGAGTGCCCATTACTGCCTGTTACAGGTGGAGTTACAGCACAACTCTCTCCAGCACGAATGTGTGTAGTGACTCATCTGCCTATAAACTGAGCTGACACTCTGTAATGTTTTCTCTGCAGAAAGAAGTCAGTGTCGTGGGCAAAGCTGAAAATTGGACATTTCTATTTGGTACAGACTGAAAGCAGATGTGGGTGAAAAAGGGTTGGAATGACTACTAATCTTTTACTACTAATTCCATACTAATCGTAAGGAGATGGTGCTGACAACTCATGCAAACCATGCTTCCACGCTGTGCCTGTGTTCCTGCACAACTGTCACCACACAGCATTAAATGGAGGTTGCTTTTATCAGTGCTTTCAACAAGACTTGCATTTCACAGTCTGTAGGAATTATATAAAATACCCACTGTAAACTGTTAGCGTGAACTGTTTGGAAATATTTAGAAGATGGCAGAGGAGCTTTTTCTTTCAGCAACAGATTTAGTCCAACAAGATTTTGGGAGGCTGTATCCATTTTTACTTTTGTTTTCCTGTTATCCTGATTCACTGCGAACACACCTACTCCATTCAGTTTATTTTGACCCCCAAAAAAGTTCCAAATGTAATGTGTTCTAAGCAGTTAGAGTTGAAGTAATGTGTCTTGCCAGCTATATGGAGAACCAACAAAGTAGCTATTTAAAAAAAAATGTAAAAAATTTCAGCTGAAAGATGTGAGATCAGCTTGATGTTAAGCAGAGTGTTGGCAAATCTCTGTGTGGTTTGGTAGCTATGTGACTCCCCTGCAATTTACTCTGGAAAATGCAAGCCTTAAAACTTTGCTTAGCAATTTGAAAATATTTGTGTCTGTCCTGTGCTTATTCCAGTACAATGTGAAGGGTAATTCTAAATGCAACTACAGTAATACAAACTGATCTACATAATGGGATTTGTAGATTAAAGCCTAATTAGGGCAAGTAGCTCATGACAGCCTCCTCCAAAGTGCAGCTGCTCTCCCAAAAAACACTCCATAGAGCAACTTGTAATAGTCCTTTACAAAAATGTTCTGTATTTGTAGATAAGTAGAGAAAATATAAAAAAAGGACCCTTAGTCTCGAGTTTTTATCTTGGTTCTGTTAACACTAAAGTAAAGAACCACTGAAGGAGACGAATGCTGTGGGGGTGTTTTTTGGTGGGAAATGGGAAATTTTCTCAGGAACGTAAAAAGTTAAAATGATCAACTATATGTCATCCTTCTTTACAAATGCCTGTACAAAACTCAAAGCTATTCTTAATTCTTCCCCAGGAGATCAAAAACTCTGCCCTGGACAGGTTGTTTTTTGAGCTAACTAGAATATCAGAGCCCACACTTCTATTTTACTTAGCTTATAGTCTTATGTGTTCTACTATCATTATTATTATTACTCATGTTTTAATAGGTTTATTTCTTATATACGAGGTATAAGTTGATGACAAAAAACAGGACAATAAGAGACTCTCAAGTATTCAGTTTTTTCAATTCTGGATCAGTACGCTAGTTTAACAAAGAGATGCTTAAATTTAAGCCTGTGGGTGATAACTTTGTTAAAGTATGATCTTACTGTTCTTGCTCAGATTTTGTTCAGTACTTTGGTAACACTGTTGTTGATGTCAACTGACGTTGTACCTCAAAAAGAATTCACTAGAACAAAAAGGAAATTTGAGGGTATGATCCAGCCTACAGAGTTGGATTTGCTTGCACCAGAAATGACAGCACATGAAGCAGCTCTTACACAAAGGATGGTAATCGCAGGCAGCAGTATCCAGCTGAAATTATGAGGGAAGTTTACAGAAACATAACACAAACTCACATTAGATTTTTGCAAACTGAGCAAAACTAGCACCTTACCCTCCATTTGTTTACAAGATTTCCAATGTTCCCAGTGGTCAAGACCTTAGATCTATTTCTTGTAAGAAGACTGGCGTGTTCGGGAGCAACGTGTGAATTAGAAGAGAACAGGGAGAAAATAAGTAAAACAGAAAAAATATCCCCACAACCCAAAATAATAATAAAAAAAACCCTAGAAGTACTTTTATTTATATTATAAGAGAATAAAGGTGTGTGCCTATAAAACTAAATCGAATTCTGTGTGTAGATCTGAAAAATATTCTGTTCTATGGAAATTCGGTGTTGATCAAAGAGAGACAATCAAGCAGTTAGGTCCTTTGAATGAATGCGAGAATGTGTGTTTTATTAGGGTGTCAAGTACTTTTCAGATGTATGTATGCCATGCCTTTCAGATAAGCTTGCAGGGACTCCCGAGAGAAAAGGTGCCCTGCAGGACCACGTGCCTCTGCAGCTGAGGGGGCCTTGGTGAGCTCTGGCTGCTGGAGCACATCAGTGCAAATGTTTCTTTTCAATGGATGTCTCAGCAGAGAGTGCTGATTTAGGGAAAAAAAAATTTTTCATGTCTTTTTTGCTGATGGCCAGTTTTTGTGGGAAGGCAAGGCCCCTTGGAGACTGCACACCGCATTGTGCTGTTACCTGCTGATGCTTAGTTAGCAGCAGACCGAGGCAGACCTAGGAGAAAGCTCAGCCTTTGCCAGGAGTGATTCTGGGGTAAAAGAATCTGTTCGCTGACGCAGAAAGTCTTTTCTTGTGCAAGTCCCTCCGGCTCTTTCAGTCTTGTTTCCCGAACTGACTGTAGGCTCTTCTGCGGCAGTTGGGGCACCACCAGGGAGGGTGCCTCATGGCTCTGCAGAGCCTGGCTGCAGCTCCCAGCACAGTGTGCCTGTGGGGTCATGGCCCAGGGGACACAACCTCTCTCCGTGTGGCTTCACTGGAGATCAGCTCTGCCCTGGCCACCAGCACTGCTGGCTCCGTCACCTGCCACAACACCCACCCCTGGCAGTGCTGGGTCGCACGACCCTGACACTTTCCAGCCACGCCATGCTCCTCTTTCTCCACAAAAGCTGATCCACTTACGTGGGTGCCCCCAGTCGCCTCACTTGGATGATGAAGGGATTAGAGTACGAGCCTGTTTCTTCTTTTTTTCTCTCCGCCTGGTTGTACAACCCGCTACTGGGGACAGGCAGCGGCTGCCAAATTGCATCCTACATCTGTTCATTTCCAAATGCGCCTTTGTTAGGTACAAACGAAGGCCTCATTATTGGCTGTAAGTATGTAGTCACTTAGGAAAATAAGCCGATAAGTAAACATCTGAGTGAACAAATTGGTGATTTGCATCTACTTGTTCTCTGAATGTGTTCACAAGTAGTAAGAAAAAGAGCCAGTGTCTCCAAATACATCCACGTGGCATTTCCCCTCAATATACTTTTTCAAATGGACTGTCTAGCTTTTGCAGCCAAGTGATATGCAGCAAAGTCTGGAGAGAAGAGAGATAAATTTATTGGCTTTAGTAATATGGAGGACCATGGTAAAGGTACAAAGATTACTTTCCTTCTGGAATACTTTTGATTTACTCCTAAATACAAAGTTGACCATATGGAGAACTTTTTATGTCTGAAGAAAAGCAGCTCACTAATTCAGGTCTGCAAGAGAAACTTCTGCTTCTCATGACAGTAAATCTCTGGGCTCTTCATTCCTACAAACTTTCCATTTTTCTGTTCAGTAGTCCGAAGTTTAGATTCAGGAACAGTATAGAATTAGAGGTGAATAAACTGTTAGAGAAACTCTTAAGTCATATTGACTTAAGTGATGAGATCATGCCAAGAAAGTTAATACAGGCAGCTCTAGGGGAATGTTGATCAACTGATTTATTCACCTCTGTTTGTTCTAAGCAAAACCATATGTCTTAGGAGGCTTTCAAAGCAGAACAAAAAGCTAAGAGAAAAAAGTTTCCTTTAAACCTTTGTTGTCTTCACTCCACTATATATTTTTCATATAGAGATAAAACAATATGAAAGCATGACTACACAACATAAATCTCTTTTAAACTACCTTTTCAATTGTGCATTCACATTTATTAAAAAATAACCTTGGACTCCAGGTTGTGTGGTCCTACATCAGTGTGGCAGAATGTGGTCATATGTTTCTTCTTGCCTTGGTCACTGCTGATCTCCCTTGGCCACTTTGGTTATGCTAGAGGCCACTGCCTGTGTTTTTATTATAAATTATTTTCTGCAGTTTATGCTTGCCTATAAGGTTGTACAAAAATAACTTGACAGCCTAAGATCTAAAGTGAATTTAAGCTTTTTCAAACTGTAGATACACATTGCCCACACAGGCACCCAGTTAGTCCTCTCCTTTATGGAATCCCTTCTCACCCTGACATGCAGATTTGTGAAGAGTCTGTTAGCGTTATAAAGATATGGGATCCAATTTTCATTCTTCAAAAAACTCTCAGAAATGGAACAAACCAAAATTCCAGACAAATGTGCATGACACAAGCATTCTAGGAACACTTAGAAATATCTTCTAGACCATAACCTTTCCCATAAGTTAATAAGTATACAATGTCTACAACAAATCTGTGCTCTGGACTAATTCAGCGTGGACTTTAATATGGTTAGTCATCCATCATTATGAATGATAAAGCATTTACTTCAAGGCACTGAAGAAGCTTTTAAATATTGTATTTTTAATATATTTAATAAGGACTTAGAAGGTTAGTTGTGATTGACTATCAAGCAAACAATGCACATCTCACGTGCAAGCATACAGCTCTGAGGATTGGCTGTGTGAATTAAACTCATTTGCGTAACTGTGCTTTTGCATGCATCTGTCTGTTTCTGTGATAGATGGAGATAATACCACATCACCAACAAAACCCCCTACCCATGAGATAATTCACATCTCTGTTCATTCAGCTGTCTATGGCCAGAGTTTTGAGTCCTTTCTTGTAAGAATACTTTGTGTCTGGCTTTATTTATGCCTTTGCTTACATATGAATTTAAAGACTGTCTTCTTTTCTGATTTTATATGTAAGCATAGACATTTAGCTGTATGCACCAGGAAGCAGGCATGCTGCTCTCTCTAAGATCATATTTTTTGTTCTTAGATGTTGAGATCATTAGATATTAGATCATCAAAGTGTCGAGAGACGGTGTGTCTTTGCCCCAAAACTCATTACCACAACTCTTTGCCACAGCAGAACCATAAAGGGTGCCCAACAAAGCAGGAAGCAGCTTCTGGGAGACTTTGTGAGAATCTTGTAATTGAGTGGGTATAGACCAACCACCATTGCTTGAAGGCGCAAGTCCAGTTGTTTGGGAGAAGTGGTGAGTGTGGTCTGGGTGAGAACTGCAGCCAAAAGTGAAACAGAGAAGGTTTAGGCTAAATGTTACGGGAGGAGGTCATATGGGCCCTACAGTGCACTCCACTGAGAAGTGGTTACATAAAACAGTTGCATTGGATTAAAAAATAAGTAAATAAGGGGTTGGGAAATGTCACAGAAGTGTACCTTAGGGAATGATTTTACGTGGTTTCGGAAAACTACCAAATAATACATTCATTCTTATCTCAGTGATTCACCTTAATATAAGCCAAACGCTCTTCAAGTCTCTGAAGAGGCACATGGCTCATCATTTTTCAGTGTATATAGGTGACAGAAATGCAATCCTGTATTCTTTCTTTCTCTCCAACTCAGGCACTCACTTTTAAACCCAATACACTCTTAAGAAAAGGCTTTCCCAGTAGGCACATAAATCCTAGTAAATACAAAGATTCCCCAGCTGCTGTGTGATGGAGATTTTCGATGTAACCAGAATCAAAGTTACCTTTGAATTCCTAAAGGAAAGGCGCCAGTTAATTAGCAGAGAAAATACTGCTCAGTACAGGGGGTCCTGATGAATTCGGAGTTAACTGATTATCTAAAAAGCATTTGTTGTATATGCAACTAGTGATCATGAACTTGTTATATCTGTGAACAGAAACTATGGCACCAGGCAATAATGCCTACATTTAATACTTTAAAAAAACCCACCTTTTTACCAAAGCTGAAATCTCTCCTGGCATAAATGCTGGCAATATTATATTTACAATTGGAATTATAAATCTTCGGTATTGTTGAAAGATCCAAAAGCCATGACTGTGAAAACATGAAAAAAGTTCTGAGAAGTCCTTGATAGAAGAAATGTAGAATCATCTTTAAAAAGTAAATACAAGTAAATATAGAAATAATGGGAAAATGTGAAAGTAGAAGCAGGGAATTTAAATTACAGGTTAAAAATGCATGCAGTGGATGAGAGAAGCTAAAGAAATCAATGAGATGTAAGTAGAAATAGAATTAAAATAGAAAGAAAGATTTTAAAGGATATCAGGAATAAAATCCAAGACTAGTTCCATTGCAATATGCAGAATGTAAAATCAAATAATACAGAAAAGTCAGAAATGTTCAATTAATAATTCTGTTCAATGTTTGAAGAGAAGTAGGAGATGATATGGTGGATGAAATGAGAAGTTTACCATCTGCAGTGAAAGAGAATGAGAAACAGTATCTGCTATAATTAAATGCTGTAGAAACAAAGGCTCAGAGAACGTAGAATTAAAAGTCTTAAAGGAATTATTCAAGGAGCAGAAAGAGCTGAATCACTTGGTGATTGAGACATAACTTCAGGACTGGACATAGATAATTACCCGTGGAAGACAGGCTTGATGGAAGCTTAGCTGTCTCAGACAAAAGCATATAAGGGTCTGGTGGGTAAAAGTTGAACTTAAACAAATTCAGCCTTGAAGGAGACAGATTTTCCTTGTATTAAAGTAATTTAGGATAGGAATGGCACACCAAGGAAGATGGCAGGCTCATCAGCTGGAGACTAAAATGAAATGAAATAACTTGTAAAAGAGTTGCATCTCAGAAAAAAATCTGTCCTGTGTATAGACGAGGTCAGACAGGATGATCAGAGCAGTCCTTTTTGGCCACAGAGTGTATAAATTATAAATTAAACTCAAAACAATTTAGAAAATTATGTTTCAACCCAAACTAGAAAGTAATTTACTGTCTCCTACATTAGACTTTTCCCTCTTATGATGTCTCCACCATAACTGCCATTGATTTTTATTAATTAATGGCACACGTTTCTAATGTGGTCTGTTTTGTGGTCAGTTAGTACTTAGGTTCCTTTTATGTTGCTGCTGTACATGCACATGTAAGAAACTATATGTAAAAAAGGACTGTAAAAGAACTTACACTTGAAAAATAACATGAGAGACAAAAGGTGGGCAGAACTACCACGTTAAAGGGGGCTGAGGGGTGGTACAATACCAGCTTGAATTGAAGTGTTTCTATTGAATATAATAAGGATGCCATCTGTCCAGACTTGTGAGACCAGCTGCTCTAGCAAAAGGCCCAGAAGAAGCATTAAAAATGACAAGGTGAAAACTTTATTTAATTGTCAAAGACTCAGACTCAACAGAGGAAGGTACCACAACCCTATGAATACAGAGAGCACGTGCACAGAATCCAGGCCTACAAAAATATTTTCAGTATCTTTATTTTAGAGGATGTTGATTGTAAGAATTTTGGCATCCTGAGAGAAGCCAAACCGAATCATTAAAGTTACTTCTGGAAAAGCCTACCTAGAAATACATACTTCTGTTCTGTAACAGAGAGTTCCAAAAATATCTGAGCAGTAATGGATGTTTTATCATCAGCTCTAAGAAAAAATGGGATACCTCTCCTACCATTTAAAGTAAGTTTAGAATGAGTATGCAGTGAGAATGGTTGCTTGTACCAAGTGAGCTTTTAGATTGAGAAGAGTTGTATTGCTTCCTTCTCAATGTCTTGGAAGGGCAGAGTGCTTCTAAACCCTGTGAAAGTTACCCTGCTTTCAAATTCTCAGTGGCATCCTGCACTTTACTGGGTACTTTTCACATCTTCCGACACTGTTCTATAAGTCTGGTTAATTATTGTTAAAGGATAAAGTCAATAAAAGGCAAAATGAGCCAGATGATAAGCATCCCTCAAAACAACTTGTGGTACTTGGAATGTAGTTGGTTTCATATAAATACACATATACTTATACATACAATACTATATAATGTGTATTCTGTAGTATTTGTTTACTTATTTGTTTATTTCTGTAGCTAGCTCAACTAGCTATGCTAGAAAACCTACAACGATTCCAATATTTATGGGAAAGCATCCTTGATGGACTGGGGGAAATCATACAATTGTTTCGGTTGGAAAAGACCTTTAAGATCATCAAGTCCAACCGTTAACCCAGCACAGCCAAGTCATCTGAATGGATCATCTGAAAAGTGGAATTTGTCAAGTGATTAGGCCCATACCATTCGTCAACATTCCTATTTAAAGTCACAGCAGTCGCTTCTGAAGAGTTTTACAAAAAGCAGCCAAAGAATACCTGTAGCTCCCAGCAACGACTTAAAGACATTCACCGAAGTATTGCATCTTTCGGAGGGAGAGCAAAGGTCCTTGTGGTGCCATGAGGCAAGACAGGCACCAGTGGGGATTTTTCCTGCACCAAAACACCAAGTCTGGGCCAACACTGTAGTTTTTTCAGTCAGTTTGTATTAACATCAAGGCTCAGGGTCCTTGGCGCAGGAAGAAGGATTAAAAAAAAAAAAAAAAACCCCGATGCTTAGTTCATTTCTCAGGGCCTGTTGGGTTTGGCATTATCAGCTGTATATCCGTCTGCCTCTTCGGGTGCCTAGTTATCAGCTGTAGTGTGGACTTCCTAGAATGCTGTGTGTATTTATTAGCTGAGCTGCTTTGTCAGTCTGCTTTTTTTTCCTGTAGAAATGTAATGAATGTACAGAGCAAGCTGAGGTCTTTCCGATAACCCCATAATTTGGAATTCAGGTGCACTGAGAAAAATTGGTGAAGCTATTCCTTGCCCAGTCAGTTAGTTGTCTGGAGTAGTTTTATTTTTCCTAAAAATTGAACAGTTGCAATCCTAATATAAATGTTATATAGTTTTAATAGATCATTACTTATGAAAGCAGAACTATTGATTGCAAAACATAAGTGACTGCAGATAGCTTCTTTTGTTTCTTTATTATGTTTGGCTTCACCATCTCAATTCTTAGACAGCAACTCTTTTTATTCTTCTACACCAGGCACATTTCATATTGTATTACTGAAATGTACAGCTGTGTTTAGTAGCTCCATCCTCACACATTTAAGAATAGCCGTGCCTAATTTTTTTGAGATTGTGCCAATATTCCAAATGGCTTCTCTTTTGTTTTTGAGAAGTTAAAGCTTAATTTTGGCATTTATCAGTTCTGAAGTTATGTTTGGTTTCAACAGCTTTTTTTCCAAGATTCATCATCTGAAATAACCCTCAGTAATTACAAGAATTTGTCAGAATATTGCCGATCACCTCCTGCACATGTTTTTTTGAGAGAGGCGTGGGGCAGTACATGAGGAAGCGTGTGTGTGTGCGCGAGTCCTGCCCGGGGAGCGCTCCCTGGCTACTGCCCGCACCATGCGGTGTCAGCAGCAACCCACCTCGACGGCTTCCGGATCTTCAATCAGTCTCCACGGTCCCCAGTCGCTTGTTGTTCAAGCTGTGTGTCACAGCCAGTCACAACAGTTACTTCAAGCAAATTTTCACACTCTTTGGCTCAAACTGCTGGCAGCATTCCTAAAGACTCTGAGGAAATAATTCCACAAAGTGGCATAAATTAATGTGACTAATTAACATGATGTTAATTATTTGTAAATTGTATGTTTGGATACACATTACTTGAGAGGCATATGTTACATTCAATGTTTACTGAAACAAGTGACTGCTAATCGCATCTCCTGAGTGTTCCTTTCACAACAGTCAGCAAATAGAGGCTTCTCTAAAAATAAAAATTGTGTCCTAAGGGAATGCATGAACTATAGCATGCAATGAAATGAAGAACTGGAGTAGAGAGTTACCTTCACGTCAGCCTGAGAAACACATTGGAATGAGTTTCGTAGGTAAGTCAGGGCATATGAGGTATACTAGGATGTATGTAGTTTATTTTATTGAGTTTCATGTAAGTCAGGACACGTGGTATATTAGCGGAATGGTTTAAAATTATACTTCTACAAGCCTGTGGAAAAATAAACGGAGCTCATGTAATTAAAAGTTGCACACAAAGACAAGACCTCAGTTTAGGGTTGAAAAAGCAACAGTAACACATTTTCTAACTTTCGAGTTTCTAATGTGGTGCTGAATGGGTCCTCCTGGATCATTAGCAGTAGGTGCCTGCCACTTGAGTGGTAAGTGTACGGAGGGCACCTAGTAGCAGACCAAGATACACGTTATACCAAGCCCACATGGGTTCTCGCATGCTCTAGAGAGCGCTGACAGATCACGTTGGTGCCCATCGTTGCACACTGCTTTTGTCAACAGGGAGTTTGGTTTTGAATGACAGTATTAAAGGGGTATAGCAGAGAAATGGAGTAAGTCCAGTGGTGTGGTATCACAGGTCACCACGTTATATAATCCTTTTATTAAATTGGTCAAGCTCCATTATTTGGGATTGTTTTTTCATTACTGCTGCCAGAAAGCTATTTTAGAATACAAGGCGATAAAGCTTAGAAACTCTTTTGTAATTTCTAGATTACATTTCTCCATGATTGCTTAAAGCTATTTTCTGTCACATCAACATTCTCTTTTAGATTTAATAGTTCTTCTACCTCTTCCATGTTCACACACCCCCCCCAATTTCATTTACATAACATTGTTCAAAGTGCGGGTCCATGGAAGCTTAATTACTTTAAATGCTGGCTTATTTTCCTGCCACAGCAGCTCCCTAAACTCACTCACCACTTGACTGCACCTGCGTTAGTGGTGGTGCAGAGGAGAGGGAGGGACCATGTAGATGGAATAGAAAGATGGAGAGAAATATAGATATATAGAAAAAAGAACAGGCATATGGTAGCTGTGAATGACATCAGTTTAAGCCGCCATGGTACAACACCTTCAGGCTTCACTTCTTTGTGCTGAAAACATTAGTTCTTATTTAATCTCTTCTCATGAAATGAGCTCTGAACCCTTCCAATCAAACCCTTCTCTTCATCTTTTCCAGTTTATGTGTTGTGAAGAGCTGTGACACTGTGGGTTGCTTTCAGTTACAGAGTGTAGATGGCAAGAACCATTCAAAGCACCCTTGCATTGCTCGCCTTGGTCTCCGGTCTTGCCAAGGTCTGTGGCGTTTGTGCCAGCCCCATAGGGATGTCTCAGATACCCTGCAGCACCTCAGATAGCACCAGGCTGTTTCAGTGAAGCCCATAACATTGGCTGTCTCAGTCAAGCCCTGCATGACTAACAGTTTTAGATATAAAATTTCATCTCCTACTGGGAGATTTATGTTATTCCTGAGTCAGCAACCTTGATAATATTGAAATATTCTTGAATTAAAAAAAAAAAAAAAAAAAAATCTCAATTTTCTACCATTTAAAACCAAACAAACACTGTCTTGAGAATTGCTGGAATCTTTTGCTGCACAGAATATGTCTCCATTTCTTCAACTATGCCGTTGGCAGCCGCAGAAAACTCCATCTCTAAGAGATGTACTTTAGCAGCCAGATCTGAAGAGGAGACCGTGGTCAGTACAGACAGAACATTTGGTGACTGAGGTGACTGATCTAACGGCCTCTGATGTATTTTATTGTGTGAAAAGTACAGATTTTAGAGAAGTGGATTTTCAATCACAGTAACAACCATATCCTGGATACTAGGGAAACCTTTGCATTATGCTCTTTCTCTTCATCTACCATATGTCCTATTCTTGCTTCAATGCATCAAGGCGTCTGAGCTTCCCAGTAAAGAAAAGGTTTTGACTTTTTTTTCTTTTTTAAACACAGGCAAATAACATATTTCCCTAAGATTCTTTTTTCTTTCAGAGAGACATAAACTGCTTTTGTTGAAAGTTAAAAAATAAAATTTCATCTGAGGCAAACATCTAGCCTGGCAAATTTCAGCTAAATAATTACAGCTTGGCAAAGACATAAGCAACTGAAACCAATGTATTATATTAAAAAATATTAAGCAAACTTAACTGGAGCTCTTGCCTATAACAAAAACATATGCAGGCATACATATGTATATATACTGTGCTATTTTCTTATATATGTAATGAATAATGCAGTTCATTATTTTTGGAACTGTATCATTTGCAGTACTCTTTCAAGCCAGCTCCTGAATTCAATGGGGCTCATTGTATATGTAAAGTTTAATACATGCATAACTCTTTTGCAGGATCATATTCTACAGTATTAATGCGGCATTGACATTATGAATTTACCTGCCTGAAAATCCAGAATATTTTAAACTATGGCTGCACACATACTGGCAATTAAATTACAAACCCTAGCATTCTACATTTTCATGCTTTCTTTGTGTTAAACAGTTGTATTATACCGAAAAAAAGACAAAGTGTAACTCCTGTTTTGTTAAGAAAAATAAGTTATTATGGTTTATAGATTTTTTTTTTCTTCTTATGCAAGAGGAAGGTAAGAGGAGATACATTCAAACACAGATTTTACTTTTTGCTTGTTTAGGGTATTTTGACAGCTACGTGCATGAATCCTTTACCAGCAAGGGTGGGTTGGAAGCCCCAGTTGCTGTTGTGCTCTGGTGCAGGTGTTTAGTGGGCTGGTTGACTTAACTCTACTTGAGTAAAGAGCCTTCCACAACCAGGTACCCTGAAAATCTGTTTTGTGACCAAGCTTGAACTCTCTTGTCTGTTAAGTTAAAGGAAAACCTCAGCTCTGTGCATGGATGGGGAACTGAGACTGAGTGCTCAAGTGCTGAAGTTATACGGAATACAATAGTGAACTTACTTTCAGAAAGTTACCATTTCCAGCCACTTTTTAAAAGAAACTTAACTTAAAAGACCTTTATTATGCCACAGTTCACAATGACTCAGAATTCTCTGTACAATGCATTTCCAGATAAATGGAAATAAGTGAGTACTGGGGAAAATTTTTGTTCTGTAAAAACAAAAATGCAATTTTTGAGGTTTTGCAATCATGCTGAAATCATAGAAAGGCTTCTGAGAAGAGAAACAAGAGAGTGAATAATTACATAAAAATAATGACTGACAGCAGATCTTTAAGCTGCGAAGTCTTCTTCAAATAAAAATGTTTATATATCTCTTCCTCGATTGAACTAATTTTCCTAGCATTTAGGAATTTCCTACATGTTTCTGGCAATGGTCAGATAACTACAAAAAACTCAGGATAACTCAAAGTATTTTTACCAGAAAACAATTTTTTTTATTTTTTGAAAATTAAAAATAATTATGGTCTCTCATTCACATAACCCATTCAAGCAGGCAATTGCTAGCTGACTCAGATAGCAACTGAGTCAATTACACTGGCTAGGCCACCCTTAAAAAGATGGGAAAATGTGCTGGCAGGTCTTGTCTCATGTGGCTGTGCTCAGTCATGTGAAACAGAGCCACTACTCACAATAAAACAACACGAAACAAAGTTAGGATAGGACAGGAGGTAAATAACAGAAACTGCACAGAAGAAATTGCAACCTGGGGGCAGAATTACAGATCAGAGCTGATGTTGGGAGATATCATGTCCAGAGAAATACCATTTCACTGAGCACACGTGCTAAGGACCATTTTTTTAGGGATCTCCTTTTCCCAGCGGCATAGTCCTTCAAGGCTGAAACCTTGCCCAGGCAGCAGGTCAGCTGAAAGGACCTCTTTGGTTTGTTTGATGCCCCCTCCATCTTGCAGTGCTTGAGTTTTCACTAGATGTTTCAGGCACAACCCAGCCATGGTTAGTCTGAGGAGACAACAGGCTGAGACCTTGAGGAATCACCCATATGACAGGGATGCAATTTTAAGGACCTGATAAAAACCCCAAAGATTTGGCAAGGAAAGCTGACTTCCCTTCAACTACTTAACTATTTGTAGTTTTCTTTTTCCTGGTGACTATACTTCCTGTGCTGAACAGCCCATACGAGCTGTTGTGAAGTCCCGGTTGTGAAGACCTACAATGTAAGGCTGGCAACTGGTACTTGCTAATCCTATGGATTTCACTGAGAGTTTGACCAGAGTCGGAGTCAGTTTTCTTTCTAAATTCCTCCAGTCTCCAAGTGATGTTTTGAAATATCCCTAAAGAAATTCATTTGAGGACCGCAAGAATCTTGCGTATATTATCAAAATTGTAACCAAAGCTATTGCAATCCCAGACTGCACTGAAAAGAGACAGACTCAAATGTCTCTGAATTATTTTTCAGTGTTGAAATAATTTCAGACGCATAACTTCTGCAGTGTTTTCTAGGGAATAATTTCAGTTTCAGAACTGCAATTTCTGATTTTGTTTTACTTTCCTTGATATTTTCTGTTATTTAAAACTTTTATATTGTTTTAAACTTTTTATATTCTTTGGCATTTTTCAGAAATTTTCAGCCCCATAGTATCTGCAGCTATAAATTCATCACAGTTGTATTCTTGCTGTAAGAGTCATGATGATGCAAATCCATCCAAAAATTCAAACTTTGGATTTCTAGAAAAAAATGAGTTACAGCTATAAGACAAGACAATTGATCAAAACCTGCCTTTTGGTGCATCCCTCTCAAGTCCAAAAGGTGTTTTCTGAAATGAAAAATGATAGAATTAGATTTTCAAGAGTCTCAAGTGTGGTCAGACAGTTGCCTACAGGGAAAACCACTGGAGATAGACCCCACAATAACATGCAGTAATGGGGCAAGGTGCAACTTGAGTAGACTTGTGGCTTTGTTTACTTAAAGGCCAATTTTGTTTGTGGGATGGGAATGGAAGAATCTCCAGCAGATTTTGGGGGAACCAAAGAGTCAGATTAGGCCCCTAAAAGTACCTTTCTGGCTGGGCCAAGTGAACAACTGCTGTCTCTTATGAAGTTTAAAATTGAAGTCAGTACCTTGGGTTACATCCCAATTTCCTACTGGCAAATAATCGTGCCAATGTATTAGATGTTTTTAACTTGAGCATATACTCATTCACAAAAATAGCCAACTACAGTAAAGTTACACTGCAGGCATATAACATTTTACTCTATGCATCCACTTTTCTTTTAGGGATGTTTCTATTTGTAGGTTATATCTTTGGGAATACGCACGTCTCTTCACACAAAACTAGAATACATTCTCTTGTTGTGTTCAAAAAGGACATATTCTTGTTCCTCCTTTCTCTGCCTGCTGTGTGAAGCACAGGACAGATACACCCACCAACCTCTCCGATTCTATGTGATGACACACATGTCCAGCCGTTGTTAGGACACCTATTAGAACTGAGCTTCTCAAAGATTGTGAGCTTCAGGTATGTAGCTGTCCCAGAACAAAAAACACCCCAGCATCTTTACATTAAAATTAGGCTTGTTCAAAACGTGAAGTTCATGTTATCTGTATCCTTTAAAAATGCAATGACATTCAGTGATCCATTTTAAGAACTTTGTTCAAATATTGTCACAATTTGCTATTACTTAGACATCTCTAATGGAGAATTTTCATTTAAGAGTGCAACAGTGATGTCACTTGCTTGATTTGTAGTCCATTATTCTCCCTTTCTGGCCTGCAGTAGGATGTCTATTGTTGTCTGTTGTTAAATCCCAACATAAAGGATACCACAGCTGCAGTGGGCAGCTGTAATTTTTACTGACTTCTGTCTTGGTGTGTGACTCAGCTATGCAGTTCAGTACTCAGCCTATGGGTTTTGAAAATGGGTTTAAATAACTTAAGTGTATATATCGTTTAATTAACAATAGGCAATGTTTATGCTTTTGAACTTCACACTGAAAACAGAACATATGTCTATTTTGAATTTAATATTAGCATTCCCTATGCACTTAGTGAGGAATACTTTCAGGACAGCTGTTTTGGATGTATACAGAATGTAAATCCTAGGTGGAGCAATTAACTTTTTGAATTTTAAAGTCTCATGGAAGATAAGATAGTAACAAAAAACTGAAGGAGTCTTATGATCTTACTACAAAGACAGCAGGAATATGGTATGTATTAGCCAGGATCCTTAGTACCTAACATCATGTTTTGGTGTTTGAAGATTTTCTTGCCATCATTCACTAACTCCTTTTTTTTTTTCCTGCACAAAAGCCTTAGAAAGTACCTTCATCATCCTTGAGCTGAAATTGAATAGATATGCCAGCTTTTCACTAGAATATCCCAATACATTCAACTTGTCATGTTGTATGTTGGATCTTGTCCATTGAATGACACCTGATACCTCATATAATTGAACAGGAATTGTATGCTGCTATTGTTGGGGTTTGCACTTAATAACAGGCAACACATGCTTACATGTAACTTGCTTGGAAAGCTGAATATTTTCCTTCAAAAAACTTCTACTGTGAGAACATCTGTAAATACACACTATCCCCATGTCACTTCTCTATGGGACAAAAGAAGATGGAAGATGACATATTTTCACACACCGAAATGGAGCAGTGCACTCAAAAAGCATCCACATTTAGCTATATGCACAAAACTCCCTGAGAAGTAAGACCTACCTCTGGGAAGTAAGACAAAGACACCACTAAACAATTTGGCCTCTCTGTTTTGTACCCGATTTGCCGATGAACAGCCCATCATCTCATAAAGCAAATCTGGGTTACTGGATGGTTTGCAGGCAAAAAGCCCAGCACTAACTACTGTTTAAATGTTTAAATATTTAAATAATAAGTCCTCCATTGCATTAGGTACAAATCTGTTTTCCGTCAACATTCAAGCTCTCCAACCTAGGATTTTAAAAAGAAATATCAGTTAATTGTAAATCTATCTCTAGGCTGTGTGAGCCTCTCCAATGTGTAATTTCAGGAAAATTGCCACGGTACTAATGTGTATCCAGCACTGAAGCAGGTAGCACTCTCCATGAGATTCAGTGCGATAGAAGAGTGGAAATAAACTCCTCAGTCTCTGCAGGAGGAGATACATTAGTGTAGTGGTCAGCCATTTTTAATATCATTTGATGTCTTGTAAATGCATAAGAGTATTGAGAATTAGTAGTCTGTTTTTCTCGTGTTGCAGCAGGAGGGCAGGTGGTTTTCTAGCTCCTCTCCAAGCGACAGCCAGTTTTGGTGTCAGCAGTGATATTTTAAGAGAGGAAATAGTGCTGGTATTTCCACATTTTTGTCTGATTACAAAAGATATTTATCAAGATTCTTTACGCCCCCGGTCAGGAAAGATGCTAGCTACAATCTGTTAATTAAAACTGGAAGGGTTTGTGTTTCCTTGGAAGAATTTTGGTCAACTATAAGTGAGTGGTCAGTAGGAACACTGGATACGTATGAGAATATTCAGCTTCTAACTGTTGGGGTTTATTGCATTGATAAAATTGAGAGTGTAAGACTGTAGAATATAATGTAGTAATAAATTTTTTTACCTTTGATATCTGGAAAATTATCATAGCCAAGAGCATTTTGACTCTGTACAATTGAAACTTTTTAGCTTTGGAAAACAAGATCTGCTGCTATGGATCAGCATATGGTTTACTGTTCCATTTGAAATCATTTGATTTTTAGCTGGTTTAAGTCAGAGACTATCACTGTATTAAAATAACCCAACTTGTTCTAACAAACGTTTTCACCTAATGATGATGCATGTGACTAATGTAATTAATGTAATTAAAGTAGTAACACAGGTAACATTTCTCACAAATATCCCGGGAATGGTATTCTCCATTTATTTCTTTTTTTGGTATTTACTCCTTGTGTCTGGGTGCTGTTGACTCTTCCTGTTAAGAGTTTGTTTAATTTTGTACTCTTTTGTACAATAACTTTCCATTACAAGAAATACCTTGCATACAAGATCAAATATTGTGCTATGTAGTCCACCCAGTAAAGAATCAGTAAGCTCTTTTCTGTATGGTAAGTAGCTTGCCCAAAGTAGGAGCTTATTTGTACCATCCACATCAAGAAATATTGGGGGCTGTCCCCATTGAATTACCTGCTCAGAGCACTGTAGTTCAGTGCAAGACCATATATTTTTTTCATTTTGCTGCTCTTGTTGTCTGTAATCAACTCCTCGATTTTTTTGTTCTTGGAAAAAATGTGTGGTTAGGTTATCTTTTCCCATCATTCCTCCTGTTAACTCTAACTTTGCCTTCATGCATGTTACAGTGTATCCCAGAAGGTCTTGGACTAATTTCAGTAACTGATCTCTGAGGTAGCAGCAGCATTTCCTATTGTTCTGTAATGATTCTGAGAAACAAGATTAAATTCGTTGTCATGAATAGACCATATTTAAATCATAGAAACATTTTACATTAAAGGATTATCTTAACACAGTCCAGGGTGAAGGAAATAAATTCAAAACCTGCTCTTCAACCTAGAAGTGTGTGTCTCAGTCCCACCTGAGGAGAGAAGGAAGCTGCTGCAGAAACTAACTTTATTCATGCGATAGAGATTGACATTGCACCAGAGGAAAAGGGTCATCACTCTTGAGCTTAAAACAGTCTTTTAAACATCCTACACCCAGATCTTTAAGCTATTTGGAGCTATGGCTGCAGAACTGACCTTAATGTAATATTCTGGAGGGAACTGGCATAGCTAGTAGTGATAGATTTGACATGTTCTTGGCAGTATTGCCAACCTTTTGGCTGGAATAGCCTATAGAGGTCCTTTGGGAAGTGTTTGGTGGCCCCCTGTCCCGTTGTCTCACTACAGATGTGGTTGTCCTGTGATCCACATAAAGCAAGAATCAACCATACTGCCGCACACGCCTGTCACACATGCCCTCTGAGCCACGGTGGGACATGTAAGGAGACTCCATCGTGCCACAAAGGGCATAAGCACTCCCAGCGTGTCATGGATGGGAGGTCATGGAGCTCCAGAAAGCAGGACAAAGCAGTGAGGCAATCCCAGAAGACAGAGCTGGCCTCTGGGCTGGGCCTGGGCAGCCTTTCGTTCAGAGCATCCCTTCAGATTAGACAGCATCCTGCCGTATTCGCTACTTGTGGTTTCTTTCAATGTGATGTTTAAAGCTCACGCAAGCTGCAGTGTCACAGTCTGGTCTTTCAGCTGCAGATAGGCGTGTAAATTTAGTTACATGCTCTCAGAAACGTCCTTGTTATCAGGTCATAGTAGCTGCCTCCTGGGTGAGTACAGTTTCCCAGGAAAGATCTAAAAATCTCCAGGAAAAACTGGGCCCACTGGCGCAGAACATCTTCCAAAACTCTTTCCACAGCCACATATTTACTAGTGAATTTAAGCTAACAGCTACAGATCTTCCAGCAATGTTGACACACTTTCTAGCAATAGCAAGCTCAATAACCCTGCTAGAGCACAACGCTAATCAGTCTCTAATCAAGTGCCTGGAAAATGCATTATCTGTTTGAAGAGCAAAAATTCACGTATTTGTCATTTTTTATTTTTCTGCCTAACACTTATAATAGCTTTTTCTTCCTATGCTCCTTCTTCTATGAGAAGCCTGATGTATTTTCACAGACCTGTGCTTCTCCACTTCTTTTCCTGTATTGTGAAGACGGATGAATGCTTAGTTTGTTAATAGACATCAGAAGATAATTATGTTGAAAACACGAGGTCATATCAGGATGTTTATTTTTTGCAATACGTTGTATTGTAAGACTCTATACCAAATCTACAGGATAAGTTACCCTTTTTCCTTCATCCATTTTAGATCAAAGCTGGTTAATTGCTGATTTTTTAGTGCTTTGGTTAATTTCTTCCATATAAGTTATTTTTATTTCATGGGTTGCTCTGAAATAAAATTTCTTTAATGATGAATTTCTTAAGAGGTAATTTAGTACCATCTTATTTTATCTGACCTTTAAATTAGTTTTAAGCAACCACAATCTTAGAACATTCAAACAAACGCAACATAGATTTATCAAATTTTTTATCCCCAACTACGCTGATACCTAGATACAGAAAACGTGGTAGGTCTGATATTATTTGGAGTTCAGCATTTGATACAGGATCACCTATGTGAACAAGGTGGATGTTAGCAGTTGCTCTGCAGAAGGGAATGGAGCTGAATAAAAAAGGAGACAGGCTATGTTAAACAGAGAACTGTCACACTGGAAGGAAGGTATCAGCAGAATTTTTCAAGGATCAATCTAGAGGACTTGACTTACTTAACATTTTAATTAATGATGTTGGCACAAAATGTAGAAGTAGAGGAATGGAATCTGGTAGTGGCAAAATATTGTGAGGCATCATTAATATAAAGGATGGCCAGAATATTACACAGGAAAAATGTTCTGACCTTGAGGACTCAAGTAATAGAAATGAGATGAAATTTAAGAGTAGAGATGGCACTTAAGGGCTGCTAAAAAGAATTTCTGCTAGAGACTTATCAGTTGAAAATGACAGAGGAGGCAAAAAACCTGTGTATAACAATCAGTCATAGAATAACTACGAGTCACCATTGTGATACAGCAGTGAAAAAAGTGATGTGATCCTAGAAAGTATCAAATGAGGTATTTCCGGCAGAGATGGGGAAATGTTTATGTTGTAGCAGCACTGGAGAGCTTTCTTTTGAAAAAACTGACACCCATTTTTTAAAAAGATTAAATCCAAGTGGAGCAAGTGTTAGGAAGGGTTATAGGGATGATTAGAATGATACAGAAGCTTATGTTGTGCAAATGAGGTGAAAGGTTTTGGCTTGTTTAGTCTGGTAATACAAGGTTGCAAAGAGACTGGGTTGCTGTCCGCATGCTCTTCAGGGTGGGAAACAGCA